>CM060901.1:974335607-975585607 GCA_030737815.1 Allium fistulosum
CTGTTACATAGTAAAATTCATATTTGCTAACTCATCAACATTTCCTATGCTAAGCATGTGGCCTTCAAGAAATCAAAAAAATTCTCTTTTCTGTTCAAAGTCTTTTTCAATAAATTTTTTGTAATAGTTAGAAATTTTTTAAATAAAACTTGCTTTCCCAGAACCTTTCAAAAATATTTTATATTTAAAATTAAGGATTTTTAAACAAAATTTTCAACTGTATCTTTTTTTACTTTTCAAAACCAATTTAGCCACATCCTATGCAGTCGGGATTTAGTCAAAGGGGTTAACGTCCATGATTGGCTCTTTTCTACTACACGGTAAATTTTTATATTTCTAAAACTTTCTCTTTTATTTTAGACAACAATCAGCACATAAGTTCATTTATAAATTTCAGCTTTTAAAGCATATGGATAGTGACCTGTGGTTTCACAACAACCTTTCCCCGTCCTTCGCTCGTTAAAATTTATTTCCAAAATTCTAAGGCTTTTGGGACTTAACATTATTTACTTTAGTAGCTAATAAATTTTCTAATTTATTTTATAAACTTCCATTCTTACTTTGCATTAGTTAAGTGTCCACATGAGATTTCCTTATTTATTCCGCTTTCCAATATGTAGTGATCAATCTAGAAAATCAACATAGTAATAAAAAGGAACTTTTCTCATAAAATATCATATGCGTTTTTATACAAATAGAGACAACTAATGCTTACAACCCAACTAACCCAAAAGAAACAATTGCCGGAAGCTGCCCTTCCACATCAACTATCATCAATGATGCTATGGCCCTGCTACTTCTTGCTTAATAAAAATGGACATTTTTACTATGCCATCCCCCCGCAACCCACATCTCTTAACTTAACTTTTTGGCTTCTAATAAATAAGGTACATCCATTACTTTAGTTATTACAACCAAATATACTACTAACTTCTTTTCATCCAAACTTCTTGATAGTATTCTCAAGTTTTAGTATATACTTTCTTTATTTCTAATTTTTCATGCTGGTATACTTTAGAACTCGTAGAAATATACTTTGGTACCATTTCATATTTCCTTATAGGTTCTTCTTTATGGTCTTTACACATGTTTAATGAAACATTATTATGCTCTTACTAATATTCTTATATCCAATGGAGATTTATTATTTCTATTCTATGGGCATTCATCGCTATTTTATTCAGTGCCTTAACTTTTACCCCGTCCTACCTAGGCAATCATCCATATCAACTCCATAATAAAATTTTGGTTTGGTTTCCACCACTCTCTCTAAGATTAAAACTTCACAATCATGAAGTACTTAATCTCAAAACTTTTATCTTTAAAAATATAAACTTAAAATTTTCTAAAACTATATTTTAGGAATCATGAAGCAAGTTTATTTATTAAATTCCAAAAGCCACTGTTACAATTTAACTTAAAAAGATCCTTTCCTTTAAAGTATTTTCACCACAAAGATTTTACTTCTTAAAAAGAGGGTTTTCAACCCAAATCATTTTTTAAGTTTTGTATTCCAAAAACTCAATTTTTATACTAAATTATTTTTTAAATGCACTTTATAGTGTTTCTAAAACATCCTTTATAACTTTAAACAATAAAAACTGAAGTAAACAAGGACAACTTTCATTCTATTATTTTTCTATCACTTATGTTATTTCCACTTTCAACCTTAGTGGAGACTCTGATAGCATATGAGAGAGACTTTTAAAGTAAACAAGGACAACTTTCATTCTATTATTTTTCTATCACTTATGTTATTTCCACTTTCAACCTTAGTGGAGACTCTGATAGCATATGAGAGAGACTTTTAAAAAGGTATGTGCAATTACTGCACATATTTACCAGAAATTATTCATTTTTTCTTTTAAGTTCCTATATTGTTTCTAATTACTAAAAAAATTCTAACATTTTTCTATTTATATTTCGTAATGATACTACTATTTAAATTTTTCCTACCTAAGTTGCTCTTATTTAAATTGCCTTTTTTATATAGCTTTTTTTCTTCTGTATTGACAGTGTTCTTTATTAAACCATCATATTGTGTCTGCCTACTGCTTTGTTTTTTGTTACTTGTCTCCTTTTCTTTTTTTACCCCATTTAAAACCAGTACCACTTCCTATTGTCCATCCCTTTTGAAAGAATTTCAAAACTTAAAATTTTCCATAACAGAAAAAATCGACAAGCTATATATATGCTCTATTTTCTATTTATTTGAAAGAAATATCTCTTTATTAAAACCCATTCTAACTGAAATGTTTGGGTCTAAACAACTTTTATTTTTACTAGAAATTCTACTTAAATGAAATATATATAAAAAGATATTTTAATTTGCAGATGCTTTACCTATTTTTCAAAAATAGGGTTTTCCTCCTCTCTTTTTTTCAAACCTTTTTATTAAATTCTTTTATACCAGGTTGGACTCAAGGTGGGTTTTCTTTGTCCCTTCTTTTGGACTTTTCTTCTTTTCCACTTACTTTTGGACTTATCTTTTTCTAGAATATATTAAAAATCCAACTATCATCTTGAAGTGATTCCTACACTCCTTTGGAAACTTGCATAATTTTTGCTTCCAGATATCTACAACATATAGATTCTTTACTTTTTCACTTACCTAGATCTAAAGTACATCATCAATCGGCAATATTGTAGGGATATACAACCGTTGAGCAATCCAGGCCTAACAAGGGAGTCAAGTACCATCCAGCTTCAGGAACCTTCCATATGCTGCATGCATGCTCTTCTTAAGTCAACGCCTTCCAATACGACCTACTTTCCATAGGGTAATCGGGATAGCTGTATATCTTTAACTTCATCTGTTGTTCTAACTCATAGTCGCATTGTCCATCTTTTCAGAATATGGTCGCAGCTACTTCTATAGTCAAAATTTGAAGAGTTGGGTGTACCGTATATGATTATAGTAAAAATACAAAAATGTTCATTCAACGTATCCTAATTTCTATGATCAATTAACCTGGCTCTGATCCCAAATGTAACAACTCGCAATTCAGTAGGCCTGAATTTTTGCTAAATCGAAAATCCAAGTCCATTAAAATATGGATCGTTGGTGTTGTATCCTGTAAATAACAAAATCATATTAGAGCACTATCGATATAAGCTCACGGTAGAATAACAAAGTATAATAAAATATATGATTACTGACCTAGGCTGACACCTTGATCACGAGGGCCCTTGTTAGTGTCGAGTATGCATAAGAAAATCTGTCCTTCCACTGTTCTAAAGCCTTGTACAAGTACATATTCCTCTAAAGCTATCCTATGAGTTGTAAAGAGGAGGGTCATAACAACATTTTGGTGAACGGTAAATTACACAATTTATGTAACAACCTGGATTTTCGGACCAGTCAAAATCGCTGAAAACCTGTCCGTTCTGAAACTACGAATGAAAACTACCAACTTAATACACAATATTTGATAAATATTCAACACCATGAAATGTATATGATACAATTTCAATTGTAGAAGTTATCAGAGTAATCAATTTAATTTACTAGGTGTGCTTTAATACATACCAAATACAAATACAAATATCTAAAGTTGCACAACTCTAATGAGGAAGACAACAATATCCTATTCCACCAAACTCAATAAATATGTCAAATGCGAAATAAAATAATAAGCAGGAAAGATACAACAACACAAGAAAAATGGAAACCAATAAACAGATAGACAGGAAAGAGTTGTTTTATTATTGTTGTTGCATCACTACCACTTGTGACTTCCTGCGTACCCCTATCTAACTGGGTACCCAATTAGATACAAGATTAAGCCAACATAGTTCTCCTACCACAAATAGGACTCATGGAGTGTACGATGCAACAAACAAATATGCAATTCCCAAACTACCCACATAGACTTAATCTTCACATTTAGATTTCTCAAATCTAATTAACTTTATTATTTTCAAAAATAATCTCTTTTGAAAATACTTATTCAAAAATAATCTCTTCGAACTAAATTCTCGGTTTTATTTCAAATCCTTTCTGAGATAATAATATATGCATCTTTTGTATTAAATTATACTTGGGGATTTAAAACAAATCACTTTTGAAATATTTATTTGGAAATCCCAAAATACTAATATAAAAGCATATCAAAATATATGCAACTAGATCAGGAGGTTTCTAGCCATAATGAGGCAATTGGGTCCCAGCCATCCAAAAAAATAGATATATATATCTCTCTGTTCGTCGAGCGGACTATACCGAGGCTATAGAACATCTAAACCTCCCTTCCCAACCTTTTTAGTTATGGGTTACCCGAATCATCGGTAACATAACAAATCATTTTACATCCCGAAGTGATAAATCATTTTCACTAATATTCACAAATACTTTCAATCATAGTATCTTCATTTCCCAAAGCCTTTTGAAATCATTTTCAAACACTGGGTTTTAGTCCTCGAAATTTTCTACATTTATAAAACACTTTTATAAATCATTCTTTATATAAATAACTTTTATTATCACTTCAAAAATATTTATCTCCAAATATTTCTATTTCTTTCAAAAGGAAACATTTCATAACATTTTCTAAAAACCCACTTTCAAAACAATTCATTAAATTGAAGGTAAATTATTTTAACCAATTATAATAATTAAATGAACCACATATTATCGCTAAACACTTTATAGTCAAATCGTGAAATAAATCACAAGGAGTTAGCCTACAATTTTTTTCTTTCCAGCTCATGCAAATGGAAATTAATTGTTCGTAAACTGGTCGATCAAGCACAAATCAACAATCAATAAACAATAATCAACGCTCATAAACTAGTCGAGCGAAATTCAAACAATCGAACAAAACATAACAATAACAACACATTATTATCAATAAATTAAATAAATAGTGAACACATCAATACCAATCATAAATGTCCAAATTTAGATAACAGAACGAGGATTTATTCTGCTAATTAAATATCCTTAATATTTTATCAATAATTTATACTTTACCAAATTTATCGATAATTTACACTAGTATGTTCTACTCTTTAATACAAATCTAGTGTCGAAGACCGCGGGTTAAACAGACTCCGTATGAGGTAATTAAACATGTTTAAAGTTAAGATATTATATAAACTGAATCAAACCACTAGATTATAAAACAAATCAAACTCACATAGGCTCAACAAGCCCAAATACCTACCTTCATGCACATGAACATATTCTAATGCAACAGCCAACGCACCTTTCCTCCTTCCTGTTCATGTAACGGCCCGTGATTTTTGATAATTAAAAATATTAAATTAAATAAAATTTTGGAATTTAATATTGTGAGAAATTTAAATTTATGATTTATTAATGAGAAAAATAAATAGAGTGTAATTTAATAAGTTGATTTAATTTAATTGATAACTATTTTAATGTAATTGAATAATTATAAAAGTTAACTTTGTTATAATCATAAACAAGGAATTAAATCAATAATAAATGGAATTAATGAAATTGAAATATTATAGTTAAAATGGTAAAAGATGATAACTGTTAGAATTTTGGGTTTTATTTGGATTTTAAATTGATTTGAAATCAAAGGTGAGTTGTTTAACCCACTCACAACTACTAAATCATCAGTTAAATTAAATTTATGATGTGATTGTAAATTGATTGATTGCTGTTTGGTATATTTAAATTTTCATTCGAGTTTAATTTGAATTTAATTGTCATTTGAATTAATATTGGAATTGAGTTTCTAGTTAAATACCAGATAATGATTACCAGTTAATTGTTGTGATTGATTGTTTGATTTGAATGATGATTGTGGTGGATGTTTAATTAGGGATATTTGGATGATTGATATTATATTTATTTTATATTTTGTTATCACACTGTAAGTACCCTTAGTTATTGTTAGGAAAATCACTATGGGTTGAAATGATACATACCTGAACGATCTTATTGATTATGGAAAAATCGATATGGATTGAAATGATCAAGTCGAGCGATTTTATGGATTTTTAAATTTTCTCGGGATTGTAGGTAGAATTGATATATACCCATAAATTTAAATTATTGCGGATTGAAATGATATATATATCTGTATCACTTGACCAAAGGGTAGAAAATTATATACGAACACCGGATTGGTTAAATTAAATGATTTTAAATCCTTAATTTTGAATCCAGTTAAATGATATTATGAAATAAAATTTGATTTATATGAACTGAAATATTTTTAAATCCAAGCTTTTAAATGTTGAAATTAAAATTGGTTTTAATGAATTGTTAAAGAATTCAAATTGAAATTTCAAAGTTGAATTTTGAAATATAATTGAAATTTCTCAAAATTGAGTTATTGTAAACGTTGGAATATTTAAACTTTGAAATCTATTAAATCTGAAGTGGTTTAGATTTGTAGTTCAAACATGGATTTGAAATCGATATAAATTGAATGGTTTTAATGAGAATTTGAATTGAAAGATAAAAATTGAGTTTGTTGATTTAAAATCTGGATATGATCCAACTTTGTTGAAATGAAAGAAACAGTTGATTTGATATTATTTTCAAATTAATTATTTTAATATAAACTGTTTAAAAAATCTATTATTTTAAAATTCAGATTATTTAGATTTCCAAACTATTTACTATATAAACCATTTCCAATAATCAAACCATTTTATATTAAACTATTTTAACTATTTTAAAATCCTTAAACTATTTTAAAATATTATAAACTATTTCAAATACATCAACTTTTAATATATATAACCTATTTTAATATATAAACTATTTCTAATACATCAACTTTAAATATATATATATATATAACCTATTTTAATATATAAACTATTTCTAAAATATATACTATTTTAATCTATAACCTATTTTTAAACATATAAATTATTTTTAAATGTATAACTATTACAATACATAAACTACTTTCAATATTCAAACTGTTAAAATAGGAACTGTTATGATTTAGATTTAATTGATTTAAAGGCAATATTTTTTATATGAGGGTTTAACCTATTTTGTTGTTTTATTTTTAAATGAATAGATTTCGAAAGTAAATATGATTCGAAAGTGATATGATTTCAAAAGTGAATATGATTCCGAAAGTAATATGATTTTTCAGTAAATATGATATTTCGATATCAAATATGAATCGGTTTTGGAAATGTAAAAGAACCAACCGGTGTGAAATAAGCATTTTGTTGTTAAAGACACCAGGATCGGATATTGTCACTCTCTACCAATATCGAAAACCACTTTAACAACTATGCACGTGGTGGAGAATCCAGAACAAAGTAGGATGGTTTGGCGAACGATTTCGTATGAGGTATGAACATAGCCCTGACCCCCTCGGGTCAGCTTGATGTGACTAAAACAAGGGCCATGCCGGGCCAAGTAGGGTCGCACCCCCGATCGGGCACATTTCTTCGATACCATATTTATTACTTTGTGATTGATTTGGTGGTCACCCCTCGATTTGATTTTGGGAGTGTGTCTCGAGGAGGGCGGTAGTAGCTACTATGTGTTACCACCAGTCCGGATCCGCAAAACGGTAGTATCCTACCCTGGGCATTGCCTCGCGTGCCTTGTCATATGCCTTATCGAGCCCATTAAGAGTTTGGTTTGTATCGTACCTATGGAGTGCTCCCTGATAACCTACCAGTTTGCGGTGGAGTTTACAGTACTGTATAGACTACGACATTTATATAAAAATGTGTTAAGGGGGATATGAGTAACGCCTTAACGCTATTTTAATACTTTACTTTATCGTAGACATATTATAATATCGTATTGTACTACATATTAGATAGTTTAACGGATCCTTAGGATATGGAATCCCGAACATCTCTTAAGTTATTGCACGCATGTTAGACGTTGGATAGGAGATGTAAAATCCCGTAAACATCTCTGAAGCCGTTGCACTCATATTTATTTATTGTTAATTCAACTTACATAAGATCTTTTAGTTCTAACTCGAGTGTTTTGTCTTTCATTACGCTCGGGTCAACCTGAGCATTTCAGTGTTGAAGATTATCTTTCTGGAGGATGAAGACAGAGATTTAGTATATTATTACTATTTATTCCACGGCATCATGTTGTTCCGCTGCATTATTTATTTATTCATTTTGTATGTATAACTCTGATATATTGTAAAAGTGTAATCAGATTTATTTGTAAAATAGCTTCATGAACTGTTTGTTTGAATATAATATTTTTTCATTCCGTTGTGAGATTCTGTGTTGTCTTTCCTTCTTTTCTATTATTTTCTTATTTACCCCAATAGCAATCCCCCCTTTTGAATGGTTTGAGTTGACGTGTGTAGTTTATTGTCGATTTAAACCGTCCAAAAAGGTGGGTCGTTACAGTTCACATGCCTAAACATGCAAACTCGAACCTTCTTCCATTAGTTCATGAATGCCTACACTTGCTCCTCTATCTCATGGCCATGCACACGTTCTCCTGCCTCACATGCCATGCACACATGCTTCCATACATATATATCTAAAAATCACACTCATCTTCTCCCTCATTCACATTTGCAAGCCACGACACCAATATATACACCACACACACGCATTCAAAGAAAGCAGAAAGAAAGAAAAAGAGTTGTTGTCTTGTTTGTTTCTATGCAGTGGAGAAGTTAAAGAATAGGAAGAAGAAAAGAATTGAAAATGAAAATGGTGGTTGTGTATTTGAATGAGAAGAGAAAAAGAAAAATGTCCCCTATGAGCAAGCTCCTCCTTTATGCCTACACGCTCCTCTTCTCTTACCCACATTTCCATGCTTGAACATATTTATACACTACCCCCATGCATGCAATCTTCCTCCCTCGTAACTCCCTCACCACTCCACTATCTCAAGTACAACATGAATGAAAAATGTAACTTACTCCATCCTCTACAAGTTTCATGTTTACACTTTGGCTAAAGGTGTGTGTGTAAGGAGTTATTTGAAAAATGATTTGAAAATGGAAAGTGAAACATGTTGCTATTAAAATGAAAAGTGTTCATATTTTATTCCATGCGTGAGTCCAGAAATGTATCCCTCTTTCAAAATATATATAATCAAACATACTTTATAGCTAAGGAAAACATAACACCAACATTTAATGCAAGCCATGAGCAAAGCACGGAAGAAAATATGTGTAAAGATATTTTATTAAAAAAAATTTGGGGTACGACGCTACATAATATCCCATTCGCGTATGAGCCGCGAACGATAGAAACAAAAATACAATCGCGTACAATAATGGTAGACGATCATAAAACAACAGTAAAATAGGCAAGTTAACTTATTCTATTAAGTTTTAAAAGTACCGACGTTTGCCGCAAAAAGCGTCAAACGAAAATTTAATTTTTTTCCAAATTAATTTTTTTAGAAAAATCATATAAATTGAACTAAAAATACGTCATCAAAAATCAGGTCTTAATTTGAAACATAGATTTTATTATAATTTAAATTCAAGTTCGAATATTAAAACAAATTAAATATTCAAATTCAAAGACCCAAAAATACGAGTCATTACACTTTATACATAACACTAGTTTATGTTGACTTCCTTCTATTACATGTTAGGTGTATTGTATATTGTTTTACTTAGTCATTTTGATTTCATGTACGCATACACTACGCTCCATCTACTCGAGATATACAATAACCACACACACACACACACACACATATATATATATATATGTTTGTACCAAAAATGGGCACAACACTCTTTGGAAGTTTTTGAAGAGATAAAACTGAAGAATGAGAATTGAAAATGAGAATTATCTAACAAAAACTCCAAATAACAGAAATGTAAAGTGCAAAGACAAGCGATTTAGAGTGGTTCGGCATTTCGCCTACATCCACTATGAAGTTTGATGATTTTATTGCTCGATGCTTGAAGATTACAATTTCTTATAGCGTAGTACAACAGATCTTATGATTATAATCTGAATCTAAGGCATTAATGGTGATCTGGAGTAAATCTAGCAGAATCTGGGCGCTCTTTAGCTCTCCAAATTGTCCGACCCCTTTTCTGAATGACCAGGGGCTCTATTTATAGGTGTAGGAGGCTGATATTTCGCCTAAAATTCGGGGAGACCGCTTCTGGCACGTGAGGGGGCCCACATGGCCGAAATCTGGAGATCTAGGCCCACTTTGGGATCGATTCGACCCTTGGTTCGAATCGATCAAGAAACTGTCCAATCAAGCTGAAATTTGGTGTGGACATTCTTCAACATGTGCTCAAGCTTCTGTGAAAATTTCATAGCATTTGGATGCGTAGATCTCAAGATATGATCGATTCAATGTTGCATTTCTGGTGAATCATGGATACTTCGAATCGATCCCTTCGAATCGATAGGGTCGACTCGATGCTCATAGTGACGTGGCGCGTGCTTCTCGCATCGATCTGTTTTTTACTCAGGTTTGACTGGGTCGAATCCATGGTTTGGATTCGAGGTAATGGATGCGAAGCTGGACGTGAAGTTTGGTTTCGAAGTAATTTATGCGATGGAGTCGTAGTGTATTGATTGCCTGGATTCGAAGTAAGGAGAACCTGATGGCTTCGAATCGACTAAGACCTCATCAATTCGAAGTAGATCACGTGAGCTTGACGTGCTGGCTTCGAACGGAATTTGCTCTGGCGGACACGAAGACGATGGAGTCAGCCTTGATGGATTCGAACGGAATTTGCTCTGATGGATTCGAAGACGATGGAGCTAAACTTGATGGATTCGAATGGATTCTGAGCTGATGGATTCGAAGACGATGGAGTCAACCTTGATGGATTCGAACGGAATCTGCTCTGATGGATTCGAAGACAAGGCTGTCTCCTCCATTTTTCGTTGGTGATATCTTGAGTGTACGAACTCTGATTGACCCGAAACTTGGAACACTGGTTCTCACTACCCAGTTTGACGTGCCTTATCGATTGTATCCTGATCTGGACTCGGACAAATTTCATCGTCATCCATAGCGATCCTTGCGCGTAGCTGATCTTCGAGATGATCTGTCACCGGTTGCTAGTTAAGTCCTTGATGTCACGGCCTTGCCAAAAGGCGGGATAACATTTGCCCCCCAAAGTACGTCTTGTGTAAACACGACGTGCTTTGAAAAGCTGCAGTCTCTCATTGGATAGCTATAACATGCTTTACTGAAAGTTGCATTCTGTATCGCTGTAATTGACCGTCGTATAATTGTGACTGGCTGTTAGTTCTTCGAGTTATGACGAGATGAACATTTGATTCCTGTAAATGACAAAGATCGAATCTTAGTCAGAGATATGTGCATACGTGTATTATCTTGACTTTGGTTAACGTTGCATGATCGCAAGTCGTTGTTAGTTCGGTTTGTTATCGAATTCTGCATCGGTCCTCTCCTGGACCGGTTTGAGATTCGAGCTAAAATATTGCTTTTATGATTGTCTATGATCATCCTCTCGTATCGATCCTCTCCTGAATCGGTATAAAGAGTAGACAAGCAATTTTTCACATTGAAACGGTTCGTCCATTTTCATTAGTGGTTGGTGATGGATTCGAAGCGGTCATTCGAATCGATAGCTTTTGAATCATTGCATGCTGATGGTCGTGAAGTCAGTACTTCGAATCGATGGGACGTAACGACTCTAATTTAACTTTTGTTGAAAGCTTCGAATCGATGTAGCTTCTCATCGATGAGGCTTTGTAAAGATGCAGCCTTGATGGATTCGAAGTTTTCAGGGATTCGAATGCAATGAACTCAAACGTGATGGATTCGAATGCGATGGATTCGAGTGGAATAGCGCGTGACTGGCTGGAGTTGGTCATTTTGACCGGGATACGAATCGTCCCGTTTCCTTCGGGAGGCCCATATAAATACGCGATGCCAGTGTCACTTTCACTTTTTATTTTTTACTGCTGCTATAGCTTCTTCTTCGAATCGACCTCTCCAAGGCCAAGACGAGCGTGCTCTCCTCGAATCGATCGAACCCCTTCACGCTCTCATAAAATCAGGTAATCAAGGGATCGATTTGAGATGTGAAAGATAGAACTTAGAATCTTTAGCAACGATTCAGTCTTCCCTTCTAAAAACTTCGAGGAGTGATGAGGTCTGAACAAAGTGGGTCGACTCGATGGAACTGGGGAATGAAATCATTCGAGTCGTATTGATTAGAGTGTCGCCTTCCATTGCTTCGCATTGCTCCAGGAACGAGTCATTCGAATCGATTTTGAATGCAGAGCTTCGAATTGATTGTCTCAAGAGAAAGAAGGAAAGAAGGTTCGCGGCGATCGATTCGAAGTAGCGATAAATCGGTCGATTCGAAGGATCTCAATATTGATCGATTCGAAGTCATGCAAAGATCATGGACTCGTAGTGCTTTCCCATCCTAAGGCTTCACCGAGTCGACCTTAATGGAGTCGAGGTGTGTGGATTCGAACGCCATCGATTCGAGTCAATCGATTCGAACGTTCTGATATCTCCTCTTCTGATTTTGCTCCAACATCCGAACTACGACCAATCTTAAGTTGAACTTTGACGAACATAATGAACTTTAGCATACTTGACTCCGACGAGCTTTGGCCTTGCATAGTCGAACTTGACTGAAAGATTTGACCTCCTTTTTGAAGCTCGTCGATGGAACTGTGACTTAACCAACAATATAACTGACTTATACTTGAAGTAGTTCGTAGTGTTTGGATGGCGTGGGAGTGACGGTCAGCGATGACGGTCATTTTCACTCTCAAATTCCCAGGTTTTGTTGCACGGACATCTTGTTTCAATCTGTAAAATCTGCTTAAGTAATGCACAGCACTCGTACTGCACGACACATCCATACACATCACACTGGGGAACGCACGGGCTGTTTATGAACTTAATGTTGCTTTATGATGAGTTAGTTAATTATGGAATCTTCAAGCTCCCAACAACAAGAGGTACAGAGCTCGACTCCTCCGGTGCTTGAGATTCCCGATATTCCTGCCGATGTAATCGATCCAGCTCCAGATGAATTGCCGGATGCTATATTTATTGAGGACCCCGCTGACTCTGTCCAATCTAACATTTCTGAATCCCTATTGGGCCGAATTTGCTTGAGACATAACATATCTCTAGGTGATGTATTATTGCCCAGTGCCGCTGATAGACCGCATAATCCGCCTGAAGGATATACAGCATTCTATCGCCATGCTTGCGTGGCTGGAACTCTCCCTCCTTTAAATCAATATATCAGAGGAATGCTATCCTACCTAGGAATTGCTCCTTCGCAACTTCATCCCAACGGGCACGCATTGCTGAACAGTGCCTTTGTCATATTTATGGACTGTCTCTTTCGCCCGCCAAGGCCCACCGAGATCAGACACATATTTAACTTCAAGAGTAGGGGTGATAGCCCGTCTTTTACATTTCTGGAGGCAGTTAGGAATTGCCAAGTTGTAGTTGGAGCTTGGACCCGACTGAGTTATTTCAAGAACGAGTGGTTCTATGTTCGGTGCCCTCCGGGTTTCGCTAGGCGATGGTTGTCTAGACGTAAGCGCCTTAACCTGTTTTCTTGACCAATAGCTCTTTGGTGTTAAAATTGACATTTCATTCCCTTTACAGCCATTATCTCCAGACCCGATGGAGGGCGTTTCAAGGGTATCGTCCGAAGTCTTCAAGAAGTTCCAAGCGAGTTGAGACATATTGACTCGGTGCTGAACGATTATAACTTAAGAATTCTTGGTTTGATCGACATCAATCAAAGTATAGTCGTCGAGGGATTGGCAAAGCCCGCCTCCAAGAAGGAAGATAAGAAGAAAACCAAGAAGAGAAAGGTGAAGAAGTCACTCGGAATCAGAATAATCGAGGCGAGTGACGAAGAAAGAACCCACACGGATTCGGAGCCGATGGCTGATCTCTCGGGAAACTTGGAGGAGTCGGGAGAAAGACGGAAAGGCAAGGCCGTCGTTTCCAAAAAACTTAAGTCTAAGGGGTGGAAATCTGTGGATGTGTCTCCTCCCATTTCTGGAGTTATGATTTCTGAGGCCGCCCCTTCTCATTCGAGAGACATTTTCAAAGGGCTTGACGATATTCCCATCCCAGATTATATATTGATTTCTCATAATCCTGGGTTGGAGGAATTTCAAGATGTCCTAAACATGAGCGAGCCCTTTTCTTTTAGTGCGGTCAACATTTCCGGTCGGTTTGGGGGTTTACACATTTACACACACTTCCACAGCACTTCACGACTTCTGTGTAGTAAACACTACTTTATGGGATCTTAATCCGTAATTCTTTCTTATCGCAGGTGAGATGTCAGGACGTGGCTCTACTCTGGATAGGCTTCGAAATGTGCGCCAATCTTCTCCATTCTATGATTCCCGTAGGAGAGAGTCAGATAGGGATCGCGGGCGAGGCTATTCAAGTCAAGACCGCTATGATAGAGATAGAGATTACTCGCGTGGCCGCTCTGGCCATGATTATTCTGACAGGGATCGGGGATATCAGCACCGATCTCGATCTCGCTCTCCTCCGCCTCCTAGGGCCCCAGTAGACCTTCCAGGGCCTTCTCATCAGCAGCAGCCGCCTTCTCAATCTTCTCGGCCTGATACTCAGCGGCCAAGAATAGAACCGACAGCAGCCGCTATAATAGAACAAGCTCCGGCTGAGTTGACAAGTGAGGGAGCCGTTAAACTCGCCCAAATGAAAAATGACTTCCCTGAAATTTGCATGGATGGCTATGTCTTCCCTTCTAAACTTAAAAGAATTCCCTCGGATGCTGAGACCACTGCTCATAGTTATATCCGCGATTTCTACGCTCCGTATAAGGAGTGGTACAAGGCAGCCGTGAAGGCTTCTAGAGTAGCTTTTGACCGGGCGAAGATTATCGCTGAACGTGATGCTGAAATTGCTAAACAGAAACGCGTCATTGAAGTTCTTCAATCTAAAATGGAGACATCCCGGAATTCTGAACTTCAAGCTCTCCAGAAGCACGAGGACGCCGTGGCCAAAATGGCTAGGATGCAACAAGAACATTGTGCCACGGTAGAGGATATGGGCCATCGCAACACCACCATTGCAGCTGAGCGAGACTTAGCCGTTAAAGAGTTGAACGAGCTCAAGGCCAAATTTGTCGAAATGGTGAAGGAGAAGGATGACGCGAACGCCACTGCACAAGAGGCTTGCGACCAAGCAGTATCTCTTAGGGCCGAGCTTGCTACGGCGGCGGTCAAGACTAAGTCTGCGGAAGCAGAAATCCAAGAAAAGATTTTGGAGGAGAGGTCTAGGCTTGATGCTGAGTTTGATGATCTCTTGGTCACGTACAACGCTAATGTTCTGGAGCACAGAAATTTAGCGTGGCTGGGAGATGACTCCATGATCCTGTACAACGCCTGGACCCGGCTAGTGGATGAAAAGAGAGCAGCGCATCCAGATGAAACACTTGACGACTTTGAGTTGGAGATGCGTTTGCTCACCGAGGATGAGAGGAAGGTCCTTCATGAGGCGGTGATCTCTATGGCGAAAGAAAAGCTTGGTGTTCAATCTCTAGAGACAGGCGAAGGCTCGGGGATCGCGCATCACGAGGCAAGGGTTGAAGCTGTAATTCCAACATTGCCCGAGACCACTGGTGCGGTAGATCCCCAGTCTGTTCCTGCATATAATCCTGACCAACCGCTATTATCTTCCACCGATGATTCTGCCCACGTTTCGGTCCAAACTAAGGAAGGTATTTGAACGCTTCCCGTATTATAGTTGTGAAGAACCTTAAGCAACACACTTGGCTAACAACCTTCGCTTTGTCGCATTTCAGTGACTGAAGTCGTTGTTTCTGCGCCTCTTGCTCTATCAGTCGCATATCAAACACAAGGGGTTGTTTTTACTGAAGCCATCACGACTTCTACCTTGGTCGGCGAAGAGGGAGATGCAAACATGTTTTCTTTTAGCGCTCAAATGATTGAGGAGCTTCTTAATGAACCCATCAATCCCTCCGTCAATCCGTCCGATGCTATGAGTGGGGCTGCTCTGGCCGTTAGTTCATCTATGCCCGCTACTGTTGCATCTGATGCGGCCCAAGCATCCCGTGAGGACGAAATTATTGCCGAGATTGATGCCGAGATGGCAGCAGGGAATGCTGGTATGAATCCGCCCGGGCCTGCCCCGTTAATGGTGATTTCACCGGGCGGTACTGTAATGATCGATGCCGCTCCTGTCCCACTTCCTGCTACTGCTCCCATGCCTTCAACTCGTCCTCCGAGAAGTATTTTCGTCGTCTCAAGCTCCGAGGAAGACGTTAATATTATGTCGCTGCCGGAGGACAAGCCTGAAAAGAGCAAGCGGTCGAGGGGAAAATCAAGCAGCGGATCTGGTGGAGCTACCCCGAAGAAGAAAATACGGAAGAAGAAAGATTGAACTCTTTCTTTAACTTTCTGTTGTGAAGGGTAGTATTTTGTTGATTTTTCTATAGCCGTGTATAGATGTGGATTCGGCTTCCACTAGCAGAATTTTTTGAAACACTTTGTAATCAGATTCTTTTTGTTGATAGTGGAAATAAAAATTTATTCTTTTTCTGTCTTCAACTTGTTATGCGTTATGATTCTGCCCCCAGTATTGGGGATAAGTGTGGAGTTGACGTATGTTTATGCTCCGCCTCGCGCCCCGGGAGCACGGAGTTAAGTAAATGTTTATACTCCGTCTCGCGCTCTGGGAGTACGGAGTTGAATGAATGTTTGTACCCAGCTCGCGCTCTCGAAGTACTCTGGGATTTTGTAAATGTTTATACTCCGCCTCGCACTCTGGGAGTACGGAGTTAAGTAAATAGTTTATACTCCGCCTCGCGCTCTGGGAGCACGGAGTTAGGAAAATGTTTATACTCCGCCTCGCGCTCTGGGAGTACGGAGTTAAGTAAAAATGTTTATACTCTGCCTCGCGCTCTGGGAGCACGGAGTTAGGAAAATGTTTATACTCCGCCTCGTGCTCTGGGAGTACGGAGTTAAATGAATGTTTATACTCTGCCTCGCGCTCTGGGAGTACGGAGTTAGGAAAATGTTTATACTCCGCCTCGCGCTCTGGGAGTACGGAGTTAAGTAAAATGTTTATACTCCGCCTCGCGCTCTGGGAGCACGGAGTTAGGAAAATGTTTATACTCCGCCTCGTGCTCTGGGAGTACGGAGTTAAGTGAAGGGTTGTCGTGTATCAACCCGTTTGTGGCCTGATGTGATGGCTTGCCCCCGAGCTCGGGTTTCATTTAGTGAGTGGTTGATTGCTTCATAGTCACTCCCTACTCGAATAAATCCCACGATGTGATGGAATTTAGCTCTTCGTGCATCGTGATGTTGTACATTGTATTTAATGAATCACAGCTCTGGCTCGAAGAGATGGTATTTTATTGCTGAAATAAGAGGATATGGCAAGTCAGTTGCCTTATTACAAATTCTAATTTCGAAATGCAAAAGTAAATTGCTGAATAAAAAACATAATAAATAAAGCCTGTCATATGTAGTAGCGATGGAGACTCTCGCTGTTCCAGGCCCTTGGTAAAACTAGACCGTCCACGGTTGATAGTTTGAATGTGCCATCTCCAAGTCTTTGTGTAATCACGTACGGTCCTTCCCAATTTGGTTTCATGTGTG
This sequence comes from Allium fistulosum, assembly GCA_030737815.1. Lineage (NCBI taxonomy): Eukaryota > Viridiplantae > Streptophyta > Magnoliopsida > Asparagales > Amaryllidaceae > Allium > Allium fistulosum. The sequence goes on from CM060901.1 coordinate 974,353,155, forward strand.
AAGGAACCGGGTAGATTCTCTTGAGGACAAGATCACCGAGTTCAAAGGTTCGGGGTCGAACTTTGGTGTTATATAACCGTGCGACCCGACTTCGGTATGCGGCCGCTCTCAAATCAGCTTCTTCCCGTTTCTCGTCCAACAGGTCCAAAGATTCAGCGAGTAATATAGCATTTGTTTTTGGATCGTAATAAGTTACGCGGTGAGAAAATACTTCTGTCTCAACTGGAATAACGGCCTCCGAGCCATAGGATAAGGAAAATGGGGTGTGTCCAGTTGCGGTCTTGTGAGTTGTTCGATAAGCCCATAATGCCATAGGAAGTTCATCGACCCATTTGCCCCCATCCTTTTCCAGTCGTTTCTTTAAGATGGATTTGATAACATTGTTAACAACTTCGACCTGACCGTTTGCTTGTGGATGTGCGACTGCAGAGAACTTTTTATGAATATGAAACCGTTGACAGAAATTCTTGAACTCCGAACTTTCGAATTGGGTCCCATTATCGGTGATGATGGTACGCGGGAGTCCAAATCGACAAATGATATTGCGGACTACAAAGTTTATCACTTTCTTCGACGTAATCGTTGCGAGAGCTTCGGCCTCGGCCCATTTCGTGAAGTAGTCAACTGCGACGATGGCATACTTCGCACCACCTCTTGCCAGAGGTAAAGCGCCGATGATATCGATACCCCACATAGCGAACGGCCAGGGACTGACCATTTGAGTTATCTCGGTAGGTGGGGCTCTTGGAATTCGAGTGTGTTTCTGGCACTTGTCGCACTTTCTGGCATAATTGGCTGCATCTCGGTTCACTGTCGGCCAGTAATATCCATATCGGAGTATTTTCTTAGCAAGCGCTTGTCCACCAGTGTGATCGCCACATTCTCCTTCGTGCACGTCATGTAACACTCGTTTGACTTCGTCGTAGGCGATACACCAGAGGAGTGGAACAGAATAACCTTTTCTATACATGATCCCGTCCTGAATGATGAACCGCGAAGCTTTTCGTAGAATTTGCCTTTTCTCATTTTGGTGCTCAGGCAATATCCCATTCTCAATATAATTTCGATACGGAGTCATCCATGATTCTCTACTGGGAGAGGTTTCCAACACATCATTCGTTTTTATTTGATCGATGCTTGGGAAGGACAAAGTCTCGACCGGGACAAGTCCCATTTGCTGTGCTTCACCTGTGCTGGCCAGCTTTGCCAAGGAGTCGGCCTTTTGATTGTGATCTCGAGGTGTATAGTAAATGGCGTAATAATCAAATTGATCCAGTATTTCTAGAACTCGAACCAAGTAAGCAGCTAACCTCCGGTCTCTCGCTTGATATTCTCCCCGTACCTGGCACACAACCAACTGTGAATCACAATAAATTTCTATAGTGATAATTCTCAGATCTCTGGCAAGCTTTAACCCAGTCAATAGAGCTTCATATTCGGCTTCATTGTTGGTTGCGTGAAAATCAAACTTCAAAGCATAGCATATGGATCGACCTTCGGGGGTTTCTAGTACAACACCAGTGCCCGAACACCGATCGTTTGATGCACCGTCTGTATAAAGTTTCCAGACATATTCAGGAGATTCGCTGGTTTCGGGTAAGTCGTCTGGAACAGTAAATTCAGCTATGAAGTCAGCCAGGACTTGCCCTTGAATGGCTCTCCGTGGAGCATAAGTAATGTCAAATTGACTCAGTTCGATATTCCACTTGAGTAACCTTCCAGACGTCTCAGGCCGCGTGAGGACCTGTCGTAATGGCTGATCGGTATACACAGTAAGCGGGTGAGCTTGGAAATAAGGACGAAGCTTTCTTGAGGCAATGACCAAGCAATAAGCCAGTTTCTCCAACCTGGGGTAATTTCTTTCAGCTCCGGTCAATCGTTTACTAACATAATAGACCGGTTTCTGCACTCGATCCTCTTCTCGGACCAGAGCAGCACTGATCGCATGCTCTGATACTGCCAGATAAAGGTATAATTGTTCGTGATCAATCGGTTTTGACAAGATCGGTGGTGTAGAGAGATGCTGAACCATCGATCGGAATGCGCCTTCACATTCCATGGTCCATTCAAAGTTTCGTTTTCCCTTCCGGATTAGATCAAAGAAAGGAATGCATTTATCGGTGGATTTTGAAATGAACCTGCTTAGCGCTGCTACCTTCCCGTTGAGACTCTGGACTTGCTTTATGGTCCTTGGAGTTTGCAAATTCCTTATTGCCCAGATCTTTTCGGGATTTGCTTCTATCCCACGAGCGTTGACGATGAAACCGAGGAACTTTCCGGATGCAACGCCAAAGTGGCACTTCAACGGGTTAAGCTTCATTCCGTATTCACGTAGGATGCGGAACATTGAATCTAAATCCCTGACGTGATCTGTGGAAAATCGGGACTTAACTAACATGTCATCCACATAAACTTCCATGGTCTTCCCGATCTGGTCAGCGAACATTCGATTAACCAAGCGTTGGTAAGTTGCTCCGGCATTCTTTAAACCAAAAGGCATGACTCTGTAACAGTAGAGTCCTAGATCGGTCACGAAACTGGTATGTTCTTGATAGGGTAGATGCATAGGTATTTGATTATAACCGGAATAAGCATCCATAAAGGATAACAATTCATGGCCTGCAGTTGAGTCTACGAGTTGGTCAATTCGAGGAAGTGGAAAACTATCTTTTGGACAAGCTTTGTTTAAGTCGGAGTAGTCGACACAAGTTCTCCATTTCCCATTCGATTTTCGAACCATTACCGGATTTGACACCCACTCCGGGTATAGAGCATCTCGGATGAAACCATTTGATCGCAACTTGTCAATTTCTTCTTTAAGGGCGGCAGATCTCTCTGGATCCATACCACGCCTCTTTTGCTTGACCGGAACATGTCGCGGATCAATATTTAAGGAGTGACTTGCAATGTTCGGTGAGATTCCGCACATGTCAGAGTGCGCCCAGGCGAAGACATCGAGATTCGCTTGGAGAAATTCAACCAATTCCTGCTGTATCTGTTTTCCCAGTTGAGACCCAACTTTTAGTACTTTTGAGTCGTCATCCTCACTGACTGGGACGTCCACAGTCAGTTCGGCTGGAGATGCTAGATTCTCTTTAACTTCCTCTTTATCTTCGTTATCTCTAGGGTCAAGATCTTTAAGGAATTGGTAGTGGCGCCCGGGCCGGGACCCAGGCGCTAGTTGTCAATTATCAGTAAAACGGACGCAGAGAGATTCCTCTACGCCCTTTCCTTTTTCCTTCTTCTGTGCTTCACGCAATTCAGCAACATAACAGGCTCTTCCCGCTGCCTGATCTCCTTGAATGATTCCAATCCCATGGTCAGTTGGGAATTTCAAAGTCAAACACCACGGGGCAATGGCTGCCCTGAATTCAGCAAGGGCTGGTCGGCCCAAGAATGCATTATACGGTGAAGCGATGTCAAGAACAACGAATTGCAGCAGTCGGACTCTCTTGCGTTCTCCAACCCCCAGTTCCACCGGCAGTTCCACTATCCTAGTGGGTATTGTAGCACTCCCATTGAAGCCGTGAACTCGGGATTGGCAGGGTTTCAAGTCTTTAGCTTCCATCTTCATTAAATCATAAGCTCGTTTAAATAAAATGTTTACAGAACTCCCACTGTCGACCAGGATCCTCTTCATCCAAGCAGGACCAACCTGGGCAGATATGACTAGTGGGTCGATTGTTGGAGCTTCGATTTTCTCAGCATCTCGGCTTCTAAATATGATGTCATCGGACATTGTCTTTTGTTGTTTAGCTGGGGTTCCATCCTCACAATTATTGCAGCATTCGAAGCTCGCATGCCTGATAGAGCTAGCATACGACTCCATTTCCCTCCAGCTTCTGTCCGCTGGATGAGGGCCACCACTTATGGTATTGATAACTAGCCTCCCGCCTGTACGAGCGGGTTCCTCTTGTCTTTCTTGGTCTTGCGCACGGTTTGGGTTTGATGGGCCCGCACCACCAGACTGCGGTGCCCGCACGAATTGATCTAACTTTCTCTCCCTGATCAACTTTTCTATGAGATCCTGCAAATGACGACAGTCATTAGTATTGTGGCCATAACTTTCATGAAACCTACAAAACTTTCCTGTCTGAATCTGCCTCTCTGATGACCGCTTCGGAGCGGGTTTCTTATACTGTTCAGTGTTGCAAGTTTGTAGGTGCACATTTTCCAGCGATGTGTTTAATGGTGTATAACTTTCGAACATCGGAGCCCTACGCCGTGGGCCTGGATTCGGATCTCTCTTCTTATTTTGACCATTGCTACCTCTTGGCTGAGTTTGTTTGTTCTGTATGTTTAACTGAACTTTTTCGGAATTGTCACCGGACTGTTTAACTGCTACATTGCTCTGTATTCCCTCACTTCCGGGCTTCGCATCGTCCTGCTTCCTAGACTATTTCGCGTCCTCTTGCCGTAAGAATTGAGCGGCTTTGGAATAGAAACGGTCCAACGATGCGGGTGGTTTTCCGGCTAACCAGTTTCCAAATTCGGAATCAGGATCAATTCCCTTTGTTAATGCCATTAAAATTGAGTTGTCGTTGGGATTACTAATCTCCACACATGCCGCATGAAATCTCTCCAAGTAACGCCTTAGTGTTTCCCCACGAGCTTGGGTAACACTGGACAGGGTGTTAACATCTTTGGTCTAGCGACATGCATGCGAAATTGTTCAACAAATTTCTTAGCCAATTGGTCAAATGAAGAGATAGATCTTGGAGGTAATCTGGTAAACCACATTGTTGCAATTCCTCCCAGTGAGATGGGGAAACTTCGACATTTCACTGCATCGTCGGCCCTTGCGGCGCTCATTGACCATTCATATTTCAATATGTGCTGATTGGGATCAGAATTTCCTTCGTACATAGGGAGAGTTGGCATTCTGAATCGCCGAGGAGGTTCAGCGTATAGTATCTCGTCCGTGAAAGGAGTATGACTTCGAGAAATCCCCCAATCGTCGTTGGTAAGACCTTGGCTTTCGCGGATCATCTGACGTATCATAGTTGAGATGTCTGGCATTGTTACATTTTGAGCATGCTGTGCTAAGGCGTGGTCGGGTTCCACAGTGCGAGTTTGGACCGGGCGCTGTCGACGGTCCAAGTTTCGCCTCCTTGGCTCAGCATCTTCTGGGACGTATGGTTCAGAAGTACGTCCCTGCTGTTGATTACTTGAATCTGGAAGATGTCGGGTATCAACCCTTGTTTCTACTGTGGCAGTTGTGACATGATTGTCCGTAGTATATTGTGGAGTACGACCACCTCGTGCTGATGGCCCAGCCTGGAAGCTGGTTGACGGTCCTGCCCTCAACTGTCCGACAGTCAGGGCGGGTTGATATCCAGCAGCTTGAGCATGACTTCCGTCCAATCGGGGACGGGTAGATCTATGATGATAGTCAGATGAGGCAGAGCTTTCAGTGGATGAGCGGGAAACATCATCCCTTCTGGACCTCCTACGGCCCTGGCGGTCAGTTGGTTTGTCAATTCAATATTAGCACGCAACTGTTCGGCCAATTGTTGTCGACTTTGAGTCAACTCTTGAAGCAACACATGGAATTCTTGTCTGGTGACTGCCCAAGACGGATCTGAATGAGCAGTATTGTCTTGGTTGGATGGCTGCTGTTGAGCAGGATTTTGTCCATCCCTACCTTCTTGTCCAGCAGCTGTAGAAGTGGTTCTTGTGCTAACCATTTTGAATGATGAATCCTTTTCCTAGACTTTATGCAAATCTGAATAGAATGGAAGGATGATGAATTAGAGATCTGAATCTTCCTCTTGGATTTGTGCAATCCGGTATCGACGGTAGATCCAAGGAGCAGGAGAAAAAAGCTGGTTTTTCTCAGGGAAAGCACCAAAGTGTTTGTACCAAAAATGGGCACAACACTCTTCGGAAGTTTTTGAAGAGATAAAACTGAAGAATGAGAATTGAAAATGAGAATTATCTAACAAAAACTCCAAATAACAGAAATGTAAAGTGCAAAGACAAGCGATTTAGAGTGGTTCGGCATTTCGCCTACGTCCACTATGAAGTTTGATGATTTTATTGCTCGATGCTTGAAGATTACAATTTCTTATAGCGTAGTACAACAGATCTTATGATTATAATCTGAATCTAAGGCATTAATGGTGATCTGGAGTAAATCTAGCAGAATCTGGGCGCTCTTTAGCTCTCCAAATTGTCCGACCCCTTTTCTGAATGACCAGGGGCTCTATTTATAGGTGTAGGAGGCTGATATTTCGCCTAAAATTCGGGGAGACCGCTTCTGGCACGTGAGGGGTCCCACATGGCCGAAATCTGGAGATCCGGGCCCACTTTGGGATCGATTCGACCCTTGGTTCGAATCGATCAAGAAACTGTCCAATCAAGCTGAAATTTGGTGTGGACATTCTTCAACATGTGCTCAAGCTTCTGTGAAAATTTCATAGCATTTGGATGCGTAGATCTCAAGATATGATCGATTCAATGTTGCATTTCTGGTGAATCATGGATACTTCGAATCGATCCCTTCGAATCGATAAGGTCGACTCGATGCTCATAGTGACGTGGCGCGTGCTTCTCGCATCGATCCGTTTTTTACTCCGGTTTGACTGGGTCGAATCCATGGTTTGGATTCGAGGTAATGGATGCGAAGCTGGACGTGAAGTTTGGTTTCGAAGTAATTTATGCGATGGAGTCGTAGTGTATTGATTGCCTGGATTCGAAGTGAGGAGAACCTGATGGCTTCGAATCAACTAAGACCTCATCGATTCGAAGTAGATCACGTGAGCTTGACGTGCTGGCTTCGAACGGAATTTGCTCTGGCGGATACGAAGACGATGGAGTCAGCCTTGATGGATTCGAACGGAATTTGCTCTGATGGATTCGAAGACAAGGCTGTCTCCTCCATTTTCCGTTGGTGATACCTTGAGTGTACGAACTCTGATTGACCCGAAACTTGGAACACTGGTTCTCACTACCCTGTTTGACGTGCCTTATCGATTGTAGCCTGATCTGGACTCGGACAAATTTCATCGTCATCCATAGCGATCCTTGCGCGTAGCTGATCTTCGAGACGATCTGTCACCGGTTGCTAGTTAAGTCCTTGATGTCACGGCCTTGCCAAAAGGCGGGATAACAATATAAGTATCACAGTCCCCCTTTGGACCAGGATACTTTCCGTGCTGGTATCTATAACTCAATACGTCGTCAAGATCCATCGTCAACGTAGTATCAAGTCCTCGCCGCTGTGCATACCAAGGAACTCCCGTAGTGCCTAATAACAACATTACAACTATTTAGCTGTATTCTATCTCGTCTTGCTTTATATCACGGACTCAGCTCCACGGACTATTCTATTTGTTTGAAAGACCTCCACTAAGGGTTATCTAGCCTTTCCTCCTGACAATAAACTAACTAACAAATAATTGTGAGGCGGTGCATGTCCTAAACGTGATCTACACTAGTAGGAGGTGTAGCCTATTTTAGCGTAACACTTGTCTTTCCGTTGACTGCTAAGGACTGATGACAATCTCGACCTATGTAAACAGCTCATACTCCTCATATATATAGTACCAACATTGTTGTCAAAGCACTGAACCTACGCTCACCATCCCATTTAGATTGCCTAATGCAATTATGAAAATTCTTACTTGGTTACTTAACACGTACCCCCTAAAAGGTTCAAGCAGACTCTACTTGGTTCTTTGACACTTCGACTGGGGTGAACCATCATACTTCGGTATATTCCCTTCACCTATGCGCGAACGTATAATCCCACGGGTCCTATAGTTGGATATATCTCGCATTAGTATAATGTATATACTACTGCTGGTAGCCCTATGCAGGGGACAAACTTATGTTGTGTAACACTACTGATCTCGCATTCCAACCCATATTAATGACTAAGTCATTTTTAATTGACCTAAGTTATTGACTAGATTCAATGATTCACAACCTCTATAAATACAAACTTAAGGCTATACACACACACACTACGCCTCCTATGTTCAACTATTAGTATTCGGTTATTTTTACATAACTTACTTCTTGTTTCATTAACGTTGTTTAATGTCATTTACCGCTTACTTTTAATTTTAATAGATTAAATTCCGTTTACTGCTTAACTTCCACTCAACACTATTAAATATAGCTTACGGTTCCTTTTCAACTATTGACAACCTTTCTTTGATTCTTATATCCCCTCAATTCCCCATTGCTTTATTTCTCTTTCTTCCCTTATTGTTTATTTTCTAACTTAGCTTAAATTGCGTATATTAGGTCAACAATTAAATTATTGTTATTATCACTGCTTACATTAGTTTGGTTTATAAGTGGGGATTTCGGCATTTTAATGCATTAGAATTACATCTTCCTTAAAATGAAATGTTAACACTGTAATTTCCCATAAATTATCTAAAAGTGGACTTGTATTATGTTTGGAATTACAAGAAATTATTTTTTCTATTATTATTGAAATAGATAGTACAAAATGTGGTGAATATCCCTATTTTATACATCTCTTTCTTTTAGATACTCCTTGTTATTTTAAATGATACAGTTTTATTCATATTTAGAAAACTGGATAATTTATAGAAATTTACATTGCAACACATTTCATTCTAATGCATTAAAACATTGCTTAAATCCCAAGCCAAATTATAATAACTTCCAATTCATATTTACTCACATATATCATTCAACCAACAAAACTAGAATTATTATAAAATATTATGAATTTAGGGACTATTTTCACTTTCACTTTCCAGATTCAAATATATGCAGTATTTAATCAAAGCTAAAAATTCACAGAATATTTAGGCATGGTTTTCAAATTTATTACAGGTATATATTTAAGCCTACAAATCCAAAATTATATTTAGGCATACAAGAAACAGATTTACAACGATATAAATCCAGTATTATATAAAAATAATATAACTTCCTACTCACTTCTAAGCTTTCAAATCTTCAGATCTATACCCTGTTATTCATATTTGACTTCTTACCAAAATATGTACCGAAATAATATACATATTGATTAGAAATTTAGATCCGAGAAAAGATTTGAATTTACAATTTACCTTGGCTTTGGCGATTTGATTTGATCCTATTATTCTTCTCTATTATCCTCTGCTATTCTCCACTTATATATATTTATAGATTATAGTTTATATTGGTATTAGAATTTGAGAAGAAGAGAAAATGGTAGAGTTTCATCGTTGCTTCAGAAAAATAAAAGGAGAATAGCGAGGGGTTAGGCCTGTATTTATAGGGATTCGAACCGATGCCGGCCGTTATATTATATTATAACAAATTCGGGTTGTTTGGCCTAGGTTCATTTCACAGCCACCAACACACAAGCAGTCGACCGCTAGCAGTCGACCGGTCCTAATAAAGAGGTTGATCGGTTGCCTATTTATCTTAAACATTATTTATTTCCTTTTGAATGGTATTTTCACTATTTTTCTCTGATACGATTAACGTTAACTGTGCTTAGTTTTTAAGTAACACTACTTATATGTTAAGTAATCGTTAATGTTAAATAACATTAAATAATTACATTTATTTCCTTAATTACGTATATAATTATTTCCAATTCAAATTCTTCAAACGTTAATACTTTTCCATTTGAACTATGATCGCAAAACTATACATATGAAAATTGATTAGAAAATCGCCACGAACACAATAGTGCATGTTTTGTAGCCAAATTCTAACCTTTTCGACGTCAATAGTTATTAATAATTTTTTTTAATTAATTATTGTCCAATTTACGGGTGTTACGCCTTTCCTTTTTCCTCGGCATTTGGCCCAAATGAAGGTCCTTTCAAAGCATAACCTTTGCATGCTTAGCTTCTAGGCAATCCCTCTTCCTATGGCCTAGCCTATTACAGATAAAGCACTTGGCCATGTCCTTGTTATCTGGCTGGGTACACTTAGTGGAGTAATGCCTCTTCTAGCCCCAATTAAAACAAGCGACATAATCTATATTCGACTTCTGAGTCCCTCTTCCAGTAGTTTTTCCACCCTTTCGACTCTTTCCACTGTTCTGATACGGATTGAATCTCTTCCTCTGTCCACCCTTGGGTCTAACATCTGCCTTCTCCTCCTCATGAAACAAGCGATCATACATCCTCGCCATTTCGACCACCATGTTAAATAGATCCAACATATGAGCCATCGCCTTGTGATTCGGCCCCTTCTTGAAACCTTCAACGAACTTTTCATTTCTTTTTCAGCAGATTATTAATATGCCCCCTTCCGTCCTTCAACAAAGCATTAAAAAACAGAATGTATTCTGCCAAACTCATCTCTCCTTGATTCAAATCAAGGAACTACCTACATAAAGCACTCTTATGAGATTTTAGGATAAACTGAGCCTTGAATTCCTCCTTAAATTATTCCTAGGTTATCTCCTCCTATGGGACCTCGGCAACTACAGCCTCCCACCAGTCTAATGCATCATCCTGGAGCTAATGAGAAGCCATCCTCCTCTTTTGAGCATTATTATATCCCAATTCTTCGAAAATACATTCACATAATTTCAACCAATTCAAAACTTCCAAGGAAGACTCCTTCTCTATGAACTCCTTTCCTCCACGGCTCTTGAAATCATTATTCATAATAGAAAAGTCTGGTTCCCTTACTACCTCTTGTTTTGTCTCAACCACTCCAGCTAGCTGTTACCTCATCATCTCCAGCATAGATTGGTGGAACAAAGCATTCACATCCATTCCTCCTTCAGCCGGGGCAGGCACTTGAGTACCGGCTTCAGTATGAACTTTCAAGTTTGCCTCCCCTCCTTGGCCATTAGATTGAGTACTGCCATCTCCTCTACTGGCATTCGCTCTGGTACTTCCTATAGTCAAACGTCTATTACATAGATCCATTCCTGCCTTTTGCATAAGCAAGAGTTTGTAAGAAATGAAGTAAAGTGAGTGAGAGCAATTGTAGAGGGGTAGATATATTCTCCTATATGTCTATATCAAAATACAAGTACGTTATATATATAGCGTATACCCTTCCCAAGGTGTTCTTTTTCTACTAATAAGTTACTACTTAGTTTCGTTTTACTTCAGTGTTCCCTTAACCTAAGCTCTAATACCACGTTGTAACATCCCTCACCCCGAGACTCAAAAATAGATGCTGATGTTGCTGCATTCATCACCGTAATCATTTTCCAATGACAAAGCAAGTTTAGTATTATTTTGCACAATATAAGTAAATAGAGAAGCTAAATAACTTTTTCATTACATCCATTTAGATTACATAATTCACTGCATCATTTTTACCCAATTTGTTCCCTCGTAGGGGTAAATACAATAAAAAAATAAGAGTAGTACCGTGTCCGACATATGAGGATGCTTACACAACACATAACCAGTAATAATTCTTGGTTTTATGCAATGGAAATTTTAAAACATTTTTATTACCTAAATAAGCCTCCTGCTTCGTCTTCGAAATCTTTATTCATCCTTCCAATAGATACCTGTCTAATCCATAAATTCAGCCTACACGAATGAGTATCTGTGAGTTTATGAGAAATAATAAAAACACGGATCATACATAAAGCCAGGTATGAGTAAAATCTTTACCCTAATCATCCATAGTGAGAACACATAGCTAACGCAAAATGGGTTTTTCCCATACTTCATCATCATCAAGACATATCATATATGTAAACAACATTACATAAAAAGCAACCATGTGCATATACAATTAAGAAGTGTACCCTACACTTACCATCCAGTTATGAACCATGTCATATATTAAATCTAATAAAGTATACCCTAAACTTATCAATCTGTTATGGACCATGTCATAAAATCATTCATCGTCCAACCAAACATCACTTAATCTCTTATTTTAGGCTTTCATCATTAAGGTATCACTAACTTAAAAGACGGATCTTTAGGGGGTGAAAATTTTTCCGTTATGGACTTTCATTATTTTAGGCTTTCGTCATTTTAGCCTTTCATCATTAAGGTATCACTTAATCCGTTATGGACCATGTCATAAATTTTCCCTACCTTTTGAGTCGATAATAAACCACACATGTCCAACCTAAATTGAACGAAAAGACGGATCTTTAGGGGTGAAAAAGAAAATAAAGACAGAACATAATCTCACACGAATGGAATAACATATATTATTTCAATAAATAATCTTTACAGTGGAAACTTTTCAATACAATATCAGAGTCTAACCTAAATTCAGCTTGGACAGTTATAAACCCCTATCCTTACAATTGCTGAAACAACAAAACAAATGCAATAAATGCAGCGGATAATAGAATACGTCCATACGATGATGAAGATCTCCAGCTCTCTTCTGGAAACTCCAAGCGTCTTCAGCTAAACCTGAAACTACTCGAATCTGACCCGAGTATTAAAAATACCCGGATCAGGCTTGATAAACCAGCGTGAGATACTCGAAATTTTAAATGTTTTAAGATTACCAAACTTTCTTTATCAAAACAAAAGGGTATCTCATAAGACCACGCCCATACATAAACACGGACGGGTTTTTCCTTTACGATAACCAAATCATTTCATATCAAATTCTGTTATATTATAATAGTGTCTATTATACAAATAATAATTAATCATAGCTGAAATTGTTACATTATTAAATTCCAGCATAATAGGTTTACGAACAATGGTAGGCACGTAGTGGATATTGGATCCCATACAAATGACTAGGTAAGGGACTACCTTCCGTACAGTACACCTCTAGAGGGATGCACCTAGGGAGCAGATATTGCCCGCCTAAACCAACACAAGACAGGTCTACCCCTTCGTGGATAGTACCGAATATGTCATCACCCCGGTCGTTACCGACCTTTAACGGGTACCCGAGTCATACATTCACCACATACTTAGACATGTGTAGAGTAAATCTTGAAGGGTGATGACATCTCCTAATGGGAGCGACCCACTTAGCCCTGCTGCTCCTACCCTATTTCTGTCATTTTCGGGTGATGAGGCCTGAGGTAAACGATTACCTTTCACATAACACATCTTCTTTCTTCTTTGAATGCCACATTGTCATTCCCTAATCACATGACTGATTTCTACAAACATATAACCTCTGAGCTCGTATGTCTCAGAGAAAGGTGTTAAGCTAAAAGAAGTTGCCTTCTCTGTCACCTTGTAGATATACATTTTATAGAGATCACTCAATGCAATTTAGAATGCAATGTCAGACATTCGTCCATACAAGTAGTCCAGGAACAGGACAAACCGAAGGTGCTCTCCTACTCCATTAGTAGCAAGAAGTCCTTGCATCATAGATTTTCACAACAGAGCACTACTGCCACCACATGATATGGTAATTTTCACCTCGAGGGACTAGTGGCAAACAGCCCTACATCATGAAGATCTCCATCTTCAGAATCATTTATCTTCAAACATGTTTTACTTCGAACGTAGATTGGTTCGAAGTGGTTTTCGGATAGGAATCACCCAAATCCGACCCTGGTTCCTTCGAATCCAATCATCGATAAAAATGTTAAGCTCATATGATTATCAATCATTAATCAATTACTTCATCTTTTATTTAAATCAAATGTCTTTTTTAGATATATTCTTTTCAATTTATTCCATTTTCTTTTCAAGAGCATATGGAATCATTAAGCCTCATTTATTAAATTATTTGGTTTATTATCTTTAGATCTTGTAATAATTTCAATCATTTTCTCTTTTACTTAGGAAAACCTTTCCAAATCATTCATTAAATCTTAATCAAAGATTTCTTATATTCAAGTTATGACTTTTAACTTAGGGAAAATATTCTCAAATCATTCATTAAATCTTAATCAAAGATTTCTTATATTCAAGTTATAACTTTTAACTTAGGGAAAATATTCCCAAATCATTCATTAAATCTTAATCATAGATTTCTTTCTTAACTTCAAATCATATTCTTGCAAATCAAAGATTTTCATAACAGAGCGCTACTGCCACCTTAGATATGGTAAATTTCACCTCCAGGGACTAGTGGCAAACATTCCTACATCATGAAGATCTTTGTCTTCAATATGTTTTATTTTGAAAATAAGTTTGATGGGGTTTTCGGATAGGAATCACCCAAATTCGATCCCACTTCTTCGGATAAGAATCACCCAAATCTGATCCCAGTTCCTTCGTACTAATCATCGATAAAAAGATGTTAATTATTTAATTAATATTCTAAAATTTGTTTCTTTTTATCTTGGAAAAAGATAAATACGATCTTTTTAGAGCATCCGGGCTTTCCTTTCGATCTGTTCTACCCCTCGCATAAGAAGAGAAAATATAGGCCAGGCAAGTTCAGGGCACTAGTTGCTCCATTCCTAAACTTAGTTTAACACCTTGTTTTATCTTCCCAAATCTCACAGGCGGGACAAATGTACTAGTCGTTTCCTTATACTCGGTTTGTTATTACATTCAATATTCTTCACTTTTGTTTAGGGGCATTTCACCAGAAGGACAAACTTTGCAGTCCAATTAATTTCTAGGACACGCATTTGAAATAATTACTTTCAAGGCCAAAGTCAGCAGAATAATTACTTTCAAGGACAAAGCCAGCTGTCCAATTACTTTCAAGGACATAATTTCATAGGTTTTTAGGCCCTAGAAACTAATTATTTTGCGTATTGTCCTTAAAAATAATTATTTTAGTTGTGTGTCCTAGAAATTAATTTCACTTGCTAAAGAGGCCCTTGTGGCTAATTCCCACTTTTGTTTAAGTGGTATAAACAATTCATCTTAACCATTTATTCAAACTCTTATTAAAACTTCCAAATCATTTTTAAATTACTTAATTATTCTTTTAAAATCATTCACAAAAGATTTATGAATGAATTATTAAGTTTAAAATTACAATTCAAAAGTTATTTAAAAGCGTTGCGAAAAGTGTTGCAAATAGTGTTTTAAAAGCTATATTCTTCAAAACGACTTTTTATATCATTTAGAAATCCATCTTTTCAACTTAAATCTCTTTTAAACATTTTGAAAGATTTTTTAGAATTTATTTCATATTTTTTAAATATTTAAAAAATATCATTTATAAAGAAATCCTTTTTCGGATTCCGAACTACAAAACCACGATGTTTTTAGAAAATTGTTTTGGATATATTTCAAAATCTACATAATGAGATCTTGATTTTCTTTCTTCATTGGGAAACTATGGATACAATAGACCGGAAAATTCTTATCTCGAAGAACTCCGAGCTATATTCCACTTTGTACACTCATTTAACTTTTATGACGCGAAATTGCGAACTACCGTTACGCGCCTAGTTTTGACTTGTTTTTCAATTTCTTTCAAACTTCTTGGAAACACTTTTAAATGTTTATAAAACATTTCTGAATCATTTTAAACTCATTTTTAAACAATATTTTTATATTTCAAACTCATATTCCATTTCATTTTTATAATATTATATTATTATAATATAATTTTTAACCTTTTTAGATTATTTAAAATCATTAAGAGGCTAAATAATTTCCGTACACGTATTTGTATGGATTTAATTCTCATTTAATTAACTATGGTTAATTACTAATTATTTCTCTTATCATTATCAAACCAAGTTATCAACCATATAAACAATCACATAATCAACCAATTTGCAACCAAGTTATCAAACATTTAATCATCCAATATACTTAAACTTTCAAATCATTATACTTGAAATAATTTATGGATTAATTAGTAAATACGATTACTCACCTTTAACTTAACCAATCCTTCCTACCAACATTCATACGCAACAATGCTTCACTAAATCATTTTAACTTTTTAGATTCTAAATCATGTTTTGGTGATATTCTAAGGTCTTTGGCAAAGTTTGGTGGAGTTTTGACTTTGTTTGATATGGTTTTGAAAAAGTTAGTAAGGAAATGGAAGAGAAGAAGCCATTAAAGCACTAAGGAAGAAGAATAAGAGAAGAGAATGGTTTGTGTGAGAATTGAAGAGGTATGCATGTTATTTTATACTTGAGTTTGGAGGGGCAGATGACTAAAATACCATTCTTCTACTTTCTGACTTTTGCTTAGCATGATAAGAAGTGCATTTATGGTGAAAGATGTTATAATTTGATTCATGTAATGATGCTTGCCTCTTGTTCTTAATTTACAAAATGTTTAAATATTAATTTGCTTAGTTTCCATACATGAAGAGACTTGCATTAATGGTGAGAAGATAGGTTTAGTCCTTTATGTAATGATTTGGTTACTTTTCCATAACTTAGAGAACACTTAAACTATATTTTTCTCCTTTTCCATAATTTATAAGACTTGACATTAATGAGAGGAGATGTGTTAGGATTTTCTAGAAATGATTATGTTTAGTAATTTGATTTTAAATTATAAATTGTCAAATCTGTTACATTCTGAATTATTTGTTAAATTTGACTTTTCAAAATGAATTTGCATTTACATGAAAATCTAAAGTGCGCATAGTTTGTTAATATGCATTTCATATGTTGATAAAGTGATTATGTTGTCAAAATGTTGCGACAACTTATTTTGGTTGAAAACAGTGTTATTATTGACATGTTTTACGATCAAAATATGGCGTTTTTGTTAAAGCATTCATTTATGTAAATCAACTTAGAAAATGAACTTCCTACTACCTTTAATAAATTAAAACAAGTCTATTTTGGTTAAAAATCCATATTATTAGTGTTAATATCAATTTATAAAAATACAGCGTTGCATTTACAAAATGTGACAAAGTTAGAACATTTTTGTAAAACGATTATAAATATATTTTCCAAACCTTTATTATACTTTTATTATCATTATTAAGTGATTTTGATATAGTTTGACCTTTCAAATAAATATATAAAACTATTTATTTATGCATTTATTTATCTTTAACAAAACCCAACTTTTGTCGATTCTGTGATAAAAACTTAAAAATCTAAATTTCCTGAATCAAATCTTCAAAATTGATTTTACCATTCTTATTTATCATATATAAGCATATTTATTTGGTTTTGAAACTCTTTATATTTTAAAATAATTAAAATGCCTCATTTTTCGAAGTGGCGAAATTACGTGTCGTTACAAGAAAAGTCTGCTTCCCTTGCTACCTCTTATTTTGTCTCAACCACTCCAGCTAGCTGTTACCTCATCATCTCCATCATAAATTGGTGGAACAAAGCATTCACATCCATTCCTCCTTCAGCCAGGGCAGGCACTTGAGTACCGGCTTCAGTACGAACTTTCGAGTTTGCCTCCCCTCCTTGCCCATTAGATTGAGTACTGTCATCTCCTCTATTGGCATTCACTCCGGGACTTCCTATAGTCAAACGTCTATTACATAGATCCATTCTTGCCTTCTACATAAGAAAGAGTTCGTAAGAAACGAAAGTAAAGAGAGTGAGAGCAATTGTAGAGGGGTAGATATATTCTCCTATATGTATATATTAAAATACAAGTACGTTATATATATAGCGTATACCCTTCCCAAGATGTTCGTTTTCTACTAATAAGTTACTGCTTAGTTCTGTTTTACTTAAGTGTTCCTTTAACCTAAGCTCTAATACCACGTTGTAACATCCCTCACCCCGAGACTCAAAAAGAGATGCCGATGATGCTGCATTCATCACCGTAATCATTTTCCAACGACAAAGCAAGTTTAGTATTATTTTGCACAATATAAGTAAATAGAGAAGCTAAATAACTTTTTTATTACATCCATTTGAATTACATAATTCACTACATCATTTTTTACCCAATTTGTTCCCTCGTAGGGGTAAATACAATAGAATATAAGAGTAGTATCATGTCCGACATATGAGGATGCTAACACAACACATAACCAGTTATAATTCCTGGTTTTACACAATGGAAATTTTAAAACATTTTTATTACCTAAATAAGCCTCATGCTTCGTCTTCGAAATCTTTATTCATCCTTCCAATAGATACCTGTCTAATCCATAAATTCAGCCTACACAAATGAGTATTTATGAGTTTATGAGAAATAATAAAAACACGGATCAGACATAAAGCCAGGTATGAGTAAATTTTTTACCCTAATCATCCATAGTGAGGCCACATAGCTAACGCAAAATGGGTTTTTCCCATACTTCATCATCATCAAGACATATCATATATGTAAACAACATTACATAAAAAGCAACCATGTGCATATACAATTAAGAAGTATACCCAACACTTACCATCCAGTCATGAACCATGTCATATATTAAATCTAATCAAGTATACCCTAAACTTATTAATCCGTTATGGACCATGTCATAAAATCATTCATCGTCCAATCAAACATCACTTAATCTCTTATTTTAGGCTTTCGTCATTAATGTATCATTAACTTATTTAGTGATTACCTCCCTAAGCCTGTTTACCACTTATTTATCCTTTCTCGAACAATGTCACATGTTGAAATAATCACTAATTCCACTAATGGGAGCCACCCTGACTCTCCTAAGAGGTTGATGTCAGCACCCTGAATACATTCTAGTAAGCGTCCTAATAAGCGTCAATAACCCTTCTTAGTCCCTGAACCGCTATCGCTCACGTTGTCGGTTTATTTATTTTAGTTATAACACCACCCTGATGTTTTGGCACCTTGCCATGACACCCTACCATAACTCCCCTTTAGAGTTTATAAATATTTTTAGGATTGAACCATATCATGGCACCCTGCCATATACCATTGGGCTTTAAACTAATAGTCAAGGCACCGTGCCTTCCAATAACTTCATGAGCCAGTATATCTTTACGAGTATAGTTCAACCCATTTCATTTATTCATTTATAGGGTACCCTACACTTTCTTTAGATAAACACTTTATCTTTCAATTTAAATTATACCATATCATTTACTAACTTCTCTAAGCTTTTCTACATTTCAAAAATAAGTTAATGCAATTTTAACTTGCAAAATCCTTCTTTTATTTCATCCCTATGAAATAGTTCATTACATTTGGAAACTGTCTTCCAAAGTGCCCTAAGCATTTCTGGTTTCGCTTAGCAAAATAAAGCTTCCCAAGCTATCGCAGATTAACTTTAGTTATCGCATTCTAACTATCCCATAGCTTTTGAACGTTAGGCCAAGTCCTTGTGTATTAACTATTCCATAGTCATCGTGGTTAATTTTCCTGAAACATCACATGGTGTTATTACTTTAGCTATGGCGTATCAACTTCTCAAGGGCTTTCATAGGTTATAACTTCCTAAGCTGTCATATACTTACTTTTCTATAACCCGTGCGTGATTTCTCCCCTATAGGCATAGTATGTAATCTGTTTCCTAGCCATCGTGTGTTAATCATTTTATAGCCTTGTGTGTTAACTACATCGAATGCATATGTCATCGCGTAATAGTTTCGTATTAGCCATTGTGAATAGATAGCCTCACTAAGGCTTTGCGTGTTGACTTCTATAGTCGTCATGGGTTAACTCCAATTAGCCATCGTGATTTATCTTTCCCAAAGCCATCATGTATCATCTTTTCCAAGCCTTCGTATGTTATTTCTGTACAAGTCATCATGGGTTAAACATATAGGGGCTTTCGTGAGTTTTGAATGGCAAATTTGTAATTTTATTGAAAACTAATTCATTTCCTTACTAAGTACTAACTTTCCACCAAATCTCATTTGGTGTCGAGTTTTCATTGGTTAATTTCCTTTTTAATATATCACTTTTTCAGAATTAGCTAATTACAAACCCATTTAATTAACTAATTATCCTTAATTCGTCAATTCTTTCATTTACTAATAAATTCATATAAAATCGAAAATTGATGGGAAAATCCCAAACATTCAGCTAAGATCAAATTTATCATATTTTACCTTGTACCAAAATTTCAACTCAAAATAATTATTTTTATTGTTTTTAATAATTGATTTCCAGAAATTAACCATTTTCTCAACTTAGAAAATTCATAATAATTACAAATTAATTCTAAAAGTTATGAAAGTAAAAACCATCTCCATTTCATCATTATAAACATCATATTTAAATTTCGAATCATTTAACTTAGATTAATTGTATTTCACACTAAAATATGAACAAATTCTCTTTTTTTTTAATTTACAAACATAACCAAACAATGTTTTAATAATTCAAACATGTTTAAAACATTCATACAAGATCAAATCTAAACCCAAATGGGTAGGGATTGGTTTAGGGAAAGATTTTACATTCCTTTGATTAAGAAAAACTTGTTTAATCTTCTCTCTTCTTTAAAGTTGATAGCTTGGATCTTTTAGCTTAAATTTCCTTCTTTTCTTA
This sequence comes from Allium fistulosum, assembly GCA_030737815.1. Lineage (NCBI taxonomy): Eukaryota > Viridiplantae > Streptophyta > Magnoliopsida > Asparagales > Amaryllidaceae > Allium > Allium fistulosum. Next base: position 974,373,380 of record CM060901.1, read on the forward strand.
GCAAAATGGTGGTCGGGATTGACTAGAGATTTACATATATTGTTTATTAAAATGAAATTGAAGTGAAGGTGTGATGGGAAAGTATTGTAACAACCATCAACTACGACGTCCTGGTTCATGCATGAAATGATGAGGACATCGCATACCTCGCAGACGGCGAATCGTTTTGAGATAAAGATATAAAATAGATCGTAGAGCTATCTACCATGTTCTACACTTTCTGAAAACTCACAGCGGAAAGAATAAAAAATAATAATCAATAATACAATAATCTGAAACGAACAAAATAATACAATATCAAATAAGCTTCAATTATAATATTTCTCTATGCTGGTAACAAAATCAGCCTAATGTTTGGGAATAACTGAGATAAAATAGTTGATAGCTATAAAGAAATATGTGTCTTCTTCGTACCATCACACCTCTAAGTCACCATCATCCCTCACTATCGACCTATCAGAGTATATCTAAAAAGAAGAAAATGATAGAGGAGGTCAGACATACGTTTGGTGAGTGAAACGCATCATATAAGTGTATAATACCAATAAGCTAGTAAATCAACACTTATGCTCAGAATTCGTACCTTAACCCGTGTCATCTGCTCCTAAAAAGCCATCTAAACACAATAATATACTATAGTGACATCATAAGTTTGGGTCTCATTAAAATGACCACTGAGTCTAATCATATACTAAAACACTATATTGCGATTGAGCCCAAAGTCCCAACTCGCCATCACCCCCAAACATATGCACATGACCAAGCCCAAAGTCCCAGCTCGTATGCCACAAACGTATGCACATGACCGAGCCCAAAATCCTAGCTCGTATGCCGAAACCGTATGAAAATGACCGAACCCAAGGTCCCAGCTTGAATGCCAAAATGAATGCAAACGATCGAGCCTAAAGTCCTAGCTTGAATGTCGAAAATGTATGCAAACGACCGAACCCAAAGTCTCAGCTCGAATGTCGAAAACGTATGTGACTATTGAAGTCAAGTCTATGCTAGATATTCACTAAATGGTCAACGACACTATTAGGATCAAGCTCAAAACTCGTTATCACCCCCACCATTTACGAAGCTACTGGATCAAGTCCAACTCATTATCACCAGTGTCACTAGTATAGCCGAGGACTACTTCCCCATACGTGCACCCAAAACATCCTAGTAGGGCCCTATATAATAAAATATACTAAAATAAGACACCTTTTTGAAGTAGTTCAAAACACAGCAAACAACGTACCAAAGCGTTTCTCATCTCGCCACGATCCTCGATGCAATGATACGCGTGTGGAACGCGTTAATACCTTAGGTGTAAGTTTTGATGATAACACTACAGACATTATATAAAATATAGATACTATGTTTTATCAAGATATATATATATATAGTATATAGTGTAGGATATTAGACAGGTGTTGATTAAGAAGACTGTATGGTATCAAGAGTAGATTCAAGATGCTAATATCAAGAGTAGATTCAAGATGATGATAATTGAAGACTCATGAGTATTGAAGAGTTCAAGATTTTAAGATATTCCAAATAAGTTATAGAGTCATAGAATTTACGTTAAAACCTTGATAGCACTTTAATGGTCTCTCTCTCCTTCTCTAAATTTGTTCTAAATTGTTTTTCAAAAATCCTGGTTTTAAAATTATCTTTTCAAAATATTTCACAAAATGATTTTCAATCTCTTATACTTATAAAGATATTATTTTAGTGTTTTTAAGTTTATATATATATATTGAATTTTTGGTTATATTTTAATAAGTTATAACTATATTGATTATATATATATTATTTACATTATATTAAAATTTTCAAAAATTATTATATAAAGTTTTATTATGATTAAAATATGTATAAACTATGCTTAAATGATTTTACAAAGTATCAAATTATTTTACAAAGCAATGGATTTTCAAAATAATATTTATAAAGTGTTTTTCAATTTTGTGAAGGATATGTCAACATATCTAATTCCTATATTTCAACATAGTGGCCATAATTTTCAAAATCCAAATTTGAATGGAAGTGTCTTTTCGTCGTATTTCTTCATGATTGGACATGACCGTTGTTTCCCTATATTTACCAGACTTCCAAACGAATTTTTAATCAATCATTTTCTTATTCATCTCTCTTCCTTCCACTCTCTCATTTTCTAAATCAAGATATACCCAAACTCCATCGATATTCAATAAGAATCAAACTCAAAAATCATAAGTTTGATTCTCCTTCATCTATTCTCTGATTCTCTCATCTCTCTCACTCAAACCAAGATTTAAGTGCTAATCAAGAGTTATACGATCAATTGTAATCAAGATCAAAGACTTGAGTCTGTAAAACTCTATCAAATCATACTGCTATATTTGTGGGTGTGATTGTAGCCCGTATAATCAATTGGGTGTGCTTAGTAGCCCGTAAATCTAGTGGGTGTGCTTGTAGCTCGAAAATCAAGTGACTCTACCTAGAGGTCTGGATTCTGGCAGGTGTGACTGGTAGCCTTGAAATAGAAATTGTATTTGCATTCACTAGTTGAAAAGAAATCCGTATAAGGAATTCTACAGGATTGGGTATAGGGTAACTCCGGACCAGTATAAAATCCTGATGTGTTCTTTCCTTTTTACTTTTACTGCATTTACTTTTATCTGCACTTTGGTTCTGTGATTTTTTCTATGATTGTTAATTAAATCATTCCAAGAAGAATCTTAAAGAATTTGAAAAATATTCATATAATCAATTAAACACTATTCACCATCCCCTCTAGTATTAATTTAGCCTTAAGATCCCTATTCCCTTGACTCGCATTTGGTATCTGAGCATTGGTTTTCAAAGTATTCATTATTTGATTTTTGAATAAGTTTAAATGGCTACCAACACTGGTAATAGTACTATTAGTAACATTATTAATACACTTGTTAGTAACTCATTTGTCGAAGGACAATCTATAGTTAGACCTCCACTTTATAATGGCAGTAATTACACATATTGGTCATGTAGAATGAAAATTTATTTACAATCAATTGGTTTAGACACTTGGAATATCACACAAACTGAGTACACTAACCCGAGACTAATTTTGCATAGTGGACTGCTGACCAAAAAGCAGTTGCACAAAGTAACTCTGATGCTATGAATATATTATTTTGTTCACTAGATAGAAATGAATTTAATAGAGTATCTATATGTAAGTCTGCATTTGAAATTTGGAGAATCTTGCTAGTTACACATAAAGGCATAATTAAGGTTAAATAGACCAAAATTTCCATGTTAACAAACCAGTTTCAATTATTCAAAATGAATCCAAATGAGTCAATATCTGATATGTATAGTAGCTTACAAGATATAGTACTCACTTATTGCACTGGGTAAAAGTTTTTCTGAGGAGGATCAAGTCAAAAAAATCCTCAATTCACTTACTCCTGAATGGGATCAAAAGACTATTTCAATTGAAGAGGCTAATGACATTAGCACTCTAAAAATTGAAGAGTTAATTGACAATTTAATGTCTTTTGAAGCATAAATGCATGGCAGGAGAAAAAGCAAAGCAATAAAGAAGAAATCCATAGCTTTTAATGCAATGACTGATAATCTAGATTCAAAGAGCGATAACGATGAAGAAATTGCTTTCATGACAAGGAATTTTAGAAAATTTCTAAAATATAGGAAGATGAAAATTTTCAAAAGAAATGATAACAAAAATCCAGGAAGCGGAAGAGGAAATGGCATTAGATGTTATAACTACGATGAACCTGGCCATTTAAAACGAGACTATCCACATCCCAATAAACTGAAAACTACACCGAACACTGATTCATCTAGAAAATGGAGAAGAGCCAATACTCCAACAGTAGACGATTCAAACACATCCTCAAGTGATAATAAATCAGATACATAAATTGCTAACATATGCTTCACAGCAATACATAATTCAAAACAAAATGGTGAAATGGATCAGAAAAAGGTACACTTTTAACATATCAAAAGTTTTAATTTCTTGAATGAATTTTTTTGGTTGCTTTATTGGTTGTTAGGAATATGCTATGGATTGATAATAATATTGGTTGAATAATGTGTGCGTATATTTTAAATAATATATATACATATATAAATATATTAATAAAATATTAAATAAAAATAATATAAAATATATTTTAAATTATTTAGTTGATATATTAAATAATAAATATAAGATAATTATAAGTATAGATAAATAGGAATTATTTGTTGAAGTTTTTTTTTTGAAAATTTCGACCTATATGTCGACATACCCAGCGTGGATATGTCGACATATGTAGGTAGATTTGAATTTCAATTTCAAATTCAAAATTTGAATTCCCTCCACCTTTTCACCAACTCCTATGTTCTGAAAAGATGTTCCTTGACCAGAGAACATGTCCTTTGATTCCCTATCTATTTACTCTATCTCCATCCATTCATTTTTCACTTTCATTTTCAAATTCAAAAATCATAAACTCTCTTGTCTCTTCAATACTCTTCAATGGCATCCTCAACCATGAGGCTTTTTAGGAAAACAAAAGAATATCTTTTTAATGATCAAGAAGCTATGCAAGCCTATATTAAGTATATATCTTTCGGAAAAGTCTTTCCTAGAAATTTGCTATTTTTGAAGATTTTCCTACTTATGATATTTTTACTCTTTGTTTGCAAAATGAAATTCTTGGTTTAATCGATGCTTCTCAAAATAATTTCGTTTGTTATCCAAAATTGGTGAAGAGGTTTTATGTAAATTTAAAAGGAAAGTTTTATGATGGAAGAGAAGGAGAAATTTGGAGTAGTGTCAAGGGGACACGAACTGTTTTAAATTATGAACTTTTGGGTCACATTCTTAGATGCAAATATAATGGAATGGACCTTTCAACTTTTCAAGTTGATTTTTAAAATCATGAAGTAATCCATGACATTTTCGAAAGTGATGATGATTTTGAATTTAAAAACAAAAACTTGCGTCCAAAAGCAAGAATTTTAAGCTTTCTTTTGCAACAAAGATCACACTGTAACGGCTAATTATAATAACCCGACATAAAAAGTTTTCAAAGCTCTTTTTGACATTTATGATTAATACGACATATATTGATCTCAAGTCATTTTGGATGAACCTTTTCCTTAAAATATTTCTAAACATGAAAATACACTATTTCATGGTGTGTATCTTACTCGTGTTTTCAATTATTTTGGTATGGACCTTAAAGGAGATGAAACAACTCCTCAAAAATATTTAACAAGGCCAATGTTTCACTTATGCATAGTTCACCATTTTTTGAGCCGTATGAAACGCTTGTGGAAAAGGAACAAAGGCTGACTTGGGAAGAGGAGAAAGAAATGAGAGTAGAGGAGGGAGAGGAAGGAGAGGAAATAGAATTCAAGGAGGAAGAACAAAAGGAAGAGGAGGATACTTCCTTGGAAAGTATCAATATGCCACCTTATCCATCTAACAAAGATCTTCTCAAAAATCATGAGAAGATCATTCACAACCAAAGAAAGCTTAAGAAATCATTCTCAAAGAGATTTACCTCAATTTCCAACAAAATGGATAAATTCTTGGGAAAGATCATCCGCAAGCTTGGCGGTTCTTCTTCATCTTCATCCACATCTTTCTAGTTGTTTGTATTTGGATTTTCTAGTTTTAAGTTTATGTTGCATCTTATATATCTTTCTTTTATTCCTTGTACTCATCCTTATTATCAATGAACATTATATTTCTTGATGTTATACATTGTCAATTATCTCTGGAAAGTCATACAAATATAACAGTATAGGTCAAAACAATGGAATTGTATAATAAAGTGGTTTTGAAAAATATACTGCATATGTCGACATATGAAGATCATGTATGTCGACATACAACGACCAATTTTCAAAAAAAAATAAAAATAATAACTACCAAACACCAATTCATTTCAAACGACCTCTTATTCTATATATACCAATTCACTCCAAAAAATCATTAATTTCAGTCTATATCTTCACTCTTTTTCATATATAAATTTATCTCTTCGATAATGGCTTCCCCATATCAAAACTTTGCGAAAACCTCGAACAAACTCTTGAACCATTCAATAACATTCTTTCTTCATCCTAATAAACTAGAGGCACTTAGAATTAAGTCAAATGCAGATGATCAAGGAGCAAGAAAGGTATTTCAACACGGTTCGGTAGATGATTTCTGCCTTGAACAAAGAAGAACCAACCACCTATCCAGAGTGTACCATCAATAAAGATGACGAAGATTGGGATGCTATCAAAGCAGATCCAATCTTTGGCGTTGATGGATGGGTTGAAGTTCCTCAAAATGTCTAGTCTAATAGGTTTGATTGAATATAAATAATAATACTCAATTTGGTTTGGATTTGGTTGGTTTGATTTGTGTGGATTTGTTTAATGGTGTGTGACATTAACTTTATTGGATTGGATGAATATTTAGATTGATTATGATTTTTCATGATTATCTAATTTTACATATCACTTATTGTTTTTATACAATCATTCTCATCATCATTATTTATAATTCTTATATATATCAATTAGTATTTTATATAGGAGGAGATAAAGTTAGAATTATAGTAAGAGTTAGTGTTAGAGTTATAGTTTTAGGTGGTTGTTTTTGTTGATAACAAAGGGGGAGAAATATATCAAATCTAGGCATAGATTAAGGGGGATTTTTGTAACCTGGGGGAGTTATATTATATTTTATATACAAAGCTGTCATCATCAAAAAGATGGAGATTGTTAGTACCTCAGGTATTGGTTTTGATAATAACCACTATGGACATTATATCAAATATAGATACTGATGTTTTATCAAGATATATATATATATAGTGCAGGATATTAGATATGTGTTGGTTAAAGATGCTGATATCAAGAGTAGATTCAGGATGTTGATAATTGAAGACTCATGAGCATTGAAGAGTTTAAGTTTTAAGGTATTCCACGTAAGTTATAGAGTCATAGAATTTATGTTAAAACTTTGATAGCACTTTCATAATCTCTCTCTCCTTCTCTAATTTTGTTTTAAATTGTTTTTCAAAAATCCGGTTTTAAAATAATATTTTCAAAATATTTCTCAAAATGATTTTCAATCTCTTATATTTATTAAGATATTATTTTAGTGTTTTTAATTTTCTATATATTGAATTTTTGTTTATACTTTAATAAGTTATAATTTTATTGATTTTATATATGTGTATTATTTGCATTATATTAAAATTTTCAAAATTATTATATAAAGTTTTATTATGATTAAAATATGTATAAACTATGCTTAATGATTTTACAAAGTATCAAATTATTTTACAAAGTAATGGATTTTCAAAATAATTTTTATAAAGTGTTTTTATAAAGGATATGTCGACATATCCAATTCCCATATGTCGACATAATGGCCGTAATTTTCAAAATTCAAATTGAATGGAAGTGTCATTTCATCGTATCTCTTCGCGAATGGACATGACCGTTGTTTCCCTATATATACCAAACTTCCAAACTAATTTTTAATCAATCCTTTCTTATTTATCTCTCATCCTTCCACTCTCTCATTTTCTAAATTAAGATATACCCAAACTCTACCGAAATTGAAGCAGAATCGAATTCAATCATCACTAGTTTGATTCTCCTTCATCTACTCTCTGATTTCTCTCATCTCTCTCACTCAAAGCAAGATTAAAGTGCTATTGAAGAGTTATAGGATCAATTGTAATCAAGACCAAAGATCTGAGTCTGTAACACTCTATCAACTCATACAGCTATATTTTCGGGTGTGATTGTAGCCCGTAAAATCAATTAGGTGTGCTTAGTAGCCCGTAAATCTAGAGGGTGTGCTTGTAGCCCAAAAATCAAGTGACTCTACCCAGAGGTGGGATTCTGGAGGGTGTGTCTCATAGCCTTGAAATCAAGATTGTATTTGCATTTACTAGTTGAAAAGAAATCCGTACAAGGAACTGTGTGGGACTGGATGTAGGGTAACTCTGAACCAGTATAAAATCCTGCTATGTTCTTTCCTTTTTATTTTTAATGCACTTACTTTTATCTGCACGTTGATTATGCGATTGTTTCTATGATTGTTAATTACGTCATTCCAAGAAGAATCTTAAAGAATTTGAAAAATATTCATATAGTCAATTAAACATTATTCACCCCCTCCCCCATCTAATATTAATTTAGCCTTAAGATCCCTATTCCGCTAACTCACAAAACGGAGGCCGCATGCAAGAGTTATAAGCGTTTGAAATTAAGGTATTTGTTTAGTTTATATATATATATATATATATATATTTATGTGTGTGTGTGTGAGTGTGTGTGTACGTACATATGTATGTATGTATGCATGTATATTATATATTTAGCTATAGTACCATCATCTTTCAACCCGTTCGAACCCCAAACTGCCGTCTATTTTCATCACCGTTGTTACTAAGGGTCATGCCACCTTGATCGGACACCACCATTGGCTTCTTTATCCCACGCTCTAACAGCCACCGCCAGCCTCTCCAGCCACCCTTTTGACTACCTCCGACGTGGTCGTATTAATGTATATATGCACCGCCTTGTGCCACTTTTTGATGATCAGAGACCATCGAAAGCCTCTACTAGATCTCCTCTACATGCTTGTAATTCTCGATCGTCATATAGTCTCTGTTCCACCATTGGATTGAAATGAGCGGTCTACGTTTATCGAATTTCCATTGCGTTTTCGAATCAATCTGTACACCTAATCGACGAATGAACACCACCAGTGGATTCATGTCATTGAGAACTACAGTTTTGATATATAATACATCTAGTTTGGAGCAACTGTATATTTTGCACTTTTTAATTAGAAGGACATTAACTTTTGCTAATCGCAATCAATAAAATTAACTTTAATTATCTAGCCATGGCATACTATATCCTAATAAGGTGTATATATAAAAAAATCAATTTTTAATTATGAATTACATCGTCTATAAATTTGGTTTAAGATCATAAGAAATGAAATACTACACCTTATCAATATATACACGAATACGATAAATCCCACTTATCGATTTACCGTGTATCTTCTCCGATTTAATGTAGATTATCCTTCAATTTTGCTATCCAGAAGTTTCATGCCTTCAAAATGAGAAATTTCTCAATAGCTTCCATTTCTTTGCGTATTTCTCTTCGTAATGATCAATTCCATATATTAATTCATTTAACTTGGATTTGACCTGATGGATTCGAAATTGATTTGGAGTTATTATAATTGATTTAGGATTAGGGTTTCAGAAGTTGAGGCAAGATTACTAGAGAAAAGGAATAGAGTTAGAGACCTATGCACAGGCTTATAAATATAATATTTATGCTAAAATCTCGAATTTAATATATTACGAAAATGCCACTGGGTTTAACTTCTTCTAATTTCTAATCGTTTAACGACATTCAATAAGTTATATATATTTTCTAACTGTAAATGACATTCTGGATGCAATGAAATAGGTCCCAAAGCTTGATTCCATCTTTTGTAGAAATTTACTAATTTGCCATTTATGTAAAATTACAATTATACACGTTTAGTTTAACCACTTAATTCCATAAAAGTACGAGGTGTTACGTTCTTCCCCCTTAATTCATCCCTAAAGTTTCATTGGACGGACAACGCAACTCCCTTTACATCATACAATCATGCAAAACAGACATAGCTACATCCATCTAACATCCATTATACAACACAAGTGAAAGCGTACTAAGGGTATATAATACATAAAATATGATAGTATGATACAAGATGAATGCAAATGCAACTAAATATGCCTTTTAGAATGCATATACAATGCAACCAATATGTATGTAATCATCCTAGTATATGCAAATATATATATATTTATATATGCATCCATACATCCATATGCAACATCCATATCATAGTGCAAGTAAACAACCACGTCCATAAACAAAATTAGTAAACACGTATATATAAAGGGATAACATGTATAAAATTATCTAACAAAAATTAGAACACCTAACTATGTGTGTGTGTATCCTAGGTTGGAATGTATATACATACAAACCAACACGACATACACTAAACTGGTATAACTCAAACAAAATAACCATAACAACCAAAACATGTCATAAGGACATTCATGCAACCAAGCTAATTCCATACATCCATGCCTATTTCAACTAGCTAGCTAAAGTAACCATGCAAACAATAATGACCTACGGAACAAACTAACCTACAAACTAATTAAAAGTGGAACTTATTGGAAGAGAGCTCGTGGTGGGAAACTCAGATTCTCTCCTCGAGTTCCCACGTACTCTCGTCCAAATCTTTTCCTCGTTGTACTTAGACCAACTCGCTTCTCACTTTTATTTTGTACCGTATTAAGTCCTAAATTTGTTAATTCGTCTCTAAATTCACCTCATAAGCCGAATAGTCTCTACCATAACCGCTAAATCATCAATGTACGTTCGTAAATGGGGTAAACAGAAAATGTGTGAACAACTGCCAACTTTTCAAGAAGTCTACTCAAATGTGTTGACTTCCTTATTCTCTATATAGTTGGGAAATGCCCAACAATTTATGGCACTAGCTTTCCCACATAACATACCTCCATAGCAAGCCCTTTACCTACCAGCTAACCATTGTGAACTCCCTAAGCATGCCTATACCATGCAGTTTCCATTTCTTTGCTTATCACTAAGGTGTTTCTAACCATATAATATCCATGTATAGCTTAAATTTAAATAGATTGCACTAGTGGCATATCTTCATTATCAAATACCTTTTGCAACATACTTCATCACTTGCTTCTTCATCGTTTGACATCTTACTAAATTCCTTCTTTAAGTCCATAGGCATGACAACACAAAAAAGATGGTGTCTAACCTTTAAGTGGACTACCAAGTTAGATTCATATGTGAACTCCATACTCCATCACTGTTTAATCCATAGGTATCACAAATGGATAATGCCTTAATTTTGGTGAACATGATATTGCTATAACAAACTTGAATTCAAATTCTATTAATTTAAAAATTGTTCAAAATCATTTTTCTAGTTATAAGATTCTATAGAATTCTTTTTCAGAAAATTTAAGTATAAATTCCCTCTTCTTTCTTCAGATCTAAATAACTAAAATAAATTCAAGTTTTATATTTAAATGTTCTTTATGCTTGAAATCTTCATTTAGATCAAAACCAAATCAAAACCATATTTCTTTCAAATCCCATAAATTATTCATATCAAAACTCTAAATTCAAAATCCATAAAATTCCTTTTGAAAGAATTTTAATATTAAAAACTCCTTCTTTTCTCCAAACTTGAATATAAATTTACTAAATAAATTTAAAAAAATCAAGCTTCATGCTTTTTAAAATATCATTTAGAAGTTCTCAAATTATTTTATAAAGTCTAACCATAGACTTTAATACGAGCTTATGAAGTATCCTTTTATTATTTAAATACTCAAAACAATTTCAAACAATTTAGAAACAACAACTAATCGAGTTAGTGATTAGATTAAACACATATTCATACAACTTCATTAGCAAGCAACTCAATCCACACTTGTTATATTAATAACTAACATCTAACATCTCAAAATAATATTTTCTCCAAAACGATAATATACTTCAAAATCCCTTTATTTTCAACGTATTAATTTTAATATTCCAAACATCCTTATTCGACCCAAAAATAATAATTGTCCTAAAATTTCCTTAAAACCAATAATATTATATTATTATTATCACTTTATATCAAAACAATTATTTAGTTAATTTTTTTCACAACCATTTTATTATTAAATAGTTTAAAAATAACAACATTCTTATCTCAAAAATCCTTTTTATTATCATTTATCTATTAAATAATAGTAAAGTAAAAGAATTTCCAGCTATATTAATTCTAGGAGTTTCCCCCACTTTCCTTCATTCTCTCTAAATATTTTGTTTCCAAATTTTATAATTTATCACTTTATAGTTATTCTACAGCTTCCCACGCCATTTTCCATTCAAATACATACTTTTATAGTCATTTACATATCCTTTCTCAATTACCTTCTAATATTTACATTCAAGCCTATACATTTAAATTAATTACATAATCCGAAAATCAAACCGCTTGATAAACTTAGTTAACTAATATTTAATCCATCAAATATGTCATTGATAACAAATTCAATTTGTATACTATAACTACATAACAAATTGGTAAAATCAATTATTTATTTAGATACAAAGATTAACAATAATAAAAAATTAATTTTATAATTCATTTATCTCAATGATGTTATTGCATTGAAAAAATATCTATTTTAACCTTCAAATACCTACATTTAAATTTTCTATAATTACTTACAAACCCTTCTCAATTCTCTCCTAATATTTTATATTCAAATACATATATTGGAATGTAATCTTAAATTTAAACTATTCAAATAGATTCAATGAACTAATATTCATTAATTCACCTAATAAATCCTAAAAGTAAGATGATTTAAATAAGCATAAATTACTCATATATATAAGCAAAAATGATAAACTTACCATTTTATTTAGATATAGAAGTATATAAATCACATAACACAGAATGTATACATAAATAATAATAATAATAATAATAGTTTAATTTCTTATTCATTTATATCAAAAAATTTACCCTACGTTGCATAACAAAATTTCATTTTTAACAACCTTTAAGGGATAAATTTATATTTTACAACATTACAATGCGAACACATGGATTACACGGATAAAAATTAGGTTATGTAAACACTCCCATTTTCAACATGATACTAAATCTTACTTAGCTCATAACTCAAATAAATGCTACATTATCAAAATTGTAAAAATGACCATCTTACGATAACAAGAAATCTATGGTTAACTACAAAGTTAAATGGCTTAATAATTGAAATTTAAATAAGGGATAAAATTTTACATGTAGAAGCTGGCCATGAGATACTTTTCTTATCTACAAATGCATACAAAATTGTTCTCATTTTTCTTCTACTTTTTTACCTTCAACTCCTTATATTTAATTAGTTAAGTTAATCACGAATTTTAATTATCGAAGTAAATTCAATTACGTAATATTCATTAATTCATTTATAAATCCTTAAAAAATAACAACTATATGTATGTATGTATGTATGTATGTATGTATGCACACACGCACATATAATATTCATACTAACAAAAAAGGTAAAATTATTTTTTCACGCATGTATACATAAAATACACATATCACATAAGATCAACCATTTACATTAACTTTTTTGAGTTAGGATATTAATTCGCATAGGGATATATAGTTGGCGAGGAGTAAATCCTCTAACTTACATCTAAGCGTTGCATGTTATTTTAATTTATAATTCGTCTATCTCAATTCTTTTATCATATATTGCACAATAAATTCAGTTTTCAACTATAGTTAAAATATAAATATTATTTTAAAGGCATTATCATGTGCAACGCACGGGTTACACACTATTATCCAAAATAGTAATGATTTAACTCAAATATATTCATGGAAAATATCTCTTTCTTATTATTATTCCTCTCAAAATACCTCTTATTTTTTTAATACTTAAGTAATCATAATAATAAATTCTTTTTCATAAACTCCATAAATAGTTATATTATTATTTACTCAAAATTTAGATTATCTTCAAAAAATCATATTACTATTTATTTAAATTCTACCATACTTTATAAATAATAATAAATCCTCGGTTCAAAATAGATTCTTCCATATTGTTTCAAAATTTATTTTATTTTCCGAAATTCTTAAATAATATCGTCAAAATTTTGTCGGTACAAGTCCTTATGTCTCGAATCCATAACATTCATTTCTAGTTAGTCCTAAGCATTGTGGCATATTGACTATCCTAGCTAGTTCAACTTAACCAATTCAAACTATATAGGCTGTGTATTTCTTTTCCAACTCCAATAAAATTTCAAATTGAAAATATCATAATTTTTAATTTAATTTTTAAATCAAAATCATTGATCTCAAAACTAATTCTTCACAAAACTAGTAAGATTTGAAAACCAAAAGTTCTCCATTAATTGTAAATAAACATCTAATAAAATCATAACACATATTTTTTTCTCAAATCAAATTCTTTAAATCCTAAAAGTAAGATGATTTAAATAAGTATACAATATTCATATATATGAGCAAAAATGATAAACTTACCATTTTATTTAGATATAGAAGTATACAAATCACATAACATAGAATTTATACATAAATAATAATAATAATATTTTAATTTCTAATTCATTTATCTTAAAAAAATTACCCTATGCTGCACAACAAATTTTCATTTTTAACTTTTAGAGGATAAATTAATATTTTACAACATTACAATGTAAACACACGGATTACACGGATACAAATTAGGTAAACACTCTCATTTTCAACATGATATTAAATCTTACCTAGCTCATCACTCCACTAAATGCTACATTTTCAAAGTTGTAAAAATGACCGCCCTACGATAATAAGAAATCTATAGTTAATGTAACAACTCAAATTTTCCATCGTTTGATTTTGAATATTTAAATGATTTTAAATATTGATTTGGAATAAAAATTGATTTTTGAATATGAAGATTTTGGCTGAAATTATAAAAGAATTTAAATTTCGAATATAGCAATTTATTGTAATACGAAAAATGGTGAATAATCGAAATTTGAGTTGAATACGAATCGAAACGACTTCTAATATTGATATATATTCTATTTGAATTAGAATTTAGTTAATAAGTTTTTAAAATCGAAATTTCAAGTAAATTGTCAATTTTGAAAATCGTCAATTTAATCGACGCGTTAAAATAGCGATCCGGGGCACAGTCTCGGAATTCGACGAAACTAGTTCCATTGGATCTATAATAGTGTATTATTATTGGATTTCAATTTTCGTAGCGATTGGATTTACCATTTGGTCATGCGATCTAAAAACGCCTAGAAATAATTTAATTGAATTTAATTTAAATAGTCGATTTAAAAAGCTATCTTCTCCATACGATCGAATTAGGACTCGAAAATAGTTCTATTGGGTTTAGAATAGTGGTATAACATTAGGAATGCCAGGCGGCATGTCTTGATAAAAGATCGAAATTTTAAGTTGCTAAAACGAGATATTTTGAGATTAAATAATATATAAAAAATTTAAAGTCAAACCCTTTTCTGTCGAGCCACTCTAGTATCTGGTACGCGCCGACCTATTCTCCTTTCTCATTTAAAATCGTGTTAGCTATTCCTCTCTTCCTTTTGTTTCAATTCGGCATCTAAAAGAGAGGAAAAAACAAAATCATCGAAATCAATTAGGAGAAATCAATCGTGTAAGAGACGAGATTCGAGGGGTTCGGCGACTCCGACCACAGCCGTTCAAGGCATGCGAGCTAGAGGTGGGCGGCGGCAATGTTTTGGATGATGGTGGCGTAGGCTCGAGCGATTTTAGGGTAGGGTTTGGCGGCGACTACGAGGGAGGGCAGTGGGCTGCGATGGCAGTGGTGTGGGGGATCGCACGAGTGCGCATGCGCGAGTCCAAGAGTGAAGAGGCACCATCGATGGTCGTGTCTTCCTCGAGGCGCGCGCGTGACTGGTGGAAGTAAGGTAGGCCGGGGCCAAGCAGTGGAGAGGAGCTGCAGGCATAGAGGAACGGCGTGTAAATGAATCTGGTCGTGCTGTTCAAGTTGAGGAGGTATATAGTGATTAGTTTTAAAATTATTTTAATTAATGTGTAATTAGTTTAATTACAGAAAAATCATTAACTTATATACGTCGTAAATTATTCGTGCGAGGTCCAAAATTTCTAAAACAAGTCACGTTGGATCATAGCAACAAAACACTATGAAATGGAATAAATTTGGGATTTGAACGATTAACAAATTCGAACAATCAAGGTGGGTAAATCTCACTCATTTGGATTACTGCTTCAACTTTAAATTATTAAAATTAATTATTGGTTGATTGGATGAAACTGATAATTTATCAGCTGGATGTTATATTATATATATTAGTATATATATTAGTAGTTGGATATATCTCCCGCCGATTGGAGCGGATGAGAGACTATGCGCCCCGCATAATAGCGGATGACCCTATATTACCGCGATATCCCGCCTTGAAGCGAGATTGGTATTTTGTTATATAACATCTATGGATGCAGGGAAAACAGGTTGGAGGGATCCAACTGGATTCCTCAAAAATGTTGATTTTAATTTTATATATAGTGATATATGATTTGTGTGAATAATCTGATATAGATTATGTGGTGATTTGATATATTGAATGCCATAGTAGCACTAGCCTTAGATTTTCGTATTTTAAATACCATAAATATTATTTTTGAATTTTTATGGAATTAAAATGATATTTTGAGTATAAAAATATTTATATTGAAATTTTGATTATTTTTAATAGAAATTGATTTGGATAAAACGATAATTGATTTAGGGTTGTACTTAAATATTCGTAAAAAAAAATTAAATGGAGATTTTAAAATAAATTATATAAAGGATTTTTAACAGTGGATTTTTAAGTGATATTTCTGGATTTATGGAAAGAAGTTGTCGATATTAAATATAGATTTGAAAAATAAATGGGATTTATGAAGAAATGGATTTATAAAAAGGAATTTTATAGGTGAGATTATATTTGTAATCAAGTAAAACCCAAATGTGCTTATAAATTTATAAACGACGTTTATAAATAAGGGAAATGATATCAGTTGATAAATTGGGAATATAAATTTCACGGTGTGAATTTATATCGAGATATGAAAATAGGTTTTTGAAAAAATAGTGGATTCTATTTTGAAAAGTGAAAATGGTTAGAGAATCAGAATGAAATCGATATGTTGTGAATCGAGAGGAATTTATTAATTGAAATTGGTTATTGGAATTTTAAAAATATATTTTTATTTAGAAGTTAAGTTTTGTTTTAAAAAGGAAAATTTTATTTATTAAACTATGTAATTTAAAGTTGGTTAGTATTGAAATATTTTAAAAATGAACTTTTCAACTATCTAATATTAATTGAAATAAAATTCAAAATTTTATAATAAGCTTTGTAAATCGATTGGTTTTTATTAAAAAATGAATTGGAAATGAGTTATCGATGTTTATTTTAAGTTTGGATATTTTAAATAACTACTTAAACGTGTTTTAAAAATAAAATACTATTATTTAAAAATACTTATTATATATATATGGAGTTTTGGAAGTAATTGGAATTTAATTATAAATTCTCTCCAGATTTGAAAATGGAGTTTATTTAGCAGATAGGATTTTTATAAGAGAAATCTTATAACGGAATTTTGGGATTTAAGGAATTTCCGAAATTGTTAGATAAGTGAACATTGGAAAATGAATCTGAATTCATTAAACAAGTTATAAATTGGTGAACAAGATTATAAGTGAGTAAATCGATTTTGGAAAATGTAAAAAGAATTAATATTAATTTCGGAGATTTATGAGATAAGTTATGAAATATTTCCTAAGTATGGATATTAGAAATGATTTCCGAAAATAGATTTATAATATTTTCCTAAGTGTTGAAATGAAAGGTTTTGGGGAATATTATAGCGACGAAGGATTTATATAGAGATAATTTTTCTAAGTAATGGATTATAAATCGAATTTGGAAATATTTCACTAAGTGCTGAAGTGAAATATGATTTGAAAATATCATGTTATGAATATAATTTTTTGGAATTGTTTCAAGCATTGAATTACTAGAAGAGATTTGAAATAGATATCTTTGTAAGGATATTTTGAAGTAAATGTTTCTAAAGATTTATAAAATAAGGCCTAGTGACAACTTATGGATGTTATTTGATAGTTAAATAACCGACTATCAAATTTGGCCAAATTCGTTGATCGTTTCGAAGAGACCGCGATCAGATTTAATTATCTGAAAACCACTTCGATCCGATTTGTGCGTTACGAATTGTGATATCTTGAAGATAATGGAGATGGTGACCTTGAAGGAGATTTGGTTTGTCCAAACCCAAGACAACTTGCATGGATGAATGCTGTCATTGCATTGCTTGCTTAGAAGGCAGTGCTAGCATTCCAAGTATGAATGCTATTCTAAAGGTAAAACGTAGCCTCAAGCCTCATCAACCGGGAATGACTAAAACAGGGGAGATGCAGCAGGGCTATGTGGGTCGCACCCAAGTAGGGTATGTTATTACCTTTCTAAATACCCTCGGATATATGTTGTAATTATGGATATGGTTGTGCATGAAAAAGAGAGCACTCAACTAGGGTGGGAACACCCGGGGTGATAACATATTCGGTAACATCCAGGTTAGGAGTAGACCGGTCCTATGTTGGCAGGGGATCCAGGCGAGGTCCTCGGTACATTTTTCTAGAGGTGTACTGTGACGGGCGATACCCCAGTAACCCAATCATTGTATGGAATTTAATATCCACTATGAGCCTTTACGGTTTTAATTGTAGAGCATAGTACGTTGGAATTTAATTAATGTAACAATTTCGGCTATTTTAATAAGTATTTGTACTTAGACACTATTATAATATCACTGGATTTTCTATAAAAATGTTTTGGTTATTGTAAGGTAAAAACCCGTCGTATTTATGTGTGGCATGGTCTTACGAGATACTTTTGTTTCCAAAGGATTTTGAAATGGTTATAATTCAAATTGAGTGTGTTTTCTCACGCTGGTTTTCCAGACTGACTCGGGTGTTAGTTTATAGTAATGCTCGGGTCAGACCAAGTATTACATATTCAGGTTAGGATGCTTTGGAGCTCAGGAGAAGAGCTGGTGGATTTCAATCGTATATCACTTACTTGATTATATTCCGCTGTGTGTGTCAGGCTGTATAGTCAGCACTGGTGAGGACAAGTTATAATAACTGGCCATATTGATGTATTGATTGTTGTACTTTGATGATTGTATGTATATTAACAGTTACAGTTCCTTTTTGTATAAAGATCTGTTATTATATATTATATTTTGTTCTGCTGCGATTGTGAGATTCTATGTTATTGTTTTCTATTTTCTTCTATCTTCTTCTTCTTCACCCCTAATGATCTGGTATTTTCGACACTCGATTGCTCAGCATGCTATACAGTGAACGTATTGATGTTGATTTTCGAGGGTCGAAAATCCCGGTTCACTGCACTTGGTATCAGAGCTGAAGGTTAAGAAAGAACTTTGACTTTGGTGGGGATTACTCATTAGAGATAGGGTCAGTAGTACCCTAGAATGAGTCTGAGTGTATTAATGGATATGAGCGCGTAGTTGTTAGTGAATATAAAATGTTTTATATTATATTGATTTCTCTATTGAGTGGTTACGAATTCTGGTCGAATACTGGGATGCCACGAAATCGATAGGAATTTTTAAACATTTGAACCAGGTAAACCGACATAGTATGGTTTTGAATTGAGTAAATGAAATAATTTTACCCAAATTATATTTTTATATAAAAGAAATAATTTTCTAGAAATTATTATAGTATATTGGTGTGTTTGGTTGAAATTATTATAATCAAAACAAGATTACAAAATTTAAATGGTTTATATAACCAAATAGAAATTGTATAAATATGATTTATACAAACGAGTTAAACTAAAAGTGGATTCAAACTAGAATTTGGAAATTTAGATCTCGGAAATTTTGGGAAATGTTTTAAATGGATTTGAACTAAGTATTTAGGAATTTTAAAATCTCGGAAAGTTTGGAAAATATTTTTCCAAAGTATTGTGAAAATTAAAATAGTATCATTTTTGATAATATTTTTGAAATAAAATGGTTTAAAATGGACTTGGAAGTAATAAAGCACTGAACTCACTACAGTCACTGGAAAATAATCCTGGTGATGACTGTGCAGCATCATTAGTATTCATTTTCGAGTTTCTAAGTGACGGATTGCTACTGCGATTATTTGGCTTCAGAATTGTTTTGGTAAAATTAGGTTTTGATTTAAAAATTCCAAAGGCAAGATTTGGTATACAGAAAGGAATATATATTTATATATGGGATTTGAAAATGATTTGAAATAGGAACGGGTGTTTGAATTCTAAAATTTCCAATTAAATGAGAAGTGAAACCAAAAGAGAATAAGTTTTTGAACTAAAGCTTGGGAAATGTGAATTTCAATGTGAAATTAAAATTTAACTTATGCAAGTTAAATAAATTAAATTTGTAAAAGGAAATTGTATGGATTTGAATTTAACTTAAGCTAAGTTAAAATAATATTGGATTGGATTTGAAACAATATCAAATTGAATTGGATATAAAATTTGAATTGTAAAGTGACTATATAACTATAAGTTATAAATTTTAGATGGAATAAATGTAAAAGGAAAAATTTATTAAATGATGAATGGGTAAGTTGGTGTAACTTGTAAATGTGGAAATAAAATGGAATTTTGACGATTTGGGATAATTAGAAAACCCCGAACGGATGTTAAAATTTACTAAGCGGTTGGTGAAATAAAAACTAAGTTTTACAACTTATTCAATATAGAAATAAAATGGTAAAACCAAAATGAAATGGTTAAATATTTGGAATAAAATCCAAACTTGAATTATAAGATGGATTTGAACTCAAGTAAATTAAATGAAGTGAAAAATTATGGAATTGTGAATGAATAAGTTTAAATAACTTATAAATCCGAGGAAATGAAAAAGAAAATCTGATTAAATGGGTTAATTGATTTGTTAAAGGAATGGAAATTAGAATTTGAATTATAAATTGGAGTTGAACTTAAGTCAAACTAATTAAAGTGATTTTTGAAAGAAAAATCAGATATTGAAGTATAAAATGGGAGTGAACTAATTAGATAAATTAATTAGTTAATCGAATATAGAGATGGAACTTAACTTGGTTAAGTAAAATGGATTGTGAATTGAAATTGAATGTGTAACTTGAGTTATAAATGAAATTCGACTTAAATGTAAGCGAATTAAATATATTTTGAAATGTTGTCGAATAAAATAGAAATGGATTGAAATGGTAATGACCTAAGTTATAAATAAATTCAATTTAAGTGTAAATAAATTGAATATGCCTTTGGGATATTATTTAAATGAATTCGAGTATGAAATTAAGTTTTGAAGTGGAAATGAAAAGGGTTATAATAAACCTTAATTTTAATTTTATGAAATGACTCTCAAGTAATATAGTGTAAATTGAGATATACAAAGTAAATGGAAGTGCGAATCAATCGAAGGTGAATAAATTGAATAACAATCAATTTAAAATGAAATGGAATTTGATTGCAATGGAAATGAACTTAAGTTATAAGGTTGGAAGGACTGAAAGAAAACGAATTGACTTAGGTTAATATATTTGGATGGAAGCTTGGCTCAAATAAATTTAGAAAATGGTTCATAAATAAATTGGCATGGAATGGTTTGTGGTTGAATATAAAATTGAGCGATCAAGCTTTTGTGAATAAATTGAATGTGAATCAATAGAAATTGACTAATTGATTTAAAATCAATGGAAATGGTTTATAAGCTTATTAAATGAAACGTGGATTTTTGGAATTGAATTTTTACTTGGGTAATTTGAAATGGATTGATGGAATGTACTAATTCCATATAGAAAGTGGATATAGAAATTGATTTACAATGACTTAGCATCGAAAATAAAATTTTATTTATATTGGATGTGAATATGAATTGAATGTTAATTAATAGTTGTGAGCATTTGGAAATTGTATAAATGGCGTATAAATTGGCTTGGAAGCTAAAGATTAAGCGTTGGGACCTTTTAATTGCATATACATTCTAAATACATGTTATAGCGTGCATTGATTATGAAATTCATGTGTTTAACTAGTTAACTGAATGAAATATTAGAAAGTTTCATATATTTGGTACTTACGTGTTTAAATTAATAAGTACAGGTGCAAGGAGGCTATTGGGCTAGATTTGGGTTGCGAAATTTCATATAAAGTAAGCTCGCTCGCTTAAAAATGCTAAATAAAAGTACGTTTTCGGATTAAATACAGCGATGAGATAAATATTGATATATATTGTGTTTTCGACCATGTGGGTTGATGTATATCTTTTTATCACTTTTTTCATATTGCAAAAGGCTCTCCATACAAGGAAGCTGCCAAAAAAATTCGAAAATTTTTGTTAACTAGAAATTGATTTTTGAATTTAACTAAGAAATAAAGGGTTTTGGATGGATGTTTAGAACTGGTTAGTGAATGTAGGTTTAGAAATGTAGAAAAGTGGAATGTAGAATTTTAACTAAGTGGGTTTTGATAAGTTAATGGGTTTGTTGCATTTTCCTACCTTAGCAATTTCGGGGACGAAATTCTTTTAAGGGGGGAGGAATGCAACAACTCGAATTTTCCGTCGTTTGATTTTGAATACTTAACCGATTTTAAATATTGGTTTGGAAATAAATTGATTTTTAAATATGAAGATTTTGGTTGAAATTATAAAAGAATTTATATTTCGAATATATCAATTTATTGTAATACGAAAAATGGTGAATAATCGAAATTTTAGTTGAATATGAATCAAAATGACTTCTAATGTTGATATAAATTCTATTTGAATTAGAATTTAGTTAATAAGTTTTTAAAACCGAAATTTCAAGCAATTTCGTCAATTTTGAAAATCGTCAATTTAATCGATGCGTTAAAATAGCGATCCGGGGCACAGTCTCGGAATTCGACGAAACCAGTTCCATTGGATCTGTAATGGTGTATTATTACCGGATTTCAATTTTCGTAGCGATTGGATTTACCATTTGGTCGTGCGATCTGAAAACGTCTAGAAATAATTTATTTGAATTTAATTTAAATAGTCGATTTAAAAAGCTATCTTCTCCATACGATCGAATTAGGACTTGGAACTAGTTCCATTGGGTTCGGAATAGTGGTATAATATTAGGAACGCCAGGCGGCATGTCTTGATAGGAGATCAAAATTTTAAGTTGCTAAAACGAGATATTTTGAGATTAAATAATATATAAAAAATTTAAAGTCAAACCCTATTCTATCGAGCCACCCTAGTATCTAATACGCACCGACCTATTCTCCTTTCTAGTTTAAAATCGCGTTAGCTATTTCTCTCTTCCTTCTGTTTCAATTCGGCATCTAAAGGAGAAAACAAAAACAAAATCATCGAAATCAATTAGGAGAAATCGATCGTGTAAGGGACAAGATTCGAGGGGTTCAGCGAGACTCCGACTATAGCCATTCAAGGCGCACGAGCTAGAAGTGGGCAGCGACAACGTTTTAGACGATGGCGGCGTGGGCTCGAGCAATTTTAGGGTAGGGTTTGGTGGGGACTACGAGGGAGGGCAGTGGGCTGCGATGGCAGTGGTGTGGATCGCGCGCGTGCGCGAGTCCAGGAGTGAAGAGGCACTGTCGATGGTCGTGTCTTCCTCGAGGCTCACGTGCGTGACTGCTGAGAGCAAGGCAGGTCAGAGCGAAGCAGTGGAAAAGAGCTTCAGGAGTAGAGGAACGACGTGTAAATGAATCTGGTCCTGTTGTTCGAGCTAAGGAGGTATATAGTGATTAGTTTTAAAAATATTTTAATTAATGTGTAATTAGTTTAATTACAGAAAAATCATTAACTTATATACGTCGTAAATTATTCGTGCGAGGTCCAAAATTTCTAAAACAAGTCACGTTGGATCATAGCAACAAAACACTATGAAATGGAATAAATTTGGGATTTTAACGATTAACAAATTCGAACAATCAAGGTGGGTAAATCTCACTCATTTGGATTACTGCTTTAAATTTAAATTATTAAAATTAATTATTGGTTGATTGGATGAAATTGATAATTTTTATCAGTTGGATGTTATATTATATATATTAGTATATATATTAGTAGTTGGATATATCTCCCGCCGATTGGAGCGGATGAGACACTATGCGCCCCGCATAATAGCAGATGACCTATATTACTGTGATATCCCGCCTCGAAGTAGGATTGGTATTTTATGTTATATAATATATGTGGATGCAGGGAAAACAGGTTGGAGGGATCCAACTGGATTCCTCAAAAATGTTGATTTTAATTTCATATATAGTGATATATGATTTGTGTGAATAATCTGATATAGACTATGTGGTGATTTGATATATTGAATGCTATAGTAGCACTGGCCTTAGATTTTGGTATTTTAAATACCATAAATATTATTTTTGAATTTTTAAGGAATTAAAAGGAGATTTTGAGTATAAAAATATTTATATAAAAATTTGGATTATTTTTAAAAGAAATTGATTTGGATAAAACGATAATTGATTTGGGTTGTACTTAAATATTCATAAAAATATTTTAAATGGAGATTTTAAAATAAATTATATAAAGGATTTTAACAGTGGATTTTTAAGTGATATTTCTGGATTTATGGAAAGAAGTTGAAATCGATATTATAGATTTGGAAAATAAATGGGATTTATGAAGAAATGGATTTATAAATAGGAATTTTAGAAATGAGATTATATTGGTAAACAAGTAAAACCCAAATGTGTTTATAAATTTATAAACGACATTTATAAATAAGGGAAATGATATCAATTGATAAATTGGGAATATAAATTTCACAGTGTGAATTTATATCGAGACATGGAAATAGGTTTTTGGGAAAATAGTGGATTCTATTTTGAAAAGTGAAAATGGTTAGAGAATCGGAATGAAATCGATGTGTTGTGAATCGAGAGGAATTTATTAATTGAAATTGGTTATTGGGATTTTAAAAATATATTTTTATTTAGAAGTTAAGTTTTGTTTTAAAAAGGAAAATTTTATTTATTAAACTATGTAATTTAAAGCTGGTTAGTATTGAAATATTTCGGAAATGAATTTTTCAAATATCTAATATTAATTGAAATAAAATTCAAATTTTTATAATAAGCTTTGTAAATCAATTGGTTTTTATTTAAAAATGAATTGGAAATGAGTTATCGATTTAAGTTTGGATATTTTAAATAACTACTTAAACGTGTTTTAAAAATAAAATACTATTATTTAAAAATACTTATTGTATATATATATATATATATGGAATTCTGGAAGTAATTGGAATTTAATTATAAATTCCCTCGAGATTTGAAAACGGAGTTTATTTAACGGATAGAATTTTTATAAGAGAAGTCTTATAACGGAATTTTGGGATTTAAGGAATTTTCGAAATGGTGAGATCAATGAACTTCGGAAAATGAATCTGAATTCATTAAAGAAGTTATAAATTGGTGAACGAGGTTATAAGTTAGTATAATCAATTTTGGAAAATTTAAAAAGAATTAATATTAATTCTGGAGATTTATGAGATAAGTTATGAAATATTTCCTAAGTATGGATATTAGAAATGATTTTCGAAAATAGATTTATAATATTTTCCTAAGTGTTGAAATGAAAGGTTTTGGGGAATATTATAGCGACGAAGGATTTATATAGAGATAATTTTTCTAAGTAATGGGTTATAAATCGAATTTGGAAATATTTCACTAAGTGCTGAAGTGAAATATGATTTGAAAATATCATGTTATGAATATAAGTTTTTGGAATTGTTTCAAGCATTGAATTACTAGAAGAGATTTGAAATAGATATCTTTGTAAGGATATTTTGAAGTAAATGTTTTTGAAGATTTATAAAATAAGGCCTAGTGACTGCTTATGGATGTTATTTGATAGTTAAATAACCGACTATCAAATTTGGTCAAATTCGTTGATCGTTTCGAAGAGACTGGGATCAGATTTAATTATCTGAAAACCACTTCGATCTGATTTGTGTGTTACGAATTGTGATATCTCGAAGATAATGGAGATGGTGATCTTGAAGGAGATTTGGTTTGTCCAAACCCAGGACAACTTGCATGGATGAATTCTATCATTGTATTTCTTGCCTGGAAGGCAGTGCTAGCATTCCAAGTATGATTGCTATCCTAAAGGTAAAATGTAGCCTCAAGCCCCATCAATCGGGAATGACTAAAACAGGGGACATGCCGCAGGGCTAAGTGAGTCGCACCCAAGTAGGGTATGTTATCACCTTTCTAGATACCCTCGGATATATATATATATATATATATATTATAATTATGGATATGGTTGTGCATGAAAAAGAGAGCGCTCGATTAGGGTGGGAACACCCGGGGTGATAACATATTCAGTACCATCCAGGTTAGGGGTAGGTTGGTCCTGTGTTGACAGGGGATCCAGGCGAGGTATTCGGTATATTTTTCTAGAGGTGTACTGTGATGGGCGGTACGCTAGTAGCCCAGTCATTGTATGGAATCCAATATCTACTATGAGCCTTTACGGTTTTGATTGTAGAGCTTAGTATGCTGGAATTTAATTAATGTAACAATTTCAGCTATTTTAATAAGTATTTGTACTTAGACACTATTATAATATCACTGGATTTTCTATAAAAATGTTTTGGTTATCGTAAGGTAAAAACCCGTCGTATTTACGTGTGGCGTGGTCTTACGAGATACCTTTGTTTCCAAAGGATTTTGAAACAGTAATAATTCAAATTGAGTGTGTTTTCTCATGCTAGTTTTCCAGACTGACTCGGGTGTTATTTTATTATAATGCTCGGGTCAGACCGAGTATTACATATTAAAGTTAGGCTGCTTTGGAGCTCAGGAGACGAGCTGGTGGATTTCAGTTGTATATTATGTACTTGACTATATTCCGCTATGTGTGTCAGGCTATATAGTCAGCACTGGTGAGGACAAGTTATAATAACTATCCATATTGACATATTGATTGTTGTACTCTGATGATTGTATGTATATTAACAGTTACAGTTCCTTTTTGTATAAAGATCTGTTATTATATATTATATTTTGTTCCGCTGCGATTGTGAGATTCTGTGTTATTGTTTTCTATTTTCTTCTATCTTCTTCTTCACCCCTAATGATCTGGTATTTTCGGCACTCGATTGCTCGACATGCTATATAGTGAACGTATCGATGTCGATTTTCGAGGGTCGAAAATCCCGGTTCGCTAGAGTTAACTACAAAGTTAAAATGGCTTAATAATTAAAATTTAAATAAGGAATAAAATTTTATGCGTAGAAGCTGGTCATAAGATGCTTTTCTTATCTACAAATGCATACAAAGTTGTTCTCATTTTTCTTCTACTTTTTAACCTTTAACTCTTTATATTTGATTAGTTAAGTTAATCACAATTTTAAATGATTTAAGTAAATTTAGTTACGCAATATTCGTTAATTCATTTATAAATTCTTCAAAAATAACAATTATAAGTATATGTATATGTATATATGTGTGTGTACATACACATACACATAATATTCATACTAACAGAAAAGGTAAAGTTATTTTTCCATTCTTGTATACATAAAGTATACATATCATATAAGATCAACCATTTACATTAACTTTTTTTTGGTTAGGACATTAATTCGCATAGGGATATATAGTTAATGATGACTGAATCCTCTACCTTACATCTAAACGTTGCATGTTATTTTAATTTATAATTCGCCTATCTTAGTAATTTTATCATATATTGCACAATAAATTCAGTTTTCAACAATAATTAAAATATAAATATTATTTTAATGAAATTATCGTTTACGTACGAGGTACACACTAGTATCCAAAATAATAATAATTTAACTCAAATGTATTCATGGAAAATATCTCTTTGTTATTATTATTCTCCTTAAAATACCTTTTATTTTTTTATTACTTAAGTAGTAATA
Organism: Allium fistulosum; assembly: GCA_030737815.1. Classification (NCBI taxonomy): domain Eukaryota; kingdom Viridiplantae; phylum Streptophyta; class Magnoliopsida; order Asparagales; family Amaryllidaceae; genus Allium; species Allium fistulosum. Next base: position 974,401,075 of record CM060901.1, read on the forward strand.
ATAACAAATTCTTTTTCATGAACTCCATAAATAGTTATATTACTATTTGCTCAAAATTTAGATAATCTTCAAAAAAATCATAATATTATTTATTTAAGTTCCACCATACTTTATAAATTATAGTAAATTCTCGATTCAAAATAGATTCTTCCTCATTGTTTCAAAATATTATTTAATTTTCAAAAATTCTTAAATAATATCCTCAAAATTTTGTTAGTACAAATCCCTACGTCTCAAATCCATAACATTCGTTTCTAGCTAGTCCTAAGCATAGTGGCATATTGACTACCCTAGCTAGTTCACCTTAACCAGTTCAAACTATATTAACTGTGTAATTCTTCTCTAGCTCCAATCAAATTTCAAATTGAAAATATCATAACTTTTTTATTCAATTTTTAAATCAAAATCATTGATCTCAAAACTGATTATTCACAAAACTAATAAGATTTGAAAACCAAAAGTTCTCCGTTAAATTGTAAATAAATATCTAATAAAATCATAACACATATTTTTTTCTCAAATCAAATTCTTTAAATCCCACTTAAGTAAATTTTCAAACAATTTTAATCATATTAAATTATTTCATAAGAAATCATAACTCATATTTATGGAGTTTAATCACTTCATATCTATTCATATGTCCTTAAACAAATAATTATTATACTAGCAATTTCTAAAGCTAAATCTTATTTTCAATATTTCTTCAAAATATAATTACCTAAAAACAATTGACTTCAAAAACTCAATTATTTTAATTTTACCAGTTTAATATTAATTACTTAAAATATAATTTCATCTAAAATAACTTTGGTTATTTTCTATAGTACTCATACTTCATTTTCATTTTTTTCTACTAACTATACCCGTATCGGATTTAGAAAAAATTTCCAAAATTTTAAACCATTTATTAATGCATATTTTCAAGAGTTCGTATCAAAATCCTATAATTTCTGTTCAAAAATACATGCATATTGAAATTGAAATTTCCCATAAGTTTTCAAATAAAAAATTTAAATTTCTTTTTTTTTAGTTTAAGATTCTATCCAAAAAATTTCATATTCGACTTTGAAAAATAAACATCTAAAACACACAATTCAAACTTTACCTTTGCAATTATAAATTTTCACAATTATAACACGAAGTGTGATATACTTTTTTTTATTTACTTTCAAAAGTTTCTTTGTCGAAAACCAAGTGTACATCAATATATAAGTAAACACTATGCCTAATATTAAACTTTTTACAAAAATAAAACCTTTAAATACTCACAAAAAAGTAACTCTTATTAAAAATCTCATATTCGAAGCTTGAATATAAGTTATTAATTCAATACAACAAACAAATTTCAACTTCTGTATTTTTTCATAAATCTCAGACACTATTATTTCTACGTTTTCAGGAAAAACATTTAAATTAATTTCAATTAATTTAATTGCTTTAATTAGAGTATATTATAACTTACACAAGCCTAACTAGGTTATACAATCTTAAAAAATTGTTAAGTACCATTACTACACCATATAAGCATCATATTATATCCTATGAACTTAAGGATACTGCTCTCCTTCTTATTCATCCCTAGTCCCTCGATTTACCCTACTGCTACTTGGCATATAAACCCTCTTTTAATAATATTATATGGAGTAAATTAATATAAATGTGATGGATTTATCTATCACCCCAAATTATTTAAATATCAACATTTATTTAACTTGTAATTGTTTGCTTCAATAAGAGATAAGCGAACAACCACCTCTACAAGTCAAAATATATGAGTTGTGACGTAATAATATATATATATATAATTATAAATATGCTTTCTCATATGCCCTAATTTAGTAGGAATCTCATAATCTAATCGTTGATACCAAATGTAACAACTCACCATATACGATGCCCCAATTCATTCATGAAATGACATAGACATCGTAGACCTCGTAGACGACGGATCGTTTAAGGTAAAATGTATAAAATAGATCACAGAGCTATCTACAATATTTTACACTTTCTGAAAACTCATAGTGGAAGGAATAAAATACATTAATCAATAATACAATATCCCAGAAGAATACAATATCAAATAAGCTTCACTAACAACATTTCTCTATACTAGTAACAAAATCAGCCTAACATCTGAGAATAACTGAGACAAAATAATAGATAGCTATAAATAAATATGCATCTTCGTCGTAGCATCATGCCTCCAAGTCACCACCAGTCCTCTCCATCGACCTATCAGAGTATATCTAAAAAGAAGAGAATGGTAGAGGGGGTCGTGAGTGAAACACATCATATAAGTGTATAATGCTAATAAGCTAGTAAATCAACACTTACGCTCCAAATCATACCTTAACCTGTGTCACCTGCACCCAAAAAGTCATCTAAATACAATAATATACTATAATGACATTACAAGTTAAGGTCTCACCAAAATTTCTATTGGTTCTAATCATATGCTGAAACACTATATCGCGATTGAGCTCAAAGTCCCGATTTGCTATCGCCTCAAAATAAGCCCAAAGTCCTAGCTCGTATGCCGCAAATGTATGGACATGACCAAGCCTAAAGTCCCAGCTCATATACCAAAAAGTATGCGAACAACAAAGCCCAAGGTCCCAGTTCGAATGCTGAAAACATATGCGAACAATCGAGCCCAAGGTTCCAGCTCGAATGCCGAAAGCGTATGCAAATGACCGAGTGTAAGGTCCCATCTTGAATTTCGAAAACATACGCAAACGACCGAGCCTAAAGTCCTAGCTTGAATACCGAAAACGTATGTAAACAACTGAGCCCAAATTCCCGGCTTGAATGCCGAAAGCATACGTGACTATTGAGGTCAAGTCCATGCTAGATATTCGTGTAACGACCCGTATTTTTACGGATCGAAACATCGTAAAACAGTTGACATTTGGTCGCATGGTTGATAAGTTGTCCAGAGTTAAGTCTTAGGTCGTATGGTGGTTAGGTCGTAGTAGGCGACCTAAGAAGTGGAGCGACTTAAGAGGTTGGAACGACCTAAGCAATTAGGTTGTATGATAGATAAGTCGTAGGTTGAGGCTTAGGTCGTAGACGACTTAAGGAAATAGGCGACTTATAGAAACTGGCGACCTAAGGTAGTGGACGACTTATGGGGTAGACGACCTAAGGGGTTTAGGATAGGTCGTATGGGAGATAGGTCGTGTGATAGCCTAGGTTGTGGGATAGGTTAGGTCGAGTGGACGACCTAAGTATTGGAGCGACCTATAGGAAAGGCAGCGACCTAAGAGAGTTAACGACTTAGTAGTTAGGTCGTATTGGTTTAGGTCGTTGATGAGTTTGGGACGACCTATAGTATTTGACCGACCTAAGGATTTCCGACCTAAGAGTTAGCGACCTAGGAGATAGGCAGGTTAGTGACCTAAGGAAGTTAGGTCGGCAACGACCTAAGGAGCTGGTGGTAGCAGTGGGTGACCTAAGGAAGTTAGGTCGTTAGACGACTTAAGGAGTTAAGTCATATCCTGGCTAAGTTAGTAAGGTCGCAGGTTTGTTAGGTCGTAGACGACCTAAGATTAGTTAGGTCGCGTCTTAGTTAAGTCGTAGGTCGTAACTCTGTTGAGTGGTTAGGTCGCGAGGAAGTATCTGCGTTAGGTCGCTGGGTTTTGCCTGAGTGTTAGGTCGTGAGCGACCTAGGAGTTGTTAAGTCGCGAGCGACTTAGGAGTTGAGCTGCTAAGTCATAAGTCGTAGACATGTGAGTTTCGATAGGTCGTAAGTCGCGTGGTGATAGGTCGCGCGCCTGCATTGTGTTAGGTCGCAAAGAGTTAGGTCGGAGAGTTTGTTAGGTCGTGGACGACCTAACTCCGAGGGGACGACTTAAGGGGGATTTCAGCTATAAATACTCGTCCATTTCTTCATTTTTGGGATCCGGATTTCGAAGCGACGAAGTGCTGCCATTTTGAGAGCTCGACTTCTACACTTCTTCACTTCTTTTCTCCACTCTAATCTAGTGATTCCTTCCATCCATATCGAAGATCAAATCGAAGATTGAAGAGCTTAGATTGAAGATCTTCATCCATCAAAGAGAGATTTCATCGTTTGAAGCGGATTTGTGATAGATCAAGTTAGATCCTTCGCTGTCCAGATCTGAAGTGTGTTTCTTTTGGGTTGTTTAGGTGATTTGGTGAGTGGTGATTATCTCTCACACGGATCCAAAAGAGTATATCGGATCGTTGGCTTGATTTGGTGTTAAAGTAGTGATTTTCATGCATTTTTGTAAACCTAAGTATAGATCCATATAGATCCATTGCTCATGATGATTTGACAACCATTTTACTACATGATAACCTATGCAAGTTCATCCATCAAGTTATAGAGATATTTCTCATGTTTTCATGCTTGTTAGACTTTTGACTCTTTAATTACGAAATTGTCATTGTTGTTATAATTGTCTATTTAGATCATATTTGAATGCTTGTTTACTGGGATTAATGTTTGACTTGATTGATTGCTATGAATTAGATGATTGATGATTTGATTTAGACTGAAGATGATTCAAAAGCTAAGTGGAAGGCTCTTGGATTGGGAAAGCTGCTTGTGGCATATGTAGTGGATGTGGAAGCTCATATGGATAGATTGGATGATGATGTTGAGATGAGGCTTTGCGAGGATGTGATGAAGCGAAGCATGATATGAGACAGTCTTGGATTAATCCAGACGAGATCAATTCAAGCATGTTGATAACTCGGTGATATGGTTCGAGTTTGAGGATAATGGTTTGCTCGAGAGGTGCTTGAGCTAGTATGGAAATAGTCGTCGAGGAGGATGACTAGAAGGCTGAGACTTCATCGTTGTTGAAGGTTCTAGCATGCTCCAAGCAAGAGTACATGGGGACGCCCAAAAGACTAACCGTTGATGGTCGAGTACTCTGGGCAGATTCGATAATCCTAAGCACGGGTCACGACGACGTGCGAGAGTAATGTCTAGAACCGGGGTTTCCATTAGCCCTTGACTGACGGCTGAAAGAAGGTGCCGATCATTCAACTAATGGTGATATCGAAGCAAATGATAACAGTGATAGCCAGAGTCATGGATGTTTGGTTGTATCGTCATTCGATCTCAAGAGCATTGTTTTCTGGGTGCTTATCTGATCTTGGTTTAGGCCTTGGGGGTTTGTGCTTGGAAAACATCGCCCTTGACTCGAATGATAATTGCTTTACTTTACATTGTATGCTCTGCTATGTTTGCTTCTACTTAGTGTGTGTTTGGGGGCTATCACTGTAGAAAGAGGTTGGAGTGGGAGGGTTGTATTCCTATTCCTTTTCCTTTATGCTCTTTTGGTATGTTGTTAGTTAATTTACCGCTCACTAAGACTGTGTCTGACTCAAGGCTTTATGTTTTTAACTCTTATTTCCTTGGGCTGTTCGTCCATTTTGGGATGGGCAGACTAGGTAGCAGGTGACAGGTGCTGTTCTTGCTTTCCACGGTGTTGATATCGAAGACGAGCTGGAGGGTTGCATATTATCTTCTTATTATTATGTACTGGGTGTTCCGCTGTTTGTATTTTCTCTGAGTGCTATGTAGTGAGGCTTGTTGTATTGACTATTCAGATGTTTGTATTCAACTATTATGAAGTTTTATTGATGAGATTCTATTCTGTGAAGCTTCACTATATATATGTTCTATTGTATTTTGTCCATGCGCTGTGAGTAATACGATAGATTCTGCTGTTTTTAATTTACCCTGGCAATCGTCCATGGTCGCCTGGCACACTTTACAGCGCACTATCTCTAGATTCGGTGCAGGGGTCATGGACGGTCGTCACAATTCGCCTAACGGTCAACGATACTATTGGGATCAAGCCTAAATGTAACACCCCACCTTATACCCATACTACCAAAGAGAATTACTAGATAATCAAGTCTAGTAATACGGAGAATAAGGCTTGTTAGAAGTGATCACACGTGAATATTCTCTTGGGTTAACAATGGTACGTATTAAAAACTTTGTATAATACATTCATAAGTATCTGATATCAGCATAAATCAATAAACGCATGGGTTTACCAGGATAGAACAATATACAACATATATAAATAAACACGGAGTCATAGATCGCGGTAGAAAATATAATACAGAGCATACTGATACAAAATGATGTCTGTCGCACTATGAAAATACACACACACACCCCAAGTTCAAAATACACAACTCATAGCCAACTTCATTGTTTAAAGAAATACCAACTTCATTATGGAGGAATTTCTTTGAGAAATTATTGGTAGTAAAATGGAATTGGATACGATCCATAGATAAAATTGATTAGATAAGATGAAATGAAATTGGCTAAGCTAAAAAAACATCGCATTAGAGTGTCTGATACGTATTCTCGTGCATTGAAGAGAAATTATGAGTTTCTTATCAATATCGAAAATATACAATCCTCGATTGTTTAATTAAACCATTAAGAGTGTTGACTCTATAATATGGTGTGATGCAAAGATCCAAAAATGAGTTCCAATATTAAAATATGATTTTGGTAGTCGTAATCGAATGGATGTGATCCATAGGCCACGATTGTGTCTTTATGAGCAAGCCTAATGCAGTTGGAATTAAATAAGCTATGTTGATAAGAATAATCTCGTAAATTTCAAATGTTGAGATTAGTGTAATAGATTCATCATTCAACATGACCAAGTTATTTCGGATCTACTCATAAGATTATCACTTTATAAGATGTAGTGTTTTGGTACATATGTGTTGAAATAGAAAATTTTAAATAATGATTTAAAGAAGACTGTTTGCACATAACAACCAATGTGTCTCGAAGTCGGTAGGAGCGACATAGAGGTTGTGAGTTTTCAGATATGATCTAGGAAATGATAGAAAAGCATCAGAACTGAACAAATATTTTGATAGAAATATCAAATTGTTTAATTATCAATCAAAATACAGAGGAGGCATGTGTTTATAAGAAAGAATGTTAAAAGGTACATTGATATTTCTAAACCATAAATAAATAATACAATGTTGTTTTTTAATGATGTACATATGTTAAAATCAGTTTTGCTTGTTTTAATACTCAATATTGTAAACAATGTTTTTTATAGTAAGTATAAAAGATATTGGAAATGTCTGAAACGATATGTAAGGACCCCTTATTAAAATGTTTAATATGTAATATGTAAGATGGATTCCTTATGCATTGGCAATAGGAATTATCATACATGTTATGTTGTCTACGATATCATGTTTTGTTTGTGTATTTGATACATGAAGCAAATAATGAATCTAAATAGATTTCACTAAATGGTTGTTTGAGGTGTTCTCGTGTATTTTATGAAATACTGGAGAAAGGTTTACAGAAACAACAAAATCCTTATGAAGAAGTGTTCGAACTCAAATTTCATAAGTGATATTGAGTATAACATGTCAATAATATATTAAGAATCATTAGGTTGGAAATGTTCCAAACAGAAGAGATTGTAGCTAATTCATTAACTTTATGGTACCACAATAAAAGCAATGTATATAAATATAAATGCGCAAACTTATAACTGAGCCAAGGGTAGTTCCAAATATTGAGAATCACATAACATTTTTATACGATAACAATGTCATGACATAGTTCATAATAGAACTTAGAGCTCACTAGAAGTTAAGAGACATACTATGAATTGTTCCACACGATAAAGGTAGTTTATCGACATCGGAGAGAGTTAATCAATAGAGTAGATGATTAAAACAAAATAGCATACCCATTCACTAAGGGACTAACCTAATTGGTTTTAAAAAAACCGATTGTAGAAATTGAAATAAGATTCCGTAATTGACCCTAAGTGCAAGTGGGAGATTGATAGAGTTAGGGGTATATCCTAGGGGAAATTATGTAATTTGTTATATATATCTAACTCAATAACCAATCTTGTTCGAAATCAAAGGTAATTTCTTTCTATTATATACTTGATATAATGTGGTTATATTAATTATTAATTTAATTAAAAGTATATTTAATAGAAAATCCATAAATGGTAAGTTTTGTGATAATAGTTATAAAGTGTTATAACCGTAAGTAATTTACCATGATAAAAATAAATATACCATTTTAAATGTTCCTAGTCAAGATGCATCAAGACTGTATATAGATGTATCCATTGAGACTAGAATACGTAACGCTCTCCAAATGTTGGGCAGTCTATTACTCAAGGCTGCTGGGGGCACCTAGAGGTTACGTACTGATAGTTATTGGATAACCATGGAATAACTCACTCGATAGTTTTCTGTTGGTTAATATAACTAAGGTCAAAAATAAGATATCGATGTGACTGATTTACACAATTCTCTCAACTTGAGAAACTGCAGATCTTCAATATGAAAGCTCCACTTTAATTATAGTCAAATCATGGAGTGGTGTTCCATCGAATGACTATAGTTGAATCGAGTGGAAGTATTGTAAGTGAAGCACCATTCAAAAAATGATTAGTCACCTCAGTTATATGAGGTTAGTATCGTGGTAAACTTAAAGTCACTAACCAGAGCATTTCGGTTAATAATAATTGTTATTATTGATCCAAGGACTTTGTGTTTGGACTATAGAGTTGAATATGGACGATATTGGAATTTTGACATTACCAAAATTCATAAGTCGAAAATGATATAGTTTTGACAAAGAGAATTAGAATAAATAAAATGTCACAACAAGCTAACGCTTATTAAACTAAAATTAGATGTTACCGAAACTAAGTAAGTGATAAATTTGGCCATAATGTCACACCACCTACTAAGTGACGTGTGAACATTAACATTCGAATAGTTCGATTTTAATTACTGATCGAATTTACACCCAAGAGTTACACAACTGAAATGATGGATTCTCTTTTGACCAAATGATTTAATTAATTTATAATTATTATAAATTAATTAAATTATTTAATGTTTATGAAATATTAATTATTAAATGTAAATATGATTTGAGAAATTAACGGTGTTATATACAGATATAATAGTCATAAATATATCGATTGATATGAGATATCGATAACAAGTTAAATTGAATATAATTGTATATATCTAATTTGAGTTAACTGGGCTAATGGCCCATAATTGTTTAAGGGTTAGGATCGGCTGCTATAACATAGGTATGAGGCAGAAAAAATCAAGGTAATTGGTTCGGAGATGTATGGTTGAGATTAAGGGAGAAAAGGTATTAGATATTTTCCTACTTTCTCTCTTATTCAAACTATTTATATATTGATCTCAAAACCTAGTTCACTAGACTTTTTGGTCGCCTCTTTCACTTTCTTCCTAGCTGAATACAACACCTCAAATAACCCTAAATTCTTCAATTAAATTTAATTTAAATTCAAGACTATTTGATAGCGAGAGGGTCGGTGAATCTAGACTAACAATCTGATGAAACAAGAAATTTCAGAGGAAGAGAACTCATCCTTTCAACATGGACTTGAGGGCATTTGTTGTAGGTAATAATACATTAACATATACAATAAATGATTATGCTATTATATTTTATTGATAATGTACATTTGTTTATTTATATATATATGTCATTATTGCTTAATTAGGCTGGTGAGATTTCCGTCGGTAATGTTGTTGTCACAAAAAAAATTGGCTATATGCATAAATATATTGTTCTAATACATATTCATTTTTTACCAATGATCTATTTTAATTAAAATATTTTATTTTAATATTATATTGATATATATGTATGTATGTATGTATGTACATGTATATATTAATATGTAAATCAATGCATATAATTAATTTGTATCAAAGCAGTTATATTTTTTATATATACTATATAAAATTAAACTAATATTTTTCTAATATATTTTTATATCAATTATAATTTTTGCAGCCGAAAAATGAATTTTTGTTATTATTAGATATTTCATATTATTATTTAATCATTGTAAGAGTTAATAAATTCATATAAATAAATAATGTTTCAAAAATTCAATTTTATATTTTTTTAAATTATTTCATCATGTTAGCTTTTGGAAAAAAATTCAGAAATTTTCTTTTCATTTTTATATTTTTAATAATTAAATTAAAATCAGCTATTTTAGTAATTAATTAATTAAAAATATTAATTTTATTCGAAAAATTCAGAAAATTTCTTGCAACCTATATCGTTCTAGATTTTTGGAAAAATTTGAAATTTGATATTTTAATGTAAAATTATTTTATACTATTTAATTAACGATAAATTAATTTATTAATTCATAAATATTTATATATTAATATATTAAAATCATAATAACTTTAGATCTGCAATATTTTTGAACTGAAAATAAAAATAAAATATATATATATATATAAAATTTATTATAATATAAACTTATATTTAGTTATTATATTTATAATTACATACATACATATATATATTTATTTAAAAAAATACACACATACATATATATATAATTACTTTATTTTAATTCGTATATACATATAAATGAGTAAAATAATTTGTTTTATAACTGTATAATTTTATGTATATATATTTATGTATTTAATTATTATTTGTGATATAATATATATATATATATATATATATTTCTATGATAATTTTATATAGTAAACATATTTATATATTATTATTATATGACCCAATGACCCATATGTATATGACCCAATGACCCATATGTAGACCCAATGACCCATATGTATATGACCCAATGACCCATATGTATTCTTATATATTAAGTAAAATTAAATCAAATAAATTTCAAACAACAATTTATAATTTAAATAAAATATATGATTTTATTTAAATTAAATTTAGAAATGTTCTAAATAAATTAGACTTCATAGGCACAATAATGATCTAATAGGGTATTTTTTTTGAAATTCACCTACATCTTCCGCTGCGGGCTAGACCAGTTCCAACACCTAGGAGATAGAAACAACAAATCATATAAAAAGGAGATCTCTTAGCTATATACTCTTATGAGAGAATGATAGACAAGCTCACGACAAGTCTCTAATGTCAGGGATAGACAACACGTGGTTATCTTGGGTTAGGGTATCTCCAATGACATGCAGACACGCAGTCAGTCTCTATTGTCAAACAATCATCGTCTCTAATGAGGTGATAATATCAAATAACTCATATATAATGAATCTACCTAAGTCATCCAGATGGGAGACTAACGTATCGCATCACTGTTCCAAGAAACACTAATGACCGTAGCCCGTTTCATATAGTCCCTAAGTTACTCCCAAAATCGCGCACTCGTATCCATTGCATGTCATAAACATGCTGCAAGACTACGTTGTGCATTGGCCATGATTCCCACTTGCCCTTAGTAATAGACCGTTGGTCCTTAAGTGACGTCGGGACAATGACTCTAATGAGAGAAATAACTCTCAGCCTACAACTCAACATAGTGACATCACGGATCCGAGGTGCAACCCCACAATCAGGACCGCTAGGATGTATAACTAGCCTACCTAGTGGGTCTAATTCAGGTGCTTTCCATAGCGGCATGAACCCTATGACGTAGATTCCCAATAAATACTCTCGACTGTATAAAGTTCTAATGAGAGTAATAACTAGTACTCTTGACTCTAGAAATCCCGATGAGAGTGACAACAATTGCTCTCGACTCGATGAGTCCTATTGAGTGTGATAACTGATACTCTCGGCTTGATGAGTCCTAATAAGAGTCACGTCAAATGTTCTTGACTACATGGGTCCTTATGAGAGCATATCCATATAATAATCCTCAACAACTGGCCCTAAGAGTAGATAATGATACTCAACTAGTTAATCCTTAGATGATATAACAAAATATACACTCGACAAGATGAGTCCTAATGAGAGTAATAACAAGTACTCTCGACTCCATATGTCCTAATGAGTGTCATAACATATTAATTCCTCGACTACTAGCCCTAAGAGTGATGTAATATAAATCAGCTAGTTAGTCCTAAGAGGATAAATCTATAAATCTCAACATATCTCTAGCTTGTAGCCCTTGGAGAGTAATATAACCCTCGACTACTAAGCTCTAAGGAGTCACCTCTAGACGATATCATAATTCCTAACTCATCTCCAGAATATAAGTGACATCTACTTACCGATAGTAATCGACAAGTATTACTTGAGCATCCCATTCCACTCGGAATTACCTGAATGTTTACTAGAAGCTAATAAACCACACTCACCAAACAACGGTTATTCTATAATATTGAGTCAACAGAATAACCAAAAAATAATACTGAATGCTCCACCCCATACGATATTACTAATTTGTTTATTCAATATCCTCATTATACAAAAATATTTTCTTTGTGCGTCGGTAAAAAAAAACATATTTTTTTGGAGAGAGAGACTATTTCACAGTAGCGGCGAGCGAAATGGGAGCAGCCTAAACCGTGAAAACGGGGTTGTAATTAAACATAATAAACATCAATATAAACCATTTCAAATTAAACCATATACGAAAGGGGATTTATATTTCAAAACTCCAAAAGTCCATTTAAATATTTCACGATTTGGCTTATTTTCAAAATAAATCAAAAACTTATAATCCACTTTTGAAAATACTCTTAAATCCTTTCGAAAATATTTCACAATTGATTCATCCGCAAATAAGTTTATATACTCAAAATCACAGGATAATTTTTTTTTTTGAATCCTTTTATTATATATATACAAAATCATCAAATATTCTAATTTTGAACCATAAATATATAAAGGGGGAATATATTTCAAAACTCTTAAAAAAAAAATTTATACTTAGAAATCCATTATATAATTTCTTTTCAAATCTTTTTACTAAATATTCAATTTGCCAAAGGATTTCCCTTTCAGAAATATTATAAAAAAATTCCTCATTTATACTTACAAAAATTCCATGAACCACAGCTACTTCATCCGACCATATCCAACCGTGAACCCAACATATCCAACCTCAACCGAACCAACCCTCCCATACTGTCAAAATTTAATCCCTCGACCAACCAAACTTCTACCACACCCACATTTAACAGATTTGACCTGCTGAACACCATGGCTAATACTCTGTGTACTAATGCACACATCCACATCACTGCTCAATCATCCATTCCATCCTCCTCCACACCAAATATACGCGACCCACCTCCAACTGCATCTTCCCTATCCCCTATCCACGAAGTTTCTACCAGTTCTACACTACCTGATCTCCAATCACTCTCATACCATGACATTCACCTCCCAGTCGCCATCCAATCTCAACTCATTGACCATAATATTTTCCAAACCCATACCTTCTCCGAACTTAACACCACCCTCACTGACCTGCATAACTCCATCAACCTAATTTACCATAACACCTTTATTACACCTGACTCACCAACCTTATTTTCCATTAATTTCTCATCCAACTCCTCCCTTTTCTCTGAACCACTAAATGAACATCCACCTTCCCCCAAGAAGAGCAGGAAAAAGAAGGCACACAAGAAACTAATGCATTATACTGATACAGAATATGAAATTGAAAGGGAAACACAACATGAAAGCCTATCAAAAACCTCCTCTAGGAAGACTAGATCTAGTCAACCTAGCAAATCAAATCTTTAATTGATGATAGACAATATTGGAGTATGGAATATTAGGGTGCTCATCCCTATGAAAATAGAAAGAGCTCCAAAATATTACATATGATCAAAAACTTAATATGTTGGCCATTCTCGAAACTAAACTCAATGTGAAACAAACCTTGAGTGCTTGCACATACATCAAACCTGATTGGCACTCTATCAACAATCTAGACACTGCTCCATGTGGTCGAATTTTGATCCTTTGGAACCCACTCCTTTTCAGAGTTGCCACCATTTTATCCACCCCTCAACTCACACACCTTCACCGTCACCATTTACCTTCTCCTCCTCTTTTTTCATAACTTTCATCTATGCCTCTAACAACTTTTTGCTTGAACCTCTATGCTTGATCACCTTTATAACCTATCTCCTTCCAATGCCCCATGGCTTCTGATAGGTAACGTCAACTGTATGTACCTTTCACATCAGAAGCATGGCGGGAGAACTCTTACCAGTCATGATCTTTCTCCCTTCAACATAGCTCTTTCTACATCTTCTATCACTCCTGTACCTTCCTCTGGATGCATCTTTACATGGAATAATAAGAAAACGTTGGCTCTAAGACTTTCTGCACCTTAGACCACTGCTTCCTTAACCACCAAGCACTTAGTTTATGTCCTTCTCTGAGCACTTTCATGCCCAACCCAGGCATCTCAGACCATAGCCCCATAATAGCCAAATAGGGAGTGGAACCTATAAATGCAATCCCTCCTATTATGATATAATAAGAATTGTAAAAGAAATCAATTGTATTGATACTGAATGTAAAAATGAATACTATAATACATTTGTACAAGAGTCTATTTATACAGAATCAACTAAATCAGGCCCAGCCCATGTATTGGTAATCCAAGACTGCAGAAGACAATAGATAGCAACCGTTTGATATCTCATAATCTTGCGGTGATGATTTATTCACAACTAGGTTATAAGATTGCCAATGGCTCTGTTGTGCTTTCTCTTCTGATAGCCGCCCTCAATTCTATCTAGGGTTTTCTCGTTCTCCCCTCTTTCATCCTTGTCTTGCGAAACTTTTAGCTCATCTTTTAATCTGAGAAAATTTCTAGCTGAAAGAGCTTTAGTTAGAATGTCAGCTCGTTGATAATATGAGGGAACATGTCTGACGTCCAATTTTCCAGCTTCTATCCTCTCGCGTACAAAATGTAAATCTATTTCAATATGTTTTGTACGCGAGTGTTGTATGGGGTTGGCTGAGAGAGAGATGGTGCTCAGATTGTCACACCATACAACAGGCTTTCTTTGAGCGCTGAACCCTAATTCAGTCATTAGGGCTTCAACCCAGGTGATTTCTACGGTGACACTCGCCAGAGATCTGTACTCCGCCTCCGTGCTAGAGCGAGATGAAGTGGCTTGCTTTTTTGTGCACCATGAAATTGGGTTTGTTCCGAGAAAAACACAATATCCAGAGGTGGATCTGCGGTCATCCACATCACTTGCCCAATCTGCATCACTGTAAGCATTTATATTAATGTCATTGCAAGCTTTTAGAGATAATCCGTGGTCTTGAGTCCCTTTTAAGTATCTGAGAATGCGTTTGACCGCCTTCCAGTGCTCGTCAAGGGGGTTTTGCATGTGTTGACACACTTTATTCACACTATAGCAGATGTTTGGTCTGGTTATGGTGGCGTACTGTAGGGCGCCGACAATACTTCTGTATTGTTTGGCGTTCTCGATGGCTTCACCTCTGTGTTTAGATAAATGCAAGTTAGAGACCATAGGGGTAGGTAAACTCTTGGCTTCATTCATGTTGGCTCTTTTTAGAATTTCTCCAATGTATTTCTTTTGAGATAGAAATATTTCTGATTTGGCTTTCCTTGTGACTTGTATGCCCAGGAAATAATTTATATCCCCTAGATCCTTGATGGAGAAAGTTTTGTCAAGAAGTTGTATAGTGTTAGTGATATCGCTGTCATTATTACCAGTGATAATGATATCATCTACGTAAACAAGTAGATAAATGATGTTGCCATTGTTCTTCATGTATAGAGAACTGTCAGATTTGGTAGGAGTGAATCCAAACTTTAAAAGGGTTGCTTTCAGTTTCTCATGCCATGATCTTGATGCTTGTTTTAAACCATAAATAGCTTTGTGTAGTCTGCATACTTTATTATTATCTGTGATGTATCCTTCTGGCTGCTGCATAAAAACTTCTTCATGTAAATCTCCATTTAAGAAGGCATTGCAAACATCTAGTTGTCTTATTTGCCAATTTTTGCACAAAGCTAAGGTTAGTATGAGTCGAATGGTAGTGGGTTTTACAACAGGAGAAAAAGTTTCGTTGAAGTCAAAACCGAATTGTTGTGAGTAACCTTTTGCAACAAGTCTGGCTTTGTACTTGGCTATGCTGCCATCTGCATTTTTCTTAATTTTGTAGGTCCATTTGCATCCCACAATGTTTTTGTCTTTTGGCTGGTCAACTAGACTCCATGTTTGATTCTTTATGAGAGCATGATATTCCTCATTCATGGCCTTTTTCCATTCATCATGTTTGATGGCTTCTTCATAATTTTGTGGTTCTGTGTCACTGATAGAAGCAGAGTATATTTTTGGTTTGAAAATCCCACTTTTTGACCTTGTTGTCATGTGATGACCAGTGACTATAACATTATGTTGCTGTGCATGATCACTTTCACTTGATATGTTTTCTGAAGTCTCATTCTCATTTGATGTGTTGTTTCTGTTATCTTCAGTTTGCAGTGTGTTATCATATGGTTGAGGTGTCATGTCAGAACTGTATTCAGCTCTGGTATCTGAAACATATTTCTCTATTGAGACTTGATTTTTGTTGTTGTTGCTTGTGGGGAAAACTTCAGATAAGACAGGAATAGGTTGAACTATAAGGCTTGAAGTGTCTGATTTTTTTCTGGCAGTGACTCCTTTTTCTGCAAAAGGAAATATGTGTTCATTAAATACAACATGTCTTGATATATAAATCCTCCCCTTGCTGTCTAAACACTTGTACCCTTTTTGATTATTAGAGTAACCTAAGAAAGTACAGGGACTAGATCTTAAGCTTAACTTGTGCCTGTTGTAAGGCCGAAGGTATGGGAAGCATAGACACCCAAAAGTTTTCAAAAAATGATAATTGGGTTTTATGCCATAAATTTTCTCATAGGGGCACATGTCCTTTAAAATTTTAGTGGGCATTCTGTTTATAAGATAAACAGATGTGTAGAATGCATCACTCCAGTATTTCATTGGTATAGATGCTTGAGACATTAATGTTAGACCAGTGTCTACTATATGTCTGTGCTTTCTTTCAACTAACCCATTTTGCTCTGATGTATGAGGACATGTGACTCTATGAAGAATGCCTTTTTCTTGAAAAAAAGGTTTGAGAGGTAAAAATTCTTTTCCTCCATCACTTTGAATAATTCTTACACTGTAATTAAGTTGTCTTTCAATAAAGGTAATAAAGTCTTTTATTACGTTATAAGTTTCAGATTTGGATTTGAGAAAGAATATCCATGTATACCTGGAATAAGCATCAACTAAGGAAAGATAGTACCTGTGACCCAGGGATGAGGCATGTGGTGCTGGACCCCATAGATCTGCTGCAATCAGGCTCAATGGCTGACTATGCACAGTCTCAGACCTAGCAAATGGTAATTTGTGTATTTTGCCAATCTGGCAGTGCGTGCAAATTTCAGAAACAGGTGTATTGTCAAATTCTATTTTATTATCTTTTAGAATCCTTTTTACAATATCATTACTGGGATGTCCCAGTTTCTTGTGCCAACATTCAACAACATTTCTATTACTTAACATGCTAGTATTGATATGATTACACCAGTTTCTCCCTATATGATCTTTATTGGACTTGATGGAAGTGAATTTGTATAGGCCTCTGTCCAAACTACCCTGTAATAATATGTTTTTATTCAGTAAATCCCTAACTAAGCAAAAATCAGGGTGAAACTCAAAGTATACATTATTGTCGTTGGCAAATTGAGAAACACTTATCAAGTTTTTCTTGATTTTGGGTACTCTTAGTAGGTTGTTTAAAAATAATTCCCTCTTTCCTATGATACTGCCAATTCCAATATGTGATATACTTATTGCTTCACCATTGCCCATAGTTATATTTTCCATACCTGAGTAGCCTTTGTTTCCAAGATTTAGATTTTGAAGGTTATTGGTGACATGATTTGTTGCACCTGAGTCTGGGTACCAGTCTTCTACATTTATATCTTCTGATTTGACTGAGTCATCACCATTGTTGCCTTGTGCTTTGAAACCATCACTATTAGTTTTTGACTGCTGATTTACTTGAGCCATATTGACGTTAGGTCCCTTTTGGTTTGGCTATCCTATGTTGAATTCAGAGTTGAACCTAAAATAACATTTGTTGGCTACGTGGCCAAACTTTTCACATATTTGACATTTCACTCTGTTATTGTAGTTGTTCCTTCCTCTGCCTCTTCCTCTTTGAGATTGGTTGTTTCTTGATTGTTGACTATCAGATTTAGAGTTTTGGTTTTGTATGGGTTTTTGCTGATTCTTGTTTCTTGGATTGAAACCAGATGTATAATTGACTGACATTTCAGACTGTATAGCCCTTCTTTGTTCTATTCTTCCTTCATGAGCAATAAGAGCTGACTGTACATACTGTAGGTCTGGAAGTGTCTTTTGAGATGCAATAAAAGTAACCACTGACTCGTATTCATCGTCTAGGCCATTAGTTATAGTGAGAATTTGTTCACTATCAGAAATCTTGTGACCCACTGCACTTAGTTTATCACACAGATTCTTGATTCTGGCAATGTAGTCTTTCATGTTCAGGTCTTCCTTTCTTGCATTTTGTAGTTGTCTCTTGTAATGCATTATCCTTGCTGCTGATTGAGAATTGAAAATCTGTTCAATGCATGACCATATTTCATGGGAAGAATTGCATCCAACAACTTGTGACAGTAGGCTAGGGCTGATAGAGGATAATAACCATGAAGATAATAGACTGTCTTGCCTTTGATAATTTGCATAATCAGGATTGTTAACAGCATTTCCTTCTTTGTCCTTTTTCATAACAGGTGGAATGGACAAGGTGCCTTTGATATAATCTTGGAGGCCATGCCCTTTCAAGGCTGTATCAATTTGGTACTTCCATAAGATGTAGTTATCTTCATCGAGAGGGATGGTTATGACATTACTCTTGAGTTTGACAAGGGATGGTGCAGTTTCCCTTTCCTCATTTCTTGATGTTACTGATGTTACATCATCTTCATTGTGATCCATTTCAGAAAGAACTGATAAGAACTGATTATTACCTTGTTTCTTGAACAGGAAAAAAGAAAATCAGGGGATCTTGGTGCAATCAGAAAGTTGACTGGAAATGCTGTTAACAATCCTGATTATGCAAAACCCCCTTGACGAGCACTGGAAGGCGGTCAAACGCATTCTCAGATACTTAAAAGGGACTCAAGACCACGGATCGTCTCAGTGATGATCGGCACAGAAGATAGATGCCTTTAGGCGTTTTGCTCTGATACCATATTATGATATAATAAGAATTGTAAAAGAAATCAATTGTATTGATACTGAATGTAAAAATGAATACTATAATACATTTGTACAAGAGTCTATTTATACAGAATCAACTAAATCAGGCCCAGCCCATGTATTGGTAATCCAAGACTGCAGAAGACAATAGATAGCAACCGTTTGATATCTCATAATCTTGCGGTGATGATTTATTCACAACTAGGTTATAAGATTGCCAATGGCTCTGTTGTGCTTTCTCTTCTGATACCTCCTTTTAAGTTTTATAATACTTGGACCAAACATAATAACTTTGTTCAATTTTTTTTGCAGGTTTGGAATATTGAAGTTCACGTCAATCCAATGTATATTATGCAACATAAACTTATAAACTCTAAGAAACCCATACGCGCCTGGGCAGCTCTCACCTATGGTAAAAGATCTAAGCTCGGCACTAACCTCAAAATACAACTGGACAATGCACAACAAGCTATGCTTGGCAACCCTACTGATCCTGCCTTTTCTAGGATTAAGCATGATTACATAACAAATACCTTAAAGCCATACATGATGAACTTGCCATGATCAAGCATAAGTTAGGAAAAGAATATCATTCCGAAGGAGACAGGAAAACTAATTTTTTTCCACACAGCTCTCAAAACAAAACACTTTAAAAACAGGATTATCTCCATCCATGCCACTTTGGTGTATGCAGGAATGAACCACATGAGATTAACAATGCATTTGACTACTTCCCACTACCCTCAATAATCCACACTCTCCAATAATCCCCTTACACCTCACCAACCTCAGCCGTCCTACCATTAACCACCATGAAGCCCTCCATATGATATCTCCTATCACCTATGAAGGGATAAAGCAGGCTATCTTCAGCCTTAACACTACTAGTACCGACGGTCCTGATGGCTTCAATGGCCACTTTTTCAAGTTCAGCTGGCCTTACATCTCCACAACCTTCTGTAAAGCCATCCTCCACTTTTTCAAAACCAATAAGCTCCTAAGTGGTATTAATGCAACTAACTTATCTATAATTCCTAAACAACCTAACCTAACCTCTATTGATCATTATAGGCCCACTGCATGATGCTCTGTCATATACAAACGCATCATAAAAATTACAGCTCTCAGGATAAAGCCTGCTCTCTCCAAAATCATAGACCTCAACCAATCTGGTTTTTTTAGCACTAGAAATATCTCTGATAACATCTTACTCACTTATGAACTATTGAAAGGCTATACTACTTGCAATATATTTCCGAGATGTATGCTCAAGCTTGACATACAGAAGGCCTTTGACTCAATCTCATAGCTTGCTCTTACCACTATCATAACCAGATTTCAATTTCCTGAGGCCTTCATTGCATGGATCTATACGTGCATTTCTACTACCAAATACTCCATCATCGTCGATGGCAATCTGTTTGGATACTTCTATACATCCAAAGGTATTAGATAGGGGCGATCCAATATCTGCTTATCTCTTCATCATGGCCATGGAAGTATTCAACTGTATCATCAAAACTCAGGTTCAATGTAGCAAATTTTCCCTTCATCCTAAATGCAAGAATCCCAATATCACTACCTCATGTTTGCCGATGGCCTTGTCCTCTTCACCAAACCAAACTCATCGTCTCTCAATGCCTTCCTTCACAGCCTAGACTCATTCAACCTCTCGCTGGCCTTTGCATCAACCAATCAAAGTCACATATCCTTATAGCTGGTCTTGATGGTCAGCAGAAAGACAATATAATCCAAATTTCCACTCTCAATCCCATGTCTGCTAATGCCAGTTACCTTGGTATCCTTATCACTACCTCCCGTATCACCACCATACAATGCCTGCCCATGTATGAAGCCATTATATCTAACTTAGTATCTGGCCTTGTAAATATCTCCCTCAAGCCGGAGACTCATGATTATTATATCCATCGCTATAGGAATGACCAACTATTGGTCTAGAATGTTTACTTACCCAAAAAACTTATTACCATGATCAGTAGTGTCCTGAACCATTTTCTTTGGCATGGTGTATGCCACTCCAGAAAACTCATTCCTCTCTCTTTCAAAAAATTATGCATCCCAAAATCTAAGGGAGGTTTTGGCAACCCTAGTCTTCCTAGAACAAAGCTGCAGAATCCAAATATGTAGATGATCTTATTAACATAAAGGGTAATCTATGGGTTCGATGGATAACAAACAACTATCTCCATAGTAAATATTTCTGGACCATGGATGCCCCATATAATGCTAGCTGGCATTTCAGAAGTCTCCTCAGGCTTAGACACAATCTTCTCTCCCATATTTTCCATGATTGCTCACCATCTCATAAATGTGCCTTCTAGCACTACCCCCAGGGAGAATATGGCTTAATATTTAGTCATTATCTTGACTATAACCAGAAGAACCTAATTGGAATTCCTGATCACGCCGAGACTTGGAGCTATATGTAAGGTGGTAGACTGATCCTTCCAAACTCAAGCAATTCCTAGACATAACAACTATGGAATTGCCTCATGAGCCATCAATATCAAACATCTGATTCCATTGCTCATTGGACCATCGAAAGGAAACCTCACTTAATCAGAAATATCTACAATGCCTTATACAAAATTACTCTTCTTCCAAGTTACTCATGGCATAAAAGAATCTGGTATCGCCATGAAATTCAGAAAGACAACTTACTCCTCTGGAAGATGCTCAACCATGCTATATTCACGAAAGGCAAACTTTTAGCCCTTGGGATGATTGAATCTAGTAGCTGCTGTTTCTGTCAAGTCATGCCTGAATCTATTGAACACTTCTTCTTTGAATGCTATGACATTTTTCTTAGCCTGTCAGTCCATCCTCACCGACATTCACCTCCATAATCCTTCTATCTCAAATACTCTTGAATGGTAGAATATTTTCAAAAATACTACTGGGAAGACTACTGAAACCAGGAAATTACTGTGTGCCCTTAAAATTTTCATTTGAATCATCTGGAAGGAAAGAAACGAGTGGACATTCAATCAAAAAGCAAGATCTTTTCCTATTATGCGAGCCGAGATAATGGGACGAATTAAGATGTGCATGGAGCTATGGGCAAAGACTAATCCTAATATAGCAGGCTTGCCTTGGGCTATGAACTAATACTACTAGGCCCGCCTTATGTTTTTTTGTTTCTTTTTGTCTTTTTCTTTCCCGTTTTATAATTGCTTCTACCTTTGTGCACCTTTGTAACTTTCTTTCTATTAATAATACTGGTAGAGGACCACTTCCAACCCCGCTTGGCTTTGTAAAAAAAGATCCATATATTTTGGTATATTGAAGATTCTCTATTTCTTATTTTCAAACAAACTTTATATCCAAACAACTTTCAATAAACCACTATATTTTTTCCAACCACTTTTACTTATTTAAATATACTTCAATTTAATTTTAAAATACCAAAATAATTTTTAGAAGCTTTCAATAATCTTTTAAAGCCAGAAAAGCAATAAATTATTCAACGTATAAATCACAGAATAAAATTCTCCAAAATCAACAAAACAATCATCAATATAAATTTTATCGTTCGACCCTAATTGAATTACATCGAATTGCGGTCATTTATAAATGCACACACACAACAATTAAATCTTCATGGTCCATCTCGACCAACAGTTATAAGGAGAGGAAATATCCTCAATTGAATGGCCCCAAGAGATGTAAAAATATACAAGTCAAAATGCAATTGTACAACATCTCCTTTGCATTTTGTATAATTCAACATACACAAAATCTTCCAAAGTAATCCAAATTCACATCCAATATCACACGATCAATCAAATATTCCCAAACAAACATCTCAACTAAACAGTTCAACAAATATATGGGATAATTAACTATCAAGCAATGGAAATAAATATAGTTGTGAGTTTGTAAAACTCACCTTAACCCATTGCATGACGGATCTCTCATTTGCAACCACCTGGGGATTTACTTGCCTCGGAGTTCGTGCGCAAAAGCAGCTCCATGCCTCCTCCGTCAACGCTGCAGGCCAGAATGTGACGTTTACCCTGATACCACCAGTCCCGCCTACAATTGCGCCTCCTCCAACCACCGCTTCCTCTCGACGCTCCTCTCTCTAGCCATCGTTACCGTGCTAGCCTTGCACGAACAGACCTTTCCCCATGTTCATGACCCAATTAAGCTTCGCGTCATCCCACATTGTCACCAAATCACCGCATCACAGTCGCTCATCTCCCTCCCGACGTCGACGATCGCTAGCTAGGCTCGCATATACATATGCATTTCTTTTTTTCTGGTCGTGATTGAGGAATTAGGGCAAATCATATATGGGGATCAGGTTTTGGGCATGTGTTCGAGAAGGAGGGAGTATACTCTAGAAAAGGAGAAAATAGATTGAGTTAAAAATGGGCATGGGCCTTGGTTTTGGGCTCGATTTCAATTCAAATTCAAACTACTTTTTATTTTTCATTTGATTCCATTTCTTTCACAACTCCTTTTAAGTTACTTGTAAATAAATTTGATTTAAATTGATTTACCCTTCATTGTAATGAATATATTTCGATAACCGCCCAGTATAATGCAATTCGACGACCGCTTATTAATTTTCCATTATTTTAATCATATGCGGTTAAAAATATTTTTCATTCAATTTCAATATATTATTTGAAAAGAACTTATTAGTTTGATTCAATTTATTAAATTAAAATCTTTTATTAAATAGACTTTAAATAAATACGAATGTTATTTTCAAAACAATAATAATTATCAAAAATCGAATTCAATTATTTTTATTTTTATTAAATTTATTTATTTATACGGCGTAGAAAGCAAGGTTGTTGCACCAAAACTTGTTATCGCTCCACTATCTATAAAGCTATCGGATCAAGCCCCAACTCATCACCGCCAACGTCACTAATACAACCGATGACTACTTTCCCCATATGTATACCCAGAACGTCCTAGTAGGGCACCATACAACGAAATCTACTAAAATAAGTCACCTTTTTGAAGTTGTTCAAAACACAGCAAACAACATACCAAAATGTGTCTCGTCTCGCCACGATCTCGATGCAATGAATTGGCGTCAAACGGAGGTCGTATACGAAAATTATAAGCATTTGAATTAAGGTATTTATTTCGTTTATGTGTGTGTGTGTTACAACTACAGTATCATCGTCTTTCAACTCGTTCAAACCCCATACCGCCGTCTATTTTCATCGTCGTCGCCGCCAGGGGTCATGCCACCCCGATCGGACACCGCCATTGGCTTGTTCATCCCACGCTCTAACTGCCGCCGCCAGCCTCGTTGACTCCGGCCACCCCTTTAACCACCTCCGATGTGATCGTATTAATGCAGATCTACACGATTTTGTATTGCTTTCTGATGATTAGAGGCCACCGAAAACCTCTACACTATCTCCTCTACACCCCTATGATTCCTAATCATCATATAGTCGATGTTCCACTGTTGGATCGAAACGAATGATCTAACGTTAACCAAATTTCCATCATGTTTTCTGATCAATCATACATCCAATAGGCGAACGAACACCATCAGTGTATTTGTGTCATCGAGAACTACAATTAGATATATGATATGTTTGGTTGGAGCAATTATATATTTTGCACTTTTTAATTAGAAGGAGATTACCTTTTGCTAATTACAAATAAAAATAAACTTTTTAATTATTTAGCCATGACATACTTATCCTAATCAGGTGTATATACAAAAAAATCAGTTTCTAGTTATGAAGTACATCGTTTATAAATTTGGTTTAAGATCAAGAAATGAATTACCACGTCTTATTAATATATACACGAATACGATAAATCCCACTCACCGATTTGTCGTGCATCTTCTCCGATTTGATGTAGATTATCCTTCACCTTTGCTGTCCAGAAACTTCATGCCTTCAGAATGCCAAATTTCTCAATAGTTTTCATTTATTTGCGTATCTCTCTTCGTAGTTATCAATTCTATATATTAATTTGTTTAATTTGGATTTGATTTGATGGATTAGAAATTAATTTGGAGTTATTAAAATTGATTTGAAATTAGGGTTTCAGAAGTGGAGGTAGGATTATTAGAGAAAAAAGAATAGGGTTAGAGACCTATTTATAGGTTTATAAATATAATATCTAGGCTAAAACCTCAAATTTAATATATAACAAAAATGCCACTGGGTTTGACTTCTTCTAATTTCTAGCTCGTTTAACCAAATTCAACAAGTTATATATGTTTTCTGTTTATAAATGATATTCTGGACGCAATGCAGTATGTCGCGAATCCTAATTCCATCTTTTGGAGAAATTTACTATTTTATCCGTTATATAAAATTACGATTTTACATTTTTTAATTTAGTTATTTAATTTTGTAAAATTACGAGGTCTTACAGGTATGGTACAGGAAAATAGACTTGTGATTCTTGCTTGGGCATCCCATGTGGCATAGTGTCACTAATTCACTCCCCTAACACAAGTTCTTCCCATTCCAAAACTTGTTTTATTTATTTTCATTTACAAGGCCAACCTTAATTGCTCTAATCACTCTTGGTTCATTTGATTAACCCTTTTAAAATATCCCACACTCAATTAATTAAATGCCTCTTAGGCAATTCTTATAATTAACTAGTTTATCCATCTTTTAATAATTTCTTATTATTAATCTAGGTTAATCTCCTATATCGTGGACTCTCCAAAATATGGGATGTTATAGAGAATGCAGATTTATATCATCGTCATCTTCCACGTCAACAGCGGATGAACCATCTCTAATCCATTTCGCTCTTATTTTAAATCATATACGAGAAGATTGATTTTTGTCACTTCAAATGCGCGTTGTTTAAACTCTCTAAAACTACAATATTCTTTTATTTTCGATACTTTCCGTTTATCATGAATATACCTAGATTTATCGTCTTTGTCAACCACTAATTCTCCATCGTGGTAAAATATAACTGGAACTGTTGATATTATCTACAAAAAAATAAAAACACTAAATTCAAAATCTTGATTTGTAAAAACCGTAAAGTCAAAATTTCAGAATTAATACCTTTATTTGAAGAAGACGATGTTTCATTAGAGAATCTTCAATCAAAAGCTTTCTATTCCAATGAAATCTTTGTTTTTAATAACAGATTTTGGAGAGTAAAAGAAATTAGGGAGAAAATAAATTGGTTTTTGTGAAATGGAAGATGAGAGGATTAGAATGAAAAATAAATTGTGCTGGTTGGTTATTTCAACCCTGAAAACGTATTTGTGCTAGGGGTGCATCTGACTCATACTCGATCCGACCAACCCACCAACCGACCCAATCCATATAAACCCAATCCAACCCAACCTAGTTCGGATCGGATATGAATTATAATTTGTAACCCACATTATATAGGAGTCGTATATGATATTTTATTCAACCCAACTCTATTTTTACCCAACCCAACCCTATATAAAAAAACTAGTTCAATATCAAGTCATGTAAAATTGGAACAATTAACATTTAAAATAAAGTATATATATTCTAGGATAAATATACTTAAAAATCATGTTCGATGCTAGTCCAAGTAAAATTAGAACGATCAAAACACATAGGATTGACTAAGAGATTTTAAGAATCATTTTAATGTATGGAATGGAAATCTTACTCTAATATGTAATGAATCAATTCTACGTGCTGTATTTTATAATGAAATTCTAATAAAATAGTTGTAGTAAATCACATTATGCTAACTAAAATCCACTATTTTGAGTTGGACGTTTTAATATTTTATTTTGATTTTTTTCTTCAAATTCTCATTTTCATATTAGGCTTATGTAATCCAACCTAACCCTACTAAACACGACCCAACCTATACTTCAGCCCAACCCATATTCAACCTTATATGGGCGGGTATGGGTTGAACTATCTTTAACCCATACCTATACGGGTTGAGTGAAGTATTTGATCCAATCCGATCCAACTCAACCCACACTTTGTGCAATCCTAATTTGCGCATTCAAAAAATACTCAAATACAAATGTATAACTTGTGCATTTTTGGAATGCAAAAACAGTATATTTAAAAACAATAATAATAACATGCACATTCTAAAAATACACAAGCTCAAATTTTAAAAAAAAATTATAGCTTGCGTATTCTATAAATGTGCAAACTATAAAAACCATGTCTATTTTTAAGATAAATTTTAAGAGGGGTCTATTTATGTAATATGTTTATTTTGCAAGCTTATGTCAGAAATTTGTCCTTAAAATAATATGTGTTGTTAAGAAGTAAAGAACCGACATTTATATGGTGATCATCTGCTCGGCAAGCCAGAAACAATTTTTGGTGCCAATGGTGGCACACAAAAAAAAAACAAACCGCAAAAACAAGCGCAAGCCGAAAATTTTCACCAAAATCGATAGTGTTGAAAACAAGATTTGACTGATCATACATGCAACAATGCGAGGAAGATGAAATAAATTTTTTTTTTCTTAAAAAAAAAAAAGGGGATAGAAACTGCAAATATTAAGTCTGAAAATAAGGGTTTATCCCTATTTTGCACGAAATAGGATTCAGGTTTATACATACCACAGGCCCAGGATATGAAATCGATTGTTTGAACAAGCATAGGCCCAACTTTATTTGAAGTTTCTAGGGTTTACTATCTTCTCCCTCCTACCTGCAACAAAACCTATTTGGCTACTGTATTTTGCTTCTAATTCTTCCCCTTTGTCTCTATCTTGCAAAGCGTACCGAACATATTTTCGTTTTAAACAAAAGTTCGGTCTTTGTCGCAACCATGTCTTCTCTTCGCAACGCAATCCCTAGAAGGGCTCATAAAGAGCGAGCTCAGCCGTAAGTTAATCTAATGAATTTTAGAAAAATTATATGTTATTTTACTTTCGTTTTCTATGGAATTGTGGAAATATTAGATATTGATGGTTTAATTGCAAATTAAATAACTACAGCAATGCGAGGAAGAAGTTTGGGCTTCTTGAAAAGCATAAAGATTATGTTGTTAGAGCGAAGGCATTTCATAAAAAGCAAGAGATTATGAAGGTATGCCTTGATTTCACTTGAATGCTCAGTTTAATAGAACACTGGATCCTACCTTGTCGGTCCGACATGCTTGTATATTGCATATTTTATGTTTATAGATGTACAATGAAAGTATGTATAATTTCTCACAAGTTTAAGGATCCAAATCTTGAAGGCAAATTAATTTAATTTGGTAAAAAGTAGTTGAACTTTCAGATGGAAATGCCAAAAATCATACCTTATTATTTTCTTTAATACATAGCTTTGTATTAACCTACATTTCTACGACGTCTCTACTACTAATAAACGAAATCACCAGTGTGCCGTTGTTTCTACCTTCAAAGTTACATAACACATTCAATTTTCCTTCTATCACAGCTTACATTAGGTGCATTAGTATGCACATCATGCATGTCGTACAGAAAAAACACACAGGTGCACACACTTGGTGTGGACCTATATTTCTCTTGCATTCGGTTGTTGGACATTAAAAGGCTTGCTGACAGTAAAATTATTTTTGCACTATTATATCAGTTATCTCTAGTCACCTTTAACTTACATTGTACTTTAGATAATGCTGGTCTATGTAAACAAGTGGATTTGCAGATTTCTTTTAATACATACAATTTTACCCATATGCTAATACTTCGAGGGTCTAACACTTTTAACTCTGGGTTTATTTTTTCATATGGTTTTGGACTTTCATGTTACAGTGATATTTGTTTCATTTATATTCGAGGAGGAAGGAAACATTAAAGTAGTTTGGAAATATCTTTCACCGCGTCTATCACATGTTAACTGCTTATTGGCTATGCTGTCAAGTGCTTTGTCTAAGCTTTATTTTTTTTACTATGGCGCTCAAGCGTCTGATGGTGCCAGCGCTCGCCACGCCGTTTGCAGTCTCTCTTATGGAAGACTTGATCTTTGCAAATACTGGTGCTTTGCTCCGACCATAACAATATTAATTTTTGGTTACTTGTTCACAATGGGAAGCGATAAAAATAACACACACACACATACATACTTATAAATCGTTATGTGCTTTGTGCATTAGGAGTATGTACTGACTTCATATCATATATAGTGATTATTCATATGTAAATCAGTCAATACTAAACCCAGGGAAGGTTTTCACAGGACAACTCAAGTTCGGTTAACTCAACTGTTTATTTATTTATGATCATGCAGAAATTGAAAGAAAAAGCAGAGTTTAGGAACCCTGATGAGTTCTACTTCAAAATGATCAAAACTAGAGTGGTTGATGGGGTGCATAAACCATTGTAATATGCCGAACCCTTGAAGTTCTTTTCTAAAAAATCGTAATTGGCCTATAACTGAGAAATGACTGGTTTGTTGTCAATTTTTTTAGGAGCGAAGCAAACAAATATTCTCAAGAAGAACTCATGCTTATGAAAACACAAGATATGGGTTATATACTTCAGAAAATTCAAAGTGAAAAGAAGGTCTGTTTAGTAATCTGACCCATCTTTTTTCTTGGTATATGAATCAAAACATTTTCTTTCTTTATCTATACTTCAACTGAGAGTTGTTTCATGGTCTTGTAGAAAATTGAAAAGTTGACTTCTACACTTCATTCATTGGATAATCAACCTTCAAACAAACATGTTTATTTTGCTGAAGACAGGTGTGATATCTTTTTCATCTTCTTATTCGTGCTACTAGTTTAAACTCTTTGAATGGATTACGAATTATACGATATGATTGAAAGCTTTCTCTAGTTGCTGGAGGATTTGCTAAACTTCACCTTAACTCAGTGGCTGAAACATAACTGCAGCCATAAGTTACATTTCTTTTAGTGTTTGGTATCATGTTGGTAAAGATATTATTGCTTAATGATTCAGCTATTTTCATCTGTTTGGTTCAAACTTGTATGCAATGATAGCTGGTTAATCACAGTCAGTGATTGAAATGGTGTAGAACAGCTTTAACTATTCATCCATGTTATGTTTTAAGTTGAACTGAAAATCACAATTTACAAATTCTGGCCATGTCTAACTATAGATTCCTTGTTAAAAGTATCTAAACTACAGATGCAGTTGATCTTTCTATAAATGTGTAAAGACACACGTTAGACACACATTAACCGAGATATAAAACTTGAGGCCTACAAACTTGCTATTTGTAGCTGTCTAGAAATTATGATGTGCTTTGTTTTGCTTTCCTCTAACTTCTTCACCTCTCTTTTCACATTCTTTTCTTTCTTTTTCCCCTTTCATTGTTTTACTTTTATACCCTTGAACATTAATCTCCCCTTGCAATATAGACTTTAATTTTTCTGAGACGCATGTTGGGGGTGTAATAGCTGACGGGATTTATAAATTTGAAAGTCTGCGTCTTTTTTCATGTCATAACTCACTTCTTTCTTTGTTTATAAATTTCTTATGGTGTTATGCGAAACTACTTTCAAATGGTTTTCATCTGAGAACCGAGATGCATGTGTATGAAACTACTTCCACATGCAGAGATGTTATCGTTCTTATGCCATTGACCTTACATCTTGTATGTCTTGTTAACAACAGTATCTTTCATATGACACTGCATAGAGCCGTATAATTGCCAAGCTTTTATTTGCGGTCTGCTTATGCTTACTGAACCTACTGCAAATTACATATATGATTCTTTTTCCCTTCTATGCTTTATGCCGATTGCTCAAATTGATAACCTCTATATTGTGATGTGGTATAATTATATTTTTGTCTCCACGGTTGCTCTTGCAAATGACACTTTTCCTGGGCCAAAGTTCACAACAAAAATTTTTGTACGCCACGGTTGATACTTACAGTGTGCTATTTTACAAGTAGAGAACGGTACATGAAAAGTTAATAAGCAAAGAGCCTGTTTGGCAACTTGTTATACGTAGTGAAACCTACTTACAAGCTGAATCGTAGTGTCTGTGAACTCTTTATAAGGAGCTTGTAAAAGTAATTTGGAAGTAGAATTTGAAGAAACAACTATTTGGTACATATGACTTATGAAGGAATTTCATAAATAATTTTGAAAAAGCAAATGACAAAATAGCCTTTTGTTTTTAAACAATTTATAGAGTACATACCATTATTTTAAACTCATCATGGTTCAATTATGTAATTTGTTATACACACATTACTTATAAATCATATTAGTCAAACATCAAATATAACTTATTTTAACTTGAAAGTCAAATTAAATCCAAACACTTTGACTTAAAAGTTGTTATTCAAAACCACTTAAAAGTTACCGTTTAAAACTTATTTTTAGGAAATTCAAATTAAGTTGCATCAACGGTCTCAAAGACGATTGTTCTAGTTGAGGACAGGCTGTTTTGAATTTGGATACGACATTGTTCTTTTGGTATAATTCCACACTTTTTCATATCACATCCACCACAGTCGAGCATTTATAAATTATAACTATCATAAGCTGGATGGTTAGATTCTAGGAGATTGTTAATATGGCAAAAAATTAAAGAGCGGAGGTCCTAAATCTAGCATGTCCGGATGAAAAGTATATTTATTAAAAATAGCTAAAAATGCATACGAGAATCATTGAACTGATATTTCCTTTGTTAACCTTGATCATTTCCCCCTTTATGTTCCTCAAAGTTTGCATCAGGAAAGTTTGTAGATAAATCGATAATCATGTTATTAATTGAGTCGGTCAAAGATCAATAACATGTTAATTGTTAAACCATGCTCTCTGAAATTAACCAGCTACATATATCGGTATACACGTTTATTTTCGTATAATTCAATTTATACTGGTATTACACCAATTATTGTAACATGTCACATTTTATCCATTTATAATCAATAAGCTTTTCTAAGCCTTGCAACCTTTCATTAGGCAATCGATTGATGCATGGGCCAACAGTAACAGAATATTAATGGATTGATCTATTGGTGAGATGGGCATAGATTTTCATGATTTTTTATTTATTAATTTATTTTTGGTCAGCTTACTTTTTAATTGTAGTTTCGATGACATGTTTATGTCTCATTTTCTCTTGGTGCCTGTATTTGTATATCCGGTTATTTAGCTTTATATAGTGGGCATGATTTGTTTCAGTCTTCAGCGTATGCAGAGTTAATTCACAATGAAGATCCTACAAAGTAATCCAGTTATGGAAGTTAATCGACAATTTATTTATGTTTCTTGCATGTAGTAACCAACTATTTGTTACATAAGAAAATACACAACATTTTGACTTAATGTTCAAAATGATAAACTTGTTTTCACCATTTATTGATTAAGTTGCTTAAAAAGCCAAAATACGGCTAATTTAGTTGAACACTTTTAGATAATAAAAACAGTAGTGCCTAGCATGGGAATTAATATCCTCCATCGCAAAATTTAGCCCTAGATGGGTTTGTATATTCACTTCACAAAACACTAAAGCCCGTTGAGGTATTAAAAGTGTACATATTTATGTGGTCCATTGTGGTATTTGTTTACAGATGCTAATTGTTACATATGCAAAAAAAGTTTGGAGATGGGTGAAATACATACTAGTTGACTGGCATTAGTGCTACATGAGATTGCCAACACAACGTTGGATGTGATTGTATCGTGTAGCATGTATTACCTACGATGATGTTGAATTCTTTTACAATAGCTGTTACACTAGGTAAATGGTAATATATACGCATTTGGAGTATCTCCAACAATTGTGTTTTTTTACAATAAAATGTTCCTTTGATAAGCTTTATGACATTAGGAGCTTGTTCAATCCATAGTTATTAAGGCGCGCGCCTAGGTGCGCATAGGTTCAAAAAAGCCCAAGGCTAAAGGTTTGCGTCTTTTTTCAGTTTGAGTGCGACTTTTTGCAGTTTGAAGCGCCTTTTTGCAAAATTCAAATTTAAATTTACAAAATAATTAAATAAAAATTTTAAATTGTTAAATGAATTATAAAATATGGTTTAAAATTTAAATTTTAGTTAATAAAATACTTAAATAGTTGAATGAATTGTAAAATATGGTTTAAAAATTAACTTGTAGCTAGTAAAATAGTAGATCAAACTTGCATAAAAGGCACGCATAAAAGCCCAAGGCTCAAGCCTTAGCGCCTTTTTGCGCCTTAGCGCCTTAACTACTATGGACTTCAATCAGTGTCTACTTTTGAATGCTCGTCGAACATGTGTCTAGTCTAGGTTTTGTCGTCTATAGAATTGAGCGTGTGTGCAACAAGCATCCTCTTTAATTGGTGTCTAGACCATTGTTCAACAAGCCCCTACAAAGAGGCACCTGCACCTTGAAACTGGGAAACAAGTAGCTGACCCGATTCTCTGTTGGGGATTTTTTTTCCTCCATTTATAGGTCGTAAGACTCGTAAAATTACAATTGTAGTAGTGCAACTAAGGTTTTGAATCTTAGATATCCATCACGCCTTTTTTCAAGATTTCACGTATGATTCTCATATCGAGTGAGATTTTAGATGAGATGCATGTATATTGGGTGCATATTTCGAAATGACCACTCAGATACTAAAGTGCATCTCAATACCATCTTTGAGTAAATCACGTTCTTAAATTAACATTAATGATACCGTCTAAAGAATAAGAATTGTAACGTACTTGATTTACATGGAAAAATAGCATTTTTTTTTACTAGAAAGAGAATACCATCATTCCTTATTTGAAGGAGAATATTAGCTAGATTAGTTTGGTAGCAAGTGGGAAAATTTTCTTACTTTAAACATTGATAAAAGAGAAGTACCAAGTCATTTTGTCCAAATAAAAAAATAAAATATGATTACTACAATAATATTTGGTAGGATAATTTTGTTTGAACTCATATAAAAAGAAAAATATTGTATAAAAGGAGAACATATTACTTCGGAGTGATCTTGGATTGACTCGGTTTAGATTTTAGTTGAGATCTTAACATCTCAGGTGAGGTGAGTATTAAATGATCGAGGTTTTGATGTTCCCAAAGTGCAAAGAAGAGATTTTGGACTACATGGATGAATTTTAAAAGTTTGTTTACAACTCATGAATGGTTGGAGATGTTCTTTCGGAGATGTTCTTACACCAGAAGAAGTATAAACACACACACCTCGTACGTGCACAAGTGTATTGTCTTTGTTGAAAAATTGGCAGTGGGCACCTTAGTGTCTCGAATGTAAGAATTTTGGATCCACTATCCAATTGTTATACCAGTTTACTAGTGATTTACTGTTTTGTCGTATTTCATGTAAACGGAAAACATATATTTTCAATATGATCTCGGATTGATATTGTGGTCTAGGTTTTGTATAGTTCTTAATATCTTAGGTGAGATTTAGTATCTTAGGTGAGATGAGTGTTAAACAATTGTGATTTACTGTTTTGTCTTGTTCAAATGCAAAAACGAGATCTTGTGCCAAACGGATGAAATTTAAGACTTTGATTATGACTCATGAATGATTGGAGATACTCTTACACTGAAAGAGGTATAAACATATACACATGCATAAGTGTACATTCTTTCCTGACATATTGGTAATTGATGTTTTGGGGTCTCAAATGTTAGAATTTTGGAATATACTATCCAAATGTTGTACAATTTTACTAATGGTCTTTGACAGATGTATGCATATATATGTTTTTATGTTTATAGATCTGTGTGTATATATTAATGCATGCATATGGGTCTAGGACGGACCATTTTTATTATATTACCGCTTTACGCTTATCAATGACTATCAACTACAACCAACACAAATGATATGTAAAACTGATAACCAATTCGGTTAGTACAGTTTTTCAAACCACATGAAATATCTGGTATGAGAGCAAGGTAGTTAAGACGCTAAGACGCAAAAAGGCGTGAAACTTGCGCCTTGGGCATTTTTGCATCTTGAGCCTTTATGTTCGCGTTTTATACAACTTTGCGCTTTTTTGCTTCAAAAAAAACTGCAGTTAAATTACCATTAAAAATGGGACAATTTTAGTGTTTATAACCAAGCAAATAAAAAGCACTAGCTAATACTTACGAAGTCACAAATGATAGCCTTGACTAAAACGATGTCAAATTCAAGTCTACAACACTTAAAACATAGAAATTACAACAAAAAAAAGTTAGAAATCATAAAGATGTTCATGTTCAACACAACGTGTGCTTTTAGGTTCCTAGGAGTTTCGGTGCCTCAACAAAAAGCGCGCTTTTCGGATGGCTTGAGTAGATCGCACACCTTAGCTTCCTTGCAGGTACCCTGAGGCCTAGGCGCTCGCCTCAATAACACCATATGAGAGTGGTTATCTGGTAATCGATAGTTTATAACGGTAACAATCATACCAAACGACACGTAAGCAATATCTTTTTTCTTACAATCTGTGTTGCTTAATGATTTAATGGAATTATAACATATTTGAAAAAACTATACGAATTATGATCCTTCAACATTTTTCAATAAATAAAAAATTAAAAAATTGTATGTGCTTGGCTGTTGAAAAATGAATAAATACATGATGATATGATTTGATTAAAACAATGGGCTTTTAAAACTGATTCTGTCTACATCAACATGGAATTTTGAAAATTAATTGAAAAGGAGTGGATGTAAATGCTCATTACAAATTGCTACCTACCCTCAGCAACCATAAACCGGTGTATCAGTTTATTGATTGTTTCGGTTGGCAGTGGTATAGTTTTTTGTTTTTTGTTTTTGGGTTAGGTGCATGGTTTTAGGTATGGCTGATGGTATCAAATCGAATCCATTTCGATACGCTTTAATGAAATTAGAGGGTTTATACGCTTTAATGAAATTCTGACTTTGCATCTTTTATACCAACTTGTGATCAAGACCACCAAATAGGTGCTTTATATATAAGGTTGTCTCCACTTCCATCATGCCTTCAATCTCCAATTTTCCCTTGGTCAATTTTTTATATATCAAGTTCTGAACCGTGCTTATTTTTGGTATATGCTCCTAGGATATGGATCAATCTTGAGAAAACATTATATCATTTTATTTAGTTATATACAAAGATAAGTTTGTACGAGCCTATAGAATAGATCCTCTTCAAGTAAGGTTGTGTCATTTCAAAATTTTGCAATCCCTTCAGATAGTATGTGAATATGAGTAGTCAAAGATCTTTATTTTAACCGTTGTTTGAAATGCGAAAGGGTTGGAAGTTTCGAAATTATCTAATGTATAATATTTTATGCAAGATGATTTTTATATAAGAATAATATGGATACAATATATATTAACTTAATCCTATACTCTTTGATATGAAGAGGTCGATGGGAAAATTTCTAAGAAATTAAAGATGGATATCTAGAGTGTCTTTCTACACACACACACAAGCTCACTATATGTGTTGTATGCAGGGATGTGAGTTGTTATGGTGGGGGTCTCGATTTTGTTACCTTGAGACTTAAATAATCTTTTTCAAGGTTGCATATTTCAAACTTTCCACTAGTCTAAGCATACTAGTTTTCCTTGTAAAGATAGAGCCCTTTCTTTCTTAATTTCTCTTTTGATTGTCAATTTTTTTATGAGTTTAGCATCCATGCATAAATGTCGAACAATTCACACTCAACTAAATAATGTTTTAGTCTTTAGTTGTAATTTACTAAGTTAAACATAGGTTAGTTGCTGTTTTAAACATAGGTTAGTTGCCATTCTTCTCATTGTTTTAAACAAGCGGTGTAGGCTCACTTCTGATTGCAGTTAACCTTTTACACAATCCGATATGAAAATGAAAAATATATTATTTTCTTGCATCTAACGCAAGGAAATTGGGGCATGTTTTCAAGTTTATTATATTTACTAAATGTTTTTTTAATTATATCGGAGAACACATTTCTGCTTTCGTTGTGAGCTCAGCGACAGGAACAAACAATAAATCAATCAATCTTGGAAAAATAACCAGTCTTGCCAATTTTTTCCGTTTTGAATATGTTTCATTTAGCATTTTCTACTACCAATATTTTGATTTATACAAAATAACCAATCTTATTTATGTATTAGAGATGAAGCCAAAGAGTTGAGATCAAGAATAGGTGAAAGCTCCAGTGTACCTTCCATTGATGTACCAGGCCGTATAAAGAAGTGAGTCATATATATCCACTGTAGATAAAAATAATTTATAAGGCCGCATAAAGAAGCGAGTCAGTTATATCCACTGTAGATAAAAATAATTTATAATCTCTGTTGGCATTTCCTTGCATCAAACCTCCAGATAAATTTGTCTTCATCGTGCATTTTTTGTAGTTGTGTTCATATTTGCTTCTCCTTAACATAGGAAAACAGCGGCATCATACAGAGAGGTTGAGTCGCGAATACAACGAGTTCAACAACTGGAAAAACTTTATTCAGAGATGGCATTGAAGAAGGAATTACAGGTATGTCTCTACATATGAGGGTGGTACCTTTGTCTCCTTTTTATTTGTTTGGTGGTTTCAGGTTAGAATTATATTTGAGTTTATTTCAAACTTTTTGAAATAGAAACCCGGTCGAAAGCGCAAACTTCGTGAGGAAGAGATGGTCTGCCCAACGGACAAACCAGTGTATAAATGGCGAGCAGAGCGTAAAAGGTGAACTGAAGCATCATGTATATCAATACTTTTTTTGTCGACCTGTATCCCTGCAATTTCAAAAATTTTGCAGAATCTTTTTATTTGAAAATTCGAAAAGCAAATTGAAAATGGAGAATTGTAACTGTATCATATTCCAGTTAAGGGATGGATATAAAAAGCAGTTCTTCTATTATTCTAGCATAAGTTCATTCAACGTCTACATTTTGTACCTTTTGGGAACAAACGTTCATTCAAGTATGAGAACTTGAGATAGAAACCCAACTACTTAGCATGAGGTTTCGTTTTATTCAAGTATGAGAACTTGAGCTGCAACTGATGTGTTAGTTTGCTTCATTTTAAGTTGGCATGTAAATTCTATATTTCCGGAGTTTTAGTGCACGAGGGTATCTTGCTCAACAAAGTGGCGGGGAATGAACCGTTGCGGTATGATGTCACACGTTTAGGGCTATTAATTCCCCATGTATCATTTATATAAAAAATAATTTAAAGAATTTGAAACAGTTAAAAGCACAAACAATCATTTTTCCTTCATTACAACGGACACATTCTGGTTTTGTGGAACTTATAATTTTCGTGTTCCTTTCATATGCATTTTTTCCGTGCTCCTTTAGATTTGCAAAAAAAATACATCCATAATGAAAACATAACGAAAGGATTTATCCTTCTGTTTTTTTTTTTTGAAAACCCAGAAGAACCTGGCAGTTGGTAAACTTATATAGAATAGGAAAGCACATGATAGGAATCGAATCTTGGTATTTTTACTAGAATCTAAGCCTTCTTTCCACTGCGTCGTCTCCGCGGATTGTTTTATTTATTTATAGTTAGATACCAGGATGAAATTTGTGCTTATCACACGGGTAGTTGGTGGGGATGGTTGTTGGAATATGGTTGCATTGTGGTTGGGTGGTTTAGGTAGTGAATTTTATTTCTGTGAACAACAATGAACACAATCATGTTGAAAATTTCAGTACCATACGTACTTACCTTAATAAGTTATCAATAACATGTAAAAATATCTGGATCGGAATCAAAATTATTTTTCCAACGACCCAATTTCCATTAAAAAAACCCTCTATGAAAAGAGTTAGTACATGAAAAATAATAATTGGTAGAAATAGTATGTTAGTTGAAAGGCGTAACATTGTAAAAAAATATTTAGTGACTAAGTCGATGAACATGAGCATAGAAGGAAAACCAAAGGTTAAGTGACCAAGCAAATACTTTGGTGTACTTTAGTTATAAATTCATTGATTGCAACCATATTTGTTAGAATTAATAATACAATTGTAGATAAGTGAAATTGAAGTCTTGAAGGGTACATGTTTTGTTAATACCGAGTAATGATTTGATGATGACAACAATTTACTACTGATGTTTACTATTGCTGTGCAATATTTTTAGATATATTGTGAAGATAATTTACCGAGATAAATAAGAATTCAGTGCAAGCAAATGGAGTGTGTGTGTTAATCAGAGTAGATGAAAATGCAAATTGACTCAAAGCAAATGAAACACACGTGCTTCAACGATAGAGATATTTGAAATGTTCAGTTTGTCTGTTTTAGTCTAGAAAACTTTGTTAAAGGCTTCATAACAAATTTACAAAGGTAAATAAGAACTCAGTGCAAGCAAATGTACTGTGTGTGTTAATCAGAGCAGATGAAAATGCAAAATTGACTCAAAGTAAATGAAACACACGTGCTTCAACGATAGAGATATTTGAAATGTTCAGTTTGTCTGTTTTAGTCTTGAAAACTTTGTTAAAGGCTTCACAACAAATATCCTTGATATTCTGCTTCATTTAACTCTATTTTAAATTTCTAACATCTTCATATAAACATGCAATTTTAGTTTAAAATGTGAGAGTTAAAAATTGAATTTTGAAAAAGAACACCAAAATTAACTGGAGTATGTCGACATACTCATTATGGATATGTCAACATATAGGGAGTTATTTTGAAATTCAAATTTTATATGAAAGGATTTTGATATTATCTCTTCACCAATGGAGACACCTTCATCCTCTATTTAAAGAGCATGGAAAACGAATTTTCAACAATAATTCTCCATTATTCTCTAATTCTTTCATCTCTTTGATTTTGTGAGAAAGATCTATTAATATTCTTTCACTCTCTTTCCAAATTCATACTCTTTCACTCTGAATTTTCAAGGATTTACAAACCATAAAAGATCAGGGATTTGGTATTTGAATTCTCCATCGTTCTCTCTTTGATCTCATCCTATTGCTCAAAGATTTCAAATATTTATTGCTATTGGAGTACTATAGGATCATTGTAATTATATTGAATCTGCAAAAAAATGTGTTGAAGATACAACTACTTGGAATACTCTACCGTTGTTTGTAAAGAAAAGGTGGTCTTGCCACTCGTGTAAAGTCAAGAGGAAAGATATGCCAGAAGGAACCCGTTCTGTTTCTTTAAATTTTTTACTATTTGGATCAATAGACCCATGAAGTCTAGATAAGTGAAATTGAAGTCTTGAAGGGTACATGTTTTGTTAATACCGAGTAATGATTTGATGATGACAACAATAATATAAATATTACTACTAATGTTTTCTTGAGCTGTGCAATATTTTCAGATATATTGTGAAGATAATTTACAGATATAAATAAGAACGCAGTGCAAGCAAATGGAGTGCGTGTTAATCAGAGCAAATGAAAATGCAAAATTGGCTCAAAACAAATGAAACACAAGTGCTTCAACGATAGAGATATTAAAATGTTTAGTTTGTCTTTTTTAGTCTTGAAAACTTTGTTAAAGGCTTCATAGCAAATATCCTTGATATTCTGCTTCATTTAACTCTATTTTAAATTTCTAACATCTTCATATAAACATGCAATTTTAGTTTAAAATGTGAGAGTTAAAAATTGAATTTTGTAAAAGAACACCAAAATTAACTGGAGTATGTCGACATACTCATTATGGATATGTCAACATATAGGGAGTTATTTTGAAATTCAAATTTTATATGAAAGGATTTTGATGTTATCTCTTTCACCAATGGAGACACCTTCATCCTCTATTTAAAGGGCATGGAAAACGATTTTTCAGCAGTAATTCTCGATTATTCTCTAATTCTTTCATCTCTTTGATTTTGTGAGAAAGATCTATTAATATTCTTTCACTCTCTTTCCAAATTCATACTCTTTCACTCCGAATTTTCAAGGATTTACAAACCACAAAAGATAAGGGATTTGGTATTTTAATTCTCCATCGTTCTCTCTTTGATCTCATCCTATTCCTCAAAGATTTCAAATATTTATTGCTATTGGAGTACTATAGGATCATTGTAATTATATTGAATATGCAAAAAATTATGTTGAAGATACAACTACTTGGAATACTCTACCGTTGTTTGTAAGAAAAGGTGGTCTTGCCACTCGTGTAAAATCAAGAGGAAAGATATGCCAGAAGGAACCCGTTCTGTTTCTTTCAATTTTTTGCTATTTGGATCATAGTGGACCCATGAAGTCTAGTGGGTCTCAGTAGATCCAATCTAATTGTTATTTGTAAAATCATATTTTATTAATATTGCCTTATTCTTAATTAATTAAACCTATGTTAATTAAGTGTGAAATTTGGAAAGGTATGAATACATCAAATATATTCATATTTTAAAAGGTGTGATAACCATGT
Source organism: Allium fistulosum (assembly GCA_030737815.1). Taxonomy (NCBI): domain Eukaryota; kingdom Viridiplantae; phylum Streptophyta; class Magnoliopsida; order Asparagales; family Amaryllidaceae; genus Allium; species Allium fistulosum. The sequence goes on from CM060901.1 coordinate 974,442,362, forward strand.
AAAACATATGGTGAGTGTAATTGTTTGATGTTTAAGTATGAGGATAAACATGAAATTAGACTAGATCTAAGCACATAAAGTTCTAAAAGAAAAGAGATAAATGGGCATCATTGAGTGATTCCACCTTTCCACTTTTGCAAACATTTAATTTATACTGCACCCAATCAATATACTGTGAATGATATTGTAACAACCTACACCTTAATGGGTCCGAATTCGACTAATCGAAACCCAAGTCTATTAGAATACGGAGCGTTGATTTTGGTAACTTGTAATAAACATAAGTATATTAGAGAACGAATTCACAACTGAATAGTAAAATATAATAGAACATATATGCTGACTAAGGCTACTACATTAGGATCAATATTATTCCTTTAGTATCTGATTGTCTTGCCAACGCCGAGCGTGAATAAGAAGACTTCACCACTTACAGTTCTCATCTTGCACTAGTAGCATCCCCTCTAAATCTATCACGTGGATTGTAATGAAGAGGGGGTCAGAACAACGTTCTGATGATTGGAAAATTACATACTTTATCCATAATACTAATTTATGCAAATTGATTTCAATTTAAGTGTTATGTCCATTATTCATGGCTATTCCATGTAATTTCATCTATGCATATGATATGTCTAACCTTCTTCGAGATATAACTGTATAAACGTTGTACTATCCAAAAGAAATCCCCGACCACTTAATATTTCTTAAATAATGAGGAGATAGCCTAATGGCAATTTAATACCTTCCACCTCGAAGTAAACTTTTTGACATCTCTAAAGGTACTGAGCCATTTAATACTTCAAATCCGAGGCGAACCCTTGATATATTTTCCCATACATATACGCAAACGTATATCCCTTCCCCACGGGTCATATGATTGAAGAAGTCCCACTTCAATAGTACGTATACACAACTGTTGCTAGCCTCCAGGTTAAGGGCAGACTTCTGTTTTGTAACTCTACTGGCCTTACATCCCAACCCATTCTAAACAAAACCAATTATCCTAAGCCTAAATATTGGGCTAGACCCATTAATTCACGCTCGTTCTAAACATATTATTGTGACTACATAATTTTCTACTATAAAAATTATATTGCATCCTAAGTTTATTTACTAATATTTCCTTAATTATTCGTTGCGAACCTATTTCTATCTAATACACTTATTACGTAAATTCCTCACTTCCTTCTATGTCCTATAAATGTCAATTGTCCATAGTAAATGGTCATTATTATTTAAATTGGACAAATCCTAATGATTTTCTATCTCAAATTCAACTTATTATGTCTATTTTTCTTTCTTGTAAATGTCATATTAAATTCTTTAATCAGTCCCATTAAATGCATTTATATCCCTATTTAATTCCTATAATTTCCTATTAAATATACATTTATTGCCCATTAAAATTGCTTGCTCATAAATTTTAAAATTACTACCATTTTTCCATTTTAACCTCCTAGTTCTATGATTTACCACGCTACTATTAACTAGTGTCCTAATTATAACTAATACGAATATCGACGTATATTATGCTTTATTTGTTACCCTATGTGTGTGTATTTAATCAGTAGGTGCGGTTATACATATATGCACACACATATATATTTCTTTCTCTAACTCATTAATTCCTACGCTTACGAATTCCAGAACATACACTTATATGTATATTCTGTGAGGAACATTTATTTCCACATTCTAATATATTAGAGTTATCCTTCCCACAAAAGAGTACTATTATAACTTTCTATAAATGATCCAAAAGTGAGACTTTGCTTCATTTGGAATTACAAGAAATTATCTTTTTTCTTTTATTGAAATAGACAGCGCAAACTACAAAGAAGAATATCCGTATTTTACCCATCTCTTTCATTTTTGTATATTCCTTATTATTTCAAACTACACACTTTTTATACATAGTTGTGGAATTAGATAATTTGTGGAAATTACATGGAAGTAGATACAACTAAATTGTAATCATAATGCTCTCAACAAATTAAAATATAGAAATTCACATTCCAAGTCAAATTAAGGAAATATAAATATATACTAACAATTTACAATCCAATTAACATAAATCTAGAATAAATCGTACAATCTTATCAACATTTTAATTTAACAAATTTATGGATCGATTTCCAAATTTCCATATTAGGACGTAAATACCATTCTTATTCCAATTACCTAAACTTGCAGAATATGTAGGTGAGATTTCAAGTGAATACGTTCTTTCTAAGTCTACAACTCCATAGATCTTGCATAGGCATGATAATTAAATAAAACTCAACGATATAATTTTCAATGTTATACATAAATTATATAATTTCCATTCACCTTTCAAGCTTTTCAAATCTGAATTCATCCCTTTAATTTGACTTCTTTTTCCTTTCCAATCTAAATATGTATAATAAGATATATACATACCCATTAGAATTACATATTTGAGAAAAGATTTGAATTAAGTGGAAATATAGATTTATAATTATGAAATTTACCTTTTTCCGCATTATCGATTCACTCCTCTTCTTCTCTTTTATTTTCTTCTATTCTCCGATTATATATACATATACATATAATATAATATTTTATATTTAATAGAAATTGACGAGAAGGGAGAATGACAGAGCTTCGTTGCTTTGATCAGAAAATATGAGAAGTAAAGTGAGGGGCTAGACCTGTATTTATAGGCGCTCGAATCAATCGTATCCGTTAGATTTAAAGTAATAAAATCCAGACCGTTCGACTAAGGTTCAACACTAGCCGCCGCAGTCTCTATCATTCAACCTTCCTCCTAGAGGGTCGACCGCTAATAGTCACCAACCCTAGGAGGGGAATCGATTGGCAGGGTCTACGCAGTTATATTATTATTTTTACTTTTAAATTCTTATTTAATTATTTTCGTTTCGAAAAGTTCAAATGTTGATAACTTCTTCGTTTGAACTTCAATTGCAAAACCCTATATATGAAAGTTGCTTAGAAAATCGCCACGAACATAACGGTGTGAGTTTCATCGTCAAACTCTAACATTTGTTCAAATTCCATTTTTCAGCCTTGGTAATTATTTATTAATTACGGTTAATTTTATGGGGTTTTACATTCTTCCTCCTTAAAAGAATTCCGTCTCCAAAATTCCCTAAGAGTGAAATCATATAAAACGGTGCGCCACCATTTTAAACTATCTGACCAATTAGTGTACAACCAATTTTGCAGCCAAACATGTATAGTGCAAGATGTATCACAACATAAATAATATGTATGCTGAATAATTAGAAATCGGTGCCTTTTATATGAATGCATTCTTTTAAAACAATTTTGAAAACATGATGCATACAACCTATATATACTGTCAGTTCTATATATATGCAAGTTTGTAGAAAACAAAACCTTTGTTTTCACACAACAAATTCCATACCCCTACGAGCAAGAGTATGGTTCAACCAATTTTGCATCGAATCTCTACCATCAAATACCTAACATACAATTTCTAACATCGATTTTTTTTAAAAATCCAATTTTCTTAAATATACTCCCTTATGCCAGAAAAGGAATTTAGATGAAAAACTTCACATTTCCATCCTTCTTATGGGTACATATTCCATTATACCTTGGAACCTTCTATTTTGCCCTCAAATCTTTACCAGCTTTTCCAATTGCAATTTGCATAAGGAGGTTTATTTTGAGATTTTAAATCAAAATTATACTAAACGCATGTTTTCTTTACTATTAATAAAGCATGGAAATAGAAATTCCAAAACTAAAATGGCTTTTTCCTTTGTTATTATCTATGTTTTGTATATTGTCACTCTTGTCGGACAGTAAAATTCGTATTTACTAACACGTCGACCCTCCTTATACTAAGCAAGTGACACTAGAAAATTGAAAAAAAAAATTCATTTTCCAAAAATTTTCCCCTTCCAATCAAACTTGCAAAATAGTTTGGAAATTAAATTTTTCAAAAGCTTTTAAACATAATTTTACAAAAGCATTTGAACTTAACTTTTTAAAAGCATTTAAACGTAATTTTTCAAAAGCATTCAAACACAACTTTTTCAAAAGCATTTGAACACTATTTTTCAAAAGCATTTAAACACAACATTTCAAAAGAATTTAAACACAACATTTCAAAAGCATTTGCCTCTCCATCCTTAAAACAAATCAGCCACATCTTAACGTAACCAGGACTCAATCAACGAGTTAATGCATTTGATTTACCCTAGCATTGTACAATTAATCCAAGATTTTGAGAACCTTTCCTTTTATTTCAAAACAACAAACAATATACAAGCATATTTATAAATTTTAGCTTTTAAGGCATATGGATAGTGACTCGTGGTTTCACAACAACTTTCCTCATCCTTCACTTGCTAAAATTTATTTTTTCCAAAATTCTAAAGTTTTTGGGATTAAAGCATTCTATAATTCTAGTTACTAATTTAATTTTCTAATTTATTTTCCAGCCTTAATTACATTCATCGTTAATTATGCGTCCTTAACGATATTTCCTTATTTACACTATTTCCAATATATATAGCGGTCGAAGCTCATGTAGAAAATCAACACAGTAATAGAATAGAAACATGTCCCATATCATATCGTATTTTTTTTAATACCCGTAGGGAGACAACTAGTGATCACAACCCAAATAACCTAAAAGAAATAATTGCTGGAAGCTTCCCATCAGCATCATCTGGTATTAATGATGTCGTGACCCTACCGCTTCTTACTCAACTAAGATGGACATTTCTAGTATACGATTCTACTATGACCCACATGTCTTAACTTACCTTCTTGGCTTCTAATAAATAGGTGCATTCATTAATTTAGTTACCACATTCGATTATGGGATAAATTGTGCATTCCCACTAGAGATGTGTGTAAGAAATATAAACCATACGCATTTTAGAATAAATCATCGGAAAATTGGCTTGGTAGAATAATTTTCTTACCATATATCTTGCCTTCTTTAACCTTGAGTCAATCAACATCCTCTATGTGTGTTTGTCATCTCATTACTCTCTTCTCCAATCATACTACTATCTTCTTTCATTCAAGATCTCTTGATAGTATTCTCAAATTTTGGTATTTACCATCTTCATCCTTGTTCTTTCATGCGAGTATACCCTAGGACTTGCAGAAGTGTATCTTAATACCGTTTCCCATTCCTTTCTAGGTTCTTCTTATGGTTTTCATACATGTTTAATCAAACATTCTTAAGTCCATACCAATATTTGTTATATTCAATGGGGATTTCTTGTTGCTACCCTACGAGTATTCATAGCTATTTTGTTCATAGTCTTGACCTTTATCTCGTCTTACCTAAATAGTCATCCTTATCCACTCCATATCAAAAATTGGTTTAGTTTTCAGCACTCTTTATAAAAATTAAACTTCACAGTCATGAATTACTCAATCCAAAACTTTTATCTTTGAAAATATAAATTTAGAAACCTTTCCAAAAATTTGTTTGGTTTCCAAAAGGAGTCACGAAAATTTTCCATTCTAACTATAACAACCCACCTTTTCAATCTCCAAAATCCAACACTAATACATTCACTGTATTCATGTGCCAAACATCCAAGTGCCGAAAAGATAGATCGTTGGGGTGACAGGAAGAAAAGAGAGAACAGAATCTCACAAAACATGATAAGTAACATATAGTATATACAAATGATCTTTACAAAGAAAAAACTGAACTTTAATATACATATATTAATCAGAGTAAAATCATTCTATCATCAGCCTTGAATGGTTATAGCAATCTACCCTTACAATTGTTGATAAATGCAACAAGAACAAACAGCGGAAAATAACAGCAAAATACGGAGTACGTCTTGAAGGCATCCAGCTCGTTTCCTGAAAGCTCCAAAGTGTATAGCTAAATCTGGAAAATATGATAGGGAAAACAACGCTCAGGTCAGTCTGGTAAAACCAGCATGAGAAACAAAATTACTAAATGTCATAAAACCCTTTCAGAAATAAAGGTATCTCATAAGACCATGCTCTACATAAACGTGGATGAGTTTTTACCTTACGATAACCAAATCATTTTTATTAGAAAATCCAGTGATATTATAATAATGTCTAGGGGTTGAAAATATAATAATCAAGTAGCTATGATGTCTATGAGTGTACATCACAACAATAATAGGTACACAATAAAAAATCGTTAAGGCGCGTTCATTAATTGTGTAGGATTCCATGGGGGGACCCTTAGAACCTCGGGGAACGATCCTCCTGCACAAGGATCAAATATATCCTTCCGAAGCAGCATACATCCCTAGTGATGTACCATGATAAAAAATATAGTTGGTCTTGCTAAGAAAGAGTGCATTGTTCCCGCATGCACATCCATATAAGTGTCTCTAGGAGGGAGTCGCATGCACCCTATGGGTTTGCCAACCCTACTGGCTATGCCTTTTATCTCTGGTTTTAGTCATTTCCACTAGTGAGGCTACGTCCGGCATTCCAGCACAAAAGTCGCCACTTGAACGGATCTCGAAACCCTACATGGATTCCCATACCTCAACAGGTCTCAAAACCATACATGGATTCCTACATCACAACAGATCTCGGAATCACACATGGATTCCCATACCTTAATAGGTCTCGAAATCACACATGGATCCCCACATCTTAATAGATTATGAAACTCCTCCAAAGCATATAACATGTATACGGTTTTGGAGTGGTTACAGTTGGGAGTCATCTCATATAAGTACACTTCCCCGCTTACTGGGCGCTCCAAAACCAATCGATGATTTTTCGATAAACTCAACTCTAGTTCTTTTGGAAAAATACAAATAGTACATAGAAGCGAGGATCACCCCCTAACCTTTTTGTGGGCAGATCTCCCTATCATTTATCCTAGAAGAACAGAACAAGATTTATATGCATAGTATAACATCATCGAAGATGACTGTGCCATATAACTCATGTGTTTCTCATAGATATTTCCAGAGTTATATCCTTCGGTGTTAAGTATGGAAAGAGAGTCTCCATACCACCAAAATTAAGAAGGATTATTTAGGTCAAGGTTTGATAGTCGGTTAAATAACTATCAAATAAAACAACAAACAAATTAAAGATTTAATTTGATAAGAAACTAAACTTGATTAAGCACATCAGTAAGCGCTAGGCCTCTTTAACTAATATTTTCATTAATTTAAAACACTTTGTAAATACTTGGAAATCATTTCCATATGCTTATCGCAACAGAATAAGTATATTCACAAAACCAAAGGTGATACTATATTTTCCAAACCATATTAGATTGGGCCAAAAACAACTGTCATTTAAACATTATTTACTATAAACCAAAAACCCTTATCCTTTTCATAAACCTCCTTAATATTTAAAACTCCTTTCTGTTATTGGAAACAATTCTATAAAAAAATTACTAAATAATTATTAACATATATTAATAATTCCTAACCATTCTTAAATTGATTTTATAACTTTCTAAATCATACTTGAAAGGAAATGTCTAAGGTAGAAATTTTTTATACTGTACAAAAATCATAGAGTTTCAAAACTGCATCCATAGCAACTATCGCTATATGGACCATAATCCTTTAAAACATTTTTTATAATTAAATAGCCTTTTAAACTCCATTTCCTTTATTTATAAAATATCATTTATAAATCTGTACTATTATATTTGTAAAATATCATTTATAATCATCTCCTTTATTTATAAAATATTATTTATAAACACTTCTAAATGAATCACTTTATTAACTTAAACACAATTAGTTAAACCATTTAATTAACTTTAAACATCATTAATTACACTGACTAACTTTAAATACCATTAATTAAATAATTAGTCAACTAAACATCATTAGTAATTAATTAATTAATTAACTTTCATTATCATTAACAAAATAATTAATTAACTTAAACACTATTAATTCAAATGACAGATTAACTTAAAACTTCATTAGTTAATTAACTTTAACCTCATTAAAATGATTAGCTTAAACCAAATTAATTAAGATAATTTAACAAACTTAATTTACATCCTTAAATAAATATAATTAACATTAAAATATTATTAATAAAATAATAGTTAACTTTAAACAGTATTAAATAAAATATAATTAACTTTAAAACAATTTCAATTAATATAATGAGCAAACTTAAAACATTGTGCAAATTGAGGCTTAACGATCACAGTGGTACTTAAACAAGCTACCATTTGTCTTCATATCTCAAAGGGATTCATATATCAATGTTATGTTCAATATTGCTAGGCTACCAAGCTTCCGGCGCTCAACAATTAACAATCAACAGTTAATTTATCATTTAATACATATTAATTAATCCACATACTAATTAATCACATAAAACTCTACTAATAGGTGTCCATAATAATCTACTCAATTCAATTTAACTTAACGGTATTTTGTTTGGCCAAATAGATATCACTAATAAGGTATAATAAATTTAACGACGTTATTGTTCAAAATAACATAATTAAATTCTGTCCATATTATTATGTCATAATTTTTAAACATCCCAAATCTACCAACAAATTATACTAGCATGTTGTACTCGTCAATACGAGTCCAACGCAAAAATATGCGCGACAATCGGATTTCAAACGAGCAAAATATCACATTTATAAGTTAACGGATTTATTTAACAAATTTTGAAACATATAAATATTCTAACTTTCTCACCCACTCAAGCAAAGACCCGGCCAATCAGGCACACAACCGACCCATATGCACAGTATCATTTCCTCCTTCCGTCTTCACTTTTGAAAAGCCTGGAACCACATCACCGTGCACGGTGTGCATGTGATACACCTCCCCGATCCCTGATACTCCAGACCAATCTTGCCAGCATGCTCCTCTGCTCTACCTCGTCACATCCCACCCTTCAGCGTCAAACTCAGCCTCATGCTCGAAAAAGCGACCTGGCACTTTCTCCATTCGGCCATAGACAATCGCGACCACTCACAAGGAGCCGAGCTCTACTAAACTTGGCTCAAAGATGTGCCTTGACCCTACTATGCCACTTCCAACCTCCAAATCACCAAACTCCAACCACACAACTCACAATCTGAAACCCTAGTTATTAACCCATACGGCTATGGCTGTGGCACCTCCCCCAAACTCCATCATACCCTACAATACTCATACCCGATCGAAGATCTTGATTTAACAAACTCAAGGCAATTTTTTTCAAGAATTTTAGTTGAGTATTGAAATTGAATTTGAATATCAAAATTTCTGCCATTTTGGCCTTTTATTGGAAAAGAAGAAGAAAGCATACAGAAGAAGGAAGATGAATATGAAGAGTAAAAATAAAAGTGAGCTTTTTAGTGTTGATTTTATTTTCTTTTATAACCAAAATGACTTAGCTTGCTCCAAAATCAAGTTAGCCAACTTATACAAGTAACACACTATTTTCAAGAAATATAAATGTCAAACCTTTGAAAATACTTTGGTTAACAGGGTAATCCTTGTACCCTTTGAAAATATGGAGGATAATAGAATGATTAAGTACCTTTGCCAACTTCATTACTTAAGAGATCATTTCATTATCAAATCCATCTCGTCATAATTTCAAACTAAATATTTTTATTTTTAAAAATCCTTATTATTATTATATCAATTTTTACATTTCAAAATAAAAATGATTTTCCTAGACATACAAATGTGGTTTTAAAGATACAAACAAAAGTTCAATAATTTGTCGTTCGATAAAAAGTCGAAAATCCAAAAAATGAGTTTCGTTCATGTTTTCAATTTTTCATCGAACTACTTATTTTTTAAAAAAAATTCAAAAATGATTTTCTAACATTAGTTATAAATTAAAATATGGTTATTTAATTATTTAAAACCATAAGTTGGATATTTAAATAAATTAAATATTTAGTAATTCAAAACAATAAAATTCCGAGTCATTACATTAACCTGCTTTTTATTTCATAGATTTCCTACAACAAAGACTTACTTCTTTAAAAGTAGGATTTTTAACTCAAAATATTTATTTGTGTTCAAAAACTTTATTGCCATACCAAACCATTTTTTTAAAACATCTTCTACAACTTCAAACAATGAAAACTTGAAGCAGATAATGATAACTTTCATTTTATTATTTTTCTTCTACTCATGCTATTTCTGCTTTCATCATTAGTGGAGTTTCTAATAGCATAATAGGGAGACTTCTATAAGATATGCGCAATTATTGCACATATTTATGGAAATTATCCATTTTTCCTACGCTTAGTCTCTAATTTCCTACATTGTTCCTAACTAGATTACTAAAAATATTTATAAACTCCTAATGTCGTTCCTATTTAAATTTCCTAATATTGCTAATATTAAAATTTCTCCAAACTAAATTGCCTTCAAGTGGCTTCTCCTTACATAGGTCCTTTTCTCTTTTATTATTTTCCTCATTGCACTGCGTTTTCCAACTGCTGTAGCCATTAGGCTTTTCTTCATTAATACAAAAAGATATATATATATATATATATAAATCTATTTTAGTTATTTTCCTTCGTATTTTCTTTCTATGGGAATTTTTTTCATACCTTCACTACCGGCATTCTTACTCTTTTATTCTCTTTACCCCATTTCACTCAAGTACTATTTCCATTTATCCACCCCTTAGAAAGAATTTTTAAAAGGAGCTTCTAAATTTACAAAAATAGAAAAAATCATCGAGCCAAACATACTCTCTCTTTTCCCTTCATTTCAAAAACGAAAAACCCCTTTGCCAAAAAATTTTAAATCGGAAATTTTTCTGGCCCAACCAATTATATACTTCACTAGGAATCTCAAATAGTTACTTAAAATTTTCTCGATTTTTCAAAACAACAACCTTTCAATGGTAGGGTCCTTCTATTTTAAACAAATCCTTTTTAAAACCATTCAAAACTTTTCAAGAAACTTTCAAAATATATTTGTTAAATTCTTTCACATGGGCCAGGCTTAGAAATGGACTCTTATTCATCCTTTCTTTTGGACCTTCTTTATTTTCTACTCATTCTTAACTCATCTTCATCAAAAAATCCGACTACCATCTTGTGGTAGTTAATGCACACCTTCTTGTTGGAACTTGCTTAATCATTTTTCACATCTTACTTTCAGATGCTTGCAACATATAGGTTCTTACTTCCCATCCGTCGGATGAAATGTATGTCTTCAATCAACAATCCATGGAAATCCACAATCATAGGGGTGTTTAGGCCCAACAAAAGAGTCAAGCACTATCCAACCTTTAGGACCATTCTATATATCGTGCTCATGTTCTTCTTGGTCAATGCCTTTCGGTACGGCCTATACTCCGTGGGGTAATCGGGGTAGGTGTATAAATTTAACTCTATTTATTATTCTAACTTATAATTGCCTCGTCTATCTTTTCAGAATATGGTCGCAACTACTTCTATAGCCGGAATCCATAAAGTTTGTCATACAATATATATATATATATAATTATATGTAAAAAATAAAAATACATTCTCTCAGTGTATCCTAATTCCTATGATTGACTAACCTAGCTTTGATACCAAATGCAATAACCCACACCTTAATGGCCCAATTTTTGACTAAATCGAAATCCAAGTCCATTAGGATACAAATCGTTGGTTTTGGTAGCTTGTAATAAACATAAGTCTATCAGAGAACGAACTCAGAAAGGAATAGTAATATAATAGAACATATATGCTGACTAAGGCTACTACTTATGGATCAATATTATTCCTTTAGTATTTGATTACCTTACCAGCGCCGAGCGTGAATGAGAAGACTTTATCAGCAGTTCCCATCTTGCACTAGTAATCTATCACTCTAAATCTATCATGTGGGTTGTAATAAGGAGGGGGTCAGAACAGCGTTTTGGTGATTAGAAAATTACATACTTTATCCATAACACTAATTTATGCCGATTGATTTCTATTTAGGTGTTATGTCCATTATTCACGACTATTCCATGTAATTATACGCATACGATATATCTAACCTTATCCAAGGTATAATATATATATATATATGTATGTATGTATGTATGTATCTATATATACATTTAAACATTATGCTACCCAAAAGAAATCTTCGGTCACTTAATACTTCTTAAATAGGGAAAAGGCAGACCAATGACCAATTAATACCTCAACCCCAAAGCGGACCCTCCGTAACACAATTGCTAGTCAATCCAGCCTTAGCTACGACGACCGGTGACTCCAAAATATGGCTTTATAATTTAATTTGCCTTATTACTAATGCATCTAAAAAACTTATCTTATGGTTAACTAGGCCACCACCGACAAATAAACAACTAATTAAACTTTGAGGTCTTTGCATATCCCATGTAGATTCTATACTAGTAGGAAGCGAAATCCATCAAGACAGAACCCAAGTCTTTGCTAATGACCGCTTGAGATTGCTGGTGGTCAAAGCCTATATGCTAGCCTTACTACTAAATACTGGTCCGACAACAACACTGACATAGCCCGCTGACCTCCCACAGCCGAAATTCCATATAAACTAACCTAATGTAAGTCAAGGAAAAACACCCATCCTAGTTACGTAATATCTCTTGTTAGAAATAAAGAAAACCTCATTTCCCTATTAGGTACCGTCGTAGGTTATCTAAGACTTCTTATAAAAGAGACGAGGCAGACCCAACGGCCATTTAATACCTTCCACCCGTAGCGAACCCCTTGACATCCCTAAAAGTACCGAGCCATTTAATACCTTAAATCCGAGGTGAACCCTTGGTATATTTTCCCATACCTATGTGCAAACGCATATCCCTTCCCCATGGGTCATATAATTGGAGATGTCCTACATCAGTAGCACGTATACACAACTACTGGTAGCTTCTAAGTGAAGGACAAACTTCTGTTGTGTAACTCTATTGACCTTGCATTCCAACCCATTCTAAACTAAACCAATTATCCTATCCTTAATATTGGGCTAGGCCCATTGATTCATGCTCGTCCTAAATGTATTATTGAGACTATATAATTTCCTACTATAAAAATTATATTGCCTCCTAAGTTTATTTACTAATATTTCTCTAATTATTCGCTGTGAACCTATTTCTATCTAATACTCGTATTACGTATATTCCTCACTTTCTTCTATATCCCGTAAATGTCAATTGTCCATAATAAATGGTCATTATTATTCAAGTTGGACAAATACTAACGATTATCTATCTCAAATTCAACTTACTATACCTATTTCGTTTCCCCAAAAACGCTATATTAAATTCTTTAATCAGTTTCATTAAACGCACTTATGTCCCTATTTAATTCCTGTAACTCCCTATTAACTACACAATTACTACCCACTAAATTTTCTTGCACATAAGTTTTGGAGTTACTATCCCTTTTCCATTCCAACCTCCTAGTCTTATGATTTACTACGCTACTATTAACTAGTCATCCTAATTATAACTAATACGGATGTATATTATGCTTTATTTGTTACACTGTGTGTATATATATTTTTAATCACTAGGCGTGGTTATATATATATTCATATCTCTGACTCATCAACTCCTACTCTTAGGAATTCCAGAACATACACGTATACGTACATTCTGTAAGTAATGTTTATTTCCATATTCTAATATATTAGAGCTATCTTTTCCAAAAAGGATTACCGTTATAACTTTCCATAAATTACCCAAAAGTGAAACTTTTGCTCCGTATGAAATTACAAGGAATTATCTCTTTTCTTTTATTAAAATAAACAATGCAAACTACAGAGAAGAACATTCGTACTTTACACATCTCTTTCATTTTTGGTATATATCTTATTATTTCAAATAGTGCATTTTTTATGCATAGTTGTGAAAATAGATAATTTATGAAAATTACATGGAAACAGATACAAACTAATTGTACCTATAACTCTCCTAACAAATTAATATATAGAAATTCACATTTCAAGTCAAATTAGGGTATTCTGGATCTATACTAACAATTTACGACCCAATTATCATAAATCTGGAATAAATTTTTGCAATTTTATCAACGTTCCGCTTAACAAATTTAAGGACTGATTTTCAAATTTCCAGATTAGGACGTACATACCATTCCTATTCCAATAACCTAATTTACAAAATATGTAGGTGAGATTTCAAGTGAATACGTTCTTTCTAAGCCTATAACTCTAAAGATCTTGCATAGGCATGATAACTAAATAAAAATCAATGATATAAATTTCAATGTCATATATAAATCATATAATTTTACACTCACCTTTCAGCCTTTCTTAATCTCCCAAATATGAATTCATCACTTTAATTTGACTTCGTTTTCCTTTCTAATCCAGAAATATGTATAACAAGATATATACATATCCATTAGAATTACTGATCTAAGAGGGGATTTGAATTTAGAGGAAATATGGATTTATAATTATGAAAAAAAACCTTTTTCCACAATATCGATACGCTCCTCTCTTCTTCTCTTTTATTTTCTACTCGTCTCCGATTATATATAACATAATATTTTATAATTAATAGCTATATTAGAGAAGAAAAAATGGAAGAGCTCAACTGCTTTGATCAGAAAATATGAGAAGAAAAGCGAGGGACTAGGCATGTATTTATAGACGCTCGAATCAATCATATCCGCTGGATTTAAAATAATGAAATTCGGGCCGTCCGGCCAGGGTTCAATACTAGCTACCACAGTCTTTGCCGGTCGATCACTTCTTCCTAAGGGTTTAACTACTAGCGGTCGACCGACCTAAGGAGGGGGTCGACCAATGGGGTCCGCATGGTTATATTATTTATTTACTTTTAAATTCTTATTTAATTATTTTCATTTCAAAACTTCAAAAGCCGATTACTTCTTCGTTTGAACTCCGATCGCAAAACTCCATATATGAAAGTTGCTCAGGAAATTGTTATGAATACAATGGTGCAAGTTTCATGGCTAAATTCTAATGCTTTCTCAAATTCCATCTTTGAGCCTTAGTAATTATTTATTAATTACCTTCAATTTTATGGGGTGTTATAGATATGTTACAACTGAAAGATTTAACGGTATGCCATGGGGGAAATTATATAATTTATTACATAAATCTGACTCTATTGTCAATCTAGTTCATAATAACGATGTTTGTTTTCTTTTATATACTTTTTTATATAGTGATATATTAATTAAGTGATTAATTTAATGTATATAATAAGAAAATTCTTAAATAAAATATTATGTGATTATAGTTGCAAATAATTGCAATCATGAGTAGTTAATCACAAAATAAAATGACATTTTGTTTTTTAATATTTTTGGTTAAGATGTTTCGAGAATAGGATATTGATGTATCCGTTGCAATGTGAATACTTCACTTTGATGTCAATTAAATCATGATATGGCAATCCATCAAATGACTATAGTTAGGTTTGAGTTGAATCATCGAAGTAAATATTCAATAGAGAATTCGACTCCTTAATTGTATGAGGTTAGCATCATGGTCAACTACAGTCAAGTCAAGTCAAAATCTCTGGCTATAATAGTATGGTTAATAATAAATTTTATTATCGAACCAAAGGGTTGGTTTTTGGAGTAAATAAGTTGAATAAGAATGATATTGCAATTTTGACGAAAACCAAATTCCATAAATCGTAAAATGATATATTTTTGATGAAGAAAACGTGTGTGAATTATTATTTCTAAAAGGTACTGCTTAAGAAAATGTGAAATTGGATTTTACCAAAAAGATCTATAAGCAATGAATTCGGTAAAACTATCACACCACTAGCTAAGGTGATGTGTGAATGTTAATATTTGAATTGTTCATAATTAATCACTGGCTGAATGCACACATCTGAGTCTCATAACTATATTTCTGAATTCATCAAAAACCACACGAATTAACTAGTGTTTAAAATGTTGTAAATTAATTAAAATTTGTGAAATATTAATTAATATTAATTTATTTGATGTTTTTTGGGTTGTTTGTAATTATTTGAATGTGAATATAAAAGTTATATTTGCATGCATCGATTAAATAGATAATTACGTGAAGGGCTTTCGGAAAGTTTGCACCATATAAGTGGAAAATAATGGCTGGCTATATAAGTTGAGAGAAGAGTGGTGTGAGAGAAAATTAAGGGATTAATTAAAGAAGTTTCAACTAAAAGAATGAGAAAGGTTTCATTCTTTCAGTTAAAAACAAATCCATTAATCTCATTTCCTTCATTCTTCTTTTTCTTTCTCCTCTTTTCTCGAAGTCGTGGCTGAAATTTCTCCATCGTTTTCTAAAAATTTTCAACCCCAAATCAAATCCAAACATCAAATAAAATAAAGAGCTATATAGTTCATTCATCTCAAAAGATTGCATATTGATTTTCAGAAATCCAAGGAAGATTCACATATAAAGTATCACTTATTGGCTAGATCCGTAAGGTAAACTTCTTTTCCATATTTATATTTAGTTGTATTACTTTATAACAATTATATATATATATATATATATATTATTGCCTCATCATGATTTATAATTGATGTAATCTAAATAATTAATTAGATGGTTTAATTCGATTTAATTCATTTGTTTAAACTAAAAATGTTTATATGCATAAAATTAAATTTTCATCTATAAATATGATTCAATAGCGTAATATTTTCTAAGGTAATTTATAACTTTAATGAGTTAAATAATACTGATATGTATCGTTTTGAAATAGGAAATACATTAACATCCTATTCAAAACATTATGTATATGTGGATTTTAAAATTCCTTTTGATTGTTTTTTTAATTGCATTAATTTGAGTGATAAAATAAAATATTATATATGTATATTATATATATTATCTATAAGCATTTATGTGATATCCCGAAATTTTAGGCTAATAACTAATGAAATAAATTTCTTTTATAATCTAAAAATTTGTTCTTTTTCCTAAGCAAGTAAATATGTATTTAATTTTAATATATACAAGTAGATTTTTAAAAGGAAGAATTTGAATTTGAAATTTAAATATAAACATCTTAGAAATAAATAGGGATATAAATTAGTAAAACATATATATTTAATTGGATCAAAACATAAGTTATTTATAAACAAACATTTATATGAATTCATATTTGTATATTTAAAAAAAATACCATAAGAAGTAAAATAAGCAAACCAAATCATATCTGGTCTCAGCCACTAAAAACAGAAATAAGTGTATAGGTAGGCTCGAATAAGAAAAATATGTTTGTAAGCTTGCAAAGAAAGGAACCAGATGGATAAGTATAAATCTGGACAAGCATTAAATGCTAGCATGATATTCCTTATACCAACCACCAAACTAAGTAAATTTTTCTCTATATTGTACAAAGTATACACTGTATTGTACAAAAGCATGATATCACTTTGTACCCTGTATCTTATAGTAAATATTATCTACCAGTGAGCTTCTTTTCCCCTATCAATTTTCATACCAGCTTCGAGTTAGGGTCTGTAGTGGGAAGCTTTATTTAAAACTTAAACGAAATCCAAGCTTCACTTAAAACAACAATCAAGACAAATCAAAACTGAGAAGCAGGGAGAAGGGGTTCCAGCTTGTATGCAAGCCTGTTCAAATGATCAGAGCTCTGCTCTTATTAAAAATAGTGAGTAAACTTTAACTCTTAAGCTAAATCATCTTATGCATGTTATAATTGATGGTAGAAATGAATGGAATATGTCCTGCATGGATGTAGAAATGTATTTTTGCTTGGAATATAAGTTGAATTACTGTCTGTATATATATGCATGTCTGTGATTAGATGTGTATGCCTCTGTTTTGTTTAACAGGCTTAAAATCACTAAAATAAATTCGTACCTCTTCATCTAAGCAATTATAGGTTATGATCATCAATAGGAAGTTGTTTGTAATGATGAAATACCATTTTTAAAAATAAATTCAAGTGTAATTTGTTAAGTATTTATCTGGAAAAGGGGATTTTCAGTGAAGAACAAAACATGTCAGAAAATAAATTGTTTTAATTTCAGTTTTCACTTACATAATCGAATTCGTATTAGCAAATAATGATTTTTGAAAGAAGTTTCATGATTTTTAAGTAAGTATTTCGAGTGGTATTGCAAGTTGATCAACGAATGGGTTTCGAGCAAAATCTGATCAACGGTGAAGTGGTGAGAAGCGAAATCATCACTGAAGGAATCTGGAATCTGGGCGAGCCTAGGAAAAATACTAGGTGAAATTTTAGATCACTATGTTGGCCAGAGATCGACGATGTAGGGTTTTAAGTGCTGATGGGTAGGTCTGGGTTCAAGAGAAGTTTGCGTCATCACTAGAGCACAGGAGTTCACCGGTCGTGGGGGAAACGGAGCGTGGTTTCGTGGCGAAGCTATGGGCGGAGTTTCGGGACTTCTGGTGGTCGGAGGCGTTAGGACGAGGCGGTTCTTGGTCGATGGATTTCGTTCAAGTGGGTTCGATCGAACTCGTTTTTGTTTTACGTGATTGATTTGGAAATCTGGGTGGTCAGATGGTTAGGGAGGTCGTAGTCGTCTCGTCAGCGGTGGCAATGGTGGTCGGAGTATCGTCATTGATCGGTGCATATGCACGCGGGGATTCTGTGCACCTGGTTTAAGTATTGGGGACGAAGGAATTTTCCTCGGGTTGGTTTCGAGAAAAAGAATGGGTTGTCTCGGAATGGTCTCGAGTGTTGGCATGAGAAATTTTGCCTTAACAGTTTTAAATTTAAACAAGTTTTGAAAGAGAGAGAAAATCTCGGGATTAACGTGTGATGGCACGGGTATGGACTCGGGTTTTACTCGGGTTAAATGTTCGAGTTTAGAAATATTAAAAGTTAAAACAAAATTCAAGTTTTAAACTAATTTTCTAATAAAAACTATTTCTTTTAAATCATAATGGTTTATTTAAATGTTTAGTTAAGTAAAAGTTGTGTAATTCATTTTGACTTAGATTAAGTTAAAACTTAAGTTTATTTAGAATTAATGAATAATATAATTAAGTAGTAATTGAGAAGATAAAATGTTTTTATTTATTAAACTTAAATTCTTAAGTTAATAGATTAATGATAATTAAATCCCAAATTTATTGAATAAGATTTTAATGACAACTTAAAAGTTAATTAAGATTTTGGGTAATTATAAATTAAATAAATTGACGGAGAGAGATAAATTAATTAATGATTAAGAGTTAATTTATAAATAATTAAGAATTGTAAATTAATTAGAGATTAATTAATTGGTGATTAGAGATTAATTAATGTAGGTAATTGGAGAGTAATTACTTAAATGATAATTACTTAATGTAATTAATAAATAGAAATTACTTAATGAAGTAATTAAGGATTAATTATTTAAGTATAATTAATGAAAGGATAATTAATCAATGTAAGTGATTATAGAATAATTAATTAATGTTAAGAAAGCAGGATTAAAAGTGATTAAAGAATTAATTTAATTTATTTAAATTAATTAGAAATGGTGTGACTAATTAATCTTGCTTATGAATGATTGAATGATATTGAATGCCTTGGATTATTTGATATTTCTGGTATGAAATTGTTCGTGATATGATTGGGTTGAACAGTGATAATATGGTTATCTATCGAGATGAATTGCTGTATTTAAAGTTCGAATTGATTTCCACTTGAATAACTTGGATTAAGATGACATTGGATTCGAAGAGACCGGGATCGGGTATCAGGAAATACCCGAAACCACTTCGATTAGTAATCTACAACAATTCTTTATAGATTTGAGATGTGAAATAGATAGACTGGAATAAAATAATTTAAGTAAACTAGACCATTGAAAACTAAGTAAGGGTACGTAGGGATTGATTTGTGAAATAATTGTTGAGCATAAAAAGTAATGAACTCGTAGTGAGGTACGAGTTACCCCGGGTTTTTCTTTATGGTTCGACCTTGTCTTTTATATTTTATGGGTTTACTCACGCTGGTTTCCAGCCTGACCCGGGTGTTACTTTGATGTAATGCTCGGGTCAGACCGAGTATTACAGATTTTCAGGTAAGGACGTTCTGGAGCTCAGGAGACGAGCTGGATGGCAGGAACGTATGGAGTGTTTCCGCTGTGATATATTTTGTTTATCTGAGATATGCTGATTTGTATATATCCAGTAATTGTGTGTATGCATAACTCTGATGTATTATAAATGTAAATTGACAGATATAGTATTCTTTTGTAAACTGTTATTATTTGATATTATATTTTGAACCGCTGCGAATGTGAGGATCTGTGTTCTGATTCTGTTTCTTCTCTTCTATCTCTTTCTTCTTTTTCATAACTATCTGGAATTTTCGGGTTCGAAAATCCCGGGTCGTTACATTTGGTATCAGAGCTGAAAGGTTAAGCGAGAACCTTGGCTCTGGTGGGTATACTCATCAGAGATAGGGTTAGTATTACCCTAGGATGAGTTGAGTGTATATATATATGAGAGAACGTACTTGTTATTTTCTTATATAAAGATTTTAAATGGTTTGAAAGGTAAATGATTTTATATAAAGTTATATTTGATATATATAAAGCAATATTCCTAAACCAATAAATGTTAAGGTAATTGGTTGTTAAAAATTATTGGAATTAAATTAAGAGGTACTAGAAATACAACCAAATTGAAATTAAATAAAGATAAGTTTGAAATGGATTCAAACTGAAATTAAAATCTTGAATTTGGGGAAGAGTTCAAACTAAGATAATAATGAATTAGTTATTATTATAAATGATTGTTGTGTGTATTAATAAGTAAGCAAAATGAAATGTTTTAGGGAAGCAAAACATTTAGGGAAGTATGACTTATAAATTAGAATTGGAGTATGATATACACTGGGGAGTTTTAAATCTGAGCCCAGAATTTGAAAATTGTTTCAAAATGATAAACTGATAATAAATAATATTATTTGAATGGAAGAGCTTGATTCAAACAGTAGTTGTTTGAAAATTTAAAGGAATTTGTTTGAATTAAAAACCCAAGGTGGTTTAAAATTTAAGGATAACTTGGTGTGTAAAGGAAATAATATGTACATATGAGGAATATACATAATCAGAAATAAACTCTAACAGTTGAGTTTAAAGTTGGGAACGAGATGTGATACCCAAGGTGATAAGTTTTGAACTTATAAGATTATTAATGTAAAGTTTGAAACTTGAAATTGGAATTCAAATTTGGGTAAGGTTGGCTAGATTAAGTAAATTGAATTTAACTTTGGGTAAGTTGAATAAGTTAACAAACAACCTGAATTGGAAATTTCAAGATGAAATTGAGATTTAACTTGGGAAGTTAAATGGTTGATTTGAATTGGGAGATCGTGTGATCTCAAGATGGGTTTGAGTTCTGATGGATGTTTTAAAATAAATTGGATGGTATCATCCTATTGTTATTAATAATCTTTAGATTGGGAATTGGATTTGTTTAAAATGAATGAAGAAATGGATTGTGGTGATATATCCATTATTTAGCTAAAAGGGAAATTAAAATTTGGAATTAAGGAGATGAAACCACTTTGAACTTAAGGTTTAGATGTTTAAAAAGAATTGGAAATTTAAATTGTTAAGCACTGGTTTCAAAATTGAAATTGGGTAATAAATTGAATCTTTAAGGTAAAATTGTTTTGAACTCTTATCTGAACTTTGAAATAAGTTAAGTAAAGATAACTTAAAATGGAATTTTAAGAATTGGACTCCAAATTAAATTGTTTAAAGATTTGAATTATTAATTTAAAAATAAAGGTTAATTTGATTTAAGGGGTTAAATCAACTTTTGAAAATTTAACTTGAATTTATATAATTCGAGATGGTTTAAAATTGAGATTTAAATTGAATTAGTTCAAACTGAATTTGATTTGAATTAATGGGAATTGTGATTTATGATGTATAAGTATAAAATTCAAATGGGAAATTTGAATTGGATTAATTTGAAATAAAATTGAAGTTATTCAAATTGGGATTGAGTCAATTTAAATGAAAGTGGAAATTTAAATTGAATTGATGGAAATGGAGATGGGGTATTAAACAGTTTGACTCTGGACTATTTTCAAAATAAATTGTTTAATATAAATCTATTTTTCCAAACTAATTACCATACAACTTTTCTTTTTAAACCTAAAACTATCTTAAGCTTATTTTATAACTACTTTTGGAACTATTTAACTATTTTACAACTGTTTTATGAACTAATTACTATTTTTCTACTACTTTATAACTGATTACTGTTTTACAACTATTTTGCAATTATTTACTATTTTTCAATTATTTTACGATTACTTAACTGTTTACAGCTATTTTATAAACTAATAATTATTTTTCAACTACTGTCTACTTTTAAATTTTCAAGCTATTTTCTTAATATAAACCGGTCGGAGTTCAAACTGTTATTGATTAAATACCCAACTAAGATAAGAATTGAAGTGATAATCCGAATGGGGATTAAAGCAAATGTGAATAAGTGAGTAAAATCAAAGTGAATGTGAATAGAGTAAAATTGATTTGGGTAATAATCAATGAAGATAAGTACGTAGGATGTACGTATATTATTCTACTCGTATAGTGGTTTGATCCAGATTCGAGCACAGAATTTCGAGATAGTATTATCGATCCGAGTTGGGATTTTTCGCCCGATTTTCGACGGCGAACCTGGATATGGATTATTGATTGGTTCTGGATATTCTCTATCATAGTTGTGACTATGCAAGGAGAATGACGGTTACTGATCGAGAAACCAGATCTGAGTCCGCACTAGGAAGTCGGAAGGACAATACTAGTTCGGAAGTGGAATTGTGTGATCGAGTGAGCGATCAGATTGATATAGCGTACGGATGATATGTCTACATCGTACGGATTTAATGATACTGAAAACTTGTGGATAAGAACTGTATATGATTTTTGAAATTGAAAGTGCATTTTGCAAAATATATAATGAAGTAAAGTGGGAATTGAATATTTCTATGGTTGAAATTTATTTTATGAAAGTAAGCAATATGATAAATGACTTTACAAAAGAGTAATCAAAATTTGAAGATTGATTTGGACTAAACAAATTATATATCTTTGTTATATAAGAAAATCTCCCCTGTTGAATCTATTTTAGAAGAAAAAGATTTTTGAAAGTATTTGAAGTATAAAAGTGAATTTATACAAATACAAAATGATTCAAAGATTTTTTTCAAAACTTTTACATATATGTATATATATAAAAAGGATTTTGTGAAAGTAATTTTGAGGAAAGGTTTTGAGAACTTATGGATTTGAGAAAGGCTTTTGATTTTTGGGTAAAATCAATATTGAGATTTGGAAAAGCCTACTTTGAAAATTATCGATTTTGGGAATCGATTTGTGTAAAGGAGCCTTATATGTTCTTCATACTAGGTGTATGATTTTGAGAAAAATACTATATGTGTATAGTATAAAGTGTTTTGAGATTGGCTCTGGGGAAAAAGGCGCTCCCTTGAAATGAACTTCTCAGGAGTGCCACAGGGTGGTACTGCCTTGAGCCTCTAAGGGGGAGGTTCTAAAGTGATCCTGTGAGGAGTCCGGACAAAACTAGTTCCTGAGGATTATTGTGTGGCGAAAGTCGAGGGGCTGGTGCCCACAGAGGCATTTGGGTTATGCTGTGACGACAGTGTAACTCGATGTCACTGCGATCTACTACAGACCATAGCGAAAGTCGTGTGTGCCGCTGAGAGCCAACAGTCTGCGTTTGATTTTATATCGGTAGACTGCGACACTATGGTAACATAGCGAAAGTCGTGTGTGCCGCTGAGAGCCAACAGTCTGCGTTTGATTTTATATCGGTAGACTGCGACCTATATGGGAGTGGAGAAGTTTAATTTTGACAGCGTAATCGTGTGTGCCGCTGAGAGCCAACAGTTACATGGACTTTTGCTACGACGGCAACGTAACCCTGGATGTAACTGCGATCTGTCGTGGGTTCTATGGTGTAATCAGTTACATGGACTTTTGCTGCGACGGCAACGTAACCCAGGATGTAACTGTGACCATGGATGGGTGTGATGATTTCCAGAGCAATTTCACCAAAGATATTTCCTCTATTTTCAAAACTGTTTTCGATATTTTCAATAAAATTATTTTTCAAATATTTTCACTGGGTGTTGAAAACGGGTTTACCGAGTACTTATAGATTTTCAGTCGTACGCCTGATCAACGTATGACCGAATTTCTATGAGAACAAAGATGGATTTGTTGAAACATCGAGTTATAAAAATTATTTTTATAAAAACTATTTTATAATATTACGAAGATTTTAAAAGTGTTTTAAAACTGATAAAAGAAAAATTTATCAGATTTTAAGAATTGAATAAATTCTGGCTTCGTTCCTTTTCGAGGACGAAAAGATTTAAAGGGAGGAGGAATGTGATATCCCGAAATTTTAGGCTAATAACTAATGAAATAAACTTCTTTTATAATATAAAAATTTGTTCTTTTTCCTAAGCAAGTAAATATGTATTTAATTTTAATATATACAAGTAGATTTTTAAAAGGAAGAATTTGAATTTGAAATTTAAATATAAACATCTTAGAAATAAATAGGGATATAAATTAGTAAAACATATATATTTAATTAGATCAAAACATAAGTTATTTATAAACAAACATTTACATGAATTCATATTTGTATATTTAAAAAAAAATACCATAAGAAGTAAAATAAGCAAACCAAATCATATCTGGTCTCAGCCACTAAAAACAGAAATAAGTGTATAGGTAGGCTCGAATAAGAAAAATATGTTTGTAAGCTTGCAAAGAAAGGAACCAGATGGATAAGTATAAATCTGGACAAGCATTAAATGCTAGCATGATATTCCTTATACCAGCCACCAAACTAAGTAAATTTTTCTCTATATTGTACAAAGTATACACTGTATTGTACAAAAGCATGATATCACTTTGTACCCTGTATCTTATAGTAAATATTATCTACCAGTGAGCTTCTTTTCCCCTATCAATTTTCATACCAGCTTCGAGTTAGGGTCTGTAGTGGGAAGCTTTATTTAAAACTTAAACGAAATCCAAGCTTCACTTAAAACAACAATCAAGACAAATCAAAACTGAGAAGCAGGGAGAAGGGGTTCCAGCTTGTATGCAAGCCTGTTCAAATGATCAGAGCTCTGCTCTTATTAAAAATAGTGAGTAAACTTTAACTCTTAAGCTAAATCATCTTATGCATGTTATAATTGATGGTAGAAATGAATGGAATATGTCCTGCATGGATGTAGAAATGTATTTTTGCTTGGAATATAAGTTGAATTACTGTCTGTATATATATGCATGTCTGTGATTAGATGTGTATGCCTCTGTTTTGTTTAACAGGCTTAAAATCACTAAAATAAATTCGTACCTCTTCATCTAAGCAATTATAGGTTATGATCATCAATAGGAAGTTGTTTGTAATGATGAAATACCATTTTTAAAAATAAATTCAAGTGTAATTTGTTAAGTATTTATCTGGAAAAGGGGATTTTCAGTGAAGAACAAAACATGTCAGAAAATAAATTGTTTTAATTTCAGTTTTCACTTACATAATCGAATTCGTATTAGCAAATAATGATTTTTGAAAGAAGTTTCATGATTTTTAAGTAAGTATTTCGAGTGGTATTGCAAGTTGATCAACGAATGGGTTTCGAGCAAAATCTGATCAACGGTGAAGTGGTGAGAAGCGAAATCATCACTGAAGGAATCTGGAATCTGGGCGAGCCTAGGAAAAATACTAGGTGAAATTTTAGATCACTATGTTGGCCAGAGATCGACGATGTAGGGTTTTAAGTGCTGATGGGTAGGTCTGGGTTCAAGAGAAGTTTGCGTCATCACTAGAGCATAGGAGTTCACCGGTCGTGGGGGAAACGGAGCGTGGTTTCGTGGCGAAGCTATGGGCGGAGTTTCGGGACTTCTGGTGGTCGGAGGCGTTAGGACGAGGCGGTTCTTGGTCGATGGATTTCGTTCAAGTGGGTTCGATCGAACTCGTTTTTGTTTTACGTGATTGATTTGGAAATCTGGGTGGTCAGATGGTTAGGGAGGTCGTAGTCGTCTCGTCAGCGGTGGCAATGGTGGTCGGAGTATCGTCATTGATCGGTGCATATGCACGCGGGGATTCTGTGCACCTGGTTTAAGTATTGGGGACGAAGGAATTTTCCTCGGGTTGGTTTCGAGAAAAAGAATGGGTTGTCTCGGAATGGTCTCGAGTGTTGGCATGAGAAATTTTGCCTTAACAGTTTTAAATTTAAACAAGTTTTGAAAGAGAGAGAAAATCTCGGGATTAAGGTGTGATGGCACGGGTATGGACTCGGGTTTTACTCGGGTTAAATGTTCGAGTTTAGAAATATTAAAAGTTAAAACAAAATTCAAGTTTTAAACTAATTTTCTAATAAAAACTATTTCTTTTAAATCATAATGGTTTATTTAAATGTTTAGTTAAGTAAAAGTTGTGTAATTCATTTTGACTTAGATTAAGTTAAAACTTAAGTTTATTTAGAATTAATGAATAATATAATTAAGTAGTAATTGAGAAGATAAAATGTTTTTATTTATTAAACTTAAATTCTTAAGTTAATAGATTAATGATAATTAAATCCCAAATTTATTGAATAAGATTTTAATGACAACTTAAAAGTTAATTAAGATTTTGGGTAATTATAAATTAAATAAATTGACGGAGAGAGATAAATTAATTAATGATTAAGAGTTAATTTATAAATAATTAAGAATTGTAAATTAATTAGAGATTAATTAATTGGTGATTAGAGATTAATTAATGTAGGTAATTGGAGAGTAATTACTTAAATGATAATTACTTAATGTAATTAATAAATAGAAATTACTTAATGAAGTAATTAAGGATTAATTATTTAAGTATAATTAATGAAAGGATAATTAATCAATGTAAGTGATTATAGAATAATTAATTAATGTTAAGAAAGCAGGATTAAAAGTGATTAAAGAATTAATTTAATTTATTTAAATTAATTAGAAATGGTGTGACTAATTAATCTTGCTTATGAATGATTGAATGATATTGAATGCCTTGGATTATTTGATATTTCTGGTATGAAATTGTTCGTGATATGATTGGGTTGAACAGTGATAATATGGTTATCTATCGAGATGAATTGCTGTATTTAAAGTTCGAATTGATTTCCACTTGAATAACTTGGATTAAGATGACATTGGATTCGAAGAGACCGGGATCGGGTATCAGGAAATACCCGAAACCACTTCGATTAGTAATCTACAACAATTCTTTATAGATTTGAGATGTGAAATAGATAGACTGGAATAAAATAATTTAAGTAAACTAGACCATTGAAAACTAAGTAAGGGTACGTAGGGATTGATTTGTGAAATAATTGTTGAGCATAAAAAGTAATGAACTCGTAGTGAGGTACGAGTTACCCCGGGTTTTTCTTTATGGTTCGACCTTGTCTTTTATATTTTATGGGTTTACTCACGCTGGTTTCCAGCCTGACCCGGGTGTTACTTTGATGTAATGCTCGGGTCAGACCGAGTATTACAGATTTTCAGGTAAGGACGTTCTGGAGCTCAGGAGACGAGCTGGATGGCAGGAACGTATGGAGTGTTTCCGCTGTGATATATTTTGTTTATCTGAGATATGCTGATTTGTATATATCCAGTAATTGTGTGTATGCATAACTCTGATGTATTATAAATGTAAATTGACAGATATAGTATTCTTTTGTAAACTGTTATTATTTGATATTATATTTTGAACCGCTGCGAATGTGAGGATCTGTGTTCTGATTCTGTTTCTTCTCTTCTATCTCTTTCTTCTTTTTCATAACTATCTGGAATTTTCGGGTTCGAAAATCCCGGGTCGTTACAATTTAGAAATACACATGAATCTTATCTTTATACTAAAACCGTTTAATTTAATATGTATGTTTTTGTGTGTGTGTGTGTATACTTGAGATAATTAAAATTATTTCAGCTCCATAATCATATATGCACACATACATACATATATGATTTTAATATTAATATTTAATTCATTAAGATATTTTTACATTAATCAAATGTAACGTAGATCTGAATTTTGAATAAAACTTGCCAAATCAAATTTAGATTTCTAACTTCAAATTTGGATTTTGAAATTCTATTGGTCAATTTATGTTAAGTTTTGTCTAATATTCTTTATATTAATATTTGGATTTCACAATATTTTGTAATCAAACATATACTTTACAGTAATCAAATTTAATTAAAGCAATTGATATATACATATAAATGATGAATATATACATGGTAGATATAAATCCCAATATCCATACATGTATATATTGTTCTCATTGTTGGTCGTTTATGATATATCATATTAAATATTTTATTATCACATTTCATTTTGTGTAATGATTAT
Source organism: Allium fistulosum (assembly GCA_030737815.1). Taxonomy (NCBI): domain Eukaryota; kingdom Viridiplantae; phylum Streptophyta; class Magnoliopsida; order Asparagales; family Amaryllidaceae; genus Allium; species Allium fistulosum. The sequence continues at coordinate 974,470,702 of CM060901.1, forward strand.
ATATAATTTTACTAGAATATTTGCAAAAGGGGAAGGTACAATTAATTGTTGATATCGCATTGTTATCTCTTTTCTTTTAGATCTTGATGTGATTACATCCGGATCTAATAAATGTCCATTCACCATATAAACACCTTTTAGAAATATGAATATATTTGGTATATTCAAACATATTCAAAATTTATACATAATACACACATATTTAATAAATTAAATCAAAAAGTTAAATAAATTGGATTTTATGTGAATTAACTAGATTAGATCTAGTAAAATCCATTAGATCATATAGGCCCACTATGATCCAAATAGGTTTTATTAAATCTACCCATTTTACCGGCTGTACATAGGGTTAATTCCTTCAATGGCATCAGAGAAAGATTGGTTAAGGCATTCATCTGGTACACTGGATGTCCCTTGTTCGATCTTTGTAATTAGCATGATAGGGTTTTCTCACATTTTGATCCATGATGGTGCATTACCTCTTACCCCTACATATCTTGTGATGGTTGTGCTAGTTGAATGCCTATATAAAAATCTCGCTTATGAGGTACCTAATTGGGTCACCCTAAAGGAGTTTGGGCCAGACCAATATTGGTATCACATCGAGGTTGGGTGAGGCGTTTACGTGGTATATCGGATGTCCCAGGTTTGAATCCTACAACTAGCATGACAGGGTATTCTTATATTGTTATATGTGACGAAGCATTGCCTCTTACCCCTACATGCCTAAGAAGGTTATGCTAGTCGAAAGGCAGATGTGTACGTAAATGTGCTATTTTTACTTCCATATTTAATCTAATTTGATTAAATAAATGAGCATATAAGGGTGTTTTAACATGTTTAAACCAAAATTCAAATTATTTTCAAATCTTCATTTATTCATCTTCATATAGGGGCAAAATGGTCATTTTTGTGCATATATTAATTTGAAATTTTTTACTTGGACATTTTATGTTATTTTATAGGAATTTAGATTCAAATGGAAGAGGTTTTCATGGAAAATATGCATGCACAAGAGGAAACAAAGGAATGAAGATGGAAATAATTCAAACTTGTGAGGAATGCGGATTACGGATCTTAAGGCTAGGAATAACACTAGAGGGGGGGTGAATAGTGTTTATAAGAAATTACTAAATCTTTTTGAGTTATTGTTGATTTGTACACAAATGTATGCAATATTCAAACACAGATATAATCACAGAATCAAACACAGATGCAGAAATAAAGTAAATGCAGTAAAGGAAAGAACACACCAGATTTTATACTGGTTCGGAGTTACCCTACATGCAGTCCCGCACAACTAAGTATGAATTTCCTTTCAAAAGCAATTCAACAATTACAACCCTCGGTTTCAAGGTTACGAGGTACACCCTCCAGAATCACAATCCTCTGGGTAGAGATACTTGATTTTCGGGGCAACAAGTTCACCCAATTGATTTCCAAGGCTACAATCACACCTTTTCTCGCTTGATTGATTTCCAAGGCTACAATCACACCTTTTCTCGCTAGATAGATTACATAGAAGCCTATAACTCTGAATAGCACTGGGATCTTGTTGAGATAATGATAGAGAATCAAACCAGAGATTATCTAGTTAGATTCAATGTTGATTTCGGCAGAGTAATGATAGGATTTTGAATAAGAAAATGTGGAAGAAGAAGAGAAGTGAAAAACCAGAAAATCTGATATTAAATTCGTTGAAACTAACCCCTATTTATAGAAGAACAACAACCATGTCCATTCGTGAAAGGTTATGTCGAATAGACACTTCTTTTGAAATTCAAATTTTTGAATCTAACTGACACTACGTCGACATGGGGTACTAGGGCATGTCGACATCCCAAAGCATTTTTTGAAGATTTGATTTTCTTTGAAAATAACCTTTATCTTATATTAAAAGCTATTTAAACTTTATAAATATTCTTGACTATAGATAAAATACATAAATAAATATAGAAAATAATATATATATAAAATTTTACTATAATTTTATATTTAAATCTAAGTATAAATATATTATAATTAAAAAATAGTTTAAAACAAACGAAGTTTAAAACAAGAGTTTATGAAAAACAAAAAAAGAGAATATTTTAAGGCTAAAACATCTTTTTGAAAATCATTTGAAAAGATAATTTTTAAGGCTAAAACATTTTGAAAAGCAATTTTTAAAATCATTCTGAAGTAGTTTTGGAAATCATTTTGAAGTAGTTTTGCAAGCTTCTTCCTGTAGAATATCTCATCATATCAGGACTAGAGAACTTGTACAAAACCAGGATGTTCGTGGGTTTGTAAGCCACTTGTCGTAGGTTTGTAAGCTACTTGTCGTGGGTTTGTAAGCCACTAAAAAGGTAGAAATGGGTTCCATCCCAAAAGAAAAATGGAGTGAAGATTTCAGTGCTATTGTGAAGTTTTAACATAATTCTAGACTTAAAACTTATCTTGAAATCTTGAACTCTTGATAATCTTGATATTCTTGATACTCATGAGTCTTCAATCTTGATATCTTGAATCTCTATACTGTACAGTCTTCATTCTTGGTATGGTACCTGCATGGTTAAATCCTGCATATACATATATATATATCTAAACTATAATGTTAGTATTTATATTTTATAATCTTATTCTAAGGTTGTTGTCATCAAAACCTTCATCTCAAGGACTAACAAAACTCATGTATCCTGGAGGACCCCACCTATCCACTTACCTTGATCTTCAATTAGGAGCTAATGCACATGTTAGTGGAGCTTAAAGTTACATGCATACTTAATGGAGGATTAATTAGAGACTAATGATAACTTGGTGGCCACACTTCCTAAGGGGTATTTTGGAAAGTCCCCAAAAATATGCATTAGGGTTTTAGGCTTGTATAAATACCCCATATGTTCATGTAATTAATCTCTTAGCCTCCTCTTTAGTTAGTTTAGTTTTAGGCTAAGAGAAAAACATAAAAAACTCTCTTTTCTTTTTCGTGGCTACTTAGCCATTTTCTTTTATGTAATTCTTTTTATGCAATTTTATTCACGCTCTTTCCTATTTATATGCTCTCTTTCCTCTTATGTTAGTAGCTTAGTTTCATTTATTATGCAAGTAGATTAGCTTTTATTTTATTTTAATTAGCTCTCTTTTTAATTAGCTTGCATTTTCTTCTTGTTTTTGTTTCATGTTACAATCTACATTTATTGAAATGATAACAAATATGAGAAGCTAAACCCCTTCAATTTAGGGTAATGAAGCTCTCTTATCATGTAGATTCAACATAATTTACTCATTTCTGTTCTCTTTTTGTGCTTAATAGTAAGTTGTATGTTGATGTAAGTTTATTAATGAATTTGATAGTCTATGATGCTAATCACATATAGGCCATCTTACTTAAATAAACACAATTCACATCATCATCTAACTAATTGATTTTGGTAATGGAAGTGGATTTAGAATCAAAATTTGATGGTTTATGTTACTATTAATAGTAAATAAGCCATGCTTAAAATAGATTTTATTTTTAATTTCATTGTCATTTTCATGAGAGTTGAATAGTTGGTTTGGATGGTGTGTTATAGTTTGATGGTTTATTTTAGGCTAATTAATAGCACAAATATTACATACTTATGATAAACACATCAATTAAATTCACTAATGAAAAAAAAAGAGATCATAATTTCATGTTATGTTGATTTATGTGATCATGAGAGTGGATTTATCTCTAAATTTTCTTTTAATCTCATAGTTTTAATTCACTTTCGTAGCAGTTAGTTTTTTTAATTTTTTGTAGTTAACAACACTCTCAAATTCTTGGTTTAATTTGATTGAGTAGAAATTTTAAAATCAATACAATTACCTGCGAATCGACCCGTACTCACCACGTACGAACATTGTACGCCATGTTCTTATGGTTTATTTTTAATTTAAATTTGATCGGCTATTTTCTAAACCAATAGGAAATTAGCCGGTTAAACAAAGGCTGCATGTAAAATTCGCTCATGATATATCTAGTTGGGTCACCCCAAAGGAGTTTGGATTGGACCTTTAATGGTATCAGAGCCTAAATGGTCTATGCACTCTAATTAGTCAACATCTAAGGCCAACTAATAAAATTTTCTATCATATAGTTACTTAGAATAGTAGTGCCTAAGCTTGGAGTTGAGTATTTAATTATCCTCCCTTCCTTGGCCACTGATCTAGCCCAATGAGTAGAGTAAAGTCTAAAATGTTGGCTTAGATGTTAGGCCCAGATTTATTTGGGACTTGGGCTAATTTTCAGTTTGAGCTTTGAAAATTTAAAATTATATTTAAAATTTAAAAGTCAAGCTTAAAATATAAAATGTAATTTAATAAAAGTTATGAAATATTTTCAAAATGGACATGAAAATAAATTTTATATTTATGAGAATTATCTAATATTTAATTAATTTGATTAAATAAATAATTAATTAATTAAAGGTTAATATTTTTGGGCAAGGCAAATTAATTAAAGGTTAATTAATTAAACTAAACATATATAATTATATATGTGCGTTTATATCCTAAATTATTTAAGGTAAATTATATATAAAATTTTCGAGTTTATTAAAAATATTTAATTAATTTTTTAAACTAAATGAATAATTTGTTTGATAAATAAATTAATTCAATGTTAATTAATGCAAACATATACATATATAATGATATATGTTTGTAACTATAATTGTTATAGCTATATATTTATCTTAAATTTGTTTAAGATGAATAATATAAAATTTTCGATTTAGTATAATTTTTTAATTAAAATTGTTCAATTATATAAAATAATTTGTCAAATTAATATATATATATATATATATATATATATAAATTCATATGTTGATATGTATATATAAACTAACTATAAATGTTATGGTGGTCTTAACTAGTTTAAGATGAATAGTATAAAATTTCTGAAATTTTAATAAAACTTACTTAAATTGGTTAATTAAATAAAATTGAAAGTTTAATAAATATGAATTAACTAATAAGAATTAAAATTAGTTAAATTTTATTTAATTAATAAAGATACATGTATATATTATATAAGTTAATAAAATTACAAAAGCTATAATTAAATTAACCTTATATAATCATATATGTATAAATATAACAAAAGTGGAAATGAAATAAACTCAAAGTAGATTTTTGGAGTAAATACCTATGTGGGGTACATATATCGTGATTTCATATGTGTCCGACACTTGAGTCACGAAGGTATTTTATAAGAAATATATTATTCCCTAAGTCAATATCACTTAAAATATTTAAAGATTATGAATTTCTAATATAGAGTTCTCCACTACCATTTATTTGATAATAATTGCTTGCATACTCTTTATTGTTGAGCAAACTCAAGCTTGGGATGTTATGTATAGTACTATCAATATATTGCTAAACGAGTAAGATACATGCATGTATTTATTGAGAAAACTCAAGTTATGTGCATTATACTTATGCCATCCCAAAATTGTGGGTGTGAGTGAATAATCTCTTTCGATTTGTCAAGCAAACCTAAGATCGGGATTGAGGTTAGGAAAAATATCATGGTTTTGAGTTGTGTATAATACAATTGATAAAGATTATCCATCGCTTATGGTCCTATGATTTGTTGTGCAAACTCAGGTTTAGAATCCCAAAGTAAGCAAGTCCTAACATCCGTAGAGGAATAGAAAGATTTCCATGTTTCTCTTAGGGCTTTAAGAAATATAAAAAATCTAGTGGGATCCTTATTATAAACATGAAATGTCAAAATTTAACCTTTCGAGTATTGTAAGAACGCATGCTATACAAATTAAAATTATCTATATTGATAAATTTGTGCAACTAATTGATAAAATTGTTTATCAATAAGAATATATCGAACTCAATTAAGATTGATAAAGAAATATAGAATATACTTACCAATAATTTTTAGCATGTTGTCATTTTAAGACCTATGCAAGTGCCAAATATAGAATTGTACAACTACTAAATCCATTCGTAACTTGGTCATTTAACTATTTATTTGTCTAAAACTATGTATTGTCTTCTATGAGTTTGAACTCTAAAGCAATACAAGGATATGAATATTTGATCTATATTAGGTCACATACAAAAGTTGTATGGTGAATGATCTTGTTTGTAATATATGAAATCTCGATGAAATAGGTTCACTTGAGATGAGCAAGTAAATGATAATGCAAAATCACATATTCAATAGGATTGGATACAATGAGAATTTTATTGCATATAAAATAATAAAAGATCAAAACCTAAAGACCAACATAGGAATTCGATCACTGAAATGTCAGTTTTGATTAGTTTACTTAAGTGCAACATATTCGTACTCTTAAAATGTTAAGAACATTTGAATTTACTTTGATAAAGAATTTGGTGCAGTCTTGTAGTGTAGTTACCTTTTGAATGGTTTGACAAAATCGAAAAGAAAACAAAATTTTAAAAGTGGATAATATAGGTACATTTGAGATAAAGAGAGTGAATGGATACTTCTCCTTCATAAAGGACATCAAAAATGAGAATTGTCTAAAATTTAGTATGATACTCAATATGGAATGAGAAATGTAATTTCTATTTCAAATGTATTATATTATAGAATTTTTTATATAAAAGTTATTTATACGAGTTTAAGATATTTGATGATAGCACTCGACTGTAAACTAGTTATAATAAAAGAAATAAATAGTCCATAATTAGTAGTTGGGTGGAGCTTTGTATTTCATGTGTTATTATAGTAATGGCAGAAATAGCGGGAGCATACAGTATGACTTACAAATGGATGCATCAAAATATGAAAGATTATTATGTACATATACCAAATATTATTTACGAAATAATAAATATTTTTAGACTGAATATATATACATAATTTTATTTGTTATGAATATTATGAATGTCCATTGTAAAATAAATCTAGAATAATGGTATTTGTTGCATTAACTACATAATACAGAGGTATCTAAAATTTTAACAATTATTTTTGGGATTGTAATGTAACACCCCTAATTTTGTGGCATATTGTTATAGATATTTAATCAAGAAATAATTAAATAAATAGCATAGTAGAATATAAATATGTAAATGGTTTGTATAATTGACATGTAAGTACAATTTGAATTTCAAATATTAAGGAGAGATCTGGTTTATAGGGAAAGAATTAATGCTTCAATTACTAAAGGAGAAATAAGGAAATAAAGATAAAACACATGATTTATTTCCCCTAATATACACCCCTTTATATTTTTAGCCACTATTCCTATCATAAGAAAAGAAAACACAAAATCAGAGAACTCTCCATTCAAATCCATACAACAAAGAAAAATAAGAAGAAAAATCTAGGGAAAGAGGAACTAAGGGAATTATTTCTACACATAACTAATCAAAGGTGAATAATATACTTCCATATCTATATTTTGATGTGTTTAATTCAGGTTCTGTTGTAGATTCTAATTTTGAAGAATATTTATCGTGCATATGGATTGAATAATCATATATATGAGTTATGATTGTCAATTGAGATTTTTATGATATTTTCCTAAGGGGATTTTAGGTGTGAAAACTATGTTTTTGATCTTTAAATGCTTTGAATTTATGATGTGATGTTTGAAATAATACTTTGGAGATGAGTTTTTAATTCAATAATTTTAAGAATTATTATGAATTTAATATAAATTTTCTAAGTGGAGAAAATGGATAATTTTGGGATTAATTATTTAAAATAAGGAAAAATAATTATTTTACACTGAAATTTTTATATGATGTTGAAGACGTAAATTCTGAGTATTGGTGATTTTCCCCAATTAATTATAGTTTAAAATAAATTTATTTATGAAGAGCGTTTTAATTACAAAAAGGTAATTTATGAAATGATTATTATAAAAAATTAATATTTTGGTAAAGTAGAGAAATTTCTTCTCTTTGTTTGTTGCTAATTCCTAAAAATATTTTGATTAACCAATAAGAATTCGACAAAGATGTTGGTTTGGTAAATAGTTATTACTTTAATAGAAAATAAATTAGTTTTATAGATAATTACAGAAATGATATTAATCAACTTGTGATAGCTATCATTTTCGTCAACCTATGGTAGCTATTATTTTATCAACCTACGATAGCTATCATTTTTGTCAATTTCCGATAGCTATTATTTTATTAACTTGCAATGGTTATGTTTTACCAACTTATGATAACTATCATTTTATCAACTTAAATAACTACATGTAATCAACTTGCGATAGCTACTATTTTATCAATTTGCGATAGTTTCTATTTTTAACAACTTGCAATAGCTATGGATTTTATCACGTTGTAATAGCTACATATTTTTAACTTGCGATAGCTCTGGGTTTATTTCAACTTAGGATAGTTATGATTTATTCAACATGTGATAGCCTATGTTTTCAACATGCGATGACATGGTATGTTTCAATGTGTGATAGCATAAATGTTTAGAAAAAGGTAGATAGCTATTTCTATGACACTTGATGGTTTCTAACTTTAATTTAGGCTAAGTTTTCTATAAACAAAAAAAGGTTTTTGTTAAGTGTTTTGGAAAATTTGCAAAGGGAAGAAAAGATATTTAGCCCATTTTTTAAGAGTTTGTGAAAGGATGTATTACTTTGTTACAAGTAACTTTGTATAAAATGGCTATTATATGAACATATCTTTATGATGGACGATGGTGTGTTATATGTTTAATTTTTCATCTTAATCAGTTATTATTGCATATTTTAAATGTTGACATGCCCACTAATGTGTTTTTGCTATCACCCAACATTTGTGACCTTAGGGATTGGGATGGCCAGTTGGGGTTATTCCAGTAGTATGTATGGTCAAACTTAAACTCCCGAGTGAGTATAATATCATCCAAGAGATCGTGAAGATCACATTATGTTAGATTGCTCGTATCAAAATATATGAATAATTGATTTTTAAAACCAGATTTAAGCATGGAGACTGGGGTAGGGTCGCCTCCTATCCTCCAATTGTTAAGCCGCCGTTGGTCAAGTCCGTGATTCCAATGCGTAGGCTTTGTCGATATTGAGGTTAAAATTTGGATTTACGCATCTGAAAGAACTCGTAGCAGATTGCTCACCTACATTTTTCTCCTACCAATCTTAGAAGACCATTTTTATTTTCCCCTACGATCTTAGGGGACCGTAGTTATCTCCTAATACCGTATTTAGGAGACTATGGATATCTTTCTCCTACCGTACTTAGGAGAGTGTTATCTCTTCTAAATGGACTAGAAGACCATTGGACTATCTGGTATATATTGGCCTGAGTAGCTCAATAGGTTTTCAGTTGGCTTGTGAAAATTGATATAGATTCATAGTGACCCTGGGAAATCTATTACATTGGATGGACTATTGTAAGGGATTGTTAATGATGGGAATGTGTAACCCTTGACCCTGGTGTATGACAGACTATACACTATGACTCATCATGCATGATAACGATACAAATGTTACGATTATATTCTAATCATTTTGGTTGTAGGATATGTTATGGTCAAAATATATTAATTATATATTAGTGAGGGGAAACCCGTTCCGCTCAGCGCCATGGTCTCACTAAGTATCTATTTTTATTTTGAGATGGATAAATATTATTCACACCAGACTTTTTGTCTGACCTGAGTTTTTGATTTTCCCCTAAACTCTCAGGTACTCAGTTTGAATTGGGTAAGCTGAGAGTAATGTATTTCAGGTTTAGATGAATAAGCTTTCAGAGACATGCAAGAGGTAAACTACTATTTAGAAGTATTTATTCTATGAGTTTCTTATTAATGTCAAAAAAAAGATTCTTAGTTATAACAATCTCCTCAATTATCAAAACACCATAAAGAGTATGGACTCTACCATACGATATGATGCTTATATCTGAAATAGATTCCAAGTACATTATTGAAATATGATTTTGATAATTATATAAGAAGGGATATTATCCATTGGTCATAAGTGTGTCTTCAAAAAGGAAGACCAATGCATTGGAATATAGCACTGTTAGTGAGAATTTTGTCTCACAGCACCAAACTAATATGAATCAATTATGTGCTTCATGCTTCCGTAATTGAGAATCAACAAACTTAAGTGATATTAAATTTGCCTTAATAGTTGTAACTATGTTGCTTAATGCTTACAGAATTAAGTGGTTGTAATTTAACAGTTCGTTAATATGTTAAGTTCAACTTATAATCAATTCAACTAAAATTAAACATAATCTAGTATTGAAAACAAGAATAAAAGTGCATAAAATGAAGGACACATGAATTTATGTGGTTCGATTTTAAGGAATCCTACATCCATAGGTCAATTCTTTTTCTTATATTCTTCTTGGTACAAGCTTTTAATGGTAGAAAGCACAAGTATCTTTAGTATGGAATTCAGAGAAACTATCAAAATGTCCCTTTCTCTGTTGGAGTGTTCTCCTATTTATAGTGCATGGCATCACGCGAATCACTGATGTTTTGCTTACTTATTTCTTCTCAGCCATCCGATCTTTCCGTGTGTCATTCATCCGTAGCTTGTTGATTTTCATGGATTTCTTATATTGCTAGAGACATGAGCAATTTCTTTAGGTGGAAAATTTTGGCTTTAGACAGGAATTTAGAATTTGATGTTAGTGAGAAATTTGAGTTTTGGTATGTGGAGCTAACTCTTAAATTTGACCTGAGTGCTATGCTTGGCTTGTGTTTTCTAAGCATTTACTTATCTGACTGCTACTGCGTGTTTCACATATAGCATTGTAGTTAATACTAGATATGGCTACACTACTGTAGTTTGGGATGGAAATATGATCTGCTTTTGATGAATGTGGTGTAGTCTACTTCGAGGTGGTGGCACAGTCTGTTTTAAGTTAGTGGCATACACTACTTTAGAGTGGCAATGCAGTCTATCTTGAGGTGACGATGCAGTCCCAAAATGGCATCACAGTCTGATCACTAGCTCATTATTGGTGGAATATTTCTAGATTAACCTAAATAGATATGGCCATATAAACCTACAAAGTTAACTCTTGTTATCCTTGCAAATCTTGTTTGGTGAATTTTGGTCAAGACATGGCTACTTGTATTCTTTGGACTAACATAGTAGTTTGAGGAGAGCATAATTTGGGTATGCTTAGAACTGTATTATTCTTTGATTGTCGAATGATACTGGTTGAATTAGATCCGTGCAATTTTCTTCATCTATTGTACTGCCTTTTGTAGAACACTTGATTTAAGATAGATTCTTTATTGAATGTTTTTTCCTTATGAGTCGTTAGCTGCTTTGATATGTTGAATATTGCTTGCTGGGCTTTGCATGCGGCATTGTGAAGGGTGTTGGTCTCTTGACTTGTTATAGCCTTAATACTTTATGTAATTCATGGGCTTTTTAATCTGCACATCATATATTATAGTAGAAAAATGGGTGTAACAGTAAGCAACATTGATGAGAATAACCTTATAATTTCAATTGTTGAAATTAGCACAGCAGATTCGTAAATCAACTTGCTTGAGTTAATTCAAATTTCAGTCGCAAATTTATTATCCAACATGACTTTAAATTTTTGCACATCTTTATTAGAACAGAAATTCTGAATAATGATTTATAATATACTGTTTGCACATGATGACCAAAATATCACGACGTTGGTGGTAGCGATGACTTTGTAATCGATACGATAGCTTCTTTTAAAACTGTCAGAGTTGAGCAAATGTTTTAAAAAAGACATCAAGTTGTTGAATTTTCAGTCAAAATGCAGAAGAGGCGTGTATTTGTAAAAATAATATTAAGAGGTACTAAAATATTTTTAAAATTGTAAGTAAGGATGTTGGGATTGTCCCAAATGATATACACAAACACCATATTAAATGTTCCATATGGAGCATATGAGATGGATTCCTTATGCATCGGCAGTAGGAACTATCATATATGCCATGCTTGCCTATGTAATTGGTACATTGAGCAAATATCAAATCCAATTTAATATCATTAAATTGTTGTTAAGAATATTCTTAAGTATTTATGAAATATTAGAGAATTGTTTGTGGAAACAATAAACTCCTTATGAAGGAGTGTTCGAACTCAAACTTCATAAGTGGTATCAAACATAGTGTATCAATCCTAAATTCATGTTTGGCCTTAGTTAAGGATCTTTAAGTGGGAAATATTTCAAATAAGAGGTGGTTACTGATTCAACCGAGAGGCTAAGTACATCGCCTTGAATAGCGCCACAATAAAAGCAGAATAAATATAAATGCACAAATTTTAAACTGAGTTAGGGGCGATTCTAAATGTTGAGAACCCCATGATGTTTTTTTGTGATAACAATACCACGATACAGATCATAAAAGAAACTAGGATCACAGGGTTTCTATACACATACTTCAAAAGTTCCATATAATAAAGGCAATTTATCAACGACGAAGGGATTTTGGCTGATAAAGTAGTTATTAGTACAATACAGTAGATTTATTCATTGAGGGCCTACATCGATCGGTTCTGAACTGATCAGAAAAATGGAATTAAATTCTATAATTGACCCCAGGTGCAAGTTGTAGATCAAAAGAGTTATGGTATCCATTAGAGGCAATTATGTAATTTATTACATTATCTAACTTCGTAGTCAATCTTATTCGTAATAACGAAGTTTGTTTTCTTTTATATACTTTGTTATATTATGATATGATTAACTAAGTAATTAATTTAAAATATATAATAAGAAGAAAACCCTTACATAATGTTATGTGATTATAGTTGCAAATAGTTGCAATCTTGAGTAATTAATCAATAAATGTAATGACTATTATTTTTTAATATTCCCGGTGAAGATGTTTTGAGAAAAGCATATTGATTTATCCGTTGAGACTAAAGTTCCTAAAGCTCCCCAAATGTTGGGTAGCGATTTACTCATGACTGTTGGAGGAATCAAGAGGTTATGTACTTATAGTTATTGGATAACTATAGAATGACTCGTTGGACAGTTTTCTATTTGTTAATAACAAATAGGTCAAACAAGAAACCTTAGGCTGATGATGTTACACAGTTCCCTTGACTTGAGAATAGTTTCCTTGACTTGAGAATGTCATGGAACTTCAATGTGAATACTTCACTTTGATTATAGTTAAACCATAATATAGCGATCCATCAAGCGACTATAGTTGGGTTTGAGTTGAAGCATTGAAAGTGGATCACTATTCAATAGAAAATTCATCGCCTCAATTGTATGAGGTTAGTATCATGTCAACTATAGTCAACTTAAAGATAAAATCATTGACTAGGATAGTACGATCAATAATAAATATTATTATTGAACCAAGAGCTTTTTTTGGGACTAACTAAGTTGAATAAGGATGATTTGGGATTTGACCAAACCAAATTCCCTAAATCCAAAAGCGATAGTTTTGACAAAGAGAATGTATATAAATTATCATTACTAAAAGGCAACACTTAAGAAACCGTGTAACTAGATTTTACAGAAAAGAGTTGTAAGTTTGGCTAAACTATCACACCACTAGCTAAGATGACATATGAACGTTAATATTTGAATTGTTCAAAATTAATTGCTAACAAAATTCACACCTTTAAGTGTAACAACCCGCATATTTTACGATTATATATATTTAAATGTTTTATTTAAATATAGCATCGTTTGTTGAATTTAAAGTCCGAAATGTGACTTTTTGTAAACAGTCGAATCCGGACTCGAGACCACTTCCATTGAGTTCAAAACGACGTTTACAACTTTTTTGAGTTTAAACATGAGAACCCAAACCTTCTACCAAATACCTCCCACTTCACTCCTCTTCATTCATTCATTCCACTTTCTAAATTCCTAACACTCAAGCCCTAGAAAAATGGGGGAAAAGAAAAGAGATTAGAAATTCCTAAGCCCTAATTCTCTTAGGAAATTCAACTTCAAGTTATAAATCAAAGAGAAGCTTAGGTAAGCATCCTCTTCATCTTCTCCATCTCAATCTCTCTTCAATTTTTAGAAATTCCTATAACCTAACTTAGGAAATTCATTTCATTTGATAATAGACTGAAGATTCTTGAGGTGTTGGTTAAGAGAAATCGATCTTGCTTTGTTTTAGAGCTTCTCATTTCTTGTTTTTGGGTATAAAGGTGAGTTCTTGAACTCACATCTATGTCTATAGCTTTCATTGTTGTTAGGTATGAATTCCTAACATCTATTTCATGTCCAATTGCTTTTGAATTGAATTGGTTTGATGAATTTTACAATTTTGGTATTTTGAAGTCAAAATCTATGAAAATCCTACTATGGATGTTTGGATATGTTGTTTTGAGTGCATTGAAGAGCCTATAGGGCTGGGTTGTCGTTTGGCATAAATCCCTAGCCACCATCGCTCGTCCGATCGCTTCCGAACCGATTTGACCATTAATGGCCTAGGCTGATTTTTGCCCGAAGCTTCAGCTCAGACGTTTGGGAAAACACTCAGATGTCTGGGCCATCAGAATAAAAATTCCAGATGTACAGATCAGACGTCGGAGGTTATTCCCAGACGTCCGGGCGATCTGGAAGAAAATTTCCAAATTCTCAGCTCAGACGTCTGGGAAAACAACCAAACGTCGGTGCTGTTTAATTCAGCCAATTTGCCTAATTTTCAGTGGTTTCCATTTTAATCGATTTTCGTTGATCCGGTTGGTTGTTGTCATTCATTATCGACTTTGATGACTTCTTTTCTGGATTTTTGGGAATATCCATTTGATGAACTTGATATCGATTTTTATGGTTTTAATTCATGTCGTCGAATGTGAATTTTTGGTGATAGATTGTTTTTACAATCGTTTATATGATTTGTCACTTTAAAATACAAAGGTTTCTATACTAGTAGTAAATACTCAAACTCTTTCACATAAATGATTTCAACATTTACTTTTAATACAAAGCTCATTTTTAAAACCGTTTTCCAATCTATTAGTATATAAAAGCCTTTACCTCATTCGTACGAGGAATCCAATTAAACGACTTAGCAAAACAAGTGGTATGAAACGCTTGCGTTTACTTCGTCGGTTAATTCTTACTTGTTCGATTGAAATCTTGTGGCAATTTTCGAGTGGAAATCTACAATTTGTTCGTAAATATTTAAGTTAAGCCAGTGGTTATGGGACATGAAGCTAAACTCATTTATTTACTAGCTTGGTGTAATTTACACTTTTATTGATCTATGACGATCATTTTATGGTTTAGACTAGCGATATGCGATGTCTCTTTGTCCGCGTGGGGGACTGTACCCTGTTATGTTGAGCTTCATCTCATTTTTATAGGCTAGCGACCTATGGGTTTTATGGAGTTCGGTTCATCGGGCATACCGTTGTACTATGTCGTTGTTCCGGCTTATTTAAGTTTCAGGTTCCTCGGGCATATCGTTGTACTACGTCGTTGCACCGGCTCTATGGGTTAGCGACCCATGGTATAGCGTCCCGTTTGTGATACACGTGTTGGTGGGTTTTCATGCTCCCGTTTATGATAGGCCTCCCCCTTTTTGTGATTTCTGGATTTCTAATTGATGATTTCTGGAATTTGTGTTTCACCAATTTTTGTGATTTGTATTGATAAGCCCTATCAATATTTGTAGTCTGGTGAATAAAAAATAAAGAATATGACATCCTTTTTGGTGTTTGGGGAGATTTAAGATATTTAATGATTTTTGTTGTTATCATATAAATTTGTTATATCTCTTATCCTCTCTCATCTTATCTGATATTTATAGCTAGACTGATCTTTTTATTATTTTTCTTCTTAAATAATACTCGGGTCCGACCGGGGTGTTTCAGGTGCTTCCACTTGACTTCTTAGCAGAGACTAGCTTCTGACTTTTGGCTAACTACTTTAGCTTAGTAGTTTTTGTTTTTATACATTCGAGATAGAGACTCCTTGATGTATACATATTCTTTTGTTTAGCACTTGTACCTATTCTTTTGTGATGTAGTGGATCTTGTATGACCACTACTTTGATGTACACTTCTATGTGTTATATTCATATCTTTTTCCACATTTGTGATATGAATATCTATGACTGATTTATGTTATGCTTATTTTATATTTGTTTCCGAAGGCCACGTAGCCACTGTGTAGTAGCTTTGAGTTTGAATTTGATATGTCAGATTTCCTCTTGAAATGAAATGCATGACATACTATCTGACATATCGGTACTCGCACAAAGCAATTATACAGATGGTCGCTCCTCAACAGCCTTATTCTTCATACTAATTGATGGCATTACCCAGTAGTGTCCTTGGTTAGTGTGAGTATAGAGGTGGGGCGTCACAGCTTGGTATTAGAGCCAAACTTCAGAACAATGTTGAATAATCTAGCAAGGATCATTGTCCTAAGTCTCTCTTAGGAACGTGCCTTAGGATTTAACTCGAGTTTTAGGACCCATTCTATCCTATTTTTCTTTTATGATGCCTTGTTTTATCGATAGAGTTGTTTGATATTCATTCTGAGAATAACCATTTTCCTCTTCTTTCTTTACTTCTTAAAGAAGAGAAATGGTTAGACCTGGCCGTCCTAGCACCGATCAATCCAATGCTACTCCTCAGGATGGTGTATTCATATCTGCCCAACAGCTTTTGGATACTGTAAAGAATGCCCAAGCTGCCGGACCCATTCCTGAGCCTACTCATCCTAAATCTGGGTTTGCACGCTTGTGTAGTGATTACACCAATTTGGGTGGAAGGCCATTCAAGGGTTTTGAAAGCGTTATTGAAATCCAAACTTGGCTTAGGACATGCGATCGCATCTTTTTTCGCATGAATCTTATGGATCTACATCGTGTCCAAGTGGCTTCTAGCATGCTCCAGGAGAGAGCATTAGATTGGTATGAGCTTTTGATTTCAGAAATTGTTGAAGCGGATCTTACTTGGGAGCAATTCCGGGAAAGGTTCAAGTAAAAGTTTGTGCCGGAAGCAGAAAAAGTAACTTTAGCCCGACGCTTTATTGACCTTGTTCAAGGTGAGTCTTATGTGACAGATTATGTCGCATCTTTTGAATCCCTCTCTAAATATGGGGTCGAGTATATTAATACCCTATTGAAGAAAAATCAAAGGTTTATCTATGGGTTGAATAAGAACCTCAAAAAGGCTTTACTTCTGAAACTAGAAGTTTCTTTCGATCAGCTTGTAGACATCGCTCTTCAACTTGAAGAGGCCGATAAAGAAAGTGATGTTGAAGTTGCGGGTGCCAAACAGAACTTCAACATCAACAAGAAGAGGAAACTCGACATTAAGTTCAAAGGCCCTAATCCCAACAAGAAAGGGAAGCAAGCAACTTCGGTAGCAAAGACTCCTACCCCTAATCGTGGAGAATGCTACAATTGTGGATCTAAGGACCACTATGCAAATAAGTGTCCGAAGTCCCCTACTTGTCGTTATTGAAAAAGTTCAGGCCATCTTATATATTCATGTCCCAAACTTCAAAGCAAGAAAGAGGGAAAGTTGAATGTTGTGCAAGCCCCTAGTAACCCTTCTCTTGGTCAAGGTATTTCTCATTCTATCCTTGATGGCATTATTATGTTTCGTGATCATCCTATTCGAGTTCCTTTTTGATACGGGTGCATCCCACTCTTTTATATCGAAAGAACTTGTTGATACTTTGTCTTTAAATGTTATAGACTTGATGACTTCATTGAGAATTGCGAATCCGGTTGGTGGATCCACAACACTCAGTTTATTTTGTAAAGATGCCGAGATTTATTTTATGTGATTATGCTTTCTGAGCCGATTTGCATGTTATGCGCTACTTAGGTTTCAGAATGATTTTGGGAATGAATTGGCTTAATCGTTATGAAGCCCACGTCCTATGTCCCGAGAGGACTATTCATCTTCGACATCCCCAATCTGTTAAGCAGATTTCTATTGTTCTTAAAGATTCAGATTCCAATTCGGTAGCATCCTTATATTCTCTAAATCCACATGATGACGAGGAAGATGTCATTTCCCTCATTCATGTTGTTCGTGAATTTCTCGATATATTTGAACCCGTTTTAGGATTACCACCTAAGCGAGCAATTGAGTTCAAAATTAATCTAATCCCTGGAGCTCTACCTATCACTCGTCCTCCTTATCGTATGTCCAATAAGGAGAATGAGGAGATGCAAAAACAATTATCCGAATTGGAAGCAAAACAATTTATTCGATCTAGTTCCTCTCCTTGGGGAGCTTCAGCTATCTTTGTGAAGAAATCCGATGGTACACTTAGGCTTTGCGTTGACTATAGTAAGCTTAATGATCTCACTATCAAGAATAAATACCCTTTGCCACAGATTGATGATCTATTCGTTCAACTTAGCGGTGCTAGAATCTTTTCACAGTTAGGCTTAGCAATCGGTTTTCATCATCTTCGAATTGCAGAGGATAGTATTCCTTTGACATCATTCCGTACTCGTTATAGATCTTATGAATGGCTTGTTATGCCATTTGGTTTAACGAATGCTCTAGCTTATTTCGTTGACCTTATGAATCAAGTTTTCAACGACTTCCTCGATCGATTTTTTCTCATCTTTATAGATGATATTCTTGTTTATTCTAAAACCGAAGAAGAGCATGAAAAACATCTTCGAATTGTGTTGGAAACCATTAGGAGCAATAAATTGAAAGCAAAATTTTCTAAGTGCCACTTTTGGCAATCCCGTGTGAAATTTTTAGGACATATTATTTCTGAATCTGGAATTTCCATGGATCCTTCAAAGATTGAGGCGATTCAAAATTGGAAGAGACCGGTGAGTGTGACGAAAATTCGTAGCTTTCTTGGAATGGCGGGCTATTACCGTCGGTTCATAAAAGATTTTTCTAAAATTTTCGTACCTCTTACTAGTTTGACAAAGAAGGGATTTAAGTACATTTGATCAGACAAATGTGAAGCTGCTATTCAGAAATTAAAAGAACTCCTTTCCGATGCTCCTATTCTTGTGATTCCCGAAGGGAATCAAGACTTGATTGTTTATACCGATGCTAGTCGTGTTGGTTTGGGAGCCGTTCTCATGCAAATGGAACGTGTTATCGCTTATGCTTCTAGGCAATTAAAGCCTGCCGAGACTAGATATGCCACTCATGATTTAGAGCTCGCGGCCATTGTTTTCGCCCTTAGAATTTGGCTTCTTTATCTTTTTGGAGAGAAATTTGTTCTCTACACCGATCATAAATCTTTGAAGTATTTGTTCTCTCAGAAGGAACTTAATTTGCGTCAACAGCGTTGGCTCGAATTCCTTGCATCTTATGATCTTGATATTCTTTATACTCCTGGAAAAGGAAATCGTGTTGCCGATGCCCTTAGTCATAAGAAACAAGCGGTTGTTTCCATGATGATATCCGAATGGAATGATCTCGAGACTTTGTCCACTTGTGAGATTCGAGACCGTAAATCCGATTCATGTTCATCTCTTGTTTTATGTAGCCTTGAGGCTCATCCTTCTCTTTTAGTCCGCATCCTTGAAGCTCAAAAGCATGATCCCGAATTGGCTCTTCTTAGCCAAAGTTGTAGGGATAAAAATAATATTGATGGTTTGAAAGAATTTGAAATCGATGCTCGTGGAGGCATTCGAAAATTTGGTAGACTTATTGTGCCAAATATTAGTGATCTTCGTAAAGACATTTTAGATGATTCTCATCATTCTAAATTTACCATTCATCCCGGTAATAGTAAAATGTACGCGGACATGAAACAACTTTATTATTGGGATGGAATGAAATCTGGTATTGCTAACTTTATTAAGCGTTGCATGACTTGCCAACTCAAAAAGGCCGAGCATCAAAGGCCTGGTGGGTTATTGCAACCTTTAGACATTCCCGTTTGGAAGTGGGATCAAGTCTCCATGGACTTTATTGACGGTCTTCCCCATTCTTGTTCAGGTCATGACAGTCTATGGGTGATTGTGGATAGACTTACAAAATCCACCCATTTTATTCCCGTTCGGTCCAATCGGACTGTATCTCTTTTGGCTAAACTCTATGTTAAAGAAATTGTTAAATTGCATGGAGTTCCTACTTCTATTGTTAGTGATCGTTATCCATTATTTACTAGTGGATTTTGGAAGGGTCTTCAAAAAGCTTTGGGAATGAAGCTTAATTTTAGCACCGCTTATCATCCTCAGTCCGATGGACAAACAGAGCGTGTGAATCAAACTCTTGAAGATCTTCTTCGCGCATGTGTTCTTGATTTTGGTGGAAGTTGGGAAGATCATGTTTCTCTTATTGAGTTTTCTTATAATAATAGCTTCCAATCTAGTATTGGTATGACACCTTTCGAGGCACCTTACGGAAGGCCATGCCGATCCCCTTCATGTTGGCTTGAAGCCGGTGAGAAGCTGGTTTTAGGTCCAGATTTTATTCGTGACTCCATAGAAAAGATTGACCTTATTCGTCATAGGATGAAAGAACCTCAGAGTAGACAAAAATCCTATACCGATAACTGAAGGAGGAATTTAGAATTTTATGTGGGAGATTTGGTATTCAATCGTGTTTCACCTATGAAGGGTGTTGTGCGTTTCAGTCGATCGGGAAAATTAGCACCTCGATATATTGGCCCATTTCCCATCACCAAACGCATTGGTTCAGTGGCTTACCGCCTTTTATTACCGGCTTAATTTTCTGCTATTCATGACGTATTCCACATTTCTCAACTACGGAAATGCCTTAGAGATTCCGGTTTTATTCTTGAGCCCGGTGTGATTGATGAAATTTAAGTTTCACCTAATTTGACTTATGAGCAACATCCTATTCGTATCATTGCTACGAGGTTAGATGCCTTCGTAATAAAGATGTTCCGCTTGTGAAAGTTCAATGGTCCGCAAATCCTAAGGACTGTTCTTGGGAAAATAGAGAATTCATTGAGCGAACACATCCTGACTTACTCTCTCGTGCTTCTTAAGGTGAACTTCTCACTTCAAAATTTTCTTTTGTGTTGTTATGCATTAGAGTGTGTTACTCTTTATTTTCTTCTTAAATACTACGATGACGCAATTTCTTTAAGGAGGGGAGTCTATAACAACCCGCATATTTTACGATTATATATATTTAAATGTTTTATTTAAATATAACATCGTTTGTTGAATTTAAAGTCCGAAATGTGACTTTTTGTAAACATTCAAATTTGGACTTGTGACCACTTCCATTGAGTTCAAAACGACATTTACAACTTTTTTGAGTATAAACATTGATATGTTTGGAGTTGATTAGTATTTTGGTATTTTGTTTGGGCTTTGGGTTGTATTCTAGCCCACTAACCCAATAAGAAAACCCAAACCTTCTACCAAATACCTCCCACTTCACTCCTCTTCATTCATTCATTCATTCATTCATTCATTCCACTTTCTAAATTCCTAACACTCAAGCCCTAAAAAATAGGGGAAAAGAAAAGAGATTAGAAATTCCTAAGCCCTAATTCTCTTAGGAAATTCAACTTCAAGATATAAATCAAAGAGAAGCTTAGGTAAGCATCCTCTTCATCTTCTCCATCTCAATCTCTCTCAATTTTTTGAAATTCCTATAAACTAACTTAGGAAATTCATTTCATTTGATAATAGGTTGAAGATACTTGAGGTGTTGTTGAAGAGAAATCGATCTTGCTTTGTTTTAGAGCTTCTCATTTCTTGTTTTTGGGTTTAAAGTTGAGTTCTTGAACTCACATCTATGTCTATAGCTTTCATTGTTGTTAGGTATGAATTCCTAACATCTATTTAATGTCCAATTGCTTTTGAATTGAATTGGATTGGTGAATTTTCCAATTTTGGTATTTTGAAGTCAAAATCTTTAAAAATCCTACTATGGATGTTTGGATATGTTGTTTGGAGTGCATTGAAGAGCCTATAGGGCTGGGTTGTCGTTTGGCATCCCTAGCCACCATCGCTCATCCGATCACTTCCGAACCGATTTGGCCATTAATGTCCTAGGCTGATTTTTGCCCTGAGCTTCATCCTAGACGTCTGGGAAAACACTAAAATGTCTGGGCCATCGGAATAAAAATTCCAGATGTACAGCTCAGACGTCTTAGGATATTCCTAGACGTATGGGCGATCTAGAAGAAAATTTCCAGATTCTCAGCTCAGATGTCTGGGAAAACCACCAGACGCCTGGTGCTTTTTAATTCAACCAATTTGCCTAATTTTCAGTGGGTTTCCGTTTTAATCGATTTTCGTTGATCCGGTTGGTTGTTGTCATTTATTATCGACTTTGATGACTTCTTTTCTGGATTTTTGGGAATATCCATTTGATGGACTTGATATCGGTTTTTATGGTTTTAATTCATGTCGTCGAATGTGAATTTTTGGTGATAGATTGTTTTTACAATCGTTTATATGATTTGTCATTTTAAAATACAAAGGTTTCTATACTAGTAGTAAATACTCAAACTCTTTCACATAAATGATTTCAACATTTACTTTTAATACAAAGCTCATTTTTAAAACCGTTTTCCAATCTATTAGTATATAAAAGCCTTTACCTCATTCGTACGAGGAATCCAATTAAACGACTTAGCAAAACAAGTGGTATGAAAAGCTTGCGTTTACTTCGTCGGTTAATTCTTACTTGTTCGATTGAAATCTTGTGGCAATTTTCGAGTGGAAATCTACAATTTGTTCGTAAATATTTAAGTTAAGCCAGTGGTTATGGGACATGAAGCTAACTCATTTATTTACTAGCTTGGTGTAATTTACACTTTTATTGATCTATGACGATCATTTTATGGTTTAGACTAGCGATATGCGATGTCTCTTTGTCCGCGTGAGGAACTGTACCCCGTTATGTTGAGCTTCATCTCATTTTTATGGGCTAGCGACCTACGAGTTTTATGGAGTTCGGTTCATCGGGCGTACCGTTGTACTATGTCGTTGTTCCGGCTTATTTGAGTTTCAGGTTCCTCGGGCGTATCGTTGTACTACGTCGTTGCACCGGCTCTATGGGTTAGCGACCCATGGTATAGCGGCCCGTTTGTGATACACGTGTTGGTGAGTTTTCATGCTCCCGTTTATGATAGGCCTCCCCCTTTCTGTGATTTCTAGATTTCTAATTGATGATTTCTGAAATTTGCGTTTCACCAATTTTTGTGATTTGTATTGATAAGCCCTATCAATATTTGTAGTCTGGTGAATAAAAAATAAAGAATATGACATCCTTTTTGGTGTTTGAGGAGATTTGAGATATTGAATGATTTTTGTTGTTATCATATAAATTTGTAATATCTCTTATTCTCTCTCATCTTATCTGATATTTATAGCTAGACTGATCCGTTTATAATTTTTCATCTTAAATAATACTCGGGTCAGACCTGGGTGTTTCAGGTGCTTCCACTTGACTTCTTAGCAGGGACTAGCTTCTGACTTTTGGCTAACTACTTTAGCTTAGTAGTTTTTGTTTTTATACATTCGAGATAAAGACTCCTTGATGTATACATATTCTTTTGTCTAGCACTTGTACCTATTCTTTTATGATGTAGTGGATCTTGTATGACCACTACTTTGATGTACACTTCTATGTGTTATATTCATATCTTTTTCCGCATTTGTGATATGAATATCTATGACTGATTTATGTTATGCTTATTTTATATTTGTTTCCAAAGGCCACGTAGCCACTGTGTAGTAGCTTTGAGTTTGTATTTGATATGTCAGATTTCCTCTTGAAATGAAATGCATGACATACTATCTGACATATCGGTACTCGCACAAAGCAATTATACAGATGGTCGCTCCTCAACAGCCTTATTCTTCATACTAATTGACGGCATTACCCAGTGTGTCCTTGGTTAGTGTGAGTATAGAGGTGGGGCGTCACATTAAGCCTCATAACCAAATTTGTGAATTCCTCAAAAAACCACATGATTTATTTGGTTCATAAAATGCGTAAATTGATTATTATTTTTGATATAATAATAATTATTAATTTATTTGATATTTTTAGGGATGTTTGTAATTATTTGAATGCATATATAAAAGTTTTATTTGTACGTATCGATATTGATATATTTTCTAAATGGGTATAAGCAAGAGATAATTTCTTAAAAAGCTTTTGGAAACTTTGCACCATGTAGATGGAAAATAATGGTTGGCATGATATGTAAAGAGGGCATAATGAGAAAGAATTAAGGGATTAATTAGAGAAGTTTTAAATAAAAGAGCGCGAAAGGTTTCATTCTTTCAATTAAAACAAACCAAGTAATTCCATTTCCTTCATTCATTTTCTTCTTTTTCCTATTTTCTCCAAACCATGGCTAAAAATTTCTTCATGATTTTCTAAAAAAAATTCAACTCTAAATCGAATCAAAAAATTAGATAAAATAAAGAGCTATGTGGTTCGTCTATCTCCTGCAATGATTGGGTTTTGTTTTCCAAATTCAGAGGAGGATTCACAGATCAAGGTGCCACTTATTAGCTAGATCCATAAGGTAAAAGTTCTTTTCATTTATATTTTTTTATCACTTTATAATAATACATGTATATATATATATTTATACAAATATATATATCATTTCCTCACCATAATATATAATTGACATCATAATCTAAAAAATTAATTGGATGATTTGATTTGATTTAATTCATTGTTTAAAATCTAAAAATATTTATGTGTAAAATTATAATTTCATCTATAAAAATGATTCAGTATAATGATTTTCTAAGTTAATATATCTATATATAATATAAATACCTTGATTTGAAGCTTTTGAAGTTACTAAAATTCCCTAACATCTTTTGTAGCTTATAGTTAGCCAATAAATGGGACTTTTGTACTCTCCATACTGTAATGACATTTTTCAATTATTTGCACGTCGATATTCATCCTCAATTCAATGCCTTCTCCATCTTCTTCTTATGTTTCTTTATTTATCAAAAGAATAAATAAATTAATAAAGTAAAGTTGAATGTTTAAATCTCATCCCTGTGCAATCTCATGGTGTTTTTCTTTACGAAACTACAATCTATTCATTTGCAATTTCTGTAAAGTAGTAAAACGACAACACAAGAAAATCCAGAATCAATCTGTATAAAATTTGGATTTGGAAGCAACGTGCTTACTACTTTAGGTTTGAAAATGTGACCAACTATAGTTTTAGTAATTGGTATCTACTCAATTGGCTTTGTTACCACTTTTCATTTGTTAAGAATGCTCTATCTTTACAAATGTACGACTAGCGGTAGTTCTTTGGTTTCGGTTTTTAACTTTTATGCTACTTTGAAAAACTCTAAAATCATTATTTCTATTTGATTAATTTTAAAATATAGGGAGAAAATAACTGAAATGGAATTATAATACTCCACACATTATGTTTAATACATTTCTTAACACAAATTGATTTTTGGATATTAACATTTTGTTAAGTTTAATGATGGTATGTTGCTTATTATTACATGATTTTACTCACATTTTCTATAAAAAGAAAGAGGAGTAGGTGAAGGACACTTTCAATTTACATTCTGTTGTTAAGCATGAACTAAATTTATGTCAGCAAGTGAATGTATAATATCTTTGAGACTTCATAACCCAAAATTGTATATTTAATGTTTTAATAGGAGGTCAATAGTCTAATGTAAAAATGTTTTTTTTATTTTTTGAAGAGGTTTTAAGGAAATTGAGGAAACATTTACTACTCAACAATGTACCGTGAATTCAAGTTTTAGATTTGGACCATCTTTCAATATGCAGGCTACGAGAGTGTTCCAATAAAATAATTCAAGTTTGTTCTTCTGATTTTGGTCAAGGTGATATATTTATAGTGTTTTATGGTTTTAGCAATATTTTCTATTTTTACTAAACCTTAAGTGTTAATTATATATAAGATGTTAGACCATATGTGCAAATATGTTATAGTGTTTACAACACATTTGAAGTTTTTGCAATTATTAAAATACCCTTTTGTGTAATACACTAACCTGAGACAATTTACCTCATTTCCTTCTCATAACTTAGACATTAGACACGTTTATATGACTACATAACTTCTCAATAATATCTCTCCCCTTTCTCCTTTCTCAACTCCAAAACTATACCTAATCTTAGTAGCTGTATAGTTGTTGGGTTATAGTTGCTTCCATCTAGCCAATTATAAAAAATGAATAAAATGAAGCAAGTTGAAGCGGTAAAGTCTCACTCTAATCTAGAAATTTAGGTTTATTCAATGAATTTAATGGCTATTTTATGCCTACATGAATACCAACAGTGGTCATTCAAAGGATATCATTATCATCTTATTCTGCCTTTATGTGCCAATCTTATTATTCATAAGTTCAATGGGCGTATCAAACTTATTACTAGACTGGATTGTAAAGAATTGTATTTTATGACGGAATATTTTCACTATGATGTATCATGGTCCTTTTTGTTTAATCAATTTTGCAAGAAAAAGTTCATATTCAATAATGGTTCAAATATTAATAATAATACTTTATGAGTGTTAAAGTAACCTTAAACAAAAATTAATTAAGAATGCAATTGTGTTCCATTAAGTAATGATCTTCTATTACCAGTATTGACAAAATAGGAATATTATTCTTATTGTTGATATATATGTTAAGGAGTAAATAAGGAAGAAGGGTTGGTGTTTGAACCAAAAATGACACAAACATCCAATAGAAAGTAGAAGAGAATAAAAAGTGAAGAAAACAAATTAAAAACAAGAAGGAAATGAACGCATAAGGTTTTATAGTGGTTCAGTGTACTCCGGCCTACGTCCGCTGCAAAGATTTTGTTTATTTATACTGTAGATTACAAGTACAATTTGCTTGGATTTGTGTAAATCCATGAAGTTATGAAAAAATGGCAGAGCATAGGCAGGAAAGAAGAGAAAAAAGATCCCTTGAATGAACCATGCCTCTTTTATTATAGAGGTAGATGACCAAATATCTCGTTGAAACTTCTCCTACAAATCTCACTGCCAAGACCAAGTCGCCCAAAAAATCTCAACTTCATATCCCCCGGGGTTGGGGATCAGTACCGACCCCTATAGAGGAGATTGGTACCAGCCCCTATAGGGGGATCAGTATCGATCCCTGCATATAGGCAAGGACACTTAGAAATTTTTCGTATTGGCTTGCCTTGATGTTGGCTTCATGTTTCCAAGGTTGTTTTGCATAGCTGCCTAGGTTTTTTTTAGCCCAAGTGATGTATCTACAGAAGGTTGGACTGCTACTTTAGACTATATATAGAGATTGCCAATACGATGCATAGAAACTCTGGAACAACATTTGAATCACGCTTTATGTAGCTAGAGAAGAGTGTCATAGAAGTAGAGGGCACTATAGATGTACCCTTGGGGACCGGTACCGATTCCCTATGTAGGGTGAAGCACTCAGTGAATTCAGCATGCAGGATTGGTACTCCCTAGGTGAGGGATCGGTACCTCTCCCACACTTAGTCAAATTCAGCATGCGGGATCGGTACCCCCTAGGTGAGGGATCGGTACCTATCCCACACATAGTCAAATTTAGCATGTGAGATTAGTATCTCCTAAGTGAGGAATCGGTACCTATCCAATGCTTAGTAATTTTCTGAGTTTTGAACTTTTTGGGATGGTTTGCCTCCACTTTACGGTCTTGATTGTACTTGAGTTTTGAGCTTTGTAGTCATCTCTCCCGATTTCTTGCCTCAATAACTTCGAAGTCTGACTTGTCGGGTTTGTCCGTATACTACCTGGTCAAAAGGTGGGATAACATTTGTCACCCGAAGCACGCCTTGCGAATGGAAGGTGTGCTTTTCTCATGAACATATGTAATGCCAATCTTCGATGGTTGAGTTCTCTGGCTACTTCAATCCTGATGAATCATTTAGTTCCTTCGGATTCTCTTACCAATCATGGGTCATTCCAAACCCATTACAGTCTAAGATTCTAAGCTATGTCTAACTGTAAACTATACATCACCATCATTTCGATTTCATTTGAAATTATTACATATCAAATCATCCCATGTTCATCCGGGATTTGTCAATTCTATTCCAATTATAAGGCGTTCAAATCCTTTTCTATCAAAATCAAATTTGTTTTCATTTTTAGGTTTGATCTCTGCAGATCATTTATTGAATTCATGACTGTTCAGGGTTAATAGTTAAATCCATTTCCATTCGAGACTGGTAATCAATTCATTGTCGTTCGGGATCGATAATCAAATCCTTGGTTGTTCAAGACCGATAATCAAATCTGTAGCCGTTTGGGGATGATGACCATTCGGGGTCGATAATCAGGTTCATGGTCTCTCTAGAACGATCTATGGCCTCTCTGGGCCATTGCTAAGCCTAATCCACTCGCTCTCCAGTGAGGGACTTAATGACGAGCAAGCCCATCCAATCACTCTCTGCTGAAGTGACATACTCCCTGCACTCCGGTCCAACATTTCGGTTGGGACAAAACGCGATCCTTGCTAAGCCCAATCCGCTCGCTCTCTGACGAGAGGACTCAACGACAGGTAAGACCATCCACTCGCAATCCGATGATGTGACTTACTCCTTGCAATCTAGTTCCTCCACTCTAGACGGAACATAACATGATCAAATCCATGGTCTCTTCGAAACCTTGTCGAACCCAATCGGCCCGCTGTCTGACAAGAGGACTCGACAACTAGTAAACCCATCCACTCACGTTCCGGTAAGGGTATTTACTTCTTGCACTCTAGTTTCGACCCTCCGGACGGGACTTTAAGTGATTAGTATCGTACAAGCCCATCCACTCGTACTTCAATGAGGGGATTCACACCATGCACACCGGTCCCGTCCTTTCGAACGGGACATTAAAGCGATCAATATCAGTCATCACATTGAATGTGGATTTTAATAATCAAATTCAAATATTATGAAAAATATAAAGCCTAACATCAAGTACTGCCTCGTCGAGCACTACAGTCTAACATCCAGCCCAGAACGTGCTTAGGGACCGTTCGGGATCCCGTATACGAGTATGTGTCTAGACTGTATTATTGCATGGTTTCTTAAAAAAGGGAAAATGGAGCTCGAGAACCAGACCAGATTTCCTGCTATCTCGATCAAGAGATGACCATCCTCGACCTTGATCGAAGGCTATTTCCGTTTGCTACAGATGACGACTGCTCCCATTCCGTTACTGCAGTTCGATTTCTTGCGTATTTCTATAACCGGTTATCTCTGACATGTTCCTCTATCAGATCCCATATCTGCCTGCAATCGTTTGTGTTATGTTCATCCATTTCATGGAATAGGCTGTACTTTTTAGATGTCTTTTCATGCTCTGTGGGTCCTTACCTTATTGGCTTTCGATAGGGGAGTTGCCCCATAGTATCCTAGTAGATCCGTTACAGGGTCTTATTCAAATCAGTGTAAGAAGAGAATTTCGGTTCTCTCCTCTACTGCATCAAGCCATCATATCCATCATCCATCCTCTGCTTTCCTTTGTCCTTGCTGGATCCCTCTCTAGGCGGTCCTTTGCTATTTCAACATTCACTTCTTCCTTATCGGCTTCAGTGTCCTCCCGCTATAGAAACCTTTTAGCTTCGTGGTAAAACTCCATGAGGTCCATAGGTGGATCCCATTCTAATGCAACTTTTTTCTTATTTGCAATTCCAAAAACTACGACTATCAAAACCACTGATGGATCCGACATATCCACTTAGACAACCGCCGCATTGAATCTCGTCAGAAAATTCTTGAATGACTCCCAGGCCATTTGTTTCACAGTTGATAAAGTCATCACATTCTTGGGTCGCGAGATGTGGTCCTGAAACTATCTCATAAACCTATCAACTAACTCATTTCACGTGCTTATGGAACCATTCTCCAACCGCCTGAACCATAGCATAGCCAAATCTGTTAGATATAGAGGGAAACACTGTCCCATAACTTTCTCAGATGCCCCCGTCACTACCATGTACCAGATGTATCTCATCAAATGAACTATAAGGTCTGACTTTCCATCATATATCTCTAGTGCTGGTAGTTTAAATTATGGTAGATTCCTAGGGTACCGGACGTTCGAAGTAAATGGACTCCTATTTACATCTCCCAAGCTTCGATTAGACAATCCGCCTATCATAGCTCGCCTTATCATCTCAACAAATCTATCCTTGTCATCCAACGGTAATCTCTAGTTTGCATTCTCAGTCTGCCCCTGACTACATGAGGGAATTCTGGCATGTACTGCTCTAGTCGTGCCTCCATATTCTGATTTGCATTGGTATGCCCAGTGTCGTTCCTTGGACGTGCAACATCTCCACCAAGGGTGACCTAAGCCATGCCCCCAGGCCATGGGGGATCGATACTGAACCATTGGGGGTCGGTACCGACCCATAGTGTGGGCTCAGGGTTTGGCCTCGGTTGCTCCACTCTATCTCTTGGCGCATTTGCTCCTGTTCCTTGCCTATGTTCCTAAATTATAGCTACCCATGCTCCTGCTTTTTATCCTTGATTATGATTTGCAACTACTCCAACTATTCCTACTCGGCCCATTCTTTTGAAAACATTTTCAATCATCTTCTACTGACAGGCAATCATCCTATCTTGCATCCCATTCATCATAGTCTCCATCTCTTCTCTAGTTATGTAGATTGACGGGGGGTTAGCTCCTATGGACACCTCTTAGCTGCCCCTTTGTTAATTTCCTGCTATAACAGTCCTCCTAGTTGATTGTCTAGCCATTTAGAATCCTTTTCAAATCTTTGATCAACAAGTTCAAGTGTTTCTAAATGAAAGCACCAAAAATATTTGAACCAAATATGGCATAAACACCTAGTAGAAAGTAGAAGAGAACAAAAAGTAAAGAAAACAAATTAAAAACAAAAGGAAATGACACATAAAGTTTTATAGCGGTTCAACGTACATTGGCCTATGTCCACTCCAAAGATTTTGTTTATTTATACTCTAGATTATAAGTAAAATTTGCTTGGATTTGTATAAATCCATGAAGTTATGAAAAAATGGTAAAGCGTAGGCAGGGAAAAAGAGAAAGAAAATTCCTTGAATGAGCCATGCCTTCTTTATTTATAGGGGTAGATGACCAAATATCTCCCCAAAACTTCTCCTACAGAATCTTGCCGCCAAAATCAAGTCACCCAGAAAATCAACTTCATATCCCCTAGGGTTGGGGATCGATACCGACCCCTATAGGGGGATCAGTAACGATCCTTATATATAGGCAGAGATACTTAGCAACTTTTCATGTTGGCTTGCTTCGATGTTGGCTTTATGTTTCCAAGGTT
Source organism: Allium fistulosum (assembly GCA_030737815.1). Classification (NCBI taxonomy): domain Eukaryota; kingdom Viridiplantae; phylum Streptophyta; class Magnoliopsida; order Asparagales; family Amaryllidaceae; genus Allium; species Allium fistulosum. Next base: position 974,501,855 of record CM060901.1, read on the forward strand.
GTTTTGCATAGTCGCCTATGTGTTTTTAGGCCCAAGCGATGGATGTATAGAAGGTTGAACTACTGCTTTAGGCTTTATATGGAGATTGCCAATACAATGCATAGAAACTATGGAACAACACTTGAATCGGGCTCCATGTAGCTATAGAAGAGTGTCATGGAAGTGGGGGCCACTCTGGACGTACCATTAGGGATCTGTACCGATGCCCTATGTAGAGTGAAACACTTAGTGAATTCAGCATGCGGGATTGGTATTCCCTAGGTGAGGGATCAGTACTTTTCCCACACTTACTCAAATTTAGCATGTGGGATCGGTACCCGCTAAGTGAGGGATCGGTACTTATCCCACACTTAGTCAAATTCATCATGTGGGATCGGTACCCCCTAGGTGAGGGATCGGTACCTATCCCAGACTTAGTCAAATTTAGCATGTGGGATCGGCACCCCCTAGGTGAGGGATCGATACCTATCCCACACTTAGTGATTTTCTAACTTCGGAATTTTTTGGGTTAGTTTGCCCCCACTTTGCAATCTTGATTGTAATCGAGTTTTGATCTTTATAGTTATCTCTCTGGGCTTCTTGCCTCGATAACATCGAAATCTGACTTGTCGGGTTTGTCTGTATACTGCTTGGTCAAAAAGCAGGATAATAGTTAGGGATGTGGATACAGGTATATGTACACATAGATGTCTTTTTATGTTATGTTTGCACTTTAGCTTTCTTTCAAGCAAGCAGGATCTGAGTTATTAGGATTTACCTTGGAGATGATAAAACAAAGAGCTAAACTAAGATTAATAAATACATAATAATGATGGATCTAATGGCTACTCAAGGTTGTTAAACTGATGGATAAAACAAATATTGAAGCTTTATAACAACAGATACATCCGTTAACTGACACAACCAGTCAAAATCCTTTAGTGCTTATCTTTTATACAAGTGTCCACAATCTTGAAGTTCCTCCACCACATGGTGAACCCATCCATGACCGTTGAGTCCAACACATCCGCCACCTTCCTAACTCCAACCACATACGTGTCTACATTACGTTGGATTGCAAACTAGTTAAACTGAATTACAGGGTTGTCACCCATGTTCACACTAGCCAGCTGTACAGACCCAACAACGGTGTTTTCTATAAAATTTTCGACGATGGTGACCCCAGTCTTGTAGACATGACATTGGACATAGCTTCCGGGTCCAAGAAGGCTTCAGAGTTGGTGGGGCTAACCACTTGGATGAGGGAGTGGTCATCTACCGGCATGCATGAGAGGATGGAGATGTCGTTCGGTTGTAACGGAGGTACTGCCCCACATATTGACAAAAAACGCAGAAGCCTAATTATAAAGGTATTGTTAGCTTTTTAATTATAGATTTTTATAGGTTTACAATGTAAAATCCAATTATAAAATGAATAGGTTCTTTTTGGAGAAAGTTACTATGATTACATTCATACAAAAGCGGGTGCACTGTGGATATATTGCATTTTTTGTTTGAAGTAATATGTAAAAATCATTCGAAGGATTTTGTGTTAGCATCCAAATGATGGTGTGCACCATAGCAGATGTAATTGGTACTCATTATCGGATTATGGAAATGAATAAAATGAAACCATAGTTTCATAGCCATTATATTTAATCGAGTCCACACAGGTATTTGATATTGCAAAGCTTGAGTATAAGATAACTGGAATGTTGTTCTATATTTATAGTGGAAATTCAATGATTTTTCATTGACTGCACTTATAGTAAGATCACCATCTTATATTTATAACTATAAAAAAATGCAACAGTAGAATAGAGCATGTCAAATATCTATATCTATAGTTGGACTTTCGAATACAACAAAAATGAATAAGCTACATTATAATTACTTCAATAGCAGTTTACCTAAACTACTAATTATTTTTAACTCTGTTATATTCAAATTATTGATTGGTATTCATACATATTATACAATCTAATAGGAAATTCACTAATTTACTATTTATATTAATCTACAACCAAAACTCAAAGTAGTTTTATACCGTGAAAATTTGCTTGAACTGTTGCAAATATTGATGTGTATTGTAATGGCCAGCCTTTTTGACCTTTAAAAGTCGATATTAATCCATTCATGATATTCACATGTCGAGCATCAAGGGTCGAAAATATAGATTGATAGGGTGAAAGGAAAGAAAAATACATAGCATAACCTTATATTGTGACGAGTAATATATAATATACACATGATCTTTACAAAAGAAAACTGTAATAAACGTACATCAACCAGAGTAAACTAACCTATCATCGGCCCAGACAGTTATAACACTCCGTCCTCACAAATGTCGATAAATACAAAACAAAAATGTAGTGAAAATTAAAGATATATGAAAATGTCTTGGAGGCATTCAGCTCGTCTCTTGAAGCTCCAAAGCATTCATAACTAAATCTAAAAATATGCTCGGCAATACCCGAGCATCATAAGAAAATAACGTCCGGATCAGTCTGGTAAATCGGCATAAGAAACACAAATCATATGGACTTTTAATGTTATAAATGTTTTCAGAAATAAAGGTACCTCGTAAGACCATGTTTCATATAAACATGTATGGGTTTTTACCTTACGATAACCAAACCAAATCCTATGATATTATAATAATATCTAGGGTATAAAATAAATATATAACATAGCTGAACTACTTGCATCTCACATTCCAACATATTTAGTATACAACTAAGTCCATAAGACATGTATTGGAAAAGAGATTCCAATAATGACAAGGTAAGGGACTACCTTTCGTACAGTTCACCTCTAGATAAAATGTACGGAGGCTGCCAACCTTACACCTCTACCAACATAGAACCGACTTACTCCTTTCTAAACAGTACTGAATATGATCATCAACCCGACTGCCAACTTAACAAACCATTTTCGTGGCCACAAGCATACATAATCTGTGAATATCGATTCAGATACAAGTGATGACCAAATCTTAATAGTAGCGAACTACATAGCCTTAACGCATTCCCTGTTTTAGTCATTTTCGGGTTTAAGGCCTGAGTTTACGTTTTACATTTTAGCAAATCCCACTTGGAATACTAAAACTGCCCTCTAGGAAATAATGCCACATCAGCATTCATCCATACAAGTTGTTCTAGGACAGAATAAATCGAAGGCACTACTTTTGCTACATCCATTTTGAAATCATCCTAGGGATTAGTAGCAAGTAGCCTTTGCACAGCAAAGAACTTCGTCTTCAATTCCATCATCTTCAAGGTGTCTTCGATTTGAAGGCTAATGCCGTTTCGAAGTGGTTTTTGGATAACTCATGCTTATCCAATCCTGGTCTCTCCAAACTAACAATCGATAGTTTTAAAATTGGCCAAGAATTGATACTTGGTTATTTAACTATTAGACAAACAAACAATCAAACCAGAGATTTAATTTCATACAGAAACCAAGCATGGTTAAGCACTAAGCAACTACTAAGCCTTTTTAATTAATTCTTTCTTTAATTAAAAATCTCTTTTCAAATATTCATATTAAAATACCTTTTTCAAAATATATATTCACAACCCTCTCTACTCTTTTCAATACTTGAAAAATATTCATATACTTATCTCGATAGTATAAGTATATTAATAAGTATATTCACAACCCATTTTGCTTTCAATACTTATAAAACTTTTTTATACTTATCTCAACAGTGTAAGCATAATTACAAAACACTACATTTTCAAAACCATACTTATTTGGGTTTAAAAATAAATGTCATTTAGAAACGTTGACAATAATAACCCAAAACACTTTTGGTGTATGTAACAGGATCGTATAGAAATTAGACCAAATATACTTACCACCACTTTCCAATTTCAAACTTGTACTATCTATTGATTAACAATGAATTCAGACAAGTCAGAAAACTATCCTTACCTCGAAATACATTCTTAATTCTTACAAATAGAGACAAGTTTCCATAACTTGGAATTTGGTGTCAAGTATGAAAAGAATACTTTCCACACCACCATAAGTTGTAAAGATCATTTATGGAAATCAAATCTCATTTTCCTATTATAAAATTCCTTTTTATAAATATCTTTTATATTTATAAATTATTTTATAAATCTCCTTTCTATTTATAAAACTCCTTCTATAAATCTCCTTTTATATTTATATAAATCCTTTTATAAAACTCCAAATTTATTTCTCATATACTTTTTACAAATCTTCGGTTTCAAGATAGGACTAAATGCTTTCCATAAACCGATCATTCCATATCTCACTATAAATTTACAAATGTGATTTATTATTCCAAATTATAAAAATGAAATCATTTCCCTTTTTACAAAATACCATTTATAAATCTATTCTTTCATTTATAAAATATTGTTTATAGATCTATTTTTCTATACAATATTTTATATAAAAAGTTTCACAAAAATTTATTTCAAATTATTTCTATCTTGTTTTAAAACAGAATCACTAAATTATAAAAGATAAATTCCCCTTTTTTGTACAAAATAAACATTATATTAACCTTTCTAAATAATAAATACTCCCTAAAATACTTTTAAAACATTTCCATATATGTTAGAAAGACTAACAAAAAGGTTGAAGTAAAATAGAGAAGTTCAAAAACCAGTTCCAAATAAAATGCCATAGAAAATTCCAAAATCCACATTTAAAAACCATTCCTCGAATCAAAACTAAATTTAAATGAAAACAGCAAACCATAGCATTTTAAAATACTGTAATGAGGCCCAGAGCTACCGTAGCACTTAAGCAATGCTAGTGCTACCTTTATCACTAAAAAAGTTCAACTTTTCAACACATCAAAGTCATATCCAATATGGCCAAGCTAACAAGCTTTGACATTCAATAATTTATATAACAAACATATAACCAAAATTTAAAATCACAATGGCGAGGAATCCGGATCCCTCTACAAAATTCCCTGTATTACCTATATTTCATTTTATATGTAACTCTATTTTCAAAGCGGAAATCCAATCAAACCAATAAATCATTCGAGCACAAAGGCAATAATTTACATCTATCATATTACATATAATATTCATTTAAAGGTAAGACAACACCTCGAAATTCTAGTTGATGCTTAAGCATTTCTGTTCGATCTAAAATCGAATGTTATTCGATTTTATCTCGAAATTCCACTTACTTCAAACTTGAAGAAATCAATCCCCATGCATAAATAATGATACTACGAGTGCAACATAAAAGAATGCATCTCAATTGTACGTCGTATGAGTGAGATATTGATTTTATAAGTTTTGAGATAAATTAAATAATTAATTACACTAATTAACTTGACTAATTCTAATTACCTTTACAAATCCTTCTCCCCCAAAACAAATGTGCACAGTGTACACCTGTACACCACCATAGTCGTGAATCACCTTCCTCCTTGCCGGTGCCACACTCCACCAATGGTTGAACGGACTACACCATTGTATCTCTCTTTGCAATCACTCTCTTTCCTACACCAACCCAAAGAACTCTGCCCCACCCTGATAATCGCGACCGAACCACCATGTCACGACATGCACCAGGTCGCGTTTCACCTCTCATGACCATACATGCCCAAACAGCCACCATCCAAGCTCCTTCACATGAGAAACCAATTGTCACCACCGCCGAAGATTAACATCGCCTATAACTTCGACAATCTCTACCCCTAGATCCTCCTTCACCATGTCAAACAACCCCAACCATCACCGCAACCTTCTACGCCTACACAGATCTGAAGCTAACACTCACACGAGTTCAATAGATCCAAATTCATAATTTTTCGTTAAGTGAATCATTTGATTTTGATTTTTGAAGAAGAGGCTAGGTTTTCACATTTACAAGAGTGGGAAAATGAAATAGGAAAGAGGGAAAAAGAAATGAGAGAGTTGTGTCTGGCGGGTTTATTTAATTTTAAATTTTCTAACACTTCACTACACAGTATCCCGTTCGTGTACGAACCGCGAATGATAGAAATGAAAATACGTTCACACACAACAGTGCGATATGATCACAAAACAACAATAAAATACACTGGTTATATTATTTTGTGGAATTTCAAAAATATCAACGTTTGTTGTAAAATACGTCAAACAGTAATTTAACTATTTTCCAAATTAAAAATTATGGAAAAATCCTAGAAATTAAACTAAAAATACGTCACTAAAATCAAGTCATCTTTATTAACGATTGATTTCCTTTTTATTTATTATATTTGAATCAAATTTGAATATTTAAATAGATTTAATATTCCCATTCGAAAGGTTAAAAATTTCGGGTCGTTATATTCTTTCCTCCTTTAAAGAATTTTATTCCCAAAATTCCCAAAGGATGAAAATGTCTCCAAACCCTTAGGCATTTAAAATCAATTAATTAAAATGGGTTATTGAGCTTTTAAAGTCCCATATGTTACAGAATTTTTTGGAAGCACCTCCTTTGCGCAACTAGGTCCGAAAAAATCATAATCATCAATATAAGCCCATATCCAGGATCTCCATATCTGGGGATAACAGAACAATAATATATACTTATGATATACTTTATAGAGTGTGTATGACATATAGAAAGCACACTCGTTAAACATAAACATGTACCAATCGTCGAGCAAGCAAACTCTACTCATGAAACCAAAAGCTACAAAAAGTCTTTGCTTCCATATACTTGATCATGTGCTCGAATCTGAATCAAGAACAATTACGCAAATAAAACGATCTATATACAACTTACATATTTATCCCATTAGTTTCTTAACTACATCAATTCCTTTTTTATTCACATTTATTTACACCAATAGTATTTCATTTAATACTAAAATCATTAATGAACCATTTCATAAAACACTATCTTTATTTTATAAACATTCTATAAAGACTCATCTTTACTTATAAATCATTTTATTAAAACAAAATTTCATTTAAAACATTCCAGGACTTAAGTTCATATTTGTATGATACTCCATTACATCCTAAGAGTATATATGCAATATCTGATTTGCCTTTGACCAAGATGTTCAAAAAAAATCTAAACTTTCTTAACTTACTATCTTCCCATACTAGAGTCAACAAAACTCTACTTTTATATTTTCCCAAACACTTAACTTCAAGTTCTCGACTAATTCAGAAGTTTTCGACTGTACAAAATTGTCAAAAATTCTGTTTCATTTCAATAAATGAAAACTACGAAACAAGATATCTTAATGAGATGCATAGGCCAATCTATCCTAATGCATATGGTACATGTGTCCATAAAAAAATAAACAGAAAACTTAAGAACTGTACATCAGGTTTTATTTCAAATCATTTTGAAATAATAATAAACATATCTCCTTTTGTATATCAAATCATACTTTTGGGATTAAATTAAAAATCTGTTTTTACCAAAACAACCATATAGCAAATTACTTATGGTAGCATCCCCACTTAGAAACTCGAAAATGAATGCTAATGGTGTTGTAATTATCACCGGAATTATTTCTAATGACAGAAGTGAATTTAGTGCTTTCTATCTCCTTTAAAATCGTTTTAAATTATTTTTATTCATAAATACTTTTGAATAATACTATTATTTTCCCAAAACTGTGGAATTTTTTTTCAAAAACACTGGGATTCAAGTTCTCGAATTCTCAGCTTAAACCCTTTTTTATTTATAAATCATATTTATATAATATCACTTTCTTATATAAAATCATTTCATAAATGCGTGTCATTGTTTAGATTATAACAAACACTTTTGTTAAAGTTGAATTTTAACCTAACATTATCACCGAACTACTTATAAACAAATTGCGAAACTTAATTCACTAGGTGTTCGTTCCAATGTTCCCACAACTACTATCTACCTAACCCATGTTGAAAAAGGTAAAACTGCCCATAAAATGGTTGAGCACAATTCAAAAATCAACAAACAATGGTCAATGCCCACAAACTGGCTGAGCACAACTAATCAAACAACAAATGATAATAATTGAATATTATCGTTTTCTAACAAAAAACACATCGTAAATAACTATATCAATTTCTAAAAGTTATTCTTTTATAAATAAACTATAAAATCTAGATAAACTTATTTTGTTTACCAAGTTTAAAATAATACGATGTTGGTTTGCCTTGTCCAAGTGTTTAGAAACCCCTATCGATATAGTTGTTCCTTCTGTATCGACTAGAATTCGCAAACCACTCAATAGATCAATCAACACAATATAAAACATTTTTATAGCACTAACAAATACGCACTCATATATATAGACACACACACTCAGACTCATTTTAGGGTATTACTAACCCTACCTCTAATGAGTTTACCCACCAAGGCCTAGCTGTTCGCTCAACCTAAGCTTTGATACCACTTTGTAACAACTGGCCTTTTTGATCCTCAAAAGTCGACACTAATACATCAATGGTATTCATGTGTCGAGCATCCAAGGGTCAAAAAGATAGATTTTTGTGATGAAAGAAAAGAGAACATAGAATAGAATTTCACATCGTGATGAGTAGTATATAATATGCACATGATCTTTACAAAAGTAAACTGTAACATACATACATTAATCAGAGTAAACTAACCTATCATCAAACTGGACAGTTATAACACCGTGTCCTTGTAAGTGCTGATAAATACAAAACAAAAAATGCAGCAGAAATTAAAGATACATGAATACATCTTGAAGGCATCCAACTCGTCTCCTAAAGCTCCAAAGCATTTATAACTAAACCGGAATATGCTCAAGCTACCCCAACCTTATAAGAAAATAGTCCACATCAATCCGGTAAACCAGCGTGAGAAACGCAAATCGTATGGATATTTAATGCTATAAAAAATTTCAAAAATAAAAGTATCTCATAAGACCATGTCGCACATAAACATCGACGGGCTTTTACCTTACGATAACCAAACCATTTTTATTTAGAAAATCCAATGATATTATATTAATGCATAGGGTTTAAAGTAAATATATAACATAGTTGATGTCACGTACAGGAATTTTCGACTTTCGAAAATTCGACATCGATACTCACTTTATCGACTGCCGAGCAATCGAGTGCCGGAAACTCCAATAGTGAGGGTTTTAAGAAGAAGAAAAAGGCAGAAGAAGAAGAAGATAGAAGAAAAAGAGAAGAAAGAAGAAAAGAAAAGAAGAACAACAGAACAACATCAGAACAGGAAACAATATCAGAATCTCACATATCGCAGCGGAACAATATACAATAGATAATTACTAGTCTTTTAAAACAAAGAACTATATCAGTTTATACATACATCAATCAGAGTCAATATACGACTCAATACAACACAACACATCAATGGACAGTTATATAAACTTGTCCTCATACAGAATACACAGCGGAATAAATAAATAAGTACGTATGTACGTTTTGCCATCCAGCTTGCTTCCAAAGCTCCAGAATATCCAGAATATCCTGATAACATAACTCTAGGCTGCCCGTATGGAAATTGGTGGGCACCCAGAGTTTAGAAGGGAAACAATAAACTCCGAGTCAGTCATGGTGACTGGTGTGAGATCGTAAAACAGTTATTCTTTCACAAAGAAAATAAAACAAATTCGCAATGCTTTTGGAAAATGAAACTACCATAAGACCTCCCACCACACACACAATGCAAACGCAGAATTGGAGGAGATTTCTTCTTATGATAGTCAAAGATGCTTACTACGCAAAATCAAATCATTTTTGATATTATTATTAGTGCATAGTGTAGAAATCATTTCGAAAGTATAATATTAATCTTAGCCAGCATAGGCATTCCGCACTTATGCCTACTATAGCTACTATGTTCAATAGCAGGTTACCGCCACGTTCCATAGCAGGTAATACAACTAAAACCGTACAAGTCACGTATTGTTTCTTTGGATTTCCAACAAATGGTCAGGCTAAGGAACTTCCTTTCCACGATGGGTACGTCCCTGGAATAGACGACCCGAGAACCTAACCGGATCTCTGCCAACACAAGGCCGGGTTACCTCTGCAAAAATAGGTAACTACTGACATGCGTATGCCATCCCCCGATCGTAACCGATCTTCCCGAGGATCCCCGATTTCGAACAAACCACATAGATAATAATGCAGCAACCACATAGGTTAAGTATCTGGGCTCCATACCATGATACCACCTCTATCCAGAAGGAATGACATACACTAAGGGGCGCTACTCCCTAGAACCTTGCCGCATCCTTCCTGTTTCGACCATTTTCGGGGTGTGAGGCTCGATGAAGTCTCGTCCACAAAGCTACGCTTTCTACAAAGCCCTGCTTCGGGTCAAACAAAATGATCAACCTATGATCACAAAGATATAAGATCAAACAAATGATCATATCGCAAATGATCAAACACTGATCATTTCACAGCAACACTCAGTATGCCACGTTACCAAATTGGGATATATCGCTGATGAATTTCAACTACATAACCTCTGAGCTCGTACGTCTCAGAGAAGGGTGTTAAGCTAAGAGAATAAATTCTCCGCCACCAACAGAAATGTATTTGAAAGAAATCAGCTTTATATCTCAAATTGTAACGTCAGACACACAATCCATACAAGTCTGTTCCGGGATCGAACAGAACCGAAGGCACTTCTCACGAAGCCCTTGCACATCTGGATAAATTTCTAATCACGTCCGGACTTCCCGTCACTAAGGGTGATAAAACCTCTAAACCGGAGATCAGCCGATGTAGAGTAACTCGACGGTAATCCTTCCGTTTTCAAAAATATCCGGTCTTCAACACCGGTCTTCGAATGCAATTCATAACGACGTATCACATATTCGGAATGGGTTATACGATCCCATGGTCCTTTCCCGGCTAACCCGAATAGTGAGCGTTTATTTAAAAATAAGTGTGGCATTCAAATTTATCCAATTCACAACAAATACCATTCAAGGTAATTATTGATAGTCGGTTATTTAACTATCAATAAAGATGCGCAACATCATCAGATTCCAAATAATTTTCCAAATTATTTACCTTCAAAAATATCTTTACTAGATATATTATTTCCACACTTAACCATTTGAAAACAATTTCCACATTTCATTTTATCTTTGAAGATAAAATCTCAAAACAGTTCATTTCATATTGGAAAAGCATTTCCATACTTATTAAATAATAAGTATTTCACAATCATTTATTTTCAACACTTGGAAAATATTCGATATACTTAAATCAATATTTAAGTATAAATTCATTCTTTAAGGAAAACATTACTATAACAACATTTATTTGAGTCAAAACGAATGTTACGTAAAACATCGTTACGACGACTCAAAATCACTAGTATAGGGATTCGAAATTTAGATAGATATATAAATCCCAATACTATATAAAAACATTTCCTTTCGGAAATCATTTACTATAACAACTGTGTTATAGTCCACCATTTCCTTTTTTCTCGAAAACGTCTATTTCAACAATAAATGTTGAAATCTATGTATTCGATACTTATCACGTTTTAAAACATCTTTTAAAACAATTACTTCATTTCGTAATATCACTTTTCCAAAACATATCCATTTTATTTAATAATATATTCACTGTCCAAAATCGTGAATATACTTCGTTTACCCAAATCAATGTTTCTACCCATTTATTAAAAGATTATCCATGATCTAAAATCGTGAATATAATTCCTTTAATTAACTTCAAAAATTCACTTATCAAATCAAGTGATTTCGGATTTATAAACAACGTTTATAAATTCCATTTATTATCCAATTCGTTTATTTACAAAATCGTTCTTTTAGGACTTCACAAATCGTTTATTCTATCCTTTATAAAACCCATTTTAACATCTTTTAAAACGTCTTTAAAACTCCTTTAAAATTTCATCACTTTGATTTATAAAAATCAAATTTTTATAAATCCTATATATAGAGCTTTCAAAATAAATTCAAAAATCTCTATTTAAACAATTTAATAAATAAATCAACTTTTGTTTCAAAATTCACATTTTGCTTATATTTCACAAAAATCCCAATTTTCATAACACGAGATTTTAAACATTCATTTATTTAAAATGAATCGATTCCAAAATTCAATAAAATGTATATTTTCAAAAAAATCACTTTGAAATCCTTTTAAAAATAATATCGTTATTTTTAACTTCAAAAATGGATCCGATGATGCTACAGCATCAAACAATCAATCACAACAATCAAATATCATATATCATCATATGATAACAGAATATATCACAATATCTGTAAATAATCAATACGGTGAGGAATCCAGTTGGATCCCTCCAACCTGTTTCCCTGCATCCACAGATGTTAGCACAATACCAATTCCGCTCCAGTACGGAATTATCGTGGTATATGGGTTTTATAAAAATCCGCTTACTAACGGCGCAATAGGGTCTCATCCGCTATACGAGGCGGGAATCAATCAATCCAATATATACATATGCCAATATGTATATATTGCTATATATATATATATATCCTACTATATCTAATATCACATCCAAACAGTCAATCATCAATCAATAACTGTAAAAGAAAATCCACTTTCATTTGAGTGAGAAGATCTCACCGTGATTTTCTGATAGTAATTTATAGCGTTTATTTCGAATGAAATTAAACGGACGTTTAATTCCACTCAAAATTTTCATTGACCCCGATCGCTTCCAATCCAGTTGCATCGCGTAGTATTCGACGATACAAAGCCAACGCATTTTGTTTCGTCAATTTCTGATCACACAGCAAAAAGATATGCATTTTTAAAGTTAATACGAATTTTGATACAATTTAATTACAACTTAAATTTAATTATTATTTTCTTTAAACCTAAACATCATCAGGGCCGTTCGTTTTCTCTCTGCTAGATCGTGACCGCTTGAAGCTTCTTCCCTCCCTCCAGTTTCGAACGCACGCTACAGACCGAGAAACCCATCGTGCCGCCTTGCAAACCCTAATTACCCCGACCAACTCCTTCATCTCGAAGACGATCAAGACCCAGCTAGAGACGCGCCACGACGAACTCCACCTGCGACGTGAAGGCCAGCGAGCTCGGTGGTCCCCACCCCTCTCGAAACGTGCGCGAACCCCTGATGGACGCGGCTCCTTTTTCCCCTCCACACTGCGCGATACCCCATCACAACCGCATAGATCCAAAACTCTCCTCGAGCTCTAGAACTCCCGTGTTGAACATTCTTCGATTAGATGAACGGATTGGAAGAATTTGAAGGAGAAAGGATTGCAATTTCTGGCCGTCGAAATTAATGGTGGCGGCTGCGTTATATTCTTAGGGTTAGGGTTTTATTTTTGGAAAAAGAAAATAATGAAGTGTATATATAGAAATTCTAACGAACACTATTCACTCGGAATTTCCAAACTCCGATTTACGCACGGTAACTGGCGTTTCTGGGGTTTACCCCGCATTCCGGACACAATGGAACAGGTTTCGAAAGCTAATTCGGTCGCCTGTGCGAGATATGCAATTAAACGATCAATTTAAATTAAACCGATTTAAATCGATTTCGAGGCGTTTTAATTTGTACCGGACAAATGGTAAATCCAAAAATTACGAAATTTGAAATCTTATAATAATATCACATTACGGATCCGATGAAACTAGTTTCGTCGAAATCCAAGACTTTTTGAAAAATGACTATTTTAACTCGACGATTTAAAATTAAAACGATATCGATGCGTTTCGAGTTGCCACGGTCAAACGACAACTTCGTTTGCTATGAAAATTGAAATCCGATAATAACTAACTATTACGGATCCAATGGAACTGGTTTCGTTCAATTCTGAGACTGTTCGAAAAATGGCTAATTTTCAGTCGATAATTAAATATTAAAATATTCCATTTTCACAATTTTAACTCCAATTCCAATTTTAAAAGTTCTATAACCTTTCTATAACTCCAGTATGATTAAATAAATTTTTACAAATCATTTTCAATCATTTTAAACTCGATTTTCAATTATCTCTGGAATTGCACTATTTAATTTCTCGATTTAATTATCAAATTAAATCCAATATTCGAAAAATAAATCATTCGACTTCTAAATTCCATTTATTAATATTTAAAATAAATTAAATATTCGAATTTTAATTATCAAAAATTCTGGGTCGTTACAGACTTCCCCCCTTAAAAGAATTTCGTCCTCGAAATTACAAGTTAGGAAGAAAGGTCCTTAACTCGTCTACTCTTTTTCACAATCCAATAGTTTTATCAATTTATCAAAACAAATCTTTCTACTAAAGATTCTTTATCAATTCAACTAGCTTTCCAACTTCAATTATAAGTTTCAAACAACATTGTTTAACTTCTCAATTCAAATTCGAGTTTAAATTCAAATTTTAAACTTTCAAAATTTCTCAAAAATTTTCTAACGCCCTAAATTTTCGAAAAATTTCGCCATAGCCTCCTTTGCGCGGCTAATACGGTACGACTACAAAACGTCCCTACGGACTCTCAGATTTCAAAAAGAAAAAGAAAAGGCCAAGCGGCTGGATAAGAAAGTCATCAAAAACTCATATTGAAATTGAAATACTTACCTTTTTTGAGCAATTCAAACTTATCTTCGAAATTAAATTCCAATTCCTTTATACACCTGTATGTCCTACTAGCCATTATATCTAGTTACAGCATTCAACTATTTTGCAAATTCGATTACAAAATTTCAATATATACTTCTTATACATTTTTACTTCACTATTGAAGTTACATATATTCAATTTTGTTCAATCTTTACATTTCAAATTTCATTTGGATTCAATTCACAATTCTAATCTAATTTGGATTCAATTTAACTTCTGAATATTGAATTTATCAATTATCTTTTATTCATAACTGATTATTTTAAATTAGTTCCAATTACTAATTCATCACAAATTCTATTCTCTTTATTCAAATTCGGTTTTCAACATTCAATTTCAAATTTATTTTCAATTCACTATTTTGGTTTATAACCACTTATATTAAACTGGATTTCAAATTCCATATGAATTTAATTCATTTCACTTTATTTAATTGATTCACTTATACTTAATTTAATTTAACTCCATCTTTTAAATTGAATTTATTCTATCAATTCAAATTGTATAAGTTATCAACTTAATAATATTTCATGAATATTTCTACATAGTATTCCAGAGTTTACCAACATTTCAAAAATCATTTTGAAAACAATTCAATTTATCCTTTGAATTTTCTAAAATCCAAATTTTCAAAACAACTTCCATTTAAAACAATTTGGCAGCAATTCCTTTTTTGGAAACCCGAAAATGGACATCAATAATGCTGCAGTCATTACCGAAGTTATTTTCCAGCGATCGAAAAGAGTTTAGAGCTTTTCATTCCTCCAAAATACTTTTCAAAACCTTTGAAATTCACTTCCAAGCCAAAAAGATTTAAACTTTCCAAATCTCCAAAATTTTCAAATTCTTTCAAAATATTTCCAAATACTTCTCTGGAATTCCGTTTTAAATTACAATTCACATTTATAATTTATATTCTTTAAATTTCATTTGTACATGGATTTATCTCTTAACTTTGGAGTTACAATTTCAATTTCTTATTCAATTTTAGTGATGATAATTCACTATTATTACTTTCCAACATCCATGCAACCATATACTATAGTACTTTATAGAAAAACATTTCTTTTCTATACAAAAATAGTTTTGGGCAAAATTATCTCATTCACCCTATTTAAACAATATTGTGCCGAATTGTTCTATACAAGTGTTTAGAGATCCCTATCGATAGAGTTGTACGGACAATACCGACCAGAATCCATATACCACTCAACAAACCAATCATCACAATATAAAACAATTTTATATTCACTAACAAATACGCACTCGTATCTATTATTACACTCAAACTCATTCTAGAGTACTACTGACTCTATCTCTAATGAGTACCACCCAACAGAGCAGGGTTGTCGCTTAACCATATGCTCTGATACCACGCTGTCACGTACAGGAATTTTCGACTTTCGAAAATTCGACATCGATACTCACTTTATCGACTGCCGAGCAATCGAGTGCCGGAAACTCCAATAGTGAGGGTTTTAAGAAGAAGAAAAAGGCAGAAGAAGAAGAAGATAGAAGAAAAAGAGAAGAAAGAAGAAAAGAAAAGAAGAACAACAGAACAACATCAGAACAGGAAACAATATCAGAATCTCACATATCGCAGCGGAACAATATACAATAGATAATCACTAGTCTTTTAAAACAAAGAACTATATCAGTTTATACATACATCAATCAGAGTCAATATACGACTCAATACAACACAACACATCAATGGACAGTTATATAAACTTGTCCTCATACAGAATACACAGCGGAATAAATAAATAAGTACGTATGTACGTTTTGCCATCCAGCTTGCTTCCAAAGCTCCAGAATATCCAGAATATCCTGATAACATAACTCTAGGCTGCCCGTGTGGAAATTGGTGGGCACCCAGAGTTTAGAAGGGAAACAATAAACTCCGAGTCAGTCATGGTGACTGGTGTGAGATCGTAAAACAGTTATTCTTTCACAAAGAAAATAAAACAAATTCGCAATGCTTTTGGAAAATGAAACTACCATAAGACCTCCCACCACACACACAATGCAAACGCAGAATTGGAGGAGATTTCTTCTTATGATAGTCAAAGATGCTTACTACGCAAAATCAAATCATTTTTGATATTATTATTAGTGCATAGTGTAGAAATCATTTCGAAAGTATAATATTAATCTTAGCCAGCATAAGCATTCCGCACTTATGCCTACTATAGCTACTATGTTCAATAGCAGGTTACCGCCACGTTCCATAGCAGGTAATACAACTAAAACCGTACAAGTCACGTATTGTTTCTTTGGATTTCCAACAAATGGTCAGGCTAAGGAACTTCCTTTCCACGATGGGTACGTCCCTGGAATAGACGACCCGAGAACCTAACCGGATCTCTGCCAACACAAGGCCGGGTTACCTCTGCAAAAATAGGTAACTACTGACACGCGTATGCCATCCCCTGATCGTAACTGATCTTCCCGAGGATCCCCGATTTCCAACAAACCACATAGATAATAATGCAGCAACCACATAGGTTAAGTATCTGGGCTCCATACCATGATACCACCTCTATCCAGAAGGAATGACATACACTAAGGGGCGCTACTCCCTAGAACCTTGCCGCATCCTTCCTGTTTCGACCATTTCCAGGGTGTGAGGCTCGATGAAGTCTCGTCCACAAAGCTACGCTTTCTACAAAGCCCTGCTTCGGGTCAAACAAAATGATCAACCTATGATCACAAAGATATAAGATCAAACAAATGATCATATCGCAAATGATCAAACACTGATCATTTCACAGCAACACTCAGTATGCCACGCTACCAAATTGGGATATATCGCTGATGAATTTCAACTACATAACCTCTGAGCTCGTACGTCTCAGAGAAGGGTGTTAAGCTAAGAGAATAAATTCTCCGCCACCAACAGAAATGTATTTGAAATAAATCAGCTTTATATCTCAAATTGTAACGTCAGACACACAATCCATACAAGTCTGTTCCGGGATCGAACAGAACCGAAGGCACTTCTCACGAAGCCCTTGCACATCCGGATAAATTTCTAATCACGTCCGGACTTCCCATCACTAAGGGTGATAAAACCTCTAAACCGGAGATCACCCGATGTAGAGTAACTCGACGGTAATCCTTCCATTTTCAAAAATATCCGGTCTTCAACACCGGTCTTCGAATGCAATTCATAACGACGTATCACATATTCGGAATGGGTTATACGACCCCATGGTCCTTTCCCGGCTAACCCGAATAGTGAGTGTTTATTTAAAAATAAGTGCGGCATTCAAATTTATCCAATTCACAACAAATACCATTCAAGGTAATTATTGATAGTCGGTTATTTAACTATCAATAAAGATGCGCAACATCATCAGATTCCAAATAATTTTCCAAATTATTTACCTTCAAAAATATCTTTACTAGATATATTATTTCCACACTTAACCATTTGAAAACAATTTCAAATCAATTTCCACATTTCATTTTATCTTTGAAGATAAAATCTCAAAACAGTTCATTTCATATTGGAAAAGCATTTCCATACTTATTAAATAATAAGTATTTCACAATCATTTATTTTCAACACTTGGAAAATATTCGATATACTTAAATCAATATTTAAGTATAAATTCATTCTTTAAGGAAAACATTACTATAACAACATTTATTTGAGTCAAAACGAATGTTACGTAAAACATCGTTACGACGACTCAAAATCACTAGTATAGGGATTTGAAATTTAGATAGATATATAAATCCCAATACTATATAAAAACATTTCCTTTCGGAAATCATTTACTATAACAACTGTGTTATAGTCCACCATTTCCTTTTTTCTCGAAAACGTCTATTTCAACAATAAATGTTGAAATCTATGTATTCGATACTTATCACGTTTTAAAACATCTTTTAAAACAATTACTTCATTTCGTAATATCACTTTTCCAAAACATATCCATTTTATTTAATAATATATTCACTGTCCAAAATCGTGAATATACTTCGTTTACCCAAATCAATGTTTCTACCCATTTATTAAAAGATTATCCATGATCTAAAATCGTGAATATAATTCCTTTAATTAACTTCAAAAATTCACTTATCAAATCAAGTGATTTCGGATTTATAAACAACGTTTATAAATTCCATTTATTATCCAATTCGTTTATTTACAAAATCGTTCTTTTAGGACTTCACAAATCGTTTATTCTATCCTTTATAAAACCCATTTTAACATCTTTTAAAACGTCTTTAAAACTCCTTTAAAATTTCATCACTTTGATTTATAAAAATCAAATTTTTATAAATCCTATATATAGAGCTTTCAAAATAAATTCAAAAATCTCTATTTAAACAATTTAATAAATAAATCAACTTTTGTTTCAAAATTCACATTTTGCTTATATTTCACAAAAATCCCAATTTTCATAACACGAGATTTTAAACATTCATTTATTTAAAATGAATCGATTCCAAAATTCAATAAAATGTATATTTTCAAAAAAATCACTTTGAAATCCTTTTAAAAATAATATCGTTATTTTTAACTTCAAAAATGGATCCGATGATGCTACAGCATCAAACAATCAATCACAACAATCAAATATCATATATCATCATATGATAACAGAATATATCATAATATCTGTAAATAATCAATACGGTGAGGAATCCAGTTGGATCCCTCCAACCTGTTTCCCTGCATCCACAGATGTTAGCACAATACCAATTCCGCTCCAGTACGGAATTATCGTGGTATATGGGTTTTATAAAAATCCGCTTACTAACGGCGCAATAGGGTCTCATCCGCTATACGAGGCGGGAATCAATCAATCCAATATATACATATGCCAATATGTATATATTGCTATATATATATATCCTACTATATCTAATATCACATCCAAACAGTCAATCATCAATCAATAACTGTAAAAGAAAATCCACTTTCATTTGAGTGAGAAGATCTCACCGTGATTTTCTGATAGTAATTTATAGCGTTTATTTCGAATGAAATTAAACGGACGTTTAATTCCAGTCAAAATTTTCATTGACCCCGATCGCTTCCAATCTAGTTGCATCGCGTAGTATTCGACGATACGAAGCCAACGCATTTTGTTTCGTCAATTTTTGATCACACAGCAAAAAGATATGCATTTTTAAAGTTAATACGAATTTTGATACAATTTAATTACAACTTAAATTTAATTATTATTTTCTTTAAACCTAAACATCATCAGGGCCATTCGTTTTCTCTCTGCTAGATCGTGACCGCTTGAAGCTTCTTCCCTCCCTCCAGTTTCGAACGCACGCTACAGACCGAGAAACCCATCGTGCCGCCTTGCAAACCCTAATTACCCCGACCAACTCCTTCATCTCGAAGACGATCAAGACCCAGCTAGAGACGCGCCACGACGAACTCCACCTGCGACGTGAAGGCCAGCGAGCTCGGTGGTCCCCACCCCTCTCGAAACGTGCGCGAACCCCTGATGGACGCGGCTCCTTTTTCCCCTCCACACTGCGCGATACCCCATCACAACCGCATAGATCCAAAACTCTCCTCGAGCTCTAGAACTCCCGTGTTGAACATTCTTCGATTAGATGAACGGATTGGAAGATTTGAAGGAGAAAGGATTGCAATTTCTGGCCGTCGAAATTAATGGTGGCGGCTGCGTTATATTCTTAGGGTTAGGGTTTTATTTTTGGAAAAAGAAAATAATGAAGTGTATATATAGAAATTCTAACGAACACTATTCACTCAGAATTTCCAAACTCCGATTTACGCACGGTAACTGGCGTTTCTGGGGTTTACCCCGCATTCCGGACACAATGGAACAGGTTTCGAAAGCTAATTCGGTCGCCTGTGCGAGATATGCAATTAAACGATCAATTTAAATTAAACCGATTTAAATCGATTTCGAGGCGTTTTAATTTGTACCGGACAAATGGTAAATCCAAAAATTACGAAATTTGAAATCTTACAATAATATCACATTACGGATCCGATGAAACTGGTTTCGTCGAAATCCAAGACTTTTTGAAAAATGACTATTTTAACTCGACGATTTAAAATTAAAACGATATCGATGCGTTTCGAGTTGCCACGGTCAAACGACAACTTCGTTTGCTATGAAAATTGAAATCCGATAATAACTACTATTACGGATCCAATGGAACTGGTTTCGTTCAATTCTGAGACTGTTCGAAAAATGGCTAATTTTCAGTCGATAATTAAATATTAAAATATTCCATTTTCACAATTTTAACTCCAATTCCAATTTTAAAAGTTCTATAACCTTTCTATAACTCCAGTATGATTAAATAAATTTTTACAAATCATTTTCAATCATTTTAAACTCGATTTTCAATTATCTCTGGAATTGCACTATTTAATTTCTCGATTTAATTATCAAATTAAATCCAATATTCGAAAAATAAATCATTCGACTTCTAAATTCCATTTATTAATATTTAAAATAAATTAAATATTCGAATTTTAATTATCAAAAATTCTGGGTCGTTACAGTTGAAATGCTTGCATATCACATTCCAACATATTTGGTATACAACTAAGACCGTAAGGCACGTATTAGAAAATGGATTCCAACAATGACAAGGTAAGAGACTACCTTTCGTATAGTACACCTCTAAATAAAATGCACCGAGGCTGCAAACCTTGCACCTCTACCAACACAGAACCGACCTACCCCTTCCTGAATAGTACCGAATATGATCATCACCCCAGATGCCAACTTGACAAATCGTTTTCGTGGCCACCAGCATACATAATCTATAAATATTGATCCAGATATAAGTGATGACCATACCCTAATGGTAGCAAACCATATAGCCTTGCATCATCTACTCTGTTTAATCTTTTTCGGGTGTAAGGCTTGAGTTTACGTTTTACCTTTTAGTAAATCCCACTTGAAATGCTAACACTGCCATTCAGGCAACAACGCAATATCAACGTTCATCCATACAAGTTATTTTGGGACTGAACAAATTGAAGGCACTTACTCTATTACATCCATTTTGGAATTATCCCTAGGATTAGTAGTAAGTAGCCCTAGCACATTAAAGAACTTCTTCTTCGATTCCATCATCTTCAAGCTGTCTTCAATTCAAACACTAATGCTGGTTCGAAGTGGTTTGCGGATAACTCATGTTATCGATCCCGGTCTCTCCGAACCAACAATCGATAAATTCAAAACTAATCAAGATTTGATAGTTGGTTATTTAATTGTCAAATAAACTACAATCAAACCAGAGATTTAATTTCAAACAGAAACCAAGCATGGGTAAGCATATAAGCAACCACTAAGCCTCTTTAATTAATTCTTTCATTAATTAAAAATCTCTTTTCAAATATTTGCAATAAAATATCCTTTTTAAAAGATATATTCAGAACCCTCTCTTCTCTTTCCAATACTTTAAAAATATCCACATGCTTATCTCGATGGTATAAGTATATTCACAGCCTATTCACTTTCAATACTTAGAAAACTTTTTTTATACTTATCTCAACTGCATAAGTATATTCACAAACACTACACTTTCAAAACCATACATATTTGGGTTTAAAAACAAATGTCATTTAGAAACATTGAAAACAATAACCGAAAATACTTTTGGTGTATGTAGTAGGGTCGTATAGAAATTAGACGAAATATACTTACCTCCACTTTCCGATTTCAAACTTGTACCATCTATCGATTAACATTGAAGTTAGACAAGTCAGAAAACTATCATTACCTCAACATATATTCTTAATTCTTATAGATAGAGACGAGTTTCCATACCTCGGAATTTGGTGTTAGGCATGAAAATAATACTTTCCATACTACCATAAATTACAAAAATCATTTATGGAAATCAAATCTTGTTTTCCTGTTATAAAATTTCCTCTTATAAATTTCTTTTATATCTACAAATTATTTTATAAATATCCTTTCTATTTATAAAACTCCTTTTATAAATCTCCTTTTATATTTATAAAACTTCTTTTATAAATCTTCTTTTATATTCATAAAACTCCTTCTATATTTATAAAACTCCTTTTATAAAACTCCAAGTTTATTTCACCTAAATCTTTTACAAATCTTCATTTTCAAGATAGGACTAAATGCTTTCCATTAACTGATCATTCCATATATCACTATTAATTCACAAATGTGATTTATTATTCAAAATTATAAAAATGATATCATTTTCTTTCTTTATAAAATACCATTTATAAATTTAGTATTTCATTTGTATAATATCATTTATAAATCTTTCTATACCATATTTTATATAAAATGTTTCATAAATTTTTATTCCAAATTATTTCTATCTTCTTTTAAAATAGAATTACAAAATTATAAAAGATAAATTCCCCTTTTTTACAAAATAAACATTATATTAACTTTTTTAAATAATAAATACTGCCTAAAATACTTTTATAACATTTCCATATATGTTAGAAAAGACTAACGAAAAGGTTGATGTAAAATAGAGAAGTTCAAAAACCAATTCCAAATAACATGCCATAGAAAATTCCAAAATCGATATCTAAAAATCATTCCTCGAATCAAAATCAATTTCAAATCAAAACAGCAAACCATAGTATTTCAAATTAGCATAATGAGGCCTAAGGCTACCATAGCACTTAACCAATGCTACTACTACCTTTAGCACTAAAAAGGTTCAACTTTTCAACATATCGAAGTCATATTCAATATGGCCAAACTAACAAGCTTTGACATTTAACAATTTGTATAACAAGTATTACCTGTATTACCTGTATTTCATTTTATATGCCACTCGCTTTTCAAAGCGGAAATCCAACCAAATCAAACTAATAAATCATTCAAGCACAAAATAATAATTTATATCTACCATATATCATATAGTATTCATCCAAAGGTGTAACGATATGAATTTTTCGCGTTCGAAAATCGACATCCGTACTTTACATCGTACTCGAATGCCGTAGATTCGACCGTTCAGATCCGAGTCGCCGGAGCTTATAACACAGTAAGTATAACAACACAGTGGAATAAAGAAATAAATGATATCATATACAACTCCAATGAATACAATATCCAGAATGATATACAACAATGATATCAATATGATACAACAATATCAGAGATAAATAATGATACTACAGCGGAAATAACAACAAATGGAAGAGATCTCCAAATGATCTACAAAAGAGAATGAATCCAACTTCTCCAACATCAAGCTCGAACCACCATCACGATGCACAAGGATAAGCAAGTGCAGTCCTGAACTCCATTCGTCGTATCACTATTCAGAATGGGATATATGACACAAAGGTCCTCTCTCGGCTAAACCGAATAACGAGCGCAATTAAAAATCATATGGATACTGGGGTCTCAGTTAAATCACAGCCTAAAGCCCAAAACTTTTCATTCGAATGGTAAAACAAATTACCATTTCCAATCTTTTAAACAAAAAGATTCATTTCAAAAAAAATTAACCCCATTCACAAAAATTCATTCATGGATTTCAAAACAATTTCCATTTTAATTGAATTAACTCGTTAAATCTTTAAGTCAAGATTTAACTTATAGCTTCCAAAACTCGTTTCCAAAGATTCATTCATAGCCTTTCAAAACAATTCCATTTCAAGTTAGATTAACTCGTTCGGTCTTTGAATTAAAGACTCATTTCATAGTTTTCAAAACATTTCAATTCTATTTCAAACTTGAAACCGTTCAACATAATTTGGAAATCCTTTCTTAAAATGAAAGCTATTATTATTTGAAAACAAATAGTTTTCATTTCGGAAAAATCCAGTTATATTTACACGAGTTAAAACCCTTGAATTAAATTCAAATTCCCAAATCAATACTTTAAAATGGTTTAACCCATATATAACTTGTACAGCATCTTTAATCCCTAGTTTCAAATCATAGAATTCAATTTCAAACTTGAATTCAAATTTAAATCAAATTATTTAAATTTCAAGATATCCAAAATATCTTAAAAACTCCTTTCAAAAGCTTTTCATATTAAACCCCAATTTCCAATTTCAAAATCAATTGAAATTAACATTTCAATTTCAAAAACATTAAATTTACATCATTTGTGACTTAAGCGATTTCCACATGAAATCCATATTTGTGTGTGTATGGTGTAGTCCAGGGGTTTCACACAATAGTGCACAACATCAATCATCACAGATATATCGATAAGCGATATAACCCATAACGCTTATCTTCATTCACAGATTCATAGATAAAATAAATTTATCAGTCACAAAGATTCACTTTTACAATTCGATGTGGGTTTCGGATAACCAACTGGAATCCGACTCCCTGTCGCATCGAAATTCAAATGTCGTTTAGAGGTCAAGGGTTTCATATTCACATAGTAATATATCACAGAAACAGAAATCACAGATATATATATCACAAATAAATAAATTACAGATCACAACACAAATCAGGATGTATCACAAAGCATCATATATCAGGAAATATCAAACAATTCAATCATCCAATAGAATCCAAACATCCATAAATAAGATCTTTTTATTATTTGATAAATCTAAATCAGATAAACCACAAATCCAAGTTAATTAATTACAATTCATTTTGATAATTTTTTTTCTTTAATCATTTATTAATTAATAATAAATTAATTAATCCTTTACTTATTAACTAATCATCCTTAATTGGTTTATAATAAGTAATTTCCCCTAATTACTTAATTAACTTTAGCCATTAGTAAATTACTTTTAACTATAAGTAGTTAATTCCCTCTAATTACTTACATTAATTAATTTATAATAAATGTTATTCTTAATTATGAAATTCATTAACCTAAATCAATCTTTGATTAGATAATTATCCTTAAAATTTTCTTATATTAAATAACTATCTTTAATGACTCAAATCAAGTAATTAATCTTTTAATCATTTAAGACCTTAATCAAATTAAAAGATAATCATTTTATCCAAATTTATTACTTAATTAAGGATAACCTTTGTAATCAATTTTCCACTAATCACTTTATCATTTATACTAAGGATTAAAACATTTCATCTTTAAATTAGTACTGAATCAAATAAACATTTAACAAAAATGTTATAAATATATAGATTGAAAAACCTTAAACTCACAATAAATTTAATCAAATTACACTAAACTTGGTTGCCTTAAAATTTAAAATCTTGATTTATTTGAAAATTTAAAAGCCTGGAAACATCCTACCTTGTTAATTTTGTAAACTGGTAATTGTTTAACCAAAACCCGAGCCAAATCTCATTCTACCCGAACGCACCACTTATCCCACCACTTCGAGTCACTCACGAGTCTTCCCCGAGCCAGAAGCTTCTTCCCCAACCTTCCTTCAACACCTGATGCACAACGTGCACAGTGCACGTGCCCCATCGATTCCGACCACCGTAGACCATCGCGACTATCCTTGACGACCATACGAACCCACGCGAACCTCTTTGAACACTCATCTCACACAAAAATCACGCGAAACAAAATTCGATCATTGATCGAAAACTGGACCCAAACTCAACCATCAGAAAACTACCACGTCTGACCGCCTCAAGCCTCCAACAGTGTCGCGATCTTGGTCAAAGCTTCGCCTGCCTCCCATCGTCCGATTGCCCCCGGTCCAGTTCGACTCGATGCACTAGTGAGGCCGCATTCTTCTCAAAATCAGTCGCCACCCAGAACTAGGCTTAAACCCTAGTTTAACTTCGCTTCATCAATTCGTACAATGGAAAATGTATTCAAAAAATTTCCCATTGTTATCGATTGCCAAACTTGCTTCAAGCAAGATTTTAACGTTCAAAATGGATTCGATTATTAAAAATCGATCGAAATGCAAATTTTGTTCGAACGTGAACTGCAACTGGAATACTTTATTTAAAAATCATCATATTGATTTTAAAAATCCTATTTAATCGATAGTTTAAATTACTTGAATAAATCACATGATTTCTTATTTGACTGTAAAATAATTTACAGGCTCAAGTTCTTGCATATTTTTTTTTATTTCAAAAGTTTCCTCAATATTTATATTCGAATTTTTTTTCAAAAATAATATTATACATCTACAAACACATTTCGTTTAGATAACAAAATCTAAAATGGATTAAATGGAAGGATTCGAAACCTTTATAAGTGTAAACCTATAAATGTTTAAACAACATGCTATATGTCTAGAACCAAAAATGCACACATCAATCATTTCATATACCCAGGCATGCAATCACATTTCACAGTCATACAAACCATAGCTAAGTTATCATCATCACAGACTTAAGATAATGGGGAAGATCAAGTTTAAAAGGAGGAGTTTGCTCACATTGGTTTGAAAATGAACAGAGATACTACTTGAAACAGACTGAAGAAATGCAAACTGAAATCTTCTTTTGATTCTTCGATTGATCTGGTTTGAGTTGGGTAGATTGTTGTTGTTGTTTAAGTTTGAAGTTTTAAAGATGTTGCTTTTGTTTTTCTCAGTTTTGAAATGGAACGAACAAGAAAAAGAATGAAGAAGTTGATAGATAAAAGAAGTTTACAGGTTATTCATTTTGTACAGGGTGTTATAGTGTTTTGTACAAGTGATATTTTCTTCCAGTACAAATATACGCAGAGATTTTTTCTCATTTTGGAGGCTGGTATCTTGCTATGGTGGCTGATGTATATTTCTTGTGTGCTAGCATTAATTACTTTGTACATAAACATTTATTTACTCTTTTTTTCTTCTTTCCTTTCCCTGTTTCCTTCCAGGTCTACAGGTTTGAATTCATTTCATTTGTCCTTGTTTTTGTTCATCTCCTTGAATATATTTTTACTGTCAAACCTATATATATTCTTGTTTTCTTTCTTTGTGTTCATACTTGTCTTGTTTATAAGCTTATACATATGTATACATTTACTTGTTTCCCTTTTACAAGTGTTCATACTTTGTTTTGTCTTCCTACTTACCTTTTACTTTCTTTTATACGCCTATACTTATACTTATCCATTGTTCATACTCATCCATACTTATCTTATTATATGTTCATTTCATATTTGAATGTATTGACTTTATAATATTACCTTATAAGATAAATGAATTTCTATTTTCTAGTTTAAATATTTATTGTTATTTTACTTTATAAACTCAAACCATTATTAACCATAAATTCTAATATTTATTATTACCATTTATTATTAACCATTTATTTACAATTTAAATCCAAACCAACGTATATATATATATAAATTTCAAATTTACTCGTATATGCCCAAATACATATATATTCACACATATATAATATTTATATAATATTTAAATTTAATCGGTTAACACAAATTTATTCGTCTCGGGGAAACTCGCAATCTATCTACCGTTTTATTTCACAAATTTTATTCAAAAATCAATTTAATTATCAATTTAAATATATATAAAATCCGGGGTCGTTACAGACTTCCCCCTTAAAAGAATTTCGTCCTCGAAATTTCCAAGGCGACACAAAAATAGATGAAGAAGATTTCATCAAATCAAACTGAATATCTATTCTGCATTTGGCTTATCAAATCAGAATATCAATAATAGATACAAGAACGAATCCGTTTTAACACTTCAGAAGATACTCGGGTTATCCAGATCTACGAAATATACAATAGCATCGGTTAGTTCAAAGGGATAACTAACCATTCGTAGAACATATCCGGACCCAAAGAATAGATAGATATATGGATACGATTTCAGAATTTTAGTTTAAAAACCAAATTATACCTATCAACCATAGCAATCAAAGCAAACAATTCATCCAAACAAACAATTTTGGTCCATCCGGAGTTTACATCCCATATCAATATATAGCAAATCTTCTTCCTGGATCTACCAGAAATTATCGAAGAATTGAGAAGAGATGTTGAACAAAAGAGATTGATAGAGAGAATATTGCTTCCTCGTTGTTACAGAGTATTGACCATTTATATGTTGATTCATGAGTTTTGATTCATGACACAAGCTTCAGAGATCATACGACGAGAATACCATATGAAAGCGACAAAAAGAGAATAAGTGCATACTGTGCACAACAAAGGAGATTATTCTACAATCCAGAGATTAGTATGGATATTTTATTTTATTGAGTCTTAGAATAATGTTAAAATCATTCCTCAAATAGTCACACACGCACACAAAACATTTTATATTAAAACTGTGTTCACTGTGCAAATAACACCAGGTCGGCCGACCGACCAGGATCCTCGGTCGACCGACCCTGTATCATGTGCACAGCTACTTTCTGTTTTGTATACGTTTTCAAACTCAGCTGACCGGCCAGGTTTTCCGGTCGACCGACCAGAGAAAAACTTCTGAAGAGACGCGATCATTTCATGAAGAGGAATGTCCTCTATTTCAAGAGGTATGGACACAACTGTTAACTAAAACTCTTCATAAAAGATTACAACTCTTCTACAACTATATAAACTTATTCAATTCACTTCTACAATTACCGATTCTTGTTTATATTTCTGAAATCTAATCTCTATTCATTTCTGCAAATAAAAGTTTTTATTCTTAATTAATATCACTAGAATCCTTGTTTTAATTCATATAATTCGATTCTACGTGATTATCTTCCTTCTAAATCTTCACACACATACATACTCTTGAGGATTTGATTATAGGAAAGTTGTACTATCAAAAGACTATCAGTGTTATTTAGAACACATTCGTCAACAAACATTTTGTATTTAGTTGAAGTCCTCTTCGGCTGTTGAGGCGGAAAAATTCCTGTTCGGCTGCTCAGGTGTCGTATACCTATTCCTCCGGGTTAAGAGAGGGGTTTAGTTTAAATCCAGAGGATATTCTGGGACTGGACGTAGAACGGGAAGTTCGAACCAGTATAAAAATTCCTGGTGTGCTTACTTTAATTTTTACTTTACTGTTATTACCAGTTTCCGCATTAATATACCATATTACACGATCCTTAGTACTACACATACACGTTCATTTGGTATCAGAGCAAGGTTATCTTATAACCATCACAAAGTTATTTGATATTTACTTATTTCTAGTAATATGGCAACCACACAAATTAACGATGTTAACACTCACACTAATTCTAGTTTCACAGAAGGTCAATCGACTTCACGTCCTCCACTTTTTAATGGTATAAATTACAATTATTGGTCAACTAGAATGAGAATCTATATGCAATCAAGTGGATTTGATATCTGGAATATTATACAAAGAGAATACACAATTCCTACTGGAGAATACTCAACTTGGAGTAACACACAAAAACTAGATGCTACATCAAATGCTAAGGCTATGAATATTTTATTTTGTGCATTAGATAGAAATGAATTCAATAGAGTTAGCATGTGCACTTCCAGTTATGAAATTTGGAGAACTCTTAAAGTTTCACATGAAGGAACGAACAAAGTTAAATTGAGCAAAATTTCTATGTTGAAACATCAATTTGAAAATTTTAAAATGAGGCCAAATGAATCTATAAATGACATGTACTCTAGATTTCAGGATATTTATCATGCTTTATTATCACTAGAACAAAAGTTTACTGATTTTGATGTTGTTACAAAAATCTTAAATTCTTTAACGGACGAATGGGAACGAAAAGTCCTAGCTATTGAAGAAGCGACTGATTTGTCAACATTAAAACCAGAAGAATTGATAGGTAATTTAATGTCCTACGAAGTAAATTTGCAGGCAAAATGAAATGGTGCACAAGAAAAGAAAAATGTGGCATTCCAAGCAGAAAAAGATGATTTCGACTCAGATAATGAAGATATGGCAATGATCGCTAAAAATTTCAAAAAGTTTTTGAAATTCAACAGAAACAAATTCAAGGGAAACAAAAATAATTCCAACAACAATTCCAATAGCAGCAAACCATCATCTTCAACAATGGAATGTTATGAATGTCATAAGAAAGGACACATGAAGAAAGATTGTCCAGATCGTAAAAAGAATAATTTCAAGAAGGATAAAACCAAACGAAAAGCTTTTTCAGTCACTTGGGACGACACTGACTCATCATCCTCATCAGAGAGTGAAAGTGATAATGAACAAGCAAATGTATGCTTCATGGCTTCGTCAGACGATGTAAGTGATTTTACTTTTGAAGATTTAATTGAAATAAATTCTGAATTAGTAAATTTAACAAAACAACTTAAAAAGAAAAATAAGGAGTTGCAAAGAAAGTTAGATAGAACAGTTTTAGAAGTAGATATGTTAAAAGATGAGAAGGTAATATTAGAAGAAGAACTTGAAATTTCTCAACAATCGAATTCTAACTTATCTTCTCAAATTACGTCAATATCTGAGGAACTAGAAATTCAGAAAAATAAAAATGATGTTTTACTTTTCGAAAATAATAGTTTAATATCTAAGATTAAGGATTTAGTGTTAGAAAAATCTAGTCTTAAAATAAAATTTGATGATATTTCTAAAAATGTTTCTAATTTCAATAAAGGAAGAGAAAATCTTTCTAGTATACTAGAAAACTCTCAAATTTCTAACAATAAATCTGGACTAGGATTTAAGAAACAAAATAATTTTGCTAAAAGTAAAATTAATAATAAAATTAAGAAAGATATTAAGAAAACAGTTTATTCAAATACTAAAACTATTAAGATATGGATTCCAAAAACAAATAATATATTGATAAGGAATAAACATATCAAAAGTTTTATGGAAACTGTTCATAATAACAAAAATTATGTCTATAAAGGGAATTCTGAACCCGTATGGGTTTGGCTTCCTAAGATCTAACTCTTAGGACCCTAAAAAGATTGGGTACCAACTTTTTATAAACTTTTTGCAGGTACCACATAAGAAGAGAGGAAAATGGATTTTAGATAGCGGTTGCTCAAAACACATGACTGGAAACAAAGAAATGTTATCAAACATTATATACTCAAATGGAGGAGCAGTCACCTTTGGAGATAACTCAAAAGGATATATCATCGGCAAAGGCAATGTCAATAGCAATGGTACATCTAATTTACCTCTCATTACTGATGTTTTATTAGTTAAAAATTTAAAACATAATTTATTAAGTATTAGTCAACTTTGTGATAAAGGTTTTAATATAACTTTTTCAGAAAATAAATGTAACATTTTTGATAAAAATCATAACATTATTTTCGAAGGAAAAAGAGATAAAAATATTTACATCTTAAATATGAACGTTAATAATAATTCAAATTTGTGTCTAGTGGCTAAAGAAAACGATTCTTGTCTTTGGCACAAAAGATTTTGTCACATTAATTTTAATACCATCAACAAACTATCTAAAAATAAATTAGTTAAAGGGTTACCCAATATAAAATTCGAAACTAACATATTTTATGATGCATGTAAATTAGGAAAATTAACAAAATCTTCTTTTAAATCAAAGAAAGTAATATCTACAGAACAACCACTTGAACTTTTACACATGGATCTTTTTGGTCCAACTCAAGTGCAATCTATTAATCATAATAGATATGTTTTTGTTATTGTAGATGATTTCTCTAGATATACTTGGATTTTCTTTTTGAAAAATAAAAGTGATACTTTTGATAATTTTAAAGTTTTTGTTAAAAGAATTCAAAATATTAAAACATTGAAATTAAAAATATAAGAAGTGATCATGGAGGCGAATTTGAAAATGAAGTTTTTGAACAATTTTGTAACAAGAAAGGTATTAACCATAATTTTTCGTTTCCTAGAACACGACAACAAAATGGAGTTGTAGAAAGGAAAAATAGAACGTTACAAGAATGTGCAAGAACTTTACTAAATGGAACAACTTTATCGAAACATTTTTGGGCAGAAGCTGTAGCTACTGCTTGTTATGTACTGAATCGCGTTTCTATTCGACCATTAACTAAAAATACCCCATATGAACTTCTAAATGGAAGAAAACCAAATATTTCATATCTAAAAGTTTTTGGTTCCAAATGTTTTATTTTAAATACTAAAGATCAACTAGGCAAATTCGATCCAAAATCCGATGAAGGTATATTCGTTGGATATTCGGAACGAAGCAAGGCTTATCGAATTTATAATAAACGAACTCAAATTATTGAAGAAAGTTTACATGTTTCTTTCAACGAAAATTTTAAAAATATAAATCCAAGTGTTACTATTGATTCTGATGATGAATCTACTCAGAATGAAAATAATAATACAAATGAAAATCTTGATATTCATGAAACCAATACAAACGTGACTTCTAATATAATAAAATCTCCACCTAGAATTTTAAGAGATCATCCTGTGCAAAATATAATTGGAGAAGTTAATACGAATGTTAAAACCAGACATCAATTAAATCAAGTTGGTCATGTAGCTTTTCTCTCTAACATAGAACCTAAGAATATAAAAGAAGCTTCAACTGATGACTACTGGATACTTGCCATGCAAGAAGAATTAAATCAATTCGAACGAAACGAAGTTTGGGAACTCGTTCCTAGACCCAGTGATCAATCAGTCATCGGTACTAAATGGGTTTTAAAAAATAAAGCAGATGAACTAGGAAATATAACAAGGAATAAAGCTAGATTAGTTGCACAAGGATATAATCAAGAAGAAGGAATTGATTACGAAGAGACGTTTGCTCCAGTCGCCCGACTTGAAGCAATACAAATATTATTAGCTTATGCGTGTTTTCATAATTTTAAACTATATCAAATGGATGTTAAAAGTGCATTTTTAAATGGATTCATAAAAGAAAATGTTTTTGTTGAACAACCACCTTTGTTCAATCATGAAAAATTTCCGGATCATGTATATAAACTTAAAAAGGCGTTATACGGTTTAAAACAAGCACCACGTGCTTGGTATGATCGTCTTAAAGGTTATTTATTAGAATCTGGTTTTGAAATCGGTAAAGTAGATCAAACACTCTTTATTAAGAAAACTAATAAAGATATTTTAATAATTCAAATATATGTTGACGATATTATTTTCGGCTCGACAAATGAAAAATTATGTCATGAATTTTCAACTATAATGACAAATGAATTTGAAATGTCTCATATGGGAGAATTGTCATATTTTCTTGGATTACAAATTAAACAAATTGAAAATGGAATTTTTATTAATCAAGAAAAATATTGTTATAATTTGATCAAACGTTTTGGTTTGGAAAACACTACTGCCAAACCAACTCCTATGAGTACAACGATTCATCTCGATAGAGATGAAGATGGCAAAAGTGTTGATCAAAAGTTATATCGTAGTATGATAGGTTCTTTACTTTATTTAACAGCGAGTCGACCCGATATTATGATGAGTGTTTGTTTATGTGCTCGATTTCAAGCAAATCCCAAAGAATCACATATGAGAGCAGTTAAACGCATTATTCGTTATCTAACTAAAACCAAAGATTTCAGACTATTTTATCCGAAAGAATGTCCTTTCGAATTAGTTTCCTATAGTGATGCTGATTTTGGAGGAAGTCGGACGGATCGAAAAAGTACGAGCGGAACGTGTCACTTCATTGGACATTCCTTAGTTTCTTGGTTTAGTAAGAAACAAAACCGTGTTTCTTTATCAACGTGTGAAGCAGAATATATATCTGCTGCTTTGGCATGTGCACAAGTCGTATATATGCAACAGACACTACAAGATTTTAATTGTCATCTTGAAAAATCAATAATTTATTGTGATAATACTAGTGCAATAAATCTTTCTAAAAATCCGGTCAATTACTCACGAACAAAACACATTGATATTCGTCATCATTTTCTTCGTGATTGTTTGGAAAAAGGATTAATAAATCTAGAATTTATCAACACTGAAAATCAAATAGCTGACATTTTTACTAAACCACTAAATGAAAATACTTTTATAAAACTAAGACGTGATTTAGGTATAATGTCGTTTAAAGACTTATGAATAAAAATATGCAAAAATATTGAAAAACAAAAATTATTTTATTTCTGACCAAAGCAGAACTCGAACTCATGACCTTTGACTTATATGTTAGATGTTGTAGTATAGCCACTTGAGCTATGGGTGTTTCTTGTTCCAGCTCTATTTATAATCTGTACCATTAACCTTAATTTCAGAACAAACTATTTTTGACTCTAAAGCATTATATATCATTCAATTACAAACAGTTTTTGTTTAAAAAGTTCTGTGATTAAAACTAAAATTTGTTTTAAACCACTATTTTTTTAGAAAATAAATGGTTATATATACATACATATGTTTATTGAATAGAACATAAAATACAAAAATCTTCTTACAAAACAAAACTTGAAACAAAAATGTCTTCTAACAATGATGTCTACAATTCTGAAAATTCTCATCTTTCATACACATCTCCGGACGACGATTGTTCTGATCGCATCCCCGAAAATGGTCCCTATCCTACTTTTCCAATGCCTAACCGTGTTCTAGAATTCTCCTCTCCAGATAATGACCCCCAACACAGGTGGAAACCATGGGAAGACTCCCATACAAGCTATACACCTGATAAAAAGAAAGGAAAAAATGAAATGGTAGTATCTCCATCAACCAAACAAAAGATTGATGAAATACATCACTACCAACAACAACAAATGAATATGCAACGGGAACTTTATTACGAACAAAAAGTCACGGCAAGACGTTTAAGTTTTCTTGAAAAGATTGCCATGAAAATTTGTTCATCTAAGAAGGATGATGTTGCTGAACCTTCTTACAGAACTCAATCTCCTTCTGACCATGTTCAAACTCCAATAGCTACAATATGGTCACCGGTAGAAAATGTTCCGTCTCCAAATTCATGGGAACGTAGATGCTGATGAACCATGGCTATAACTTAATATATATATATATATATGTTATTATTTTGAATAAGATGTATAGATATAAATGATGTAATAATATAATTATATTTCTATAATTTTTTTTGAAAAACAGCATAAATTTGTCTGTTCACATGCCTCGGTCGACCGGAGAGACTGAGTCAGTCAACCGAAGCTATCCCGAGAAGTTAAAAAAAAATAGATTTCTGTCAAGTCGGTCGACCGAACCACCTGAGTCGGTCAGCCGAGCTTATTTCCCGAAAAATATTAGAACATTTTTTAAGTCGGTCAACCGAGCACCCTGCACCAGTCGACCGAAGCTCTTCCCGAAAGTTTCAGCACTATTGTGTACCACAAGTCGGTCGACCGACCCAGGTATTTCAGCCGACCGAACGTGCTATTCTGCTGAAATTGCCTACATATTTTAACCCATCCACTCACCTTTTCATCTCACCTCTTCACTTTTACTCTCCCAAAACAGATTTTAACCCTAGCCCCCATTACAACCTTCCCAAACTTCTTCAAATTCTTCAAAGAAAAAATGGCTCCCAAGAAGAAATCTAAGACTACTGCTGGCCCATCTTCATCAACTCCTGTAGACTCTCAAATTGCTTCTTGGCTAGTAAGTGACAAAGCTTTAGAAAGATGGATAAGGCTTCAAGATGCCAAAATCTTTGAGGAATCCTTTGTAAGTTATCCTGATTTTACCTCCTACGGTGTTGAAAATGCCGCTCTTGAAAGTGGTCTTGATGCATTTCTTGACTATAGGAAAAACAACTTGAAAATTAATCATATAATGGTCAAGTTATTCCTAGCAAATCTCAACCTTGTAAATCCACCGAGAAACACTGAAAATTGTATTTGGACATCGGTTTGTGGCACTTCGATTTTTCTCTCCATTGATCGAATGAATCATATTTTAAATGCTCGACCGGGTGGAATTTCGTTACATAATGTAGACTGTAATACATCGTCTCGTGACCGTCTAAGTCATCTATTTTTTGAAGATGACGCTACCGATTTAAGGCAAACTTCATCCCTCCGACCTAAAGCACGACTCTTTCATCGATTCATGATGAAGTCTATTGTTCCAAGAGGAGGGTCATACCACTTAGTATATCCCGAAAACTTCAAGGCTTTATATGCTATGTGTGGAAATATTCGAGTAAATTGGACACAACTTCTTATGGATGAATTCCTTACGTTCAACCAAGGAAAGATGCTCCATATTTATTATGGAGAATACATAATGCGGTTGATTAATAACTTTGTCACCCATGCTCCGGAATCCGAAACATCCAAAGTTCGTACCTTTGACTCACGAACCATAAAACTAATGAAGTTACCCGATGCACCGTCCCAAATTACAACTTTTCAGCAATGGCGTACTACCCCGCAAGAACAACTACGTCGCAGCTATTCTACACCTCAACCATCCACTCATTCTACAGAACGTATAACTCGTCAAACCTCAATTCAACGACCACCTCCCGGTACTAGCACAGCGGCTACCATTGATATTTTGGCTCAAAATCAACTAGCTTTGGATTCTCGCCTTCGAAAAATTGATGGGCGTTTCAAGAAGATCAAAGGCTTCTTCGTAAATTTATGGGATGCCTTATCATGTACTTCTGAAGCCGGTGCTTCATTTGTTGCTCCTGGAAAAAGACCAGCCCCAAATTTCTCTTGGTCTACATCCGATAACACAAGTTCCAGCACATCGGCAACTCCCGCACCTACCACTCAAAGACGGGGTAAGGAACCGGCTCCTCTCGATGAAAATATTCGTCCAGAAGAGTGGGATACCGACGATGATGAGGAGTAATTGTAGTATTTTACAATTTATTTACTTTCAAGAATTTCTGTCCTTGCACTCTATTTGTTTCTTAATTATTGTTATGTACTAAGCAAACATCTTTAAATATGTACTATGTAAATTTAAATGTTTCGCATTACTTTAATATGTTATAAGTATTCCTTTTTGTCGATGACAAAGGGGGAGAAAAAATGTATGCAAACTAACGAATTTTTGCAGAAAAGTCGCCATATATTCAGGGGGAGAACTATAATATATATGTCAATATTACTTCGTCACATAAGTATTGTCATCAATCAAAAAGGGGGAGAATGTTGATTCTTGAGTTTTGATTCATGACACAAGCTTCAGAGATCATACGACGAGAATACCATATGAAAGCGACAAAAAGAGAATAAGTGCATACTGTGCACAACAAAGGAGATTATTCTACAATCCAGAGATTAGTATGGATATTTTATTTTATTGAGTCTTAGAATAATGTTAAAATCATTCCTCAAATAGTCACACACGCACACAAAACATTTTATATTAAAACTGTGTTCACTGTGCAAATAACACCAGGTCGGCCGACCGACCAGGATCCTCGGTCGACCGACCCTGTATCATGTGCACAGCTACTTTCTGTTTTGTATACGTTTTCAAACTCAGCTGACCGGCCAGGTTTTCCGGTCGACCGACCAGAGAAAAACAGCTAGTTTTCTGAAGAGACGCGATCATTTCATGAAGAGGAATGTCCTCTATTTCAAGAGGTATGGACACAACTGTTAACTAAAACTCTTCATAAAAGATTACAACTCTTCTACAACTATATAAACTTATTCAATTCACTTCTACAATTACCGATTCTTGTTTATATTTCTGAAATCTAATCTCTATTCATTTCTGCAAATAAAAGTTTTTATTCTTAATTAATATCACTAGAATCCTTGTTTTAATTCATATAATTCGATTCTACGTGATTATCTTCCTTCTAAATCTTCACACACATACATACTCTTGAGGATTTGATTATAGGAAAGTTGTACTATCAAAAGACTATCAGTGTTATTTAGAACACATTCGTCAACAAACATTTTGTATTTAGTTGAAGTCCTCTTCGGCTGTTGAGGCGGAAAAATTCCTGTTCGGCTGCTCAGGTGTCGTATACCTATTCCTCCGGGTTAAGAGAGGGGTTTAGTTTAAATCCAGAGGGTATTCTGGGACTGGACGTAGAACGGGAAGTTCGAACCAGTATAAAAATTCCTGGTGTGCTTACTTTAATTTTTGCTTTACTGTTATTACCAGTTTCCGCATTAATATACCATATTACACGATCCTTAGTACTACACGTACACTTTCATTATAGTCGTATTCCCCTGTCCCCTATCTCATCCTCTTCTTACACTCATACTTACTATCTGTGTATAGCAAGAGAATTTACTGAGGTATTCGAACGGATATCTGAGGAATACTCATTCTAGGGTATACTTCACCCTATCTCTAATGAGCTACTTAATGTGTTATATTCCTGAGCTAAAGTTCAACCTTAGCTCTGATACCAAATGTAACGATATGAATTTTTTGCGTTCGAAAATCGACATCCGTACTTTACATCGTACTCGAATGCCGTAGATTCGACCGTTCAAATCCGAGTCGCCGGAGCTTATAACACAGTAAGTATAACAACACAGCGGGATAAAGAAATAAATGATATCATATACAACTCCAATGAATACAATATCCAGAATGATATACAACAATGATATCAATATGATACAACAATACCAGAGATAAATAATGATACTACAGCGGAAATAACAGCAAATGGAAGAGATCTCCAAATGATCTACAAAAGAGAATGAATCCAACTTCTCCAACATCAAGCTCGAACCACCATCACGATGCACAAGGATAAGCAAGTGCAGTCCTGAACTCCATTCGTCGTATCACTATTCGGAATGGGATATATGACACAAAGGTCCTCTCCCGGCTAAACTGAATAACGAGCGCAATTAAAAATCATATGGATACTAGGGTCTCAGTTAAATCACAGCTTAAAGCCCAAAACTTTTCATTCGAATGGTAAAACAAATTACCATTTCCAGTCTTTTAAACAAAAAGATTCATTTCAAAAAAAATTAACCCCATTCACAAAAATTCATTCATGGATTTCAAAACAATTTCCATTTTAATTGAATTAACTCGTTAAATTTTTAAGTCAAGATTTAACTTATAGATTCCAAAACTCGTTTCCAAAGATTCATTCATAGCCTTTCAAAACAATTCCATTTCAAGTTAGATTAACTCGTTCGTATCTTTGAATTAAAGACTCATTTCATAGTTTTCAAAACATTTCAATTCTATTTCAAACTTGAAACCGTTCAACATAATTTGGAAATCCTTTCTTAAAATGAAAGCTATTATTATTTGAAAACAAATAGTTTTCATTTCGGAAAAATCCAGTTATATTTACACGAGTTAAAACCCTTGAATTAAATTCAAATTCCCAAATCAATACTTTAAAATGGTTTAACCCATATATAACTTGTACATCATCTTTAATCCCTAGTTTCAAATCATAGAATTCAATTTCAAACTTGAATTCAAATTTAAATCAAATTATTTAAATTTCAAGATATCCAAAATATCTTAAAAACTCCTTTCAAAAGCTTTTCATATTAAACCCCAATTTCCAATTTCAAAATCAATTGAAATTAACATTTCAATTTCAAAAACATTAAATTTACATCATTTGTGACTTAAGCGATTTCCACATGAAATCCATATTTGTGTGTGTATGGTGTAGTCCAGGGGTTTCACACAATAGTGCACAACATCAATCATCACAGATATATCGATAAGCGATATAACCCATAACGCTTATCTTCATTCACAGATTCATAGATAAAATAAATTTATCAGTCACAAAGATTCACTTTTACAATTCGATGTGGGTTTCGGATAACCAACTGGAATCCGACTCCCTGTCGCATCGAAATTCAAATGTCGTTTAGAGGTCAAGGGTTTCATATTCACATAGTAATATATCACAGAAACAGAAATCACAGATATATATATCACAAATAAATAAATTACAGATCACAACACAAATCAGGATGTATCACAAAGCATCATATATCAGGAAATATCAAACAATTCAATCATCCAATAGAATCCAAACATCCATAAATAAGATCTTTTTATTATTTGATAAATCTAAATCAGATAAACCACAAATCCAAGTTAATTAATTACAATTCATTTTGATAATTTTTTTTCTTTAATCATTTATTAATTAATAATAAATTAATTAATCCTTTACTTATTAACTAATCATCCTTAATTGGTTTATAATAAGTAATTTCCCCTAATTACTTAATTAACTTTAGCCATTAGTAAATTACTTTTAACTATAAGTAGTTAATTCCCTCTAATTACTTACATTAATTAATTTATAATAAATGTTATTCTTAATTATGAAATTCATTAACCTAAATCAATCTTTGATTAGATAATTATCCTTAAAATTTTCTTATATTAAATAACTATCTTTAATGACTCAAATCAAGTAATTAATCTTTTAATCATTTAAGACCTTAATCAAATTAAAAGATAATCATTTTATCCAAATTTATTACTTAATTAAGGATAACCTTTGTAATCAATTTTCCACTAATCACTTTATCATTTATACTAAGGATTAAAACATTTCATCTTTAAATTAGTACTGAATCAAATAAACATTTAACAAAAATGTTATAAATATATAGATTGAAAAACCTTAAACTCACAATAAATTTAATCAAATTACACTAAACTTGGTTGCCTTAAAATTTAAAATCTTGATTTATTTGAAAATTTAAAAGCCTGGAAACATCCTCCCTTGTTAATTTTGTAAACTGGTAACTGTTTAACCAAAACCCGAGCCAAATCTCATTCTACCCGAACGCACCACTTACCCCACCACTTCGAGTCACTCACGAGTCTTCCCCGAGCCAGAAGCTTCTTCCCCAACCTTCCTTCAACACCTGATGCACAACGTGCACAGTGTACGTGCCCCATCGATTCCGACCACCGTAGACCATCGCGACTATCCTTGACGACCATACGAACCCACGCGAACCTCTTCGAACACTCAGCTCACACAAAAATCACGCGAAACAAAATTCGATCATTGATCGAAAACTGGACCCAAACTCGACCATTAGAAAACTACCACGTCTGACCGCCTCAAGCCTCCAACAGTGTCGCGATCTTGGTCAAAGCTTCGCCTGCCTCCCATCGTCCGATTGCCCCCGGTCCAGTTCGACTCGATGCACTAGTGAGGCCGCATTCTTCTCAAAATCAGTCGCCACCCAGAACTAGGCTTAAACCCTAGTTTAACTTCGCTTCATCAATTCGTACAATGGAAAATGTATTCAAAAAATTTCCCATTGTTATCGATTGCCAAACTTGCTTCAAGCAAGATTTCAGCGTTCAAAATGGATTCGATTATTAAAAATCGATCGAAATGCAAATTTTGTTCGAACGTGAACTACAACTGGAATACTTTATTTAAAAATCATCATATTGATTTTAAAAATCCTTTTTTTTATGCTTATTAAATTTATATAATCAAATCGATAGTTTAAATTACTTGAATAAATCACATGATTTCTTATTTGACTGTAAAATAATTTACAGGCTCAAGTTCTTGCATATTTTTTTTTATTTCAAAAGTTTCCTCAATATTTATTTTTGAAGTTTTTTTCAAAAATAATATTATACATCTACAAACACATTTCGTTTAGATAACAAAATCTAAAATGGCTTAAATGGAAGGATTCGAAACCTTTATAAGTGTAAACCTGTAAATGTTTAAACAACATGCTATATGTCTGGAACCAATAATGCACACATCAATCATTTCATATACCCAGGCATGCAATCACATTTCACAGTCATACAAACCATAGCTAAGTTATCATCATCACAGACTTAAGATAATGAGGAAGATCAAGTTTAAAAGGAGGAGTTTGCTCACATTGGTTTGAAAATGAACAGAGCTACTACTTGAAACAGACTGAAGAAATGCAAACTGAAATCTTCTTTTGATTCTTCGATTGATCTGGTTTGAGTTGGGTAGATTGTTGTTGTTGTTTAAATTTGAAGTTTTAAAGATGTTGCTTTTGTTTTTCTCAGTTTTGAAATGGAACGAACAAGAAAAAAAATGAAGAAGTTGATAGATAAAAGAAGTTTACAGGTTATTCATTTTGTACAGGGTGTTATAATGTTTTGTACAAGTGATATTTTCTTCCAGTACAAATATACGCAAAGATTTTTTCTCATTTTGGAGGCTGGTATCTTGCTATGGTGGCTGATGTATATTTCTTGTGTGCTAGCATTAATTACTTTGTACATAAACATTTATTTACTCTTTTTTTCTTTCCTTTCCCTGTTTCCTTCCAGGTCTACAGGTTTGCATTCATTTCATTTGTCCTGTTTTTGTTCATCTCCTTGAATATATTTTTACTGTCAAACCTATATATATTCTTGTTTTCTTTCTTTGTGTTCATACTTGTCTTGTTTATAAGCTTATACATATGTATACATTTACTTGTTTCCCTTTTACAAGTGTTCATACTTTGTTTTGTCTTCCTACTTACCTTTTACTTTCTGTTATAAGCCTATACTTATCCATTGTTCATACTCATCCATACTTATCTTATTATATGTTCATTTCATATTTGAATGTATTGACTTTATAATATTACCTTATAAGATAAATGAATTTCTATTTTCTAGTTTAAATATTTATTGTTATTTTACTTTATAAACTCAAACCATTATTAACCATAAATTCTAATATTTATTATTACCATTTATTATTAAACCATTTATTTACAATTTAAATCCAAACCAACGTATATATATATAAATTTCAAATTTACTCGTATATGCCCAAATACATATATATTCACACATATATAATATTTATATAATATTTAAATTTAATCGGTCAACACAAATTTATTCGTCTCGGGGAAACTCGCAATCTATCTATCATTTTATTTCACAAATTTTATTCAAAAATCAATTTAATTATCAATTTAAACATATATAAAATCCGGGGTCGTTACAAAAGGTGACAAAAATCATCGAAATTCCAGTTGATGCTTAAGTGTTTCTACTCGATCTAAAATCGAACACATTCGATTTTAGCTCAAAATTCCGCATACTCCAAACTTGACAAATAAGTCCCAATGCATAGGTAATGCTCCTACGAGTGCAACGTAAAAGACCGCATCTCTATTGGACCTTGTATGAGTGAGATATTGATTTTATAAATTTTGAGATAAATTAAAATAATCAATTACACTAATCAACATGATTTATTTTAATTATTACCCATCCTTCTCCCCCAAAACAAACGTGCACAAATTGCACTTGTACACTATTATAGCCATGAATTACCTCCCCTCTTGTTGGAGACACACTCCATCGATCGACGAATGGACTTCGCCATTGTGTCTCTCTTCGCAATCTCTCTTCTTCCAACACCAACCCAACAAGCTCGGCCCCATCTTGATAATCGTGATCGAACCACTGTGCGCGACAAGCAACAGGTCGTATTTCTCTTCCCATGACCGCACACACCCAAATAACCACCATCACCGAAGCCTATCGTCGCCTATAATTTCAACAATCCCTAACCCTAGATCCACCTTCACCACGTCAAACAATCCC
This sequence comes from Allium fistulosum, assembly GCA_030737815.1. Classification (NCBI taxonomy): domain Eukaryota; kingdom Viridiplantae; phylum Streptophyta; class Magnoliopsida; order Asparagales; family Amaryllidaceae; genus Allium; species Allium fistulosum. Next base: position 974,545,717 of record CM060901.1, read on the forward strand.
AACCATCACTGTACCATCCAACGCCAACACGGATTCAAAGCTAACACTCACACGAGTTCAATGGATCCAAATTCATAATTTTTCATTAAGTGAATCATTAGATTTTTATTTTTGAAGAGGAAGCAAGTTTTTCACATTTACCTAAGAGGGAAAATGAGAAAGGAAAGAGGGAAAAAGAAATAAGAGAGTTGTATGTATGGGTTTATTTAATTTTAAATTTTCCAGCACTTCGCTACTTAGTATCCCATTTGCGTACTAACTATGAACGACAAAAATAAAAATACAATCGCGTACAACAATGCGATACGATCATAAAACAATAATAAAATACACCGATTATCTTATTTTTTGAAATTTCAAAAATACCAATGTTTGCCGTAAAATACATCAAATGATAATTTAAATATTTTCCAAATTAAAAATTATGGAAATATCCTATAAATTATATTAAAAATATGCCATTAAAATAAAATAGTTTTATTAACAATTGATTTCCTTATTATTTATTATATTTGAATTAAATTTGTATATTTAAATAGATTAAATTCCCATTCGAAACATTAAAAATTTCGGGTTGTTACATGTATTAGTAAAGATTTTAAAATTTAAGTAGCTCGGCAAAAAGTTGCTTGGACAATGCTAAAGTAAACTTTTTGTAAATACCTTCCATAAACTATGATCAACATCATCATGATAATATTCAATACATACGGTGCGTATATGACTCCTTTAACTCTTGACCTTTTCACTTTTGTACGTGCTTTTATTTCAAGGTTATAAGTGTTCTTCTCATTCAAATATTTACTTAGAAACCAAATGGTTAACCAAAAACTACTGCAGCGATTATTGTGTATATTTGTTCATATTATTTCGCATTAAAAAGAAGTTAACTCATATATTTATTTTTGTCAAATATAATATAAGCATATGGCCATTATTTTAAAATAATACATTTTCATTCAGTTTTCTTTGCACACGTTCTAATAGACGTGCTTAACATACATGTAACTTTAATAAGTTAATAATATTGATTTGAATCATTTTGAAATATGAAATACATTAACATCTTGCTCTAAACTTTATGTATATGTTTTGATTTTAATATTCCTTTTTATTGCTTTTTTAATTGAATTTATTTGAGTGATAAAATTAAATATTATATATCTATATATATTAAATTTGTTATATATATAAGCTTTTATAAATATGTAAACCTTATGTTTATATTAAAGGGGTTTTTGGATCAGGGAAAAAGTTGGAGAAAAATTTAATTTCAAGTACAAGAAGTTTGCCTTTTAGGCTGAAAGACAATTTTTAGTGTAAATCACAGAATGATAGTTGCAACTATCATTTTCTATTTACACTATAAAATGTCCTTCAGACTAAAAAACAAACTTGTTGTCCTTGAAACTAATTTTTTTTACAACTTCTTCCCTGTGCATATTTTCCTGTATATTAAAATAGTTTAATTTAATATGTATCTTTATATGTATACTTCAGATAATTATAATTATTATTAGCTTCATAATCGTATATACATATACATATACATACATACTTGCACACACCACACAGATATATATATATATATATATATTTATATATGATCTTAATATTAGTACTTAATTCATTGAGGTTATTTTTACATTAATCAATAGTATCTAAATCTAAATTCTGAATAAAACTTGCAAAATCAAATTCAGATTTCCAACTTAAAATTTGGATTTTGAAATTTCTACCAATCAATTTATATTTAGTTTTGTCTAATCAAACTTTGTTGTTAATATTCAGATTTCGATATTCTATCATCAAACATACAATATAAATTAATAAAATTAAATCGAGGCAACTGACATACACATATAAATAGCAAATATACAAATAGTAGATATAAATCCCAATATTAAACACATGTATATATTGATCTTGTTGTTATTTTGCTATTATATATCATGATAAATATTTTATTATCACATGTCATTTTGTTTAATGATTAGGTTTAGTTTTAGTAGAATGTTTGCGAAAGGGGAAAGTGTAATTAATTGTTGATATCACCTTGTTATATCTTTTTATTTTGATCTTGATGTGATTACATCCAAATCTAATCATATGTTCATTCCTTATTTAAACACCTTTAAGAAATATTAATATATTTAGCATATCCATATTTATTCAAAATTTATGCTTAATAAAACACATATTTAATAAATTAAATGATAAATTTAGATAAAATTGGATTTTATTTAAATTAAGAAGATTGGATCTAGTAAAATCGATAGACTACATAGACCCACCGTGATCCAAATAAAGATTTTTTTTTTAAAATCTACCCATTTTATCCGATGCAAATCAGGTTAGTTCCCTTAACAATAATATGTTTAAAATGACAAAGTAACAAACAACAACATGATCAATATATATGTGTGTAGATATTGGAATTTATATCCACCATGTATATATTCACTATTTATATATATACGTATATTATTGCCTCACTTTTAAATTGTTTAATAAAAATAAACTGAAAGAATATTTTTTTTGAAGTACATGCCTTAACAATATAAAATATAAATAGAAATGTTTAAATACACACATAGGTGCAATCACGCATACACACAGATATACATACATGCATACATATATACATATAATGATTAAGACAAAATAATTTCCAATTGATTCAAAAACTAACATCCATGTAACATTAAGTAAATTCCAATATCATCCTTGTTTGACTTTGTTAGCCTAAAAGCAAAACCTATGGCTCACTAATAACATTTATTATTAACTGTGCACTATGGCTATAGATTTTGAATTTTAGTTGGGTATAGTTGACCGTAATACTAACCTTATACAACCAAAGAGACGAACTATTGAACCGTGCTTCACTTTCAATACTTTAACTCAGACCTAACTATAGTCGCTTAATAGATCACCATGACATGGCTTAACTATAATAAAAGTTGATTATTCATATTGAAGTTCCATAGTATTTTCAAGTCAAGGGAACCATGTAACGTGTAACAACCCGAAATTTTATCGCTTTAATTGAGGATACTCAATTAATTTTAAATATTTTTATAATTGATTTTAAAAGCTTAAATAACTCATTTTTATTATTTAATAATGATAGTAAACTCATTTTGAAAGTTTGTTTACAAAAATAAATAGTACGAAGAAAAATTGAAAATGTGACCGAAAATCGTTTTTCAGTTTTTCGCCTTTTTATCGAACGAAAATTGCTGCAACGTTGTTGCACACATGTATACACTTTTGTAACATACACTTATACATATAATAAGTGATTTAATAAATTAAAAAGGGTTAAAAAAATTAATTGTGATTAAAGTGTTTAAAAAGTAATTAATTAAGATAATAAAGTAAGATAAGACACTTTCTTCTTATTTTAAGTGTAGAGGACTTTAGAACAAGGTGGATGTGATGGCTTAGTACATAACATGATGATAGAGGTGTATGTTGTCAAATTATTAAGGATAGTAGTGGTATATTTTAATAAAAGGGTATTTTGGTAATTTTCCACTTTTTAATTTCTATAAAAAGAACACCTATTTTCCACTTTCCACTTTCCACTTTACGTCATTTTATTTCATTTTCCATCTTCTTACTCTCTTCCTTTCCACTATCTTCACTACTTTTTCATCTTTATTTCTTAAAGAAATTCAAGTTCACTTCTTTTTAGTTTTAATTCAAAAACAAGTTCATAAATTTATAAGAGAACTTCTCTACCATCTTAAAGTCCAAAACTTTAGCACCCAAACCCAAATTGGCCTAGGGCATAGAGCAAAGTGAGGGAAAAGGGGAACTTGTGTGAGCATTTAGGTGTAAGGGGAGGTGTTGTGCTTGTTGTTTAGTGTTTGTACCAAAATTGGGCACAACACTCTTCGAAAGGGCTTGAAGAGATAAAATGAAGAAATAAATGTAAAAAGAGGATTATCTAACAAACACTTCACACAATAATCAGAAAAACAACAAAAGAACGCAGAGATTTAGAGTGGTTCGGCATATTGCCTACGTCCACTATGAAATGATTGATCTTTATTAACTTTTTCTTGCTGGTTACAGCGGATTACAACGGTAAATCTCGAGCACAATTGTGAAATTCGAGTACAATGGTGAATTCGGTAGAGTCTGGACGTCAGAGAGGCAAAAGATCCTTTTTATATAGGCTTTGGGATGCTATTTATAGGCATAGGCTGCAAATATCTCGCTCAGATCTCGGGAGACCTCTTCTGGCATGTGGGCCGGCCCACGCGATCGATCCCACGTGATTTGCACTCGGTCCGTGATCGATACAAACGAATTTCATATCGATCAAGATTTGGTTCAATCGAGTCGAAATTGGGCATGAACATTCTTTGAGTTGTATGTAAGCTCCTGTGAAAATTTGGTAGCATTTGGACTTGTAGATTGTGAGTTATGATCGATGCAAGCTTGCATTTTCTTTAGGCTATCTAGTTCGTATCGATACACTTCTTATCGATCTGTTCGAATCGTTCCTGAGCACGTGCTTGTAAGTTGACATGGTGCGAAATTCTTGGATCGATCCACTTTCCATGTCGAGTTGACTGCTTCCCCCTTCGTATCCATTGAGCGCTATGTCCTTCGGATCGATGCCGGTGTGCATCCTTCGTATCGATCGACTGAGGCTTTCTTCGTATCGATACACTCAAGTCATTTTGTATCGATGGTGTGTTGCTACTTCGCATCGGTTGTTTCGTAATGATTGCTTTTAGTGGTGTGTTTCGTATCGATAAATGGCTGATTGATACAAACTGAGTTGTTGGATGGACCGGTACGAATCACGTATGAACGAGATCGATGCGAACTACTGTTTGTTGATGGATACAAAATGAAGCAAATATGATTGATACGAGACGCCAACTCTCCATGGATACGAAGTAGCCTGGCTTTGATGGACATGAAGTTAGGTGTACACGATGGATACAAATATAAGGATACTCGATGGATACGAACAGAAGGAGGCGAATAGATGGATACGAACGAATTGATTCCCTTGGTTTGTATTGATCATATCTTGAGCATACTAACTTGGATTGACTTGAAATTTGGAACGTTGTCTTTCGTTGCTTTGCTTGTCTTGTCATATCAATTGTAGCTTGATCCAGACTCGGATAAAAGTTATTGACATCCATAGTGAACTTGTGTATGACTAATCCTCAAGATAACTGTCCTCGGTTTTCAGTTAAGTCTTTGGTATCACGGCCTTGCCAAAAGGTGGGATAACATTTGCCCCCCAAAGTATGTCTTGTGTGAACATGACGTGCTTTGAAAAGTTGCACTCCCCATCCTGAATAGCTTGACTTGTCTGAATGGTTGTCGTCTTTTCGTTGAAAGCTGTGACCTTTGACCGATTCACAGAACATAAATCACGAACTGCCGACTGCCAATTGTTGTACCATGTACTATTGTAACTGATTGTTGTATGATAGTGATCTATTGTTTGTTGTTGCAATCGTCACCAGACGAGTATTCAATTCCTGTGAATTTTAAAAATGGGATGTCAGCCTATTATACAGGAATGTATTTTAGCCCGACTCCCGTTAATGTCCGCACGTTCACGAGTCGTTGTTAGTTTTTTAGTCTTTTTTAATCGAGTTTCATATCGATCCTCTCCTGAATCGATGTGAAATTCAAGTTGTAATGATGCTTGATGGTCATTTTGAAATGTCCCTTAGTATCGATCCTCTCCTGGATTGGTTCGGGATAAATGAAAGTAAATTTCGTATTGACGGACTTAGGAGGGATACGAATAGAGCAGTTGGTCCTCTGGGTACTATTCGTATCAATGGATACGAGTCCTTATGGGCTGTGTGTTGATGGATACGAATAGAGCAATTCGTATCGATGCGTTTCATGTGGATTTGAATTTCTGTAGGATCGAAAGCAGTGGATACAAAGTACGCGTTTTGTATTGGTAGGATCTAGTGATTCAGATAGATAATTATTGTAGGTTTCGTATCGATAGCATCTGAGTCGATGGATACAAACAACTCCTTCGTATCGCTTTGAGGAGAAACCTGTCGAAACCGGTTGCAATGACTGGGAGACGAATTGTATTTCGCCTTTATCTCGTATCCATATAAATAGCTTTGTACTTAACCAAAATTTTCATATGCCTTTGCTTTTCCTCTGACTCTCATATCGATAAGGAACTCGAGGAAGAAAAACTGTCTCCGTCCCCAAATTAAATTAATCCCCTAATCTCTTGTAACTACATCTTAACTTAGGTAAATAGTATACGAATTCATATTGAAAATGATGAGATTCGAAATCTTTGCCATCCTATTTGATTTTGTGGCCGATTCTGGTGAAGCGGTGGCCGTGGATGGTCGGAACGAGGTGGTTTGGAGAAGGTGAAGTGTGGGGATACGAAGAGAAACACTCGTACCGATTTATGACGAAGGGAGGAATCGTATCGATCTGGGCATGACGAAGCTTCATATCGAACAAAGGGAACGCTCCATATCGGTTGGTGACAGACTCTTCGTATCGACTAGCTAATGGTAGTATTCGTATCGATGGATACCCAATGGCATTTGTATCGATATGCCTTGATCGATACGAATTTTAGAACTAGAGATCGATAATTCCATCGATACGAACTACTGTTTGTTGATCGATATGAAAAGGATGATACTGCATCGATACGAAATATCTTTTGGATGAACGATACGAAGGAATGTACTATGATCGATACGAATTTAACCTCTGGTGACCGATCCACGTCTTGACCTTGATGGATACGAAAATTTTGAATAATTGAACATTTAACTCCGGCGAACTTCAATTTGGCATAATTGGACTTGACCGTTGAACTGCACATTTGACTGCCCTTCGAAGCTCGCCGATGGAACTATAACTCAAAAAAATCTTAACAAACTGTAACTCGGATCGGTCTCTAAAGTCTGGATGGCACGGTTGTGACGGTCAGCGATGACGGTCACTCCAGTTGAATTTTGAAGTCTTGTCATTCGAATGTTTTCTTTTTATTTCCATGAACTTTCTCAAGTATTACGTTGCACTGCACTGCACAACACATTCACACACTTTACACTGGGGAACACACGGGCTTATTATCATCTAATGATGGTTTTTAATAAGTTGATTAGCTATGGAATCCACAAGTTCTCAACAGTAGAAGCTTCAGAGTTTATCCCCTTTTGTCCTAGAGATACCGGTCATCGCTGCTGAAGTTATAGATCCAGCTCCGGACGAGCTACCTGGTGCCACGTTTATCATGAATCCATAAGATTCTGTGCCATCTAACATCTCCGAAGATATGCTAGGACGAATATGTCTAAGGCATGGTTTACCGTTGGACGATGTATTATTACCAGGACCGAATGATAGACCGCATGCTCCCATAGAGGGGTTTACGGCCTTTAATCGCCATGCATGTACAGCGAGAACACTTCCTCCATTTAACCAATACATTAGGGAAGTGTTGTCTTTCTTCAGAATCATCCCATCTCAGTTACACCCCAATGGATACGCCCTACTGAATAGCCTATTTATTGTATTTATGAAGCATCTTTTCCGACCACCGATCCTGATCGAGATTAGATACTTATTTAATGTCAAGAGTCGGGGAGATAGTCCCTCGTTCACATTCCTAGAGGCAGTCAGAAATTGTCAAGTTGTGATCGGCTCCTGGACCAGACTGAGTTACTTTAAAACAGAGTGGTTCTATGTCCGATGCCCTCCAGGATTTTCTAGCCGATGGTTCGTCAGACGTAACTGCTTCGACTTTTCTGGTAGTCAACAAAATAATTGCAACTGGTATTGGGACTAATACTCTCTTTCTTTTGCAGCCGCAATTCCACGACCTGAGGGCGTGCACTTTAAAGAAATTGTGCGGGTTCTTCAAGAAGTGCCAAGTGAAATGAGAGACATAGACCCGGTGCTAACAGACCGAAACTTGAGAACTGTTGGGCTTATTGAATGAAATCAAAGCATAAGGCTTGAAGGAACGCTGAGGGCGGCCCCGACGAAGTGGGTAAAACACAAAGCACCCGGGGTCATAATTGCCGAGGAAGGTGATGAAGAACATACACATACGAACGACGAACACATGGCTGGGCCTTCTGACAGTCTTCAGGGTTCATAGGGAAAGAGAAAAGGCAAGGCAGCTGCATACAAACGTCACAAATCCACAAGATGGAAATCTGTTATTGTATCCCTGCGAGCCTCTGGCGTTAGAATTTCAGAGGCTCCTCCCTCGCCAGTAGAGAATCCTTTTGAAGGACTTGCTGATATTTCGATCCCGGATTATGTGTCACTTCAACATGACACCGGATTGGAGGGGCTCCAAAGTGCTCTAGATTTAAGCGAGTCTCTACCCAACAGTGCGGCCAACATTACCGGTTGGTCGTGGGGTTGCACACACATACACACTTCACGGAACTACACGATTCCCAACCATAAGTGTTCAACTCGAGAAATTACTAACTCTGTTGCTCTTTCTTCTTTACAGATTCAATGAATATGCGAGAGTCTATGCTCGGCAGCCTCCTTTCGGTATGTCAATCATCGAGCTTGTATTATGAGTCCCGTCGAAGGGAGGATGATAGAAACCGTGATCGCGGTTATTCTAGTCAGGAACGCTATGAGTGAAATAGAGACAGGGATTACAGAGAATAGAGATATCGATCCCGATCGCATTCTCCACCTCCTCGTCTCCCCACACAACCTTTAGGCCAGGGAAAACAACTGGTAGAGCCCCCTCATCACAAACTATCTTCGCAAACTTCTAGGCCTGAGTCGCAAAGTCACAGATGACAGAACTGAGGTTGAGCCTCCAGTCATCATTGAACAAGCTATCACTGAGCCTATTGGGGAAGGGGCTATTTGAATTGCTCAGTTAAAGATAGATTTTCCAAATATATGCTTTGACGGCTACATCTTCCCCCTTATTTAAAGAAGATTCCCTCAGAAGCGGAGAACACAATGCATGATTACATTCATGACATCTATACCCAGTATAAAGAGTGGGCGAAGGCTGTAGAAAAAGCATCAAAGGTGGCATTTGAGCGGGCAAAGGCGATTGAAAAACTAGAAACTAAACTTGCCCAGAAAGACCGGATCATTCAAGTGATTAACGATGAAGCCGAATCCTCTCAGAAATCAGAGATAGTGGCCACCAAAAGGGCCGACGAGGCAAACTTGGCTATGGATAGGATGAGGCAGACACACTTCGCTTTGGTGGAGTAGATGGGCCACCGAAACACCACTGTCACAGTTGAACAAGATGCTACTTTGAAAGAACTCGCTGAGCTTAAAGCTAAATTTTCCGAAATCATCAAGGAGAAGGATGATGCGAATAGAGCAACTCAGGAAGCATGTGAACAGGCCGTAGTGTTTCGGGGCGAACGGGATACGACAACGGCTAAGGTTCGGGAGGTGGAGACTAAGGTCGAGGAGGAAGTTCGAATGGCGGAGTCTAGGCTAGAGGCTGTTATTGAAGATCTCCTCATTGTTTATAATGCTAACGTCTTGAAGCACAAAAATCTAGCCTGGCTCGACAATTATCCGACGCATCTACACAATGCCTGGGGCCGATTAGTAGAAGATGAAAAGGCCGCCCACCAAGCCGAATCGATTGATGAGTTCGAGCTCAAAAACCGAGTGTTGAGCGAAGACGAGCGAAAAGTTCTCCACGATGCCATGATTTCATATGAGAAGGAGAAGCTTGGCGCTCAGCATTCGGAAGTTGGAGAAGGTTCTGGCACCGAGCATCATGATACAAGTTCTGAAACTCTTGTGCTGACTCAGTCCGAATCCACACCTGCGGTTGATCCTCAGCCCATTCCTGCTTATAATCCAGATCAACCGCAGATGTCTCCAGCTCGCGAGCAAGTCTCTGAGGCAGTTCCGCCACCCGCGAGCCAAACTGAGGTAGGTACTCCAAACATTCTCTAAGTTTACCCGAAATCGGAAGCGTCATTTGAAGTAATTATTAACAGTTCTTCTTTTGTTTTTATCCATTGATTGAAGCTACACCGGTTGTGCCTCCTGCAACTCAAGAACCACATCATATGCAGGAGGCCATTATAACTGAAGCGACCGCCACAACGACCACGGCACCGACCGATGGAGCGCAGGGGAGTACACTTATTTTTGATGAGTAGATGATGGAGGAATTCCTCGATCATCACAGTGACCCCTTTGCAGACTTGTCGTTCGTTATGGGTGGAAGTGTTCCAATGACAAACTCTTCGGCTCCAACGGCGGGAGTTCCTGATGATGCACAAACGCTTCACGAGGAAGAAATCATAGCTGAAATCAATGCCGAAATGGAGGCAGCCGCATGGGGCAGTGGTTTTAGCGGTGGAATGGCTGGACCTGGTCCGGCTCCTTTGCAGATGATATCTCCGGGAGGAATGGTCATTGAGACGAGCGCGCCTGTCCCACCTCCTTCTATTGATCCTGTCCCTCCGACTCCGCCTGCAGGAAGCGTTCCAATACACTTGAGTTCGGAGGAGGATGTTGATATAATGCCCCCGACTGGAGATCGGCCGCCGAAAGGCAAGGGCTCAAAGAGAAAACTAAGCGGAAGCTCCAGCGGGTCTACATCGAAGGGGAAACCGAAGAAGAAGAAAGAATATACATGCTTCTTTGGTGAAATTTTGAGTAGATAGGAATTTCTTTTGTTCTTTTTTGCTGGCCATGTATAGATGCTGGTTTGGCACCTGCTAGTAGAATTTTTTGGATAAACTTTTACTTTGTTTCCTTCTACAAACAGTTGAAATGAAATTCCATTTGGTCTTTAACTTAATTTTTGTTTATTTGCTTAAGTTTTTCAGTAGTTGAACTCTAGTCTAGTATATTTGTCGAGTTTCGGCCTTTGGATTGGATCTAAGTTTAGTCGTTAAGTCCTGAAATCACTACTATGAGTGATGATTGAACGTTAAACTGGACTCCGATGCTGCACTGTCTCAATCAGTGATCGACGCTTAAGTTCTACCCCCAGTTTCAGGGACAAATTGCAAGACCAAGTGACAATCACACTTCGCTTTCAACTTATCGAGCATAACCTCGTTGAACTGATGTTGGAATAAAGAGATTAGAGTGGTCGAATCGCACTCGCTCATTTATCGTCGATTGCATCCACACTCTGGGGATTTGCATTCGTGCATCGACGGTCGGGCACGCCTGCTTGAGCTTCAAGGATACATCCACTAAAACGACCCAACTTTCTACCACCAGAAAGTCGCATCATATTTAAGAAAGAAAGGGGTGAGAAATAGAAAAGATAGAGAAGAAAGAAAAAAACAACATCAGAATCTCAACAGCGGAACAAATGAAATATAATATATCACATAAGAGATTACATAGTAGCATATACATCAGAGTTACACAGATAATACAACACATACTAGACAGTTATAAACACCTGTCTAGTTAATACAACTCGATACAACTCAAATACAACACAGAGATACCAACACAGCGGAACACTATATATCTAAAACGCTGAAGCCTCCTGCTCCATTGCTCCTCCACAATTCGTCAAAGCTAACCTGAATCCCTTGGCTACTCGTAAAAATTTGAGTACCCGAGAGTTAAAAAAAAACAGAAATAAACTCTGGGTCAGACATGGGTCTGGTATGAGTAATAGGTTAAAGTTGCTTAACTTTGAAAATCCTTTGAAAACAAAAGGTATCACGTAAGACTTCCCACACATAAACATGGAAAAGTTTTTACCTTACGCTAACCAAACATTTGATAGGAAATTCTATGATATTATAATAGGTCTAGTGTTTTCAAGTAAAAAAGAAATAGCTGAAATTGTTACATGATTAAATTCCAGCATACTAGGTTAACAATCAAATCCGAAGGCGCTTATTGGATTTTGGATTTCATACAATGGCAGGGCTACTGGGGTACCGCCCGTCACAGTACGTGGCCTAGATCACCGTACCGAGGACCCACCCTAAGTCCCCTGCAACACAAAGCCGGAACCATCCCTTACTGGACAGTCCCAAACAAGACAACCCCGGCGGTTGTAGCTATTCAACCGCCCACACAGCCGAATAAAAAGGGACTCTAGACAAGGGTATATCTCGCTCTCAAGTGGGTGCTACCCACGAAGCCTTGCTGCACCTCCCTTATTTTAGCCATTCCCGGTTGATGAGGCTTGAGGCTACGATTACCTCATCAGAACACATCACTTAGAATGCTCATCGTCCACCTGACGATGTTCTGAAAGCATTCAATCCATACAAGTTCGTTCCGGGTTCGAACGAAACCGAAGGCATTATCTCGTTACACTCATTTTGGAATCACCCTCAGAGTTAACGACAATAACCCTTGCATTCTGAATCTTCCTCTTCACTTGAGATTCACGACCTATCGTTAATTTGGATCGATGTGGTTTCGGATATCCAAATCTGGAAACCTGATCCCGGTCTCATCGAAATCCAAACCGTATCTTTTAAGGCCAAGTTGTTTTAAAGTTAAAACATTTCAATTCATTATCCATATACACACAGATAGATAATTCATAATATCACAGATAGATAATTCACAATATCATCATAAATAGATAATTCATATCACACAGCATTACTTATCTCATATCTGAGATTTCAAACCATTCAAGGCAAATCAATATCATTCATCATACATAAGCAAGGATTAATAATTACACCATTTATAATTAATTTAAAATGAATTAAATTAATTACCTTATTTCTAATTAATTTAAAGTAAATTAAATTAATTACTTCATTCTATAAATCCTGCTTACATAACCATTAATTAATTACAAATCAATTAATTAATCATTCTCTAAGTTCACATCTTAATTAATCGTCTTAGATTAATTATCCTTTAATTATATTCAAGTAATTATCTTTTAATTAATTTCGCAAATTAATTATCTTATACCAAATATAGAAAGTAACCTTTTAATTACTAAAATTACTTCTTAACCAATTACATTAATGAGTCCCTTCATTTATTAATTATTTCCAAATAAATACATTCTAACTTACATCATTAATTATAATATTTAATTATCTCTAATTACATCTATTACATTAAGTAATTAATCTTCAATTAAACCAAATTGTTAATCACCCTTGATTAACTCCATTCAGTAATTAACTACCCTTAATTACTTCACTTAATAATTTAATTACTCCATAATTAATTATCTCTAATTAATCTCTTGATTAATTATACAAAGTAATTATACTCAAATTACTTCATTATTAAATCATTCTCAATTTATTTCTTCCCTAAGTAATTATACTTATCACATCATCAAATGGTTATTTAAATTAATTAAACTTAATTAATTAGCTTAAACAATTCATTTTAAACATAATTAATTACAATGAGTAATTATTTCTTAATTACTTTCATAAGTAATTATACTTAAATAATTCACAATTGATTATCTTAAATTAATTAATCTAATTAATTATCAAAATTAATCATATTAATTCATTATTAAATAATCCTAGTTAATGACCTTCATTAACTATTACAATTCTTTAATTACTTTTCTAAAGTAATTAATTTAGATTTATTATTAATTACAATTTAATTTTATCTTTAATAACTCAAATAATTAATCCTTAATTATTTAATTAATTAAGTATTAAATATAACTTAATTAATCCTTAATTACTTGATTAATTAATTACTAATCATTAATTTAAAATTCAAATCTTATTTAATTAATGATCCTTAATTACAAATTTATTTATCCTAAATTAATTATCTTAAACCTTAATTAACTAATTTAAACTCTTAATTACTAAATTAATTAATCCAAACCATTAATTTAGTTAATTATTCATTTTAGTTAACTTAATAATTACAAATCCTTAAATCTTCATTTATTTAAGGATAAAACCTTTTTCTTATAAATGATCAAATTATCATTAACAAGGTACTTAAAACAAATTACTTTTAAATTTTACTTTTAAATTTTATTTTAAATTTAAGATTTAAAATGAAAATAAATTAACTTTAACAAGGTTCAACCATTCCAAAATCCTTTTTATTTTACAAGTTAAAGAATTATTTATTTTATACAAGAAGTCAAAAGAATTTTAAACCCAATTTCATTTAAATTCAAATCAATTTACTTTATCATTAAAACAATTTAAATTTTAAAAATTTCTTTTATTTCAAAACTAAGATTCAAATTTATATTTGAATTCAGATTTAAACCTCTGATTTTAAACTTCACTTACAATTCAAACTTCCCCTTAATAATTCAATTACTAAATCCTTTTTAAGTAGTTAAACAAATTTAAATTTAACAACTTTATTTATTTTTAAACTGAGATTCAAAACTAACTTAAAACAGATTTAAACTTGAATTTAAACTCATTTTAAAACTTACCTTGCATTTAAACTAGCTTTTAAATTTTATTTCAAAATTTAAAACAGGTAACAGGTTCTTTGAAAAACCTGTAGCCAACAATACCCGAGGCAACATCTAACTGCCCCGCGTCAACACCCCATTTACTTCGAGTAATCACTCGAATAACTCGAGTAAATCCCGAGTTAGAAACCCTCTGCACACCCAAAGTTCAACAGAACTTCAAACTGCACGATGCACGTGCACCGTGGCTCTGGCCATCTCCGACCATCCACCAGCACTTCCACACATCGCCTACCAACCCCAGATCACGATCACCCAAAACCCATCACAGCAACTCGAATCAAAATCGAGTTAAATTCCCAAACCTGGAAACATCTTCAGCAAAATCACCTCAAACCTGTCAATGCTTCAAACACTGACCTCCGTCCACCGTAAATGCTGCGGCTCCGACCACATCTTCTCTTCCAACCCCTCAACCAATTCCCAAATTCTGGTGGAGCTCGATCCACCAGAGATGATGAACGAACACCCTAAATACCCAACCCAAAAACTAGGGTTACAGATAAGATTGACCTCCTGCCGCCACCACAACATCTTGATCCACCACCTGACATTTTTCCCAAAGTCATCAACCATTTCTCGACCTCCAACAACAACCTTGGCCTCTCCAACCACAGGAATCATCAGAAATTCCCAAAATTCCAAAAACAGTACAATCCAGAAATGCTATTACATCTCTAATCTAAAAATTGTGTTTTTAGTTTTAAAAATCATGATTTAGTTTAAGGTTTCAGCTTATATGCCTGAACTAAGAAATTATAAAGTTTGAGTTTTTACAAAACTCAAGCTGATACTGTTCTTTTTATTTTCCAGAACAGATTTGAATTTGTTTTAACTTAAATACAATTTCAAAACTTATTTTATAATCAAATAAAAAGATGTTGTTTAGATCCTAAGTCCTAACAATCTGTGGATCAAGAGGAAATGATTTTAAATTGAACTGGGGATTGAAATTTAGAACAGATATGTTCTACAGGCATTTACAAACATACATGCATCACACATCCACAAATACACAGGAAATTTCCAATATATATACAAATACAAACTTATTTTAGGCATTAATCAAGCAACCAGATTTATACTTGAGTTTTTTTTAAAAAGTGTTACTCACCATTTAAGTAAGCAGAGCAGTTATTTGAAAACAGTTTTGAATTGAAAGCAGAAAACTTGAAACTGTAATGCTCTTTAGCTTTTAAAACTTGAAATCCTGGATTGTTGATGCTGAAGAATGCATGCATGCAGAAGATTTGAGTTGCTTCAGACTTGAAAGAAATGCAGCTGATTGAGTTGAAGAAGAATGCATATGCTATTTTTTTTCTTCTTAGTTCTCTTAGTCCTTAGAACGAAAATGAAACAAGAAATATGTATATATAGAATGCTAAATTTTGTAGAAGGTAGGTGTTTACCGGTTTAGGCAAATGCAGGTACAATAAATTTTTTTTTCACTTCTCAGAGATATTTAACATTAGGAGCTGAAATATATTTCGAGTTGACTATATTTTGCTGCTAAGATGAAGGCATTTATTGCCAATGTACTTTATGTCTCCTACTAACCTTATTTTTTTATGTAGATAGATCGTTTTATACTTTGTAGCATATCTAAACTTCATACTTTATTCTTGCGTGATTTGTTTTTATATTATATGTGCATATATACTTTTGTCTGGTTTGCTTTTATTTTCTTGTCTCATTTCTTTTCATATCCATATTTCACTTGCCTGGCTTGCTTATGTACATATATGAAGTTGTTTTAGTTATAAATTTTAACTTATGTAATTATCATAGTTTCTTATGTTTATATATTTAGACTTATTTTATTTTAAATATTTTTGAAAGACTTCATTTCAAATTTTCAAATCATAGCTTTCTTTCAAAATATATATAACAATTCTATTCATATTAAAAATCTATTTGTAAAAATATTACATTATTAATATTATTTAAATATAACTCAATATTAAATTAAAATAATTTATAGAAGGAGTTATCCCTTTATTAATAAATTACTTATTTAATCAAACTATATTTAAAAAGAACAAAACAACCTTTCTTGTTTAAATTTAAACTTGGATAAAATCATTTTAAACAAATAAACTTTTATCTTGAGTATTTTAAAATCATATGGTTAATTATTTAATATTAAATTAAATCAAATTTCCAAATTACCAAAAATATTAAAATTAGAATACCTGCCTTTATTTATTAAATTTAAAACAAAGCTTATCTATTTACAATATATACAAATATATATACATTATAAATAGAAAATAATTTATTAGCTTTTAAAAGATAAATTATCAGTTAAATATTTATTTTAAAGAAGATTATTAAATCAATTCAAATCTTATTAACAAATATTATCAAATCAATTTAATTTTAACATAGATTATTAAATTGATATTGCCAGAAATTCCGGGATGTCACATTCCTCCCCCCTTAAAAGAATTTCGTCCCCGAAATTTAAAACAAAGGTAATTTAATAATCCAATAAAAAATTTAATTTTAGAACACAAGCATATATCAATCATGTGCTAGCAACTATAGCAACCAATTCATCCAATCAAACAAATCTAACTATCCAGACAAAATTCTGGATAGAATTCTCTCGAGTTTCCCAAGTATAAATACCGGGATACTCGCTCTACAGAATCCAAACAATCAATACTACTAAGCAACAGAGCTCCTACTCATCTAGATCTACAAAACTAGACAGGATATCAGACTACGAACAAGTCTGACTCAACAACCAAAACTCCATGAACTGCTGGTTCTAAACCAAAGATAGATCTTACACGTACTCCCTCAAAGATATGTGAAACACAACGAATCCCAACTATCCAAACTGGCAATTCAATCCTGAAGTTCAACACTTATCCAACATCAAATCCCTGATTTCAGAATCCAAATTCCCCTATCTCTTATCCACAAAAACTTTCTGACGATCCTGGGCTACCAACATCCATACTAATCAGCTCAACCCTTGCTGGTGCCTCTAGAAACAAACCGAACCAAAAACAATCTAACAAGATGATCTTTCCAAGATCGACCAAAACTCAGAACACAAACTCTATTCCAAAATCAGAAGACCGATCTCACTTTCCTATCTGGAAGAGATTTAACAGATACACTCCAATCTGGCCTTAAGATCCTGAAAATTTTCCTGTAGAAACTCTCTAATCCAAAACACTGCAACTTCCAATTGCTTCCACTCTAAAACGGCTGCCACCTTGCTTTCGCTGCACAACTCTGATTGAGCAGATGAAAATGCTGATGATGAACACAAGCACAGATTGGACAACACATTCCAAAAATATGGTTCAACAGATCCAAAAATAAACCCAGAAGTTCGTCCAAAACCTGAGCTGCTTCACCAAATTCTCTCCAAAAACCATTCTACTACTAAGCTGAACCATCGGTACCACTTCTGGAATCCAGTCGATACCAAACTCAATCTCCAAATGCTGACAAAACTCTAACTTCCTGAAGACATCCAAAAAAATTCTGAAACACAAGAGAACACTCAGCTATCGCAAGTCACTTTTGCGATAAATCGAATCTAATATCCAAAGAAAACTATTCTCTCTTTACCAATCAGAACAGCTTATGCTTATGAAGCCAATCCATCGAAGAAACGGAACCACGCTGCTGCTTCTGAACTCCACTGCTAAGCTAGAAAGCTTCCTTGCCAACACACAGAACACTCCGAGCTGCACTGCTGACGCCAAAGCCAAGGAATTCCTAATCCAAAGCTCTTTGAGAAACTCGGACCACAACCAAACACAAACACCCTGCTGACACAGCCACAACACCGAAGCAGACACACTTCCTTAAACTTGTTCCAAAGAAACATCTTCGGAGACATCCATAGTCACTGCGTCTCATCACACAGCTACTAACTCCTGAGGTTGCCGACATACCATCACTTGTTTTTGCCTAACTGACAGATCCAAACTCTAGCTCATCCAAACTATACACTTCAAAGATGAACTCCAAACCTTAATAGGTTTCCTTCAGAGATCAATGAAATCTCTTACATCAAGCAAAACTCGCTCGAGACGGTATTAGGTCTACAATCTCGACAAATACACTTCCAACCTCCAACATTCAAACTCCAACCATTTGTAGTCGTGTTACTCACACCACTACCCTATCTACCATTATAACTTATATTGGAAAACCCGAACAGGTAACCCATCAAATAGGTAGAAATATATATATATATATATATATATATATATATATAAATTACAAGTACGCTCTCTCAAGATAGACACCACTCCAGAGCTTAGGTATTCGCTCAACCTAGGCTCTGATACCAAGTGAAACGACCCAACTTTCTTCCACTAGAAAGTCGCATCATCTTTAAGAAAGAAAGGGGTGAGAAATAGAAAAGATAGAGAAGAAAGAAGAAAACAACATCAGAATCTCAACAGCGGAACGAATGAAATATAATATATCACATAAGAGATTACATAGTATCATATACATCAGAGTTACACAGATAATACAACACATACTAGACAGTTATAAACACCTGTCTAGTTAATACAACTCGATACAACTCAAATACAACATAGAGATACCAACACAGCGGAACACTATATATCTAAAACGCTGAAGCCTCCTGCTCCATTGCTCCTCCACAATTCGTCAAAGTTAACCTGAATCCCTTGGCTACTCGTAAAAATTTGAGTACCTGAGAGTTTAAAAAAAACAGAAATAAACTCCGGGTCAGACATGGGTCTGGTATGAGTAATAGGTTAAAGTTGCTTAACTTTGAAAATCCTTTGAAAACAAAAAGTATCACGTAAGACTTCCCACACATAAACATGGAAAAGTTTTTACCTTACGCTAACCAAAAAATTGATAGGAAATTCTATGATATTATAATAGGTCTAGGGTTTTCAAGTAAATAAGAAATAGCTGAAATTGTTACATGATTAAATTCCAACATACTAGGTTTACAATCAATCTGAAGGCGCTTATTGGATTTTGGATTCCATACAATGGTAGGGCTACTGGGGTACCGCCCGTCACAGTACGTGGCCTAGATCACCGTACCGAGGACCCACCCTAAGTCCCCTGCAACACAAAGCCGGAACCATCCCTTACTGGACAGTCCCAAACAAGACAACCCCGGCGGTTGTAGCTATTCAACCGCCCACACAGCCGAATAAAAAGGGACTCTAGACAGGGGTATATCTCGCTCTCAAGTGGGTGCTACCCACGAAGCCTTGCTGCACCTCCCCTGTTTTAGCCATTCTCGATTGATGAGGCTTGAGGCTACGATTACCTCATCAGAACACATCACTTAGAATGCTCATCGTCCACCTGACGATGTTCTGAAAGCATTCAGTCCATACAAGTTCGTTCCGGGTTCGAACGAAACCGAAGGCATTATCTTGTTACACTCATTTTGGAATCACCCTCAGAGTTAACGACAATAACCCTTGCATTCTGAATCTTCCTCTTCACTTGAGATTCACGACCTATCGTTAATTTGGATCGATGTGGTTTCGGATATCCAAATCTGGAAACCTGATCCCGGTCTCATCGAAATCCAAACCGTATCTTTTAAGGCCAAGTTGTTTTAAAGTTAAAACAATTCAATTCATTATCCATATACACACAGATAGATAATTCATAATATCACAGATAGATAATTCACAATATCATCATAAATAGATAATTCATATCACACAGCATTACTTATCTCATATCTGAGATTTCAAACCATTCAAGGCAAATCAATATCATTCATCATACATAAGCAAGGATTAATAATCACACCATTTATAATTAATTTAAAATGAATTAAATTAATTACCTTATTTCTAATTAATTTAAAGTAAATTAAATTAATTACTTCATTCTATAAATCCTGCTTACATAACCATTAATTAATTACAAATCAATTAATTAATCATTCTCTAAGTTCCCATCTTAATTAATCGTCCTGGATTAATTATCCTTTAATTATATTCAAGTAATTATCTTTTTATTAATTTCGCAAATTAATTATCTTATACCAAATATAGAAAGTAACCTTTTAATTACTAAAATTACTTCTTAATCAATTACATTAATGAATCCCTTCATTTATTAATTATTTCCAAATAAATCCATTCTAACTTACATCATTAATTATAATATTTAATGATCTCTAATTACATCTATTACATTAAGTAATTAATCTTCGATTAAACCAAATTGTTAATCACCCTTGATTAACTCCATTCAGTAATTAACTACCCTTAATTACTTCACTTAATAATTTAATTACTCCATAATTAATTATCTCTAATTAATCTCTTGATTAATTATACAAAGTAATTATACTCAAATTACTTCATTATTAAATCATTCTCAATTTATTTCTTCCCTAAGTAATTATACTTATCACATCATCAAATGGTTATTTAAATTAATTAAACTTAATTAATTAGCTTAAAAAATTCATTTTAAACTTAATTAATTACAATGAGTAATTAATTTCTTAATTACTTTCATAAGTAATTATACTTAAATAATTCACAATTGATTATCTTAAATTAATTAATCTAATTAATTATCAAAATTAATCATATTAATTCATTATTAAATAATTCTAGTTAATGACCTTCATTAACTATTACAATTCTTTAATTACTTTTCTAAAGTAATTAATTTAGATTTATTATTAATTACAATTTAATTTTATCTTTAATAACTCAAATAATTAATCCTTAATTATTTAATTAATTAAGTATTAAATATAACTTAATTAATCCTTAATTACTTGATTAATTAATTACTAATCATTAATTTAAAATTCAAATCTTATTTAATTAATGATCCTTATATCCAATTTATTTATCCTAAATTAATTATCTTAAACCTTAATTAACTAATTTAAACTCTTAATTAATAAATTAATTAATCCAAATTAATTAATTAATTAGTTAATTATTCATTTTAGTTAACTTAATAATTACAAATCCTTAAATCTTCATTTATTTAAGGATAAAACCTTATTCTTATAAATGATCAAATTATCATTAACAAGGTACTTAAAACAATTTACTTTTAAATTTTACTTTTAAATTTTATTTTAAATTTAAGATTTAAAATGAAAATAAATTAACTTTAACAAGGTTCAACCATTCCAAAATCCTTTTTATTTTACAAGTTAAAGAATTATTTATTTTATACTAGAAGTCAAAAGAATTTTAAACCCAATTTCATTTAAATTCAAATCAATTTACTTTATCATTAAAACTATTTAAAACAATTTAAACTTTAAAAATTTCTTTTATTTCAAAACTAAGATTCAAATTTATATTTGAATTCAGATTTAAACCTCTGATTTTAAATTTCACTTACAATTCAAACTTCCCCTTAATAATTCAATTACTAAATCCTTTTTAAGTAGTTAAACAAATTTAAATTTAACAACTTTATTTATTTTTAAATTGAGATTCAAAACTAACTTAAAACAGATTTAAACTTGAATTTAAACTCATTTTAAAACTTACCTTGCATTTAAACTAGCTTTTAAATTTTATTTCAAAATTTAAAACAGGTAACATGTTCTCTGAAAAACCTGTAGCCAACAATACCCGAGGCAACATCTAACTGCCCCGTGTCAACACCCCATTTACTTCGAGTAATCACTCGAATAACTCGAGTAAATCCCGAGTTAAAAACCCTCTGCACACCCAAAGTTCAACAGAACTTCAAACTGCACGATGCACGTGCACCGTGGCTCTGGCCATCTCCGACCATCCACCAACACTTCCACACATCGCCTACCAACCCCAGATCACGATCACCCAAAACCCACCACAGCAACTCGAATCAAAATCGAGTTAAATTCCCAAACCTGGAAACATCTTGAGCAACATCACCTCAAACCTGTCAACGCTTCAAACACTGACCTCCGTCCACCGTAAATGCTGCGGCTCCGACCACATCTTCTCTTCCAACCCCTCAACCAATTCCCAAATTCTGGTGGAGCTCGATCCACCAGAGATGATGAACGAACACCCTAAATACCCAACCCAAAAACTAGGGTTACAGATAAGATTGACCTCCTGCCGCCACCACAACATCTTGATCCACCACCTGACATTTTTCCCAAAGTCACCAACCATTTCTCGTCCTCCAACAACAACCCTGGCCTCTCCAACCACAAGAATCATCAGAAATTCCCAAAATTCCAAAAACAGTACAATCTAGAAATGCTATTACATCTCTAATCTAAAAATTGTGTTTTTAGTTTTAAAAATCATGATTTAGTTTAAGGTTTCAGCTTATATGCCTGAACTAAGAAATTATAAAGTTTGAGTTTTTACAAAACTCAAGCTTATACTGTTCTTTTTATTTTCCAGAACAGATTTGAATTTTTTTAACTTAAATACAATTTTAAAACTTATTTTATAATCAAACAAACAGATGTTGTTTAGATCCTAAGTCCTAACAATCAGTGGATCAAGAGGAAATGATTTTAAATTGAACTGGGGATTGAAATTTAGAATAGATATGTTCTACAGGCATTTACAAACATACATGCATCACACATCCACAAATACACAGGAATTTTCCAATATATATATACAAATACAAACTTATTTTAGGCATTAATCAAGCAACCAGATTTATACTTGAGTTTTTTTTAAAAAGTGTTACTCACCATTTAAGTAAGCAGAGCAGTTATTTGAAAACAGTTTTGAATTGAAAGCTGCAAACTTGAAACTGTAATGCTCTTTAGCTTTTAAAACTTGAAATCCTGGATTGTTGATGCTGAAGAATGCATGCATGCAGAAGATTTGAGTTGCTTCAGACTTGAAAGAAATGCAGCCGATTGAGTTGAAGAAGAATGCATATGCTATTTTTTTTCTTCTTAGTTCTCTTAGTCCTTAGAACGAAAATGAAACAAGAAATATGTATATATAGAATGCTAAGTTTTGTAGAAGGTAGGTGTTTACCGGTTTAGGCAAATGCAGGTACAATAATTTTTTTTTTCACTTATCAGAGATATTTAACATTAGGAGGCTGAAATATATTTCGAGTTGACTATATTTTGCTGCTAAGATGAAGGCATTTATTGCCAATGTACTTCATGTCTCCTACTAACCTTATTTTTTTATGTAGATAGATCGTTTTATACTTTGTAGCATATCTAAACTTCATACTTTATTCTTGCGTGATTTGTTTTTATATTATATGTGCATATATACTTTTGTCTAGTTTGCTTTTATTTTCTTGTCTCATTTCTTTTCATATCCATATTTCACTTGCCTGGCTTGCTTATGTACATATATGAAGTTGTTTTAGTTATAAATTTTAACTTATGTAATTATCATAGTTTCTTATGTTTATATATTTAGACTTATTTTATTTTAAATATTTTTGAAAGACTTCATTTCAAATTTTCAAATCATAGCTTTCTTTCAAAATATATATATAACAATTCTATTCATATTAAAAATCTATTTGTAAAAATATTACATTATTAATATTATTTAAATATAACTCAATATTAAATTAAAATAATTTATAGAAGGAGTTATCCCTTTATTAATAAATTACTTATTTAATCAAACTATATTTAAAAAGAACAAAACAACCTTTCTTGTTTAAATTTAAACTTAGGCTAAAATCATTTTAAACAAATAAACTTTTATCTTGAGTATTTTAAAATCATATGGTTATTTATTTAATATTAAATTAAATCAAATTTCCAAATTACCAAAAATATTAAAATTAGAATACCTGCCTTTATTTATTAAATTTAAAACAAAGCTTATCTATTTACAATATATACAAATATATATACATTATAAATAGAAAATAATTTATTAGCTTTTAAAAGATAAATTATCAGTTAAATATTTATTTTAAAGAAGATTATTAAATCAATTCAAATCTTATTAACAAATATTATCAAATCAATTTAATTTTAACATAGATTATTAAATTGATATTGCCAGAAATTCCGGGATGTCACATCCACGCTCCGGGGACTTAAATCATTTTTATGGGTGGTCAGTCACACCCGCTTAATGTTAGCAACGAGGTCCACACTCTGGGGGCTTTAAATGGATTCGTGGGTGTTCAGTCACACCCGATTTTCATTTACACTCTAACACGCTCCGGGGACTTAGAGTTGTTTTACGGACGGTCAATTACAATGCGATTTGTGTTCAAGCTTCAATCCACTCTCCGAGGATTTTGAGCCAACGTTTATACTCCAATTCGCACTCTGGGAATTTGGAGTTGGTGTTTATGTTGACACTTCAGTTCACACTCTGGGAATCCAGAGTTAATTAATGTTTATATTCCAGTTCGTGCTCTGGGAACTTGGAGTTAGTCAATGTTCATACTCCAGTTCGCACTCTGGGAAATTGGAGTTAACCGAAAGATGGTCAGTTACATCTGTTCAGGCTTTAGGGTTTCGTTCGCTCTCCGGGAATGACGAATTTTATCAGGATCATGGATGGTCGGTTCACATCCACCCCGATTTAACAAGCGAGGTCGTTAGATGGACGGATCCATTTTCCTCAAACTTGGTCAACGTACGGGCGAAGTCGTTAGGTGGACGGATCCACCCTCTTCGAAACCGTATTTGTAAGTTTATACTCCAGTTCACACTCTGGGAATCTGGAGTTGGTTGAAGGATTGTCATGTATCAATCATTTTTTGACTTCAGTGTGATGACTTGCCCCCGAGCTCGGGTATCATCTAGCGAGTAACCGGTCGTATCATAGTCACTCCCTATTTGAATAAATTGCACCGTTGGGTGGAATTTAGCTCTCCGTGCATAGTGATAGTTGTATAACGCATTCAATAAGTCACAGCTCTGGCTCGGAGAGATTGCATTTTATTGCTGAAATAAGAAAATACGGCAAAATCAGTTGCCTTATTACAAATTCAAATTTTGAAATGCTGAAACAAATTGCAAATGAAAAATAGACTGATTAAATAAACAGAGCCTGTCATGTGTAGTAGCGGCGAAAACTTTCGCTGTTCTAGGCTCTCGGAAGAGTGAGACCGTCTACGGTCGATAATTTGAATGTACCATCTCCGAGCTTTCGTTCAATAACATACGGCCCTTCCCAAGTTGGCTTCATATGCGAAGAGACCGGGTAAATTCTTTTAAGGACGAGATCGCTGAGTTCAAAGGTTCGGGGTCAGACCTTGGCATTATATAGTCGGGCGACTCGACTTCGGTATGCGGCTGCCCTCAAATCAGCCTCTTCACGCTTCTCATCCAATAAATCCAGAGATTCGGCAAGTAATATAGCATTTGTCTTTGGATCATAGTATGTCACACGATGAGAAGGCACTTCTAATTCGACTGGAATAACAGCTTCTGAACCATAAGAAAGAGAAAACAGAGTGTGGCCGGTTATGGACTTATGGGTTGTTCGGTAAGCCCATAAGGCCATAGGAAGTTCATCGATCCCTTTGCCCCCAGCTTTTCCCGTCGTTTCTTCAGAATAGACTTTATAACTTTATTAACAGCTTCGACTTGTCCATTCGCTTGAGGGTGTGCAACTGCGGAGAATTTTTTCCGGATGTGGAATTGTTGACAAAAATCCTTAAATTCAGCACTGTCGAACTAGGTCCCGTTATCGGTGATGATAGTATGTGGGAGACCAAATCGTCAGATGATGTTGCGCACTACAAAGTTGATCACCTTCTTTGTTGTAATTGTAGCAAGGGGTTCAGCTTCCGCTCACTTGGTGAAGTAATTAACTACTACGATGGCATACTTTGCACCACCTTTAGCTAGAGGTAGAGAGCCAATAATGTCAATGCCCCATACTGCAAACGGCCATGGACTGACCATTTGAGTTATTTCAGTAGGTGGGCCCTTGGAATCCGAGCATGCTTCTGGCATTTGTCGCACTTTCTGGCGTAGTTTGATGCATCATGATTTACGGTTGGCCAGTAGTATCCATGTCTGAGCACTTTCTTGGCAAGGGCTTGCCCCATAGTGTGATCGCCACATTCTCCTTCATGCACATCATGCAACACTCGTTTGATTTCATCGTGAGCGATACACCGGAGTAAAGGAACGGAATACCCTCTTCTATACATAACTCCATTTTGAATAGTGAATCCTGAAGCTTTTCGAAGGATCTGTCTCTTTTCACTCATGCGCTCTGGCAGGGTTCCATGCTCGAGATAATTTTGGAATGGAGTAATCCATGACTCCTTATCGCGAACGACCTGAAATATCCAATCTATCTCCATTCGGTCGATGCTCGGGGAAGTCAATGTCCCCACGGGAACAAGTCCCATTTGTTGTGCCTCACCTGTGCTGGCTAACTTCGCTAATGAATCGGATTTTTGATTGCGCTCTCGGGGAATGCAGTAGATGGCATAGTAATCGAATTGATTTAATATTTCTTGAACCGGAGCAAGGTAAGTAGCTAGTCTTCGGTCCTTGGTCTAGTATTCCCCCCGAACTTGACACACGACCAATTGCGAATCACAAAATATATCCACAGCAATGATTTTCAAATCTCTAGCAAGCCTCAATCCGGCAAGTAGGGCTTCATACTCAGCTTCATTGTTGGTCGCACGAAAATAAAAATTTAAAGCATAGCATATAGATCGACCTTCAGGAGTTTCATGCACAACTCCTACACCTGAGAAATGGTCATTTGATGCACCATCAGTATGTAGCTTCCAGATATACTGGGGAGATTCACTAGTTTCGGGCAAGTCCTCTGGGATGGTAAATTCAGCTATGAAATCTGCTAGGGCTTGTCCTTGAATGGCTCGCTTTGGAGTGTAGGTAATGTCAAACTGACTTAACTCGATATTCCATTTGAGTAACCTACCAGATGTCTCAGGCCACGTAATGACCTGTCGTAACGGCTAATCGGTGTAAACGGTGATAGGATGAGCCTGGAAATACGGACGGAGCTTCATCGAGGCAATAACAAGACAATAAGCCAACTTCTCTAGCTTCGGATAATTTCTCTCAGCTCTGGTTAGTTGTTTGCTAATATAGTAGACCGGCTTTTGTATTCGGTCTTCCTCCCAAATTAGGGCAGCACTGATTGCGTTTTCTGATACCGCCAAGTAAATGTACAATTTTTCGTGATCAATAAGCTTTGACAAAATTGGTGGTGTGGAGAGATGTTGAATTAATGCTCGGAATGCGCCCTTACATTCCGTGGTCCATTCAAAGTTTTGTTTCCCTTTTCGGATCAGATCGAAGAAGGGAATGCATTTATCAGTAGACTTTAAAATGAACCTCCTCAGTGCTGCTACTTTCCCATTGAGACTCCAGACTTACTTTATAGTTCTCGGAGTTTCAAGGTTTCTAATTGCCCAGATCTTTTCGGTATTGGCTTCGATTCCTTGAGCGTTGACGATAAACCCAAGGAATTTTCCTAATGCGACCCCAGGTCTTTGATGTGGTCAGTGGAAAATCATGACTTGACTAGCATGTCGTCCACGTATACTTCCATGGTTTTCCCAATCTGATTGGCGAACATTCGATTAACTAGTCGTTGATAAGTTGCGCCAGCATTCTTGAGTCCAAAGGGCATAACCTTGTAGTAATAAAGTCCTATATTGGTTACGAAGCTGGTATGCTCTTGGTCGGGTAAGTGCATTGGTATTTAATTGTAGCCGGAATACGCATCCATGAAGGATAAGTGTCCATGCCCGGCCGTTGAATCTACGAGTTGATCAATTCGAGGAAGTGGAAAACTGTCTTTAGGGCAGGCTTTATTCAGATCAGAGTAATCGATGCACGTTCTCCATTTCCCATTTGGCTTTCGGACAAGTACAGGATTTGACACCCATTCCGGATATAACGCATCTCGAATAAATCCATTCGATTTAAGCTCGTCTACTTCTTCCTTAAGGGCGGCAGATCTCTCTAGATCCATACCACGCCTTTTTTGTTTGACCGGACATGCCGTGGGTCAATGTTCAATGCGTGGCTCGTGATGTCCGGCGAGATCCCATACATGTCAGAATGCGTCCAAGCAAACACGTCAAGGTTTGCCCGGAGAAATTCAACCAATTCCTCTTGCATTTGTTGGCTTAACTGAGATCCAATCTTTATAATTCTAGAATCATCGCTATCATCGATTAGAACATCGATTGTCAGTTCGGTTGGAGAAGCTTTACTGTCTTTACTTTCGTCTTCACTTTCGGTGTCTCTCGGGTCAAGATCTCTTTGAAATTGGTTGGGGTGCTCAGGCCTAGGCCCAAGCGTCAATTGTTAATTATCAACAAATCGGACGCAGAGAGATTCCTCTGCACCCTTTCCTTTCTCCTCTCGCTGCGCCTCGCGCAGTTCAGCAACATAACAGGCTCGTCCAACAGCCTGATCTCCTTGAACGACTCCAACTCCACGATCAGTGGGTAACTTTAGAGTCAAACACCATGGGGCAATAGCAGCCCTGAACTCAGCTAGGGCCGGTCGGCCCAAGAAAGCATTATATGGCGAGTCTATATCCAAAACAACAAACTGCAGTATCCGGACTCTCCGGCGTTCTCCAATACCTAACTCGACCGGCAATTCCACCACTCCAGTGGGTAAAGCTGTGCTCCCATTGAAGCCAGGAATACGGGACTGACACGGCTTTAAGTCTTTAGGTTCCATTTTCATCTGGTCATAAGCTAGCTTGAATAATATATTCACAGAACTTCCACTGTCTACCAAGATCCTCTTCATCCAAGGAGGACCTACCTGAGCTGATATGACAAGTGGATCAACAGTGGAGGCTTCGATCCTCTCGGCATCTTGACTTCGAAATACGATGTCATTTGCCATCGTTCTTTGTTGCTTGGCCGTAGCCCCATCTTCTGAATTACTACAACATTCGAAGCTTGCATGCCTGATAGAACTGGCATATGACTCCATTTCCTTCCAGCTTCGGCTTGCTGGATGAGGACCACCACTAATGGTATTTATCACCAACCTCTGCCAGTACGAGCGGGTTCCTCCTGTCATGCCTGATTCAGTATATGATTTTGGTTTGATGGGCCCGCACCTCCAGACTGCGACGCCCACACAAACCGTTCCAACTTCCTTTCATGTATCAACTTTTCAATGAGATCCTGCAAATGACGGCACTCATTCATTTTATGGCCATAACTTTCGTGGAATCTGCAAAACTTCCCTATCTGAATCTGTTTCTCAGATGACTGTTTCAGAGCAGGTTTTTTTATACTGAATGGTATTGCAGGTTTGCAGATACACATTCTCTTGCGATGTATTCAAAGGTGTGTAGTTATCAAACATAGGAGCCCTACGTCGTGGACCACGGTTCTGATCCCGTTTTCTATTTTGGTTACCATTTCCTTTCTACTGACCTTGTTTATTCTGAATGTTCAATTGCACTTTCCCGGAGCTCTCCCTGGATTGTTTAATAGCAATATTTCTCTGAATCCTTCCATACTAAGCCCCGCAGCATCCTTCTTCCTAGACTGTTTCGCATCCTCCCTTCTCAAGAATTGGGCTACCTTGGAATAGAAACGGTCCAATGATGCAGGGGGTTTTCCAGCCAACCAGTTGCCGAACTCAGAATCGGGCTCAATCCCTTTAGTCAATGCCATTAGAATGGAGTTATCATTAGGGTGCTGATCTTAGCACATGCAGCATGAAATCTCTCTAAATAACGTCTGAGTGTCTCTCCGGGAGCTTGAGTGACACTAGATAAAGTATTAACATCCTTCGGTCTTGCGACATGCATACGAAATTGTTCAATAAACTTTATTGCCAACTGATCAAAACATGAGATAGATCGAGGTGGCAGTCGGGTAAACCACATAGTCGCTATGCCCCCTAGAGAGATCGGGAAGCTTTGGCACTTAACTGCGTCATCGGCTCGTGCAGCATTCATCAACCATTCATATTTCAAGATATGTTGATTAGGATCTGAGCTCCCTTCATAAACGGGTAAAGTCGACATCCTGAATCGCCGAGGTGGTTCAGCATAGAGTATCTCATTAGTATAAGGGGTATGACTCTGGGAGATTCCCCAGTCGTCATTGCTAAGACCCTGACTTTCATGGATCATTTGACGGATCATTGTCGGTAGGTCGAGCATCTGGACATTTTGAGCAGGTTGGGCCAAGGTGTGGTCGGCTTCCACAATGCGAGGAGGAGTCGGTCGCTGTCGACGGTCCATGTCTCGCGTCCTTGGTTCTACGTCTTCGAGGACGTAAGGTTCGGGAGTGTGGTTACATTGGCGGTAGGTCGGATCCATTCAGTTCCGAGCGTCAACTCCCAAATCCGTAGCTGTGGCAGTACGGTTATCAACAATGTGGTATGGGGTAGCGCCTCCTCGAGAGCAGGGTCTAGTCTGGTGGCTGGTTGACAGGCCAACTCTCGATTTCCCAAGACTCAATGTATTCTGATGCCCAGTAGCCTGTGTGTAACTTCCGTCTAGTCACGGGCGTGTGGATCTATGATGATAATCAGAAGAGGCTAAACTTTCAGTGGATGAATAGGAAGCCTGATCCCTCCTGGATCTCCTTCATCTTTGACGGTTTAGCTGGTTGGTCAGTTCCGCATTAGCACAGAGCTGTTGAGTGAGCTGTTGGAGGCTTTGAGTCAATTCTTGCATTAGTATCTGAAATTATTCCTTGGTAATAGGGCCTTGCGGATCTGATGGTCTGGATGCATTCTGGTCAATCGGAGGTAGTTGTACGGGATTCTGTCTGTCCCATCATTCTGGATCTGCAACTATAGAAGTAGTCCTTGTGTTAACCATAATGAGTAGTGAAGCTCTTTCCTAGACTTGATGCAAATCTGAATAGGATAGAAGAACTTTGAACTTTAGATCTGGATCTTCTTCTTAGATTTATGCAATCCGATATCGATAGTAGATCCAACGAGCAGGAGAAAAAACTGGTTTTTTCTCAGTGAAAGCACCAAAGTGTTTGTACCAAAATTGGGCACAACACACTTCGGAAGGGTTTGAAGAGATAAAATGAAGAAATAAATGTAAAAAGAGGATTATCTAACAAACACTTCACACAATAATCAGAAAAACATCAAAAGAACGCAGAGATTTAGAGTGGTTCGGCGACACTCTTCGGAAGGGTTTGAAGAGATAAAATGAAGAAATAAATGTAAAAAGAGGATTATCTAACAAACACTTAACACAATAATAAGAAAAACAGCAAAAGAACGCAGAGATTTATAGTGGTTCGGCGTACTACCTACGTCCACTATGAAATGATTGATCTTTATTAACTTTTTCTTGCTGGTTACAGCGGATTACAATGGTAAATCTCGAGCACAATAGTGAAATTCGAGTACAATGGTGAATTTGGCAGAGTCTGAACATCAGAGAGTCAAAAGATCCATTTTCTGTAGGCTCTGGGATGCTATTTATAGGCGTAGGCTGCAAATATCTCGATCAGATCTCGAGAGACCTCTTTTGGCACGTGGGTGGGCCCGTGCGATCGATCCCACATGATTTGCACTTGGTCCGTGATCGATAGGAACGAATTTCGTATCGATCAAGATTTGGTCCAATCGAGTCGAAATTGGGCATGAACATTCTTTGAGTTGTACGTAAGCTCCTATGAAAATTTGGTAGCATTTGGACTTGTAGATTGTGAGTTATGATCGATGCAAGCTTGCGTTTTCTTTAAGCTATCTAGTTCGTATCGATACACTTCGTATCGATCTGTTCGAATCGTTCCTGAGCACGTGCCTGCAAGTTGACGTGGTGCGAAATTCTTGGATCGATCCACTTTCTGTGCCGAGTTGACTGCTTCCCCCTTCATATCCATTGAGCACTATGTCCTTCGAATCGATGTCGGTGTGTATCCTTCGTATCGATCGACTGAGGCTATCTTCATATCGATACACTTAGGTCATTTCGTATCGATGGTGTGTTGCTACTTCACATCGATTGTTTCATACCGATTGCTTTTAGTGGTGTGTTTTGTATCGATCAATGGCCGATCGATATGAACTGAGTTGTTGGATGGACCGGTACGAATCACGTATGAACGAGATCGATGCGAACTACTGTTTCTTGATGGATACGAAATGAAGCAAATATGATCGATACGAGACGACAACTCTCCATGGATACAAAGTAGCCTGGCTTTGATGGACACGAAGTTAGGTGTACGTGATGGATACAAACAGAAGGAGGCGAACAGATGGATACGAACGAATTGATTCCCTTGGTTTGTATTGATCATATCTTGAGCATACTAACTCGGATTGACTTGAAATTTGGAACGTTGTCTTTTGTTGCTTTGCTTGTCTTGTCATATCAATTGTAGCTTGATCCGGACTTGGATAAAAGTTATCGACATCCATAGTGAACTTGTGTATGACTAATCCTTGGGATAACTGTCCTCGGTTTTCAGTTAAGTCTTTGGTATCACGGCTTTGCCAAAAGGCGGGATAACATTTAGGTAGTGGCAAGAAGTGGTAGTGAACTAAAGTGAGATTTCTCGCTTAAAAGTTGGTTTTAAAATTGATAAAATATTGTAATAATTTAGTGCTTATAATATATATGTATGTGCGGTGATATGCTTATGTTGTTGTTTGATTTTGATTCCTACTTGAAATCGGATGACATAAGTAACCATTGTGTTGCAGGGGATAATAGTGATGAATGGAAGTCGAAGTGTCTTCGTAGCGAATAGGTCACTATGGAAGCACTTTAAAGAATAGAAATGTGTAGATGGATCCATCGCCCATTGATTTACGTTTTATATATATGTATGGATATGAAATGATTATATGCCATGGTTTTGACATGTAAAATATAACTTGAAAAGTTGAACTCTTTTGAAAATAGAATCACATGGTAGTTTGTTTAAGTACCATAGCAGTCGCAAAGCCTCTTTTCGAATTTGAAAAGTTATGGTTTTGAAATGGTTTTGTAATGACTTCAATTTTGGGATATTTTAAAGTAAATGTTTTCTATATTTAAAGTAGTTTGAAATATAGAAAGAAAATGGGGTTTAAAAGCTATTTGATTTACACAACAAAGTGGTAAAATTACAAGTCCATATAACGATAGTCGCTATGGATGCACTTTGAAAACCTGAGATTTTAGTAAAGTAAAAAAAATCTGCTTAGACATTTATCAAAGGTATTTTCAAATGTGTTTACAAAGGTTATATAAGTATTTTAAAAGGAGTATGAAGTTTTAAAAATAATTATGAAAAGTGGTTTATTTTAAAGAAATTCCTTCACTTTTTCAAAGTTGGACTCTTTTTAAAAAGCAATAGTTTTTATTTATTATTTGGATGAAGGTTTATACTTTGCTTAAAAGTGTTTAAAAAAGGTTTGGAATTTATATAAATATTTTTTAGGATTTATATTTGAAGTATTTAAGTAAATGGCTCACTTTTACATAAAGGGAAATTTTATCATTCTAAATCAACTTTGGTTCAACAATGGTCTTCAAGTGATGTTTTGGATAAGAGCTTTGAATTATGATTTGAGGAAAGTAATGTTTTGGATAAGATTTTTGAATTATGATTGGAGTAGTTTAAATTTTAAGGATGAACGTTTAAAATGGATTTAAGTTTCAAAGGCATTTAATGTGAGATTTTTAAACAAGGGGTTTATTTAAAGGAAATCCATTTGTTTTCCAAAGTGGAATTCTCTTTTAAGTGATGGCTTTAAGTTATATTTCAAATGGAAGTTTAAATTTTGTTTAAAATGTTTAAGGGGACTTGAAATTTATGTCAGTATTTTAAGGGATTATTTGATATAATAAACAAGCAGTATTTTTATAAAAGGAATCTTTATTTCCAATCAACTTTGATTTAAACAAAGATTTCAAGTAAGATTTATGTGAATGGATTAAATTTTATCTAAAGAAGTTTTTAGAAAGTATTTCTTAAAGTCGAAGAAGTCATGGATTACAACACTCTTGTTGTAATAAATAGTTTCGAGAAAAAGGAAGAGATTATGGACTATAAAATTTTTGTTATAGTAAATGATTTTGGAAAGGATGAAAGGAAGTCTTGTTTTATAATAATTTGTTTATTATAAATAGTACATGGAAATTATGATTCTTATACTCGATATTAAACTTCGAGGTAGGTAGACTTCTACCTATCTTGATAGTTAAGAATCTTGTCAAGTCAAGGTTTGAGAGGTAGTAGTACCCCAACTTGAACGACTTCATTGTTAACCAAAGGATAGTTTAAGTTTGAAATCAATGATTGATGCTGAGTATATGAATTATTATTTCTATATTCGAATTTGGTTTCCATAACTGATCATTTTAAATTATGGTGGTATGGAAAGTATTCTTTTCATACTTAACATTAAATTTTGAGATGTGGAAACTCGTCTCTGTCTTGAGAATTAAGAATGCATATCGATGCAAGGATAATTTTCTAACTTTTCTGATTTCATTATTAATCGAGGGATAATACTGTTTAAAATCGAAAAGTAGTGGTAAGTATGTTTGATCTAATTTCTATACGGTCCATTTACTTACACCAGAAAGAAAGTAGTTTAATTAATGAAAGGATTAATTAAGGAGGCTTAGTGGTTGCTTTTGTGCTTAATCATGCGGGGTTTCCGTGCTTAAGTAAATCTCTAATTGGTTTGTGTGTTTATTTGATAGTAAAATAACTGGCTATCAAATCTTGGCTAGTTTTAAATTATCGATTGTTGGCTTGGAGAGATTGGGTTCAGATAAGCATGAGTTATCCGAAATCCACTTTGAACCGACATAAGCGTTTAAATTGGAGACATCTTGTAGATAATGGAATTGAAGAAAGAGTTCTTTAATGTGCAAGGGCTACTTGCTATTAATCCCGAGGGTGATTCCAAATATGATGTAGTAGAAGTAGTGCCTTCGATTTGTTCATATCCTAAACAACTTGTATGGATGAATGCTGGCATTGTATTGTTGCCTAGAGGGCAGTGTTAGCATTCCAAGAGGGATTTGCTAAGAGAAAAAGGTAATTGTTGCCCTATGAGCCTCACGTCCAGGAATGATTAAAATAGGGGATATGCCACAAGGTTATGTAATTCACTACCATTAGGGTATCGCAACGTTGTAAAGCAACTGGGGTGATGTCATATTCGGTACTATCCAGGAAGGGATAGGCTGGTCTTGTCATGCAGGGGCCCATGTGTGGCCCTTGTTACATTTTATCTGGAGATGTACTATGGTAGGTGGTACCCCAATGCCTTGTCATTGTATGGAATCCATTTTCCAATACTTGCCTTTTGCGGACTTAGTTGTATATTAAATATGTTGGAAAGTGAGATGCAAGCATTTTAGCCGTGTTATATATTTATTTTAAACCCTAGATATTATTGTAATATCATTGGATTTTCTATTTGAAATGGCTTGGTTATCGTAAGGTAAAAACCCATCCGTATTTATATGCGATGTGGTCATATGAGATATCTTTATTTTTGAGAAGATTTTATAAATATAACAATCCATATGATTTGAGTTCTTCATGCTGGTTTACCAAACTGATTCGGGTGTTGTTTTCTTATAATACTCGGGTCAGACCCGAGCACCTTTTTAGATTTAGTTATGGATTCTTTTGAGCTTTTCAGAAGACGAGATGGATGTCTCCAAAACGTAATCATGTATTTTACTTCTGCTATATTTTTTTGTTCATATTTGACAGCAATTGTAAGGACGTGTTGTTATAACTGTCCAGGTTAATGATAGATTAGACTCTGATTATTGTACGAGTATTAAAGTTTTCTTTTGTAGAGATCATTGGATATTATATATTACTCGTCACGATGTGAGATTATGTTTTGTCTTTTCTTTTCTTTCACCCCAACAATCTATCTTTTCGGCACTTGGATGTTCGGCACGTGAATACCGTGGATGTATTAGTGTCGAATTTTGAGGTTTGAAAAGGTAGGTCATCATATAACGTCATCACCTTGACCTATTTGTTATTAACCAGGAAACTCTCGGACTAGTCATTCCATAGTTTTCCAATAACTACAAGTACGTAATCCCTTAGCACCTCCACCGGGCATGAATAAAACACTGTCCAACATTTAGAGAGCTTTACACACTTTGGCCCCAATGGATGAGATATCCTTTTCTTAATATATATCGACAAGGAATATTTAAAACAAAATGTCATTTATTTTGTGATTAATTACTCACGCTTGCCACTATTTGCAACTACAATCACATAACATTTTATTCAAGGATCTTCTTGTTAATATACTTTAAATTAATTACTTAATTAATTATATCATAATATAATAAAGTATATAAAGAAAACAAACACCGTTAGTGCGAATAAGATTAACTACAGAGTTAGATATATATAACAAATTACAGAATTGTCCCTAGGGCATACCACTAACTCCGTCAATCTCTCACTTGCACTTAAGGGAAATTATTAATTCCAATCCTCTAATTGGTTCAAAACTAATCAAGTTATTCTTTTAGTGAACAGATCTGCTATATTGTATTACTATATACTCTTTCAGCCAACATTTCTCCATCTTTGATAAGCCGCCTCTATTATGTGGAACTTTCAAGTATGTGTCTAGACACCTTGTGAACCCTTGTTTCTTTTACGATGTGTATCACGACATTATTTTCACAAATGAAAATAATGTCATTGGATCTCAACATTTGAAATCACCCCTAGGCTAGTTATAAATGTGTGCTTTTATATTTATATTACTTTTATTGCGGTGCTATTTAAGGCGAAGTACTTAGTCATTCAGTTGAATCAGCAACCACCTCTGGTTTGGAACATTTCCAATTTAATACTCCTTAATTAAAATTGAATATGAATTAGAGGATTGACATACTATATTCAGTATCACTTATGATGTTCCTGTTCGAATACTCCTTCATTAGGAGTTTATTATTTCCATAATACAACTCTATAGTATTTCTAAAATACTCGGGAATACTCTTAACTACTATTCAATGATCTTAATGGATTTTCTATTCGCCTAATGTACCAATTGCATATGCAAATTGAGATATGGTAGACAACATAACATATATGATAATTCCAACTGCCGATGAATGAAGGATCCATCTCAAATACTCCATGTTAAACATTTTAATATGGTGTATGTATATATCATTTGGGACAATCCCAGTATCCTTACCTATAATTTTAAAAATATTTTAGTACTTTTTAACATTATCTTTTATAGACACTTGCTTCCTCTGCATTTTGATCGATAATCAAATTATTTGATTTCTATGTTAAAATATTAGCTCAATTCTGATGCTTGTCGAGCGATATTATCATATTAATTCTTCGATCTTATCCAACACTAACAAACTCAGTTATTGCTTCGACTGAGGTCGTGACATTTTAGTTATCATGTGCAAATAGTCTATTCAAAATTATTATTTAGAATTTCTATTTCAACATAGATTTACCAAACTTAAAGTTCTATAGGACGATAATTTTGTAAACAGAATTCGAATTAACTTAAGTACACTGACTAATGAATTTCTTATGCTAATTTCAACAATTAAAATTTACAATGTTACTCTTGTTAATGTTGCTTACTATATTCCAACTGCACCGTTCTTCCTTTCAAAGAACACCTATGGTCAATGGATCATATCTCTTTGGGTACAACTATTAAAATCATATTTTG
This sequence comes from Allium fistulosum, assembly GCA_030737815.1. Classification (NCBI taxonomy): domain Eukaryota; kingdom Viridiplantae; phylum Streptophyta; class Magnoliopsida; order Asparagales; family Amaryllidaceae; genus Allium; species Allium fistulosum. Next base: position 974,583,747 of record CM060901.1, read on the forward strand.
ATAATGTACTTGGAATCTATTTTGGATTAAGGTATCATACCATATGGTAGAATCTATAATCTTCATGGCTTATTGACAATCGAGAAGAATTTTTTCATTAATAATCCTTTTTATCAACATTGATAGGATACTCATTATTTCCTTTTAAACTGTGAGAATACATTTTAGATATTCTAATGAGTCGTTTCCATTTTAGGCTTGGTAAATTTTGTTTCATCTCAAAACAATCAGTTTCTATTTATCCAATACGTATATAAAACTAATTCAATTTTGAGTTCAAAAAACTTATGTTGATAATATAAACAGTTAACCATTGTTGGTTGATCCTAAACTCTTTTGGAGTGGTTCACACAAGATCCATCATGATCGAATTTTATGCGAAGGCTCTCGACTCACACAAGCTGTCAACTCTTTAACCTAGGACATATAGGGTTTTAATGTTAATTTCATATCTTAAATAATTTTGTATACAGTGCTTTAGATGAAATTAAATTTAACATATGCGCTTACCTTTAAATACATATTCTTACAGGAAGAAGTTAACTCAACTTCAGTCATTATCAATTGTACTTTGTCTAACAAAGTCCGATTACTCCTTTTCGGAACATCATTATGTATCATATGGAGGAGTGACTTTGAGATTGAACCTTATTCATTTTTTAGTACTTTTAGAACTATTTTCCTATAACTTACTTATTGGATCAAATCAAATTCTTTTGTTTCCTTTGCATATTATATTTTCTAGTTCCATTTTATATTCAATGAACATATCATAAATACACTACTTATGTATCAAATACATATGTTTATTTTTATGATAATCCATCTATGAATTTAATGAAGTAATTGGATCTGTTTTGTTATCGTTAGAATTTAAATTACATTCAACTATCTGTATCAACCCAAAGAGTCGCTGTAATGACCCGTAATTTTGTCACTTTAAATTGGAATACTTAATTAATTTTAAGTATTCAAATATCGGATTATAAAAATAAATATCATGTTTTATGTGATAAATAATAATGGTGATCTTTTTTTGGAAAAATGTTTACAAAAATATATTCTTTGAAAAAATATCGATATAATAACCGAGAATCGCTTTATCGATAAACAGCTTTTTAACCATCAGAATTCGCGAACAAAACTGGATATTTCACTTATTTATATGTATAAGCAAGAATATGTAATAAAATTATTTATTTTATTTTTGAAAATAAAATAAATTTATGACATCATCAGGGGTACTATCACTTTTATATATTTTTTAGAATTTTAAATTAAGTTTAAATAATCAAATATTATTCTAAAATAATAATAATTCATTTTAATAAGCTATATAGTGATGAAATCATTTATTATAGTTTTATAAAGATATTTACTTGTTTTAAAAATATAATAAAATTCATAACGTTTTGTCGATACGATAACACTTTTTGTAAACACTTGTTTAATATTGATTTATATGGTTTAATAATTCAAATGAGCATGTTTTAGTTATTCTAAGATAATATGAAATTTATTTTCAAGTTTTGTTTACGTAAATAAATAGTTTGATTAAAAACTAAAAATGTGATCGTGATTCAACTCTCGAATTTTCGACCTTTCGTGGAACAAAAGTTGTTTAAAGTCTTTGCAATGTTGTTTATATGTCTTGTGCACATATATAACATACACAAGCATGAATTAACATATAGATATACACATATATAACACACAAACACACCTACACACACACACACCCGCACACACATATGCACTTAATAAAGAAAATATCTAAGATATTTCCATTTTCTTCATCCTTAAGTCTAATAAAACAACCATCTCTTCACTCAAATCACCTTACAAGCACATGGAAGTTCACATGTATAGGGTGGGGGTGTGATGCATATATGATGGGAGAGGGGGAGGTCATGGCCGAGCTCATGGATGATGTAGGGGGGAGAGATATTTTGCTAAGTTGCTTAAGTTAAGGCCCCTCTTCCTGTAAATACACACCCGCTCCTTCATATTTCTATCATTCAAAACTCAAGTTTTTTCTTCTTTAGCTCCTCTTTAGTGGCTTCTTCCTTAGAAAAATAATGAAGAAAAATATAGCCAAACAAAACTAAAATAATATATAAATATATACATACACATAAAAAAAGGAAAACACCTCAAAAGCAAGTCCAAACTCCGCCACTTCCTCTTTAAAATCCATGGCCATCACCTCATTCATCAAGCTTGGCTGAGCACCACCACTCCAAGGGGAGGCAGAGCACTAAAAAGGAGAAGGAGCAAGTTCGTGAAGCTTCGAAGCAAAGAAAAGGGAAGGAAGTGCTGCTGGAGTGCGGCCGTTTAATTTGAAGAAGCTTCTGTAACCACCCTGGTTTTGGTGATTACCTATGAAATTAAAATTTATAACGGTGGTTATAATTTAATAATGGAAAAAAAAATTGGAAATGTAAACTTTGTTAAAATTGTTTATTTTAAATAAACAATGGGTTTTGAATAAACAAAATGGAGTTAAGCTGATTTGATTGGAAATTAAGTTTGAATAATGGTATTTTATTGATTTGGTGGTTAATAAATTAATTAAGTGAGATAAAAGAATTTAATTCAACATTAATTTGTTGAAATAAAATAAAATATTAAAAAAATAAAGTTTTAAAAACTTTATTTTGTTAGTTTGTGATAAAGTGAGCATTATATGGTTTTAATTTGATAAAATGCAATAATTTTGGAAATTATTGCCAAATGTGATTTTTATTAACTATAATGAGATATTAGAAATTAATATGGATAATATTGAAAATAAAAAGTTGGAATATTGGTTAAAAATAATATTTGGATGTAAAAATAATGTTAATGAGGTTTGTTACATTTAATTGGACAAGAAAATGATTTTTATGTAATTTTGGTTGTCAAAACGATGATTTATTTAAATAAAATGGTGTTTTATGTAAATAATAGTGTAAAATAAGTATTTAAGTAAAAATAAGAATTTTAGTAATAGAAATTGATTTTTAATGGCTAAAATATCCTTTATATGTTGTGAAAATATTTTTGTAAACATAAAAAAATATGTTTGCATGATTTTTATAGAGTCGAAATTATGAAAATATAAGTTGTTTTGTTGAAAATGTAAGTGTTTTAGAGTATTAGTGATAATTAGTGTATTATCTAATTATTTTTCTTCTTGGGTTAAAGCCCAATTGCACTTTAACTAAGAAGAAAGTTTCTTCTTCTCTGAACTGTATGTACAGTTAGTTCAGAAAAGAGAAAACAAAAGGAAGAAAAGTCTGAAACCTTTTTTCCTATTGAAACCTAAAATCCAATTATCTAATTTCTCCAATTCCTTTGCTAGATTAATCAATGTGAAGCTACTAGTTTCAGGTAATCAATCTAAAACCAAAACCAATTTCATCTCTTTCAATTTTCAGAAGTATGCTGTCTGTAATTTTTATTTTCTTTGCTGCATGTCTTTTTCTTTTCAAGTTACAGGTTCCTAAAGCTATATCAAGGTAAAAAGCTCCCATCTTTCTCAAATTTATTCAAGTTTGCTCAATTCTTGTGCTAAGGTGAGTTTTTAACTCACAAAAACTAGCTTAATTCAGGTTTGCAAGTTGAAGCTGGTTGATTTTTGCTTACTGTAAAACTATATCCGTTGTTTGAGGATTACAGTAAGTAGTGGCTCTAGAGTCCTTCTTCTTATGTTCATATCTCTCTATCCTTGTCATGAATCCATGTCGGAATTTCACCAGATTGTTGTCTATGTGTAGTAGTTTGTGCATATCAAATTTTACAGTCTAAATCATCCTGGAAGTACTTGAAATCGCTGCTCAAAATTTGGATCGAAAGAAGCAAAATAGCCTGTAGGAATCGCGACCTACAGGTCAACCCAGAGGCCATAGGGGTCGACCTTAGGGTCTACCCAGGCAACACATAGGTCGACCATAGAGTCGACCTATGCAATATAAAGGTCGACCTATAGGTCGACCTGAGTATGTTATTCTTCCAGCCTCGTTTTCTTTTGTTCTGTGCACTGTTTTCTGTTCTACCACTTGTTCCAGTGACTTCTGCAACCCATTTTTGTGATGTTTTGAAATGTTTTGAAGGGATTAAAACCTATCAATAGGTAAGCCAACATTATAGTTGATTCGTATTTTGGATTAACATGTTTTTGAGATGATTTCATATGCCGATTTTATGGTGTTTTCGATGATTTCTGTTGTTTTCGAGCACGGATTTTCTAAACGATTTTGAAATGATTTTTCTAATAAAATAGCTTTCGAAATAAATATTTTAAAATATTTCTAATTTTTTTAAAAGCTATTAAAAATTTATGTTCTCTATAATAAAGAGAAATTTCAAAGGTATGTTTTCCAAACGATTTCAAAAATTGTTTAAAAACTAGTTTCCTCAAAGCAAATTATTTTCTATATAAAATATACATTTTTGCACTCTTCAAGCATATGAGAAATAGAATTAAACGATTTAGTAAAACATGTGGTATGGGACACATACGTTTACTTTTTCGGTTAATTCCAGACTTGTTCGTTTTAAGCTAATTTTGCACTCTTCGAGCGTATGAGAAAGAGAATTAAACGATTTAGTAAAACATGTGGTATGAGACACATGCGTTTACTTTTTCAGTTAATTCCATACTTGTTCGTTTGAAGCTATACATTTTTATGGATCTTCGAGTTGATTGCCAGTACTAGACCTTTGGGTCATTTGTCCTTCGGGATGTTTGTCCTTCGGGATGTTGTCCTTCGGGATGTTTTTCCTTCGGGATGTTTGTCCTTCGGGATGTTAATGCCTTATTTGAGATACAGTACTTGGCGAACTTCGGCCATTTTATTAAGTACACGCATTCTTTTGTGATATTTCATGATTTATTTGTGATTTCCAAATGTTTTCACCATTTCGAGATTATTGGGCCCTTTGAGACGTTTGAGAAATTATTATATGGTGATTACATTTTGGAGTTTTTGAACTCTTAATCGAGTTCTACATATATTAGGATTTGTGATTGCCATCTTTTGGCGTTTATTTTGAGATTTATGATCTCCTTTTTAGGAGCTATTTATGATTACCATTCTATGGCGTATTTTTGAGATTTGTGATTTCCTATTTAGGAGTTATGGTTAATGAAAGCCATTATATTGGCCATTGTACATGCCCATGATATGAGGCGGTTATTTGTGATTAATTGATATTGTCATTGAATTTTCCTCTTTCGAGATATCCTCTTATGATATATTTTAGTGATATAATCTCTCATGAAGTAGTTGACATATCTTTGTGTTACTTCTTCTCTTTTGAGAAGAAATATTATCCTTTATCCCCATATTTCACCTATCATTATGCTAACCAGTTTATTTTTTAGCTAGATTGACCCGTGTATTTTTATATACTCGGGTCAAACCGAGTTATTTCAGGTTAGTCACCTACTGTAGATTTCTGCTTTGCTGCTTCCGCTATGGACTTTCTGCTAGTTACCTTTTGTTTAGCTTTGTAGTGTTTTGTAAACTCTGATATGTACCTATTCGTTTTATATATATTGTGGTTTATGTACCACCACCGTTGTATCACTATGTAATGTACTATGATGTATTTGTTTATATGTATAAATGTGTGACTACTGTTCTATGAACTGTTATATTGTTGCTGTTATATTTTTTTCTGATAGATTCTTTAGCCACCGTAGTTTTGTGTTAAACATTTATTGAGTATGTCGATCCACTTGAGAAAGGTAAAAGAAAAATTTAAAGCACCCAATCGACGTATTCAATACTTGTTTAAGACAAATCTTACGGATGGTCGCTCCTAACCGCCCTATTCTCTACATTAACAGACAGTATTATTCTGTAATGCTCTTTGTTAATGAAGGACTCGGGGTGGGGAATCACAGCTTGGTATCAGAGCTGAGTTCAGTACAAAATATGATAAACACGGAACAAAACATATATTACGGTACATCAGAGTATAGTATAAGTGTTACATATTCCCTAATCATCGTATCTTTAATCTTTCCGTGTCCTTGGGGGTAGATATAAGTTGGGAATACGTCTAGGAATGCATTTTAATTCCGTAGTATTCCATAATTGAATTAATGATATCTCACCCTATGAATAATCCTTATCATGATCGTTCTATTCGAGTTCTCTTCGATACGGGTGCTTCATACTCATTCGTATTGAAGGAGCTTGTTGATGTTTTACCATTGGATGTTTCTTGCTTTGTTACCTCATTGAGGATTGCGAATCCTATTGGAGGATCCGCAACCCTTAGCATGTGGTGTGAGAATGTTGAGCTTATTCTTTGTGGTTTTTCTTTCCGTGCGAATCTGCATGTTATTCACTATCTTGGATTTGATATGGTTTCGGGGATGGATTGGCTTGCTTGTTATCAAGCCCGAATCCTATGTTTTGAAAGGATCCTATATCTTAGGCATCCTAATTCGGCTGATCAGTTATCTCTTGTTCTTCGGAATGTTGATGGTTATTCCGAAGCATCTTTATTTTCTCTTGAGTCTCGAGATGATGATGATGTATCTCGAATTCCAATCATTTGTGATTTTGATAATGTATTTGAGTCCGTTTTGGGTTTGCCACCCAAGCGGGCAATTGAGTTCCGTATTGACCTCATTCCTGGTGCTCATCCTATTAGTCGTCCTCCCACGAGGAAGTCCACTAAGGAAAATGAGGAACTCAAAAAGCAATTGTTGGAGCTTGAAGCCAAAAAATTCATTCAGTCTAGTTCTTCAGCGTGGGGTGTCGCGGTCGTCTTTGTTAAGAAATCCGATGGTACTCTTAGGCTTTGCATCGATTACCGCAAGCTTAACGAGTTAACCATTAAGAATAAGTACTATTACCTAGGATCGATGACATGTTCGATCAGTTGAGTGGTGCTAGGTCTTTCCTCAGCTTGACTTTGCCACCGGTTTTCATCAGCTATGAGTTGTGGAGGATAGCATTCCTCTTACCGCATTCTGCACTCATTATGGTTCTTATGAGTGACTCGTTATGCCATTCGGTTTGATGAACGCTCCAGATTATTTCGTCAATCTTATGAATCGAGTATTCTGGGAATATCTCGACGATTTCGTCCTTGTATTCATTAAAGATGAGTGAAAGCAATAATTTAAATTGCAAATCTTTCTAATAGAAGATATACTTATAAGTATAATGGGATTCTGTTTATTAAGACAAGCAAATAAAATTTTGAAAAATTATATAAGAGGCATGTTTATCATATAGAAAATGATTTTGTGTTGAATTGTCCATTGAGTGCTTTAAGAATTCTGGTCGATATGCCTGATCAACGTTATCGATAGGAATTTCCTAAACACTACGATGAGATGGTCAGACACGGTAAATTGAGTTGTAATAAGTAAAAGTTTGAAAATAAATTATTTGGAATTGAGTATTAATTTTTATTTTAGATGACAAATGCAGCCATTGAACCATAGTGATTGTTAGATTAGTGGCGAGGCAGTTTTGATCATTTGGTCAACTCTGCAGTCAGTTGATGGTAGTATTCACTATAAATCAATGGCGAGGCAATACCATTATATTATTTGGTATTTGAGAAATTGAATATGGTTATGCTTTTAATTGGTTATGTAAGTATAATCTGTAGGAATCTAAATAATGATATCATATGGTCATTTTAGTAAGTAGAGTAAAGAATTCTAATTAAGGAGATATCTTAATTGGAAGAAAATATCATGTGATGCATTGATTAATAAAATGATGTATTCAAGATAAGAAAATACATTGGTTAGAAAATTAAAATATCAATTGAATATTAGTATAAAGTTATAAATGATGACTATAAAAATTTGTTTAGACACTTGGTTGGTTGAATAATAATAGATGGTAAGGTATAAAACTCTACCTTAAAGAAAAATGAAGAAATGCTAATTTTAGACTTTTAGCATGAATTTGTGAGCAAGTTTTTGTTTTAAATTTTGATAGTATTAAAATTTTGTTGGTATGAATTTGTAAAATTCTTTTAGAAACAAGTCTAAGTTAATTATCAACCTTAGCTAGTTTTATGTTGATAATAAGATGAAAAATTAATTTTGTGATAAGAGGAAATATGAATTTGAATGGTTCACTTATTATAAAATGCTATATTAAAAAGTGCATGGTATAATAAATGAATAAGGCATGAGATACAATCATTTTAAATTGTGAGAACAATTTTAAAATTAATATGTAAATCCAAAAAAAAATTTGGATGGATAATTATCTCTTGATAATGGAAGAGATTAGTTATCTCTTTCAAAATGAGTCTTCAAAGTTAATTGTTTGAAAAACTTGATTGTGTAAAGTGATGAAAGTGTTTCCAATTAGTGAAGTGTTTCTTTTAAAAGACGATTACATAAAGTTAATTATAAGTTTGAATGTCTTAGCTTTTCGGAAAAGACGATCATGTAATAAATGATTTAGCATAAAAAGCTTGTTTAGAAAATATAGTTTGGGAATTTCAAATTTTAAATTGATTTTAAAAGCTGAAATTTCATTTGGGAAAAGTGCTGTACTAAAACAGCGATAACTTGAGATATCTAACTCCAAATGAGCTCAATCTTTTTGTAAATGAAAGTTCTTTCAGTAATCTATAAATATTATTTTACCACGTTGGAATATTTTTCTTTTTATTCAGTCTAAAATGGGTTTGAAAGTAGATGGACATTTCTGTCCTATTATAAAATTTCTAGGATTTAAGCTGAAAGTAAATTTAGCATTATGTTCAAACCGTGAGTTCAATTTTGATGATCTTTATATTGCTGGAAAGCTTAGACTTAGTAGAACAACATTAATTTTATAGGTATTCTCAGTTTTTAAAGTTTGCTATGTCAAAACCTGAGTTCTTTATAGCAGGTCTGAAGTAGAATAAAATGATTTGTTTCCTTTAATAGCAAATGGGCGAGAGAGACAACAATGTGTTAATAGCAATCGATGAAGGGTCTAATAATAAGTGTTTTTCAAGTCTTGATTAAATTATCTTGAAATTGATTATTAGTGTGGAAAAATACGTTACAAACTGTAATATATTTATGGAAGAATTAGAGGATGAAACAACTCAAATTTTATTCACTTTAAATATAGAGTAATGAGATTAAATTGAAATTTAAGTAAGAAGCTTTGAAAATTTTCAAGTGTTGAAATTTGAGATTTGTTTATCAGGAAAATGGATTTGAAAACTCTAAGAACATCTGGTTAGTAAAAGAAAGTATAAAATCCATTCCTTGTGTTTGACTTGCACTAGTGCAATTATTTAGTGACTTGCATTTATGCAGTCATATAATTTAGGTGGTATTTGGAGAGACCACCTACCTCTTGTTGAGTTTTCTTACCACAATTGTTGTCAATCCAATATCGGTATAGCTCCTTTCGTAGCACTATACGGAAGGTCATGTCAACCACTATCATGTTGGTTGGAGTTCGGGGTAAAGTTGTGCTAAGTCCCGACTCTATTCGTGAAACTTCTGAAAGATTGATCTCACCCGATTTACCTATTGTGCAACATCTTATCCATGTTCTTGCTTTGAAGGTGAAACGCCTTTGAAATAGGGATGTACTGCTTGTAAAGATTCAATGGTCTGCTGATCCCAATGACTGCACTTGGGAAACCATAGAATTTGTCGAGCGATCTTATCCTGGTTTTCTATCTTCTTGTGTTGAGGGTGAGAATTTTAAACTCAAGCTTATCTATTTTCCTTTGCTAGATGAAATAAATTGTGATTAATATAGCTCTTCTTTAGAAATTGTGAGGATGCAATTTTTATAAGGAGGGAATCTGTAACAACCCTGGTTTTGGTGATTACGTGTGAAATTAAAATTTATAACGGTGGTTATAATTTAATAATGGAAAAAAAATAAATAAATTGGAAATGTAAAATTTGTTAAAATTGTTTATTTTAAATAAACAATGGGTTTTGAATAAACAATGGAGTTAAGTTGATTTGGTTGGAAATTAAGTTTGAATAATGGTGTTTTGTTGATTTGGTGGTTAATAAATTAATTAAGTGAGATAAAAGAATTTAATTCAACATTAATTTGTTGAAATAAAAATATAATGTTGAAAATAAAGTTTTAAAAACTTTATTTTGTTAGTTTGTGATAAAATGCAATAATTTTGGAAATTATTGCCAAATGTGATTTTTATTAACTTTAATGAGAAATTAGAATTTAATATGGATAATATTGAAAATAAAAAGTTGGAATATTGGTTAAAAATAATATTTGGATGTAAAAATAATGTTAATGAGGTTTGTTACATTTAATTGGACAAGAAAATGATTTTTATGTAATTTTGGTTGTTAAAACGATGATTTAGTTAAATAAAATGGTGTTTTATGTAAATAATAGTGTAAAATAAGTATTTAAGTAAAAATAAGAATTTTAGTAATAGAAATTGATTTTTAATGGCTAAAATATCTTTTATATGTTGTGAAAATATTTTTGTAAACATAAAAAGATATGTTTGTATGATTTTTATAGAGTCGAAGTTATGAAAATATAAGTTGTTTTGTTGAAAATGTAAGTGTTTTGGAATATTAGTGATAATTAGTGTATTATCTAATTATTTTTCTTCTTGGGTTAAAACTCAATTGCACTTTAACTAAGAAGAAATTTTCTTCTTCTCTAAACTGTATGTACAGTTAGTTTAGAAAAGAGAAAACAAAAGGAAGAAAAGTCTGAAACCCTTTTTCCTCTTGAAACCTAAAATCGAATTATCTAATTTCTCCAATTACTTTGCTAGATTAATCAATATGAAGCTACTAGTTTCAGGTAATCAATCTAAAACCAAAACCAATTTCATCTCTTTCAATTTTCAGAAGTATGCTGTCTGTAATTTTTATTTTCTTTGCTGCATGTCTGTTTCTTTTCAAGTTACAGGTTCCTAAAGCTAAATCAAGGCAAAAAGCTCCCATCTTCATCAAATTTATTCATGTTTGCTCAATTCTTGTGCTAAGGTGAATTTATAACTCACAAAAACTAGCTTAAATCAGGTTTGCAAGTTGAAACTGGTTGATTTTTGCTTACTGTAAAACTACATCCGTTGTTTGAGTGATTACAGTAAGTAGTGGTTATAGAGTCCTTCTTCTTGTGTTCATATCTCTCTATTATTGTCATGTATCCATACCGGAATTTCACCAGATTGTTGTTTCTGTGTAGTAGTTTGTGCATGTCAAATTTTATAGTCTAAATCATCCTGGAAGTACTTGAAATCGCTGCTCAAAAAATGGATCGAAAAAAGCAAAATAGCCTGTAGGAATCGCGACCTACAGGTCGACCCAGAGGCCATGGGGTCGACCTTAGGGTCGACCCACACAACACATAGGTCGACCATAGGGTCGATCTATGCGATATAAAGGTCGACCTGAGTATGTTATTTTTCCAGCCTCGTTTTCTTTTGTTCTGTGCACTGTTTTGTGTTCTACTACTTGTCCCAGTGACTTCCGCAACTCGTTTTTGTGATGTTTTTGAAATGTTTTGAAGGGATTAAAACCTAGCAATAGGTAACTTTTGCAGCGGTTTTGGTAACTTTTGCAAATTATAGTTTTAACTTAATTATTCTTTCCTAATCTTTTTATTAATATTTTCAAATGAATAATTAAGTATTTTAAAGATGATTTGGAAGTTTTATATTTATTTTAAAGGAGTTTTAAATAAATGGTTAAAGAAAAATTGTTTTAAACAATATTTGGGATTGTGTTAAGTAAATGAAAATCATCTCTAAAAATCATTCAAAAGGATTTAGAGTTGATCAAATAACTTGACCGCCTTATAGGTAATAGAGAGATAGTCTCTGGACTCGAGATTGGACAACCAGTGCTTGGGTTCAACTCTAGCTATCCGGACTGGCCCGACAAAGGGGATAGTTAATTTGATCTACTCGAACCACATTTTCTTAGGTTAAAAGAAAAGAGATTTGGAGTTTTTTTAAAATTTAAACAAGATTTTCAAATATGATTTTGGTGGTATAGAGAATACCCTAGTTAAACTCTGTAATAAATGCTGAGGAAGGAACTCGTACTATCTGTGTGAATTAAAAGGTGATTTCACTGTTATTCGACGAATAGTATAGGTTGAATACGGAAATTGGTATTGAGTATAATTAGTCTAACCTCTATGGATCCTTTTCTACTCAGTACTAATTGATTTGGGTTTACGGTAAATGTTTTCTGAAATAACATCGTTTTTGACCCATTTAAATGTTATGATTTGAAAATAAGAAATCTTTATTAAGATTTAAATAAATGATATAAAATGTTTCCTAAGTAAAAGGTGAAATGATTTCCAGAGAATTTTATAAATGAGGCTTAATGATTCCTATACTCTTAAAAGATAAAAGAATAGTTTAAAAGAATATATCTCCAAAAGATATTTGATTTGATAAAAAGATAAATTGATTGGATGTTGTTTGATAATCACCTATATAGTTGATAAATTTTTATTGATGATTGGTTCGGAGAGAGCGGGATCAGATTTGGGTGATTCCTACCTGAAAACCACTTCGTACTAACATATGCGTTTGAAAGTGAAGACATGTTGAAGACAATGATTTTAAAGACGGAGATCTTCATAATGTAGGGTTGCTTGCAACTAACCTCTAGGGTGATTTCCATAATATATATGGCAGTAGTAGTGCCTTCATTCTGAAAATCTTCGATTTGCAAGGACTACTCGCTACTAATTTAGGAGAGATTCCTAAACAGGAAGTAGTAGGAGCAGTGCCTTCGGTTTGTACTTCACCTGGACAACTTATATGGAGGAGCGTCTGACATTACATTTCTAAAACCACGTACATTAATCTCTACAAATGTACATCTGTTTGGTGGTATAGGAGGTAACCCCTCCTATATTTGACACCCTTCTCTGAGACATACGAGCTCAGAGGTTGTACTTTTATGGAAATCAACAATGTGTTGTTAAAATGGAAATGTGGCATTCTAAGTGGAATTTGCTTTGTGAAAAGTAAAGCATGGCTTTGTGAAAAGCAAAGCGTGGCTTTGTGGATAGAAGAGCGTGCATTCGATCAGGATCCATGTGCCACTCGTACTTCACAAGATGTTGTCAGGGGTCTATGTTAACTGAATACACTGGCATGGTCAGCACATTGAATCTCCTCGAATATTCTGCATGCTGAATGTCTTCGATGAATATGTTTCGATTGGGGGAGATGCTCGAACCGTCATCAGTCTGGTCTGTTTTCAAGTTATGGCTACTTATAATGCTTGTGAATGATGTATGCATGGCTGTCCAATATTTTAATGGTTGAGAATGCCGATCAAATAGCAAATCAGTTAGGATGGGTTCACTGATCGATGATGATCCCCAAACTTTGACCCAAATGGGGTGCGATCCATATAAGGCAGTAAGGAAAGCCACTTGAGGTTACACACCAAGTTTCAAGTCATTTGGAGTCTATGCCCGAGTTATGACCAAAACAAAGATGGACCGGTTTTGACGGATTGATGATAATTTACTTGGAGTCCAACCCAAGAAAATTTGCTATTTGCTTGGAGTCAGCCCCTGGTTTGTTTGGATCGTTGAAATTGAAGTGCTGGGTTGGTGATGAATGGTGCGTGGAGTCATGTTGGTGTTTGCTTGGAGAAAATCTTGGTTTTACCCAAGTTTGACCTTGGGCTAAAATTTCTTGGGTTTTCTTCGGGTCGAATGAGTGATTACCCAAGTTCGACTTTGGGTCGAAACATATAGAGTCTGCTTTGAGCCATATCACCTTAGTTCGTGTCATATCACCTTGGTTCTCCAACCTTTAGGAGTATCCTTTGAGTAGCAGTTCCTTGTCCATTCCTTAGCTACTATTCAATAGCTGCTGCTTGATCCCCTATGCCTCAGTTAGTCATAGGACGCAAGGGAAGTAGATAGAATACATCGTATTTAAGTTAAGTTTCGAATCCAGAATGCGAGGAACTGTGCTGTGGCATAGGTTTGGGTGCTCAGCACCCAAAAAAAATTCAAAGTCTTTTTTTTTAAATGAACCAATCCCTTCCTTCTTTACCTTGCTGATCCATAATCACATGCTGGACATACAATCGGTTGTGTAGGCATGGAGGGATCGGCTGTGATGGAGTATAGAGGGATTGGTCAAGTTGGCTTTGAGAGGGATCGGTATGAATCCACTAAGAATGGAGCATACCCAATCCATATTCACGTGGATACTTAACCAAATTTCAGGCTTAAATGGATCGGTAGTGGATAGAACGATCAGTAGTATAGAGTATGGTTGAGGGATCGATCATTTGTAATTGAAACGGTCGATCGTTGAAGAATTATGTGATTGATCGACCGATGGTGGTAGTTGAAACGATTGGTTGCAGTTGTTGAAATGATTGATTATTGAAGATGTTGGAGTAGTGATTGATCGCACACTTCTATATGGATCGTCCACGATCCATTGAAAGTCATGTGGCACGTGCGATCCATAGGGTGGGTGCCCATATGCCTCTACTTTGTGCTTCCAAAATTGTTTCATCGATCACCCATGTATTCTTCGAGTTATGGAGTGATCATCGTTGATTTGTATTGCCAATTCGAACGATCTATTAACCCAATCTAATCCATTATTTATAACCGATCTCCATGTTCTCTACTACTTCATCAACAGGTTGTGAGGAGGTAGCTATGACCTTTGCCTTCTTAGGAGACATTGTAGTTAGTTTTTTGTAGGCTTTTCCCAAGTCTGAATAGAATAGGAAACTTTGTGAAGATGAATCTCGACCTCTTTCTCAGATATTTACAATCCAACAGTAGAATAAGGATTCAACGAGGCTGAGAACCAGTCTCTCAATGAAAGCACCAAAATTTTGATGCCAAAAATGGGCATGAGCACCCGATAGAATCTCATAGAGATTAAATGATGAATGAAATTAAAACATACCAGAGAAAGTAAATGAACATATAAGTTTTATAGTGGTTCGACAAACTCTAGCCTACATCCACTCCATTAATTTTTTATTTATACTGTAAGATTACAGGTACAGTTTTTTTTATCTTAGAAAATAAATGGAGCGAGAGAGAAGCATGATGAAAAATAGCCAGAAAGAAGATCCCTCATAATGAGCCATGTCCGCTGTATTCGTAGGTTAAGCCGTGCATTGATCAGGTTGAAATTTTCCTAGAAGAACCTCCAGAAACAAACGACCCAACCTACAAAATTTGACGTCGATCGTACACCATAAAAACGATCATTGCTGATCATTTTTATTGTCTCGTGGGGCCCAGGGATCGATATGGTGGGTCCCTCGTGCCCTTTACTCCCTGTTTCTGAAGTTGTTTCATCGATCGCCTTTATGGTTGTTGAGTTATGGATCGATCATTGTTGATTTGTATTTCTAATCCAAGCGATCCATATCCATATCGATTCATGCTGATCCATAATAAATCTGTTCCATTTTCGATCCATATTAGGGATGGATCATTGCCGATCCATTTTGGAGATGGATCATAGCCGATCCATAATGGATATGGATCATTGCTGATCCATATTGGAGAAGGATCATAGCCGATCCATTCTGAAAAATGATCGTACTCGATCGTTTTTTTAGTTGAAGTGTGAAATTCATACTTAGCCAATTCCAGAATGCTATTCACATGAACCTGTATGACTGTGGTCCATAGCCTTGTCCATAATCGATCTCCAATCCTGGTAACCATCTCTTCAGGCTTTCTACCTTGATGATCATGAAGTCTATTAGGTTAAATCCGCATATGTACTACCTTGCCAAAAGGCGGGTTAATAATGTCAATGTGTAAATGTTTTATTGACTAGCTCTTAATTAATTATTTAATTAATCATATTAGTTAAATATATTAAAATTTCAAAATTAATTATTTAATTTCTTAAAACAATTTTGAAAATATTTAATTTGTTTTACAACTTTTACAAAATTCCTTGTATATTTTAAACTTAACCATTAAATTTAAAATATATTTTAAATTTTCAAATCTTAATTTGAAATTTAGCCCAATGCCCAAATAATTCTGGGCCTTACATATGAGCCAACCATTTAGACTTACTCTACCTATTGGGCTTGGCCGTTAGCTAGGGAGAGGGAAATACTTGATTATTCAGCTCCAAACACATACACTATTTTTCTAGATACCCATTGGATAGATAAGTTTAATAAGTGGGCTCTAAATGTTGACTAGACTGCATATACAATTTTAGCTCTGAAACCATTGAAGGAACCCGATACATGTAACAACCCGAAATTTCAAACACTTCATATTTGAATATTTGAATTATTTAAATATTTGAACCTTAGTTAAATGTGATTAAATGGATTTTATAACCTTGTTAACCCCATTTTAGTTAATAATTAATGAAGGTAAACTTGTTTTTGAAATATGTTTACAAAAATAAACAGTTTGAAGAAATATTGATAATGTGATCGTAAACCATTTTATCGATAAAAGACTTTTTACTCGATATAAGTTGTTCGACCTTTTTGGATTGCATAGAATATTAATGTGCAATTAATTAGCAACTAAAAGTATTTTGTGGTTTATGTTTAACTATACCTATTTTGATGATGTCATGGGTGGTGATAGGGTAGAAGATATTTTGTGGAGATATTTTCCTAAGAGGGGTGAGGTGTAAAGTTGGTTTGTGAGGGGGAAGGTGCTTGGTGACCTTCCGTGGAGCGTAGGAGGGTGGTAGTAACCTCTTAGCAAAGTCTATTTAATCTCCTCAAGTGTTTCAAAAATTGGTTTGCAAATTTATTTACATAGAAAACAATTAGTCTTCATCCTCTTCTCTGTTTATTTAATCAATGCAAATCAACTCCAATCTTTAGCAAACTTGATGAAGGACTTAGCACATTATAGTAATATGGAATAGCAACTCAAAACAGAAGAAGAGGAGCACAAACCTCCTTCTATTTTAGGCCGTGAGTAATATAGCGAAGAGGAAGCATGACCGAGAGCTTGTAGATGAAAATGTGGTGTCTTTGGTTGTTTGGTGACGGAAGGAAGTTGTTTTTGTGTTATAGTGGCTTGTGTTTGGTGCTAGCAAGGTTTTAGGGTGAGTTTACTCACCATTTGATAGTACATATTGTGTCATATATGTTGTGTGAACATAAAGTTAAGTAACGGACTAATAAAGTTAAAACTTTGGACCCACTTGCTTTTGAAAGCAAATGACTATATCATCACTTTTATTACCCTCATGTAACGTGGACTTAACTTTGTGTTTACATGTTTGGTTTTGTTGTGTGTGTCATTTAAGTGTATTTGAAACTGTTTAAAGCGACAAAGGTCGCTATAAGTGCACTTCGTAAATCTCTTATGTTTGACTTATTTAAAATGGTTATAAGTAAATATATTATGAAAGCATATATTTTGGTTGTGATTTATACTTATTATAGCATATGGCACAGTGAGGAAATGGTTTGGAAAATTATAGAAATAGAAGAAAAAAGCTGCAAAAGTTAGAAGCGAAATAGTCACTATAAATTCACTTTAAATAGCTTGTTTTTTAGAGATTTTAACATGATTTTGAAAGATTTCCTTTGGGGTTTCTTTATACGATTTTAAATTGATCTAAGTATAGTACTTTTCATAATAATTTTAGATTTTAGATTATTTGTTTGAGTGGGGAAAACTGGTCACACATTTATGCTTTTTCTAAAATGCTCTCTGTCCAAGTCTTTCATAGCACTTATAAATGCTCTCTTTGACCTACAGTAGCATTTCTTGGTCCTTTTTACAGCAATATCGTTGTTTAATTGTTTTAAGCTATTTTGTTGATTTAAAATGTGTTTAAATGATATTTAGATAAAGTGTTTTTCTGAAATCTTTTTAGAGGTGTTTAATAACATATAGTAGAGTGTTTTAAAAGCAGTTTGAAGTTTCACTATATTTGTAATAACTATTTGTGAATTTTAAAGTAAAGAGTTTTATATATAAAACATGCTTCTTTATGATTTTTGTTAAATTCTAAATTTTTATTTTTATGTAATATTTTATATAGATATTTAAAACATATTTATAAGTAGTGCAAAAGTATGTGTGTGTGTGTATGTATATATCTAAGTTTGCAAAGTAAGTTAATTATTTTACAAAAGATAAGTGGGTTTTGGTTATAACACTTAGTTATAGTAAATGGTTTTGAGAAGTTATTAAGAAAAAATTACCTTGTAAAATAAATGTTGGTATACTTAGATCTTTAAATAAATGTTTTAAAGATAATGATAAGTATAAAATGGTTTTTGGTTTATAATAACAATGTTTTAGTAATATTCGTTTTTAACCCATTTGGATATAATTTTGAATAAGTGGATCTTTAAGAAGAACTTTTAAAGATAATAATAAATATAAAATGGTTTTGGATTATAGTAAAAATGTTTTAGTAACATTCGTTTTTAACCTATTTGAATATACTTTTGAATAAGTAGATATTTAAAATGAATGTTTTAAACATAATGACAGGTATAAAATGATTTTGGGTTTATAGTGACAATGCTTGAGTAACGTTTGTCTTTAACCCTTTTGATTATATTTAAAGTATAAAATCATGTTAAGTGATTTGTAAATATTCTTATACCTTTGAGATCAGTATATGAATACATTTTGAAGTATTGAAAAGAGTAGAAATGAATAGTGAAGAAGTAGTAGTACAGACACACATATCTTTTATAAAGGTATTTAAATGTACATACAAGTATTTATTAAGAATTATTATTTGATAACACGGGGATTATAAGTCGCTTGCGTGAATTAATCGTGTTTGTGCATTTATTTGCGTAAAGAAGGTATTTACTCCTATATTTTGCACTAAAAGCCAAAAAAGTGACTTGTTTTATTTGTGAGAGATAAGAATAAGGTGTCAAAGCAGAGCTTGAATGCAACCAGTGCAGTAACCTACCTTCCTTCACACTTGATTGAGGGATAGCATATGTTGAGAAGGTCGTAAACGATGATAAGTATATAAGACTTGATTTCCATATGTGATCGTTTTATTGCTATTGAACTAGACCAAATTAACATAGGAAGTATATAAAAGCTTCACGACTTCATACGGTTTGTGATCCTTTAAATTATCTGCTTGCTTCTAAAAAACCAGAATTGAGTTAGCCAAATTCACTAATTTAGGTTTGAAGCCTAGGATCGAATTAGTATACTTATGTATTACTTACCGAATACCACTTCAAAACTAATATATGAGTTCTAGGTTTTGGAAGCGGTTGTGGAGTCGAATGTTATAAAGTTGAACTGTCTATCCTAAGGTTAAGTCCAAGGGAGAGGTCAACATTAACATTTTAGAAAAATGCTATCCTAAGGTTAAGTTCAGTGGAGAGGTCAGCATTAGCATTCATCGAACGACTTGTGCTGGGATCCATGATTCGAGATTAGATCGAGTGATGAAGACCCATGTATTATAATGTTGAACGTGAATTCACCATCAAAAATAAGAGAAAATAGAGTAGGCTACATAACCAGCGGGTTTAGCTACCCAAGGGTATATAAACTCCATATCTGGAGACGCTTACGGATGTTGAACTAGGAATTGATGATATTTGGTATCACGTGTTCGGGAGTGGACCAATTGTGTTTACCTTATTGGTATATTATATCTAAAGATATGCGACACCTTGGAAGGTAGTTTATAACCCTTATCAGGAGGCCTGTTTGATGTACCGAGGAGACCTCGACAGAAATCCATATGCAAACGTACCTTAGCTGTTTTAGTTGTGCTTCTAATATTGTTGTGTTCTGAGATGCAAGCAGCACAACTATTTTTTGATTTATATTCTACACTCTAAACACCATATATTATATCACCTTATGTACTTATTAGATGGTTTAGTTCTTTAGAAAGGAAAACCCATTTCAGTGATTCAGGTGGTCTGGAAAAATACTATTATATGTGTCCGCATGTTTCTTGAGATTTTCACACTAGACTTATGTCCGACTCACAGTTTTATCTTTTACTCAATTTCTCAGGTGTGTTTCAGGCAGTCTAAGAAATGTAGGTTTTCATTGATATACTTTGGACCTCGAGGAGACGAACTGGATGCTTTCATCTACTATAGTATTTTATTTTCACTGAACTACTAGTATGAATATATCGGCATTTTGTGAGGACAAACTATTATAACTATCTAGGCTGATGATAGTACTTAGGATTGTAACTCTGAAATGTTATATATCTTAGAGTGGCACTTTGTACTATCTTCTTAATATCATATGTTATTGTTTCTATATGAGATTTTGAGGCCTTATCCTTTCCTTTATTGTTCTTTTTCTTTCTACCTTCCTTTTGACCATAAAAATCTATCTTTCTGACACTTGGGTGTTCAACCATTGAATACCATGGATGTATTAGTGTCGACATTCAGTGGTCGAAAGGCAAGTCATTTCGCTTGGTACATTTTGCAATGAGTGAAATATGTAGATTTCAATTTTTTCCATATTTGAATCATAGTGGGCATAGAAATCTAATGGGTTTCAATAGATTCAATCTAGTAATTATTAATAAAATCATATTTTATTAGTATTCTCCTATGCTTAGTTAATTAGATCTATATTGGTAAGTGTGAAATTTGAAAAGATATGAATACATCAAATAAATTCATATTTTACAATGGGATAATCATGTGAAACATATAGCGAGTGAAATTATTTGGTGTTTAAGGATGGGAACAAACATGAAATTAGATCTACACATAATCACATTAAGGTCTAACAGGAAAGAGATACAAGGGGCATCATTGATTGATTCCACCTTTCCCCTTTTGGAAACATTTAATTGATACTACATCTGATCAATATACAAGGGATGATATGTTATAACGGTATGTCTAAAATGGCAAAAGCAACAAATAATAACATGGTCAATATATACATGTGTAGATATTGGGATTTATATCTAACATGTATATATTAGCCCTTCATTTTAAATTTTTCAATAAAAATAAATTTATGAAGAAAAATTGTTTTTAAGATACATGCCATAAGAATATAAAATATAAATATTTAAACACATACACACACGTATATATAATGATTAAGCCAAAATAATATCCAATTGATTCCAAAACAAACATCCTTATAACATTGAACCTTTCCGATGTGTTTGCAAATATAAGCGCATATACACACATATGTGTATAAAGCTTCAACTCAATTTTTTTAACTATCAAAATATTATAAAACCAAAATTGCATACACCAAATCAAAAAAAAAAATCAGAAATCATGAGATAAATAAATTCAAACAGAAACATTTGAATCACTGTATTGTATAATACTTTTAGAACATTATTATTGTTAATTTTAAAACATAAATTCATAACCTAAAGATAGTTTTATACATATATAAATTTTTGTTTAATTTATCAAGTTAAAACAGATAGTATCATTTAATAAGTCATTTAAATCGTATTATAAATTCTAAATTAAGGTGAGACAATAATATATACATATAAAATTGTGATAAGCATATTGTATCTAAGAAAACAAATCAAATTTAGACCATACCTTTCAGATCTGGACAATTGGTGACACTTAGATTTGGAATCCTCCTTGGATTCTTGAATCAATTCCCAAGTTTACAAATAAAGGATGAACCATGTCATTAGATTTTATTTTATATAACTTTGGGAAATGGTAGAAAAAATTTCAACCATGAAAGAAATGGAGGAGGTAACAATGGCCGTGGGAAAAAGGAGGAAAAGAAAAGTGAATGGGGAGATGGATATGAGGAATTTGTTTTAAGGAAAGGACTGAAACTATAACATCCCGAAATTTTCAACCATTCACATCCAAACATGTCGAATTTAAATTGCTCAAAATATCAGATTGTTAATTTAAATTTGGCAAAACTCAGCATATACAGTAAATAAGTAATCACAGAACCATAGACATAGAGTAATATAACAATAATGCAGCGGAAACAAAAGAATAGTAGTTCATGAATCTACTATATATATATATATAACAGAGTTAAACAAGATACAACAAAAGTCATGAATACATAGATGTCTCAATACAATAGTCAAATACAAGATCTGAATACATCACTGGAATCAACTGAATAACTGAAAGCAGAATTGATAGATGGATCTTCAAGCGAAGCTCCAACTCCAAAGGTGAGTGTCGAACACTGAGCCACTCAGTCTGACCCGAGCGTAAAGAAAAACACAAAACACTCGAGTCAGGATTAACATTCTTATATCAATAAATCCAACTCAAGTGAAATATCAACTGAAATACAAGTAACTTAAAGGATATTTGGGATAACCATCCTCTAAGGATTCGTTAAACTATCTACTATGTAGTAATATACGCTATTATAATAATGTCTATAGTAAAGTAAACTATTTAAAAATAGCGTTAAGGCATTACCCATATCCCCCCTTAACACATTTTATAGTGCCAATAGTCTATACAGTACCGTAATACCCCGTAAACTAGAGCTACCAGAGGATACTCCATAGGTACGACACAAATCAAACTCATAGTAAAGCATGCTAGAGTAGGTGACATGGCACAACAAGGCAATGCCAGGGTAGATATACCAATTACGCATCCGGACTGGTGGTAACGCAGGGCCGCAGCAATCGCCCACCTCGAGCCACACTCCCGAATCAAGGGTGCGCACCAAATCAATCACAAAGTAATAAAATGGCATACGATGGAGTGTGTCCGATCAGAGGAGCTACCTCATTGGCCCGGAATCGCTCATGTTTTAGCCACCTTACGCCAACTCACGGGAGTCGGGTCCACGTATATACCTCATATAGGATTGTCGCCACCATTTACTTCATTCTGGAATCTCCACCGCGTACACAGTTGTTAAAGTGGTTTTCGGTATCGACAGAGAGTATGCCCATATCCGATCCCAGTCTCTTTAACAGCCAATCGTTATTATAACACCGTGGTCATTTAAAAATAGTTTATACTTCAAAACCAAAATATCATTTCCATTTCAAAAACATATAATTACGATATCATTTCCATTTCAAGAATATTCACTTCCAAAATCATAGTACTTTCAAAGATATAATACTTTCGAAACCAAAACAATTTGAAATAATAATACTTTGAAATTCATAACTTTGGAAATCATAACACTTTGAAATCATAACACTTTCCTTCAAACAGTTTAGATATTAATAATAGTATATAAAATAAAATAGTTTATAAAATAAAATAATTTACATAAAATAGTTATAAGGTAAACAATTTATATTAAAATAATTAGTAAATTTAAAATAGTTTATATTAAAATAGTTCATATTAAAATGATTTATATTAAAATAGTTTATATAAAATAATTTATAAAGTAAATTATAAAATAGTTTTGAATAAAATTTTAAAAAAATACTTTATATAATAAAATAGTTTCCTCAAATTTCACAAATCGATTCAAATCAACTCGAATTCCAAATTCAACTTAATTCATTCTAAATTCATAAATTTCAACTTAATTCAGTTTCTCAATAAACCATTTCAAATTATATCGATTTCAAATACAGATTTGAACCACAAAATAAACTATTTAATTTCAATATATTTCAAAGCTTTAAATATACAACATTTTCAAAACTAAACTCGATAATTTCATATATATATATATATATATATATATATATCAAATTCACTTTACTATTATTTAGTTTTGCAATATTCACTAAATAAATTCAATATCATTTAAATAAAAGCCCAAATTTCAAATATCTAAATATTTCCTTTAATATATTTAAACTTGAAATATTCATTTTAAATCATCTTAAACCAAAATCAAGTTATAAAATCATATCCTTTTAAAATCTCAAATTTAATAAATTTCAAATCAAACTTATTTAAGTATAATTCTTAAATAATTAAAATTCCAAATCAACTTCAAATTTATCTTTCAACCTGAAACTTTTTAAACTCTATATTTGAAAATATAAATTTTACATAAATACCTAAACATATTATATATTGATTAAATCAACTTTATTCATTCTTTAAAATCAATATTTATTAAAACCATATATTTCTTTTCAAAACCATAGAAATCATTTTCAAAATATTTATATATAGACAAACAGTGTCTGTATATATTTCTCTATCATATGGTCAACTGATACGGATATTTATCATTTCAATCCGCAATTTAAATATATATACGGGTATATATCTTTTCAACCCACAATCCCAAATTCAATTCAATTGAAAATCGCTTGGGTTTATCATTTCAACCCATAACGATTTTCTCCTATTCTACAGATCGTTCGGGTATGTATCATTTCAACCCATAGTGAATTCTAACAGGGAAATTGCAGAGTGATAACAGATATAATAATAATAAACTGGCATATATCATCAATAAAAATAACAGATAAGGGTGTCAGATGTCACAGGTGAACAGATACGATAACAACATATATATAGCAATGTAAATAACTAGCAGCAGTATATTTCAATTGACGTTTCAATTGAAATCAAATTTAATAAATGTAAGAACGTTAATCGTGAGTGATTGCTCACCTTTCAAGGTTAGAGAAGATAGACAACACAACAAGCTGCGAATTCCAAAGCAACGCTAGATGGACATGATTCGACGAAGAAAACAGGCACGACGGACAAAGCTGATAAATGGGAATTGATGAAACGAATCAGAACTGGATCGATGAAGAAAATGGTATAAGTGAATTTATATATAACTATATATAACTAAAAAATTAGAATTCTAAATTAAATATATATGCATTTAAAAATCCATTGTTTTAAACTCAACTCAAATATTTTACAGTCAATATATATAAATCATATTTTAAATTTTAACACAATTCATATTGAATATATATGTATTATTATTCAAATTGAAACACCAATATTAATATCAACATATATAAATAATATATTTAAAATCAATGCTTATATATTATATTCATTCAACCTAACATATCATATATATATTTGCAGATTAACACATTAGGACTACACCATATAAATTAACATATTATGTATATATTTTAAAGTACTATATTTATACTGCCATATTCAAAATTAGTATTTATAAAACTAATTTAACATACATATTATTCTTTGAGTTAGTATCACCTTACTTTATATAAGCTGATAGATAAAACCCAACACCAGACAATACAATCATTAACATACTGTATATAAAAGCAAATAAAACACAATATATATATATATATATATATTATATCCATTCCATACTATATATAAACCAGACATACTTTATATATGTACTTTGTAACATATCAAATAGCTGTTATATCAAGCAATATATATATAGTACTGGATTAGCTGTAAACAGATATAACACTGTACTATGTATATAACCTTTAAAATTTTCTCTAGAAACAAGGTTTAAAACAATATTATCCATCAAAGCATACATTAACACCAAAATGCAAATAAACATCAACACAGTATAACTAAATGTGCACGTATATACATAAATCTTATATATACAAACCCCAAAGCATATATATACACACACTCATATACAAACGTTATATAGACATATTACTGTATAAATATATATAAAACTAATATAACTCCAACCCACAGATCAAAGAAAATCCTATATAAACAAACAGATCTTAAACTTATGTTTACAGAAATATAATAACTTGCATAACTTTTATAAATTCAAATACAACAAAAATGTGAAAAACTGAATAGACTAACATATAATAATATAAACGTAACTAGTATATAATATATACAAACGTGCCTCAAGTTTAATATGCAGAGCATCATATTTTCACACATATATATATATAACAAAAACAAAACACAACTAGTATAGGAACTAATATAACTTTATATATAAATATACAATTCATATATATACCTTGCAAAGAAGAGGCTCGGGACAAGACGAGGACGAGAGGGTAAAATGAGAAGGTGATCGTGGAGTTGCGTGCACGTGATTATTTGGCGAGTGGGAAGGCGAGGGCTGCGGAGGTTGAGAGAGAGAGGGCGGACGAGGCGGTGGGCACAGAGGTCGAACGGTGGAGGTCGGTGGCTGAAGGGCAGAGGCGGGCTTCGGCTGCTGTGGGCGTTGAATGCAGTGGCTACAGGAGAAATGACAGAAGAGGAATAGTTGGCTACAGGAGAAATGAAAAACTTTGGTTGCCCCTTTTTCTTTAGAATGAATGAAAGGATGCCAGAGGCATACGAAATGTGAACCAACATATATATTAAACCAAAGAAAATGAAAGTCTAAGAGCTGAAATTATTAATAGCAGATGCTTACTCATTTACGTGGAAAATGGAAAGACATAGGAATCCAAAAGTCCCAATATCGGAACCGATACGATTATCTGTTTTACAGATTCTGATGTGTATCGGACTACAAAACACTGAATTTAATATACAACAGAGATCAGCATGATGAGACGATCAAAATGGTATACAGATATTAGTGGTACGATCATCCTATCAAAAGTCGAATATCAGTACCGAAAATGCTGCAAATTTGTCGAAAATAAGATAAACGGAGCAATAGAAGTCCGAGTTTGAAGAAATGAAATATGACGTCTCACTCGGAAAATGATTTGCAAATTTCTATAGAAAAATATTCAGGTTTGGCAAACAATTTATTATCATCAAATATTAACTGATTTGAATTGGAATAAAATTACACAAGAAAATAAACTTCCATATTATCAGATGAAATTTTACCATTTGCTATGTTTAATTAGACGTATTCCAAATAATAAATTTTATTTTAAAATTTTATTATTTAAATTTCACAAAAGTTCGATTAATTAAATAAATAAAACCACTGAAATTTATGGGTCGTTGCATAAACATTTCACATTCTTTCTTTAATAACTTCCCCATTTAATTTTTAATTAATTTTCAATCAAGCCAGTCCTTCCCCTTCCTTTGCATGGCTGGATAACCAAGTCCCTTAAGACTAGTTTTCAAAATAGCTTGTTAAGTAATTAACTGTATATAAAGCCTGTTTAAATACATATAAATATCGTATATCGATTTGTGCAAATTTAACTTTTATATATTGTTGACGCCAAAAACGGGCTTCAACACCCATAGAATCTCATGGAGATTAAATAAAGAATGGAATTGAAAATAAAGCAAAAGAAGTAAATGAACACAAAGATTTTTATAGTGGTTCGGCAATCTTGGCCTACGTTCACTTCATATTTTTATTGATATTCCACTCGATTATCATTATAAGAGTGTTTGGATCAGCTGGAATCCATTGGTACAAATGTAAAGAATAAAAATGGTAGAGCTTTGGCAATCCCCTTTTCTGACGCCATGCCTGCTGTATTTATAGGGGAATACGTGCATGGATTGGACTATGAAGTAGTGTTGCTTGAATTCTTATTTCTGCCGATCCCTCTAGAGGGATAGGTATCGATCCCTCCAATCGATCCAAATGCCGTGCGATCCCTATGGGGTGTTCCACACATCCTAATTAGCTTATACTCCAAGTTTCATGTTGATAGCATCTGTATATTTTGAGTTACTGATCGATCATTGTTGCAATATATAGTGAAAGCTGAATATGGACGATCCCTTTTTATACCGACCACTTTTTATACTGATCCCTTTTATACCGATCCCTTTTGATATGTGAAGTAATTTGCCCATAATTTTAGCATACGAACACTAAATAACTTGAAACTTGGAATGTAGCCTAATAGGATCTTCCTTATCACTCTATATCGATCTTACCAAGTTTGGGACATTAACTGAGGATATATACCGATCCCCTAAGGAAAAGGATAGGCACTGAACCCAGCCTAGTGGAGGCATTATTCCATACTTAGAATATTCAAGAGAGTCTATCCGTTTGCCTCGGGTGATTGTCGCTTCGTATCATTACCTGCGCTTGATCTTTGAACCTAGTAATCATCTCTCCAGGTTGTCTTTCTCGATGATCGCCCAGTCTAACTTGTCCAGTCGGTTTGAATATAGCCGGACTAAAAAGCCGGAAAACACTTGCCCCCCAAAGTACGTCTTTTTACATACATGACATGCTTTGAATCAAATCAAGTTAGAGTCGCCAGAAAGAAATCCATCCAATTTCCTGAATAGTCGTTATCCTCCATTTTATCCTCCTAAAGTGTTGTATCCCTCTTTGATCGTCATGATGCTTGATTGATTTCCAATAGCATAAATTCAAGATTGTATTCCATCAGTTGCGTTCGGTGTCCGGTTTTATAGGACTAGTAAGCTTTGGTTATCTGATCCAGTCTTTTCTTTAATAACTCCAAGTGAAAATTCATATTTGGCGATTTCAAGAAGTCGAATTTTTTGAATATACACGTGCACGTTAAGGTACATGTTCTTGTCATTGGCTCCCGGATGTGTTTATACACTCATGAGTCATCACCAGTACCTTCTAGTTTAATTGCAATTGGATCGTAATTCCTTGCTTATATATTTGTGAAATAGAGGTTGTAATCAACCACTCAATGAGAGGGGACTTCAAATTCTACAGGGATGACGGCCTTGGAGCCGTAAGCAAAGGTGAATGGAGTATGGCCAGTCGTGGACTTGTGGGTGGTTCTGTATGCCCATAAAGCTTATGAGAGTTCTTCGATCTACTCGCCTCTAGCCTTGTCCAAATGTTTCTTCAGAACGGACTTTATGATTTTGTTTACAACTTAAACCCATCCATTTGCTTGAGGGCGAGCAATTACCGCAAATCTCTTTTCAATATGATGTCGATGGTAGAAGTTTTCAAATTTAGCGCTATCGAATTGGGCTTCATTACCAGTTATAATGGTTCGTGGAAGGTTATAATGACAGATGATGTTTCAGACAATGAAGTTGATTATTTTCTTCATATTGATCGTGGTTAAAAGTTCTGCTTCTGCCCATTTGGTGAAGTAATCAACTGCTACGATGGCGTATTTCGCACCACCTTTAGGATTGGAAAGAAGACGATGATGTCATTGCCCCCAAGTGGAAAATGGCTATGGACTAGCCATTTGAGTAATTCCCATCGGCAGGGCTCTCGGAATTTTTGCAAACATCTTGCACTCGTCGCATTGTCTAGCATGATCAGTTGCATCTCGATTGACAGTTGACCAGTAATACCCATAGCAGAGTATTTTCTTTGTCAGGGTTTGCTCCCTGGTGTAATCGCTGCATTCTTCTTCATGAACTTCTCTCAAGACTCGTTTGATATCATCATGGGTGATACACCAAAGCAGGGGAATGGATAAAGTCCTTTCTATACATGACTTCTTCTTGGATGATTCAGCGTGAAGCTTTGAGGCGGATCTGTCGTTTTCCATTCCCCCATTCAAGTAGAATTCCCCATTGCAGATAGTCTTTGATGGGAGTCATCCATGACCCCTTTTCTGGCTTCGTCTCCAAAATCTATTAGATCTCCATCTGTCAATGCTTGGAATATTAAGTACTTCAACTGAAACAAAGTATATTCGTTGCGCATCCCTAGAACTGGCCAGCTTGTCCAGTGACTTGACTTTTTCATTTTGTTCGCTGAGGATGTGTGTAATGAAGTAATAATCGAAGTCGGCTAGTAGCTCTTAGACCCGGTCGAGATAAGGAGCAAGACGATGCCCCCTAGCAAGATTAACTTCCCTGACTTTGCATACCACTAATCAGGAATCACAAATGATATGTAAAGTTTCCACTCTAAGTTCTCTAGCAAGTTTGAGACTGGCGATCAAGGCTTCATACTTAGCTTCATTGTTTGTTATAGGGAAGTCAAGTTTCAGGACGTAGCAGATTGATCGTTCCACAGGAGTCAATAAGACAACTCCTACACCAGAACACTAATTATTGGATGTTCCATCCGTGTACATTTTGCATCTGTTGGTTGCTTCTCCACTGCTTGTTGAATAGTCGTCTGATGCGGCGAATTCAGATATGAGGTCTGCTAATTTCCTTTCTTGGATAGCTCTTCGAGAGAAATAAGTGATATCAAATTGGCTTAGTTCGATATTCCATTTGAGTAGTCTTCCAGACATCTTAGGTTGTTATATGACCTGTCGTAACGGCTGGTAGGCATAGACATTAATGGGGTGAGCCTATCAATTGCTTAGTTACATAATATACCGGTCTTTGGATCCGGTTCTCTTTGCATAGCATTGCGGCGCTTATGGCATGTACCAACATGGCTAAACCGATGTATAAATCTGTATGATCCACCGGCTTTGACAAGATGGAAGGTCTCTTTAAGTGGTTCACCAAAGCTTAGAATGCGTCTTTACAATCCTGTGTCCATTCGAAATTCCTTTTCCATCTCCTGATTAGGTCGAAGAAGATAGTACACTTATCGATGACCCTGGAGATGAATCGGCTTAGGGTGATGACCTCCCATTTAGACTCTACACCTGCTTGATTGTCTTCGGTACCTAGATGTCTTTTATTGCCTTAATCTTCTTAGGGTTGCCTTCAATTCTTCGGATAGAACTGAACATCTGCACTAAGTCATTGATGTGGCCGTCGTGACTTCACAAGCGTATCATCCACATATACTTCCGTCGATTGCCTGATCTGGTCTTTGAACATCCTGTTGACCAGTTTCTGGTGAGTAGCTTCAACATTATTTAGTTCAAATGGCATCAAAACATAATGATATAATCCTGGATCGCTAATGAAGTTGGTGTGCTCCTGGTCGAGGACGTGCACTAGGATCTGGTTGTACTTGGAGTACACATCCATAAATGAAAGTAGTTCATATCCAGCGGTTGAGTCTACCAACTGGTTGATCCTCGAAAGTGGAAAGCTGTCTTTTGGCCATGCCTTGTTTAGGTCTGAGTAGTCGACGCATGACCGCTACTTTCCATTAGCTTTTCTTACAAGAACTGGATTTGATACCCATTTTGGGCAAAGGGTGTCGAGGGTAAACTTGTTGTTTTTGAGTTTATCACCTCCTCTTTAAGTGCAGCGAATCTTTCCTAACCCATGCCGCGTTGTTTTTTTACTGGGACATGCCTTGGGTCGATATTCAATGCATGGTTCGCGATAGTCGGTGAAATCACACGCATGTCAGAATGGGTCCAAGCGAACACATCAAGATTCATTCAAAGAAAGCCAACTAATTCCTTCATCGTCATTGCACTGAGCTGTGATTCGATCTTCAGTACCTGTGATGGGTCGCCATGGCTGACTGTAATGTCGACTGTCAGCTCACCGGGTGCAGTCTTGGATTCTTTGAGTTCAAATGTAACTATTTCGCATAACAATCAATGTGAAATCTGGTTAGGACGGTCAATGATGATGGTTACTCCGGTCGAATCCTAGAGTCTTGTCATGAGTTATTAAGTCTAATAGTGAAAGGCTCTAAATGCTTTGAGCAATTATCTGCAAATGGACAAAGATGAGGCTTAGAAGCACGTTGAAGAAAATGTCAAGTAGGGATCAGCCTCGAGTTGCGTGCAGTTGCATAGATGGCCCTTGCTTTGAGTTTGAATATTCTTGTGTATTTGAGTAACGTGCTTTCCATTCACTGTACTGGCAAACTGTTGCTCGTCATTCAGGTTGGAATGATAGTCAGTTGCCTATGAGCTTGGGCATCGATTTGATGATTCTATCTCTAAGCATCCTTTCGGTCGTAGCCTCGGGCGGTTGTAAACACTATATATAAGTTACAATATTGAGCTATCGCAGCCAGTCTTTGGATAATCACACTTCTGCTCCCAGTCTCAGATTGATAAATGTACTGTATGGATGGTCGAGTCTCGTCCTAGATATGTCTATACTCCCTCCTAAGCTCCAAAGACATAGAGTTGATCGTTAAATGGTCGGTTCACATTCATCTTGTTTCTTGCTCGTGCCCCTAAGTCTGGGGCATACATCGATAAGTAGGAAGGCAAACCATGTCCACTTTAGCTTTACATGCTTTACCGTTGCATAGCGAGATCAGGTTGGTTGATGGAAGGTGTCCCGCCCATCCTAGATTGTGTTCTAGTTTTTCCTTCCAGGGGGATACTTCGATGTTTCGTTAGATTTCGGGCATGAATTGGGCACTGGACGGTCAACAACATCCACTTTGATTCATATTATCTAATCAGATCTAGGGGTAGAGTTGGCTCAGGTGCAGTCGGGTCATGCTCATCCGGTTTCATACTCCTCCTAACGAATCGAAGAAGAGTGCTGGAGAATTAATGATCAAGTCTTCGTGGTTTATTCTCCTATCCATGCTCTGGTGATCGAAGTTATTCGATGGACGTTTGGGTCACATCAATTTGTGGTTGGTGCGTATCGATATTGACCCTCGATCTAGTAATACGATATAGTCGGTCACCCTTAACTTCAGGTGTCATTCCGATTGGTTTTGTATTGAGGCCTCCTTGCAGTCGTTGCCTTAAGTTGTAAAGAACACCAAGCCAGAGCTATAATGAGCTATCGTATTTAACTTTCAGTAGTTTGTACTCTTGCCCCCAGTCTTGGGTTAGCAGTTTTAGTTCGTGGATGGTCGAATTCAATCCATAATGAGCTTATACTCCTCTTATCGAGTTCAAGTTGGAGTTTATGGAATAGTGATTGGTTGAACCACACTCGTCCATTTATTTATACTCATTTCCGCACTCTGGGGATAGGAGTTTGTTGGCGGGTGGTCGAATCGCACCTTTGTGTTTATACGCCAGTCTGCACTCCGAGGACTTGGAGCTCGTGGGCAGTCGTTTTTCCACCCGAATTGTTTATACTCTAGTCCGCACTCTGGGGACTTAGAGTTTTTTCGAAGGCAGTTGTTTTTCCACCCAAATTGTTTATACTCCAGTCCGCACTCTGGGGACTTAGAGTTTTTCTCATGGGCAGTCATGTTTCTGCCCGTGGCATTCGTTTTTCCGCCAAATGGTTCATACTCTAGCACGCAGTCAGCGATGTAGAGTACTCTAGTCCTCAGTCAGGGACGTAAAGATTCCATCAAATGGTTTATACTCTAGTCCACCTTCAGGGACGTAGAGTACTCTATTCTACTGTCAGGGACATAGAGATTTTTGTCAAATCGTTTATACTCTAGTCCACGTCAGGGACTTAGAGAGTACTCTAGTCCGCGTCAGGGACTTAGAGATTTTTGTCAAATCGTTTATACTATAGTCCACTTCAAGGACTTAGAGTACTCTAGTCCGCATCAGGGACTTAGAAGTTTTTGTCAAAATGTTTATACTCTAGTCCGCTTCAGGGACTTAGAGTACTCTAGTCTACATCAGGGACTTAGAGATTTTTGTCAAATCATTTATACTCTAGTCTGCGTCAAGGACTTAGAGATTTTTGTCAAATCGTTTATACTCTAGTTTACTTCAGGGACTTAGAGTACTCTAGTCCACATCAGGGACTAAGAGATTTTTGTTAAATCGTTTATACTCTAGTCTGCTTCAGGGACTTAGAGATTTTTGTCAAATTTTTTATACTATAGTTTGCTTTAGGGACTTAGAGTACTCTAGTCCGCATCAGGCACTTAGAGATTTTTTTCAAATCGTTTATACTTTAGTCCGCTTCAGGGACTTAGAGTACTCTAGTCTGCGTCAGGGACTTAGAGATTTTTGTCAAATCGTTTATACTCTAGTCCGCTTCAGGGACTTAGAGAACTCTAATCCGCATCAGGGACATAGAGATTCTTGTAAAATCATTTATACTCTAGTCTGCTTCAGGGACTTAGAGTACTCTAGTCCGCATCAGGGACTTAGAGATTTTTGTCAAATTGTTTATACTCTAGTCCGCTTCAGAGACTTAGAGTACTCTAGTCCGCATCAGGGACTTTTAGATTTTTGTCAAATCGTTTATACTTTAGTCCGCTTCATGGACTTAAAGAATTTTGTCAAATCATTTATACTCTAGTCCGCTTCAGGGACTTAGAGATTTTTTGTCAAATCGTTTATACTCTAGTCCGCTTCAGGGACTTAGAGTACTCTAGTCCGCATCAGGGACTTAGAGGTTTTTGTCAAATCGTTTATACTCTATTCCGCTTTAGAGACTTAGAGTACTCTAGTCCGCATCAGGGACTTAGAGATTTTTGTCAAATCGTTTATACTCTAGTCCACTTCGAGGACTTAGAGATTTTTGTCAAATCGTTTATACTCTAGTCCGCTTCAGGGACTTAGAGATTTTTCTCAAATCGTTTATACTCTAGTCTGCTTTAGGGACTTAGAGTACTCTAGTCCACGTCAGAGACTTAGAGATTTTTGTCAAATCGTTTATACTCTAGTCTGCTTCAAGGACTTAGAGTACTCTAGTCCGTGTCAAAGACTTAGATTTTTGTCAAATCGTTTATACTCTAGTCCTCTTCAAGGACTTAGAGTACTCTAGTCCACATCAGGGACTTAGAGATTTTTGTCAAATCGTTTATACTCTAGTCTGCTTCAGAGACTTAGAGTACTCTAGTCCGCATCTGGAACTTAGAGATTTTTGTTAAATCATTTATACTCTAGTCCGCTTCAAGGACTTAGAGATTTTTGTCAAATTGTTTATACTCTAGTCCGCTTCAGGGACTTAGAGATTTTTATCAAATCGTTTATACTCTATTTCACTTTAGGGAATTAGAGTACTCTAGTCCGCGTTAGAGACTTAGAGATTTTTGTCAAATCATTTATATTCTAGTCCGCTTCAGGGACTTAGAGTACTCTAGTCCGCATCACGGACTTAGAGATTTTTCGTCGTAGGCGGTCATGCTTCTGTCTGGATGGTTTATATTTCATTTACCACGTCGAGGCAGGAGTTTTCGAATGAAAGGTCGGATCACGTTCATCCATGGTATGGGATTCTGCCCCAGCATCAAGGACGAAACTTGACAAATGGATGGTCAATTCTCATCCGCTTGGTGATTGCAGCTCTTCCAATCAAGTTTCAAGGAAGGAGGTACATGATGGATGGTTGGATCACATCCAGGCTAGGGTTGGATAATCAAGTCTTGTACAATTTGCTTCGTATTCTTTCTAGCAAACGGAGGTAGAGAGTTATTGAGTGGACAGTTAAGTCGCATTCGTTTCAGGGTGCAGTCGTGTCCATGTGTTGAGAGCGGTGGTTGACGAGTAGGCAGTCCATCACAACTACTTCAAGTTGGGCTTTCGAACTACCTATTGTGTTCAGGGCAGGAGTTGATGTGTAGATGATCAAATCACGTCCACTCTAGTTAGATCCTGGCATCACTGAGGTTTAGAAGAGGCATAAGTATTTTGTCAACATCTAATCCTAAGAACTTGCATACATGAGTGAATCTGATCCCTTCCAAATGGACATGAACACATGAACGACTCCAAACAAGAACATTAGCATAATTGGATCCTCCAAAAACATGGGAAGTAGATTTAGTCCCTTTTACCATGGCTATTAGCTTCCTTTAGATTCTTCAAATCTGAGTAGAATAGGAAGTTTATCGTTTGAAAGCTGGATCTGTCTCGCGAATAAAGAAATCCACAGTAGATGATGAGATCCAATCAAGCTGAGAATTCATCTCTCAGTGAAAGCACCAAAAATGGGCATCGACACCCATAGAATCTTATGAAGATTAAAAAAAGAATGGAATTGTAAATAAAGCAGAAGAAGTAAATGAACACACAGATTTCTATAGTGGTTCGACAATCTTGTCCTACGTCCACTTCATATTTTTATTGATATTCCGATCGATTATCATTACAAGAGTGTTTGGATCAGCTGGAATCCATTAGTACAAATGTGAATAATAAAAATGGAAGAGATTGGTAGAGAAAGCAATCCCCTTTTCTGACATCGTGCCTGCTGTATTTATAGGAGAAGTCTTGCATGAATCAGATCGAAATTTTGGCGGAAGGTTCATGAGACCAAGACGAGATGACCCAAAAATTTGCAGGCCCATCGAGGTCCACAATAGGGGTCGGTATCGACCCTTATAAATGCATCCAAATGGTCTGCAATCCCCATAAGGAATGCCCCATAATCTTAGCTACTTGCTCCCCAAATTTCGTGCAATTCCAAGGTACGGTTTGTCAGATATCGCATTTTCCATGAAGTAGTGTTGCTTGAATTCTTATTTCTGCCGATCCCTCTAGAGGGATAGGTATCGATCCCTCCAATCGCTCCAAATGCCGTGCGATCCTTATGGGGTGTTCCACACATCCTAATTAGCTTATACTCCAAGTTTCATGTTGATATCATTTGTAAATTTTGAGTTACCGAACGATCATTGTTGCAATATGTAGTGAAAGCTGAATATGGACGATCCCTTTTTATACCGACCCCTTTTGATAGGTGAAGTAATTTGCCCATAACTTGAGCATACAAACTCCAAATGACTTGAATCTTGGAATGTAGCCTAATGGGGCCTTCCTTGTCACTCTATATCGATCTTACCAAGTTTGGGATATTAGTTGAGGATATACACTGATCCCCTAAGGAAAGAGATAGGCACTGAACCCCCGCCTAGGGGAGGGACTATTCCATACTTAGAATATTCTGGAGAGTCTATCCGTTGGCCTCGGTTAATCGTCGCTTCGTATCATTACCCGCGCTTGATCTCTAAGCCTAATAATCATCTCTCCAAGTTGTCTTCCTCGATGATCGCCCAGTCTACCTTGTCAGTCAGTCTGAATATAGCCGGACTAAAAAGCCAGAGAACATATATACATCCAAATGCGGTTGTGAGACTCGGAGTTGTGAATACAATAAGTGATTAATATTGAACAATTCAAATATTAATGTTCACTCGTCACCTTAGCCAGTGCTGTGACATTTTGGTCGAATTCATTGCTTACCGATCTTCTTAGTAAAATCCAATTTCCCATTTTATTTTAGGATTTTCTTATCGATATACTTTAAATTAATTACTTAATTAATTTTATAATATAACAAAGTATATAAAAGAAAACAAATACCGTTATTACGAATATGATTGAGTATATAGTTAGATATATGTAACAAGTTACATAATTGTCCCTAGAGCATACCATTAACTCTTTCTTTATCCTACCACCCATGTAATTGCAAGATTGTAAAAGTGTTCTTCTCACCCATGGAAAGCAACATGTGATAGTGGAAAATTTTTATGGGGAGTACAAGACTGGACATAGAATTGGACATCCAAACCAGTATTAAAATTTCTGTATTATGCTGACAATCCAACATATATTATAATTTAAATATTGATAATATAATGGTATTAAATAATTGGATTTAATTGGTAATTAACAATATAAAATTTAAGAAGGGACAAATTGGTCATTTTATCAACTTTGGAATTTGATGACGAAACTAGTATCATTGCGACCGTCCCATTTTCCTGATTTCCACGGTATATTTCATTTGTGTAGTTTTGAGGGTCGTACGAAGGTGTGGTGGACAATTTCATGTCGAGCTAGCGAGCTCCAAAATTTGAATTTGAAATTTGGATTACCATTGCTTTTGCCTCTACCTATATAAGCACAACCAAAGAGTATGTTGTCTTCATTTCTCATTTTAGAAACTTCCACCATTTCGTTCTTCTCTGTTCCCCTCTTCCTTATTAAACTTCAAAATATAATATCTTTCCCAATTCCTGACAGATTCACATGAAACCAGTTGTAAATCAAAGAGCACGAAGCATACTACACATTTGTGTTAGACTGGAAGAGAATCACTATAACGACCTGTATTTTACATATCGGAGGATCGTAATTTTTTTTATTTTATTCCAATGAGGTCGTATGATTCTATAATTTTGGGATATGACTTAGGCATATTTTACACACCTATGATTTTTTCAAATTTCTACATGACCATTTTGACCCTGGGAATATTGTTTAGACAATAAATTTTAAAAGGAGTCGAATTAGGGTCTCTAACTAGTTCCATTGCTTAAGGATGATGGTTGCCCATTCCGTAGAGTGGTCATAATAGGAAAACAAACTTACGATTAGGAAGTTATATCTATTTTAAGTTTAAACAGCTACTGACCAGTATTAGTGTGATATTAATTAAGCCCATAAGTAGGCCTATTAGTCTAATATGAGATTATTATAAATAGGGGGCTGTAGGAGTCAAATTAAAACTTTTTCCTCTTTTCCAAATCAGATCTAAACCCCTATTACCCCTAATTTATCCAAAATCACACAAACTACTCTCTAATCTTTGCCAAATCACTAATTAGAGAGAAGATCATCAAATATAAATTAGAGTTCATTATTTTGGTTGATTTGCATTATTTTCTATTGCCATCCACATTGAATCTAGATTTAGACCGGTTAATTTTGGTAATTGGGGAGTGGTTTATGCATTCTCATTATTTTATGCATGTTTA
The DNA here is from genome assembly GCA_030737815.1 of Allium fistulosum. Lineage (NCBI taxonomy): Eukaryota > Viridiplantae > Streptophyta > Magnoliopsida > Asparagales > Amaryllidaceae > Allium > Allium fistulosum. The sequence continues at coordinate 974,621,945 of CM060901.1, forward strand.
TATGGTAGAATTGCATGTTTTAAAATGATTTTTGAGCTTTAAGCCTTTTTTAACTTTAAATTACATATTTTCATACGTATGACCCAAATTGTGAATCTCTGAAATGGTTTTCAAAAATGGTTTAGTAATTCTCCTTATTCCTATTCATATATGCATGTAATACGTAGATTTAAATTTGAATTGATTTGTTTATCACATTCTTGTATATTGCTAGTATGAACGGATGTATATGCATGTTATTCTATGCTTGTGTTTTGATGTTGTTTGCCAGTGTTTTGGATGCTTAGGAAGATAGGTTGGAGAATTTGGCAAATCGGAGGCAAAATTGGTCGAAATTGGAGGGAAGGCTCTAAAGCATAGGAGGAGCTTGCAGGATAAGTTACACTACCCGATTGCTTAAGGGCTCAACGATGCCGAGATGAAGTGTGGGGGCCAAGTTGTTTTGTGAAGTCAAATGGCTCGGTGGTTGGAATGGGTTGATAAAGTATGGCTAGTAGAGGTTGTTCATAGCATGATGCAAGAAATTGGCTAAGTGTTGCATATTATGCTGAGTTGTTTCTAGAACTTGGAGCTGAAAGCTTTGGACTGGGGAGTGTGTTATGTTAATGGATGGCTTAGGGTCCAAATCACTTGAGAAGGAAGTACTAGAGGCAGGGTAATTTACTCGGCCAAAACTGGCTAAGTAAAATGACCCAATGTCGAGTCATTTTGACTCGGTATCGCTGAGTCATTTTGACTCGATATAGCCGAGTCATTTTAACTTGGTATCGAGTTGTTTTGCTGAGAGTTATGGGGTTAGGCTTGTATTTGGAGGAAGTATGGGACTCTATAGATCATGCTAGTGGTGTTGGCTTGTTTGCTTAAGTATTGGATGGTGATGTAACAACATGATAAAAGCTTTGGATCTTCGGTTTATGACTCATGAAAGGAGTAGGTACCAAAGAAGGCGACTCGATAAAGGAGGGAGCTGTGAATGGGAATGTGAAGGGTTTTGAATAATTGAAAGTGGATTGAGCAAAGGAAAGGCTCAGATCCGAATGGAGCAAAGGAGGGCTCAGATGTACGTGTTAAGAAATCATTGATACTCGAAGTGTTTTCTGCTGTATTCAAAACATGGGTATTATAAGTGGGGATGACCATGGAGGATTGGATCTGAATACCCTGGACTAGTGGCTTTGTATCTAATGTCTAGCTTTGGGCTATGAGACATGTAACAACCCAAAAAATTAGAGTAATAATAATTAATTAAAAAATTAATTGAATAATAAAACAGGGTTGGGAAATTGTCAGAATTGAGCCACAGGAGTTGCACCATTGGGTCCGTGGTAATTTTCTGAGCCATTTTCATATATAACTTGTTGAAATCCGAGTCAGTATGGAGAAGTTACGAGAGAAACAAAGAAAATCAGAATTATATATATAATTAAACAAAAATAAAGAAAAAAAGAAGACCCATTACGGGTCGACCCACGCCTGATTTGGGTCGACCCGCATTCTTCCTTGGACAATTTTTCGTCCAAGTGCGAGCCGGAGAATGTAAATCTGATTTTTGGTGAAATCCTGTGCGTTTGTAGCTGCATCTAATGGTTCCTTGTGAGCCTATGACGAGGTTGCACCAGATTAAATCTTCAAATCCGATGGCCTGAGAACCCTAAGCCACACTATAAATAGAACCCTAGGCCTAGCTATTCTTCTCATTCAGATTTTCTCATAATTGGGTTCATTGCCTGAGGTTGAACCCTAAATAGAAAAAAATTTGGGGAGGAAATCATTTAAAAAATATATATTTTACACCTTAGAAGTGGATCCAGGAAGGCCTAGGATTGCATCTAAGGACCACGGGTGAATGTTTTGTAATTATTTTAGATTTGTAAGCAATTTAAAATAATAGGGTTCTCAATAGTTGTAGTTTTTCTACAATTTTTAGACAGTTTTTATGTAAGGTTATTTAAAGTCAGTTTTAAGTAAATTTTAGAAGTTCTTTTCGGTCTATTTTTATTCAGCTATTTGCAGTTATTTGCAGTTATTTATAGTTATTTATGGTTATTTAGATCTGTTTTAAGTTGGAATTTGGCATGTAAATGTTAGTTTCTTTTTATAGAGATTTAATCCTTTTTGACGCGAATAAGATATTAAAATGAGAAGAATTCATAAATATGGATTAAAATAGAAAAACGCTAAATTTACAGAAATCAGATGTAAAATAAGTAAAACTAAAATAAAATGGAGATAAACTGAAACAGGCAAATTTGAGATATTAACAAGCATGACTATAACAAGTGGTTATAACTAAAAAGAGAAAATAGAAGAGTAACGGTTGCAAGAACCATTATAACATGTAGGTTATAATTAGAAAGAAAGAAATAACAGAAGGGCCTTATTTTAAAACTTAGATCTTGGATTAAGTTAATAAGCAAATATAGCAGTAGTGGCTCGTAGCAGCAACATTCCCTTTTCAGGTCTAGGATTGATGGTCTCACATGTGGGTGAGGCTGGGCATGCTTATGCTGATTAGGGTAAATAAGTGGCCAATAGATAGAGGCTTAAATTTGAGGATTTGGGCAAGGGGCGCAAAGTTAGAAGATTTGTTTGTTAGGACCAGTACCGACAGCATTCCCTTTTAGGTCAAGGACGGATGGTCTCACATGTGGGTGAGGCCAGGCATGCTTATGATGATTAGGGTAATAAAGGGTCAAATAGGGGATGACAGTTAGTGTGTACCGGCAATAACCGAGCGTGCGACATCGATTAGGGTAAATAATTCGCTACTACGTCCTAAGCGCTAAGAGGTGTTTTTTGCTATGGGACCAACATGATTGGTTCACAGTGGCACAACAGAGATAGGAAAGGCCGATCAATGGGTAGGATTAGGATTTCAGCCTAATCAAGTTAGCAGTTGAGATAGGATTAGGGTTTCAGCCTAATCATAGTAGTTTAAGACAAGTGCAAACAATCAAGGCAAACAGTGAAACCGAATCAGAAACATTATTTTATGCAAGTTTTATCTTTTTTGTATCTTCCTTTCATGCTAGAACTATTGCTTAGTCTATTATCTTTATCTTGCTTAGAAATGCTAGTAATTACTTTCACTCACCAAACTTATTGTCTGACCCACTCCCCTATCTTTCCTTTTTCCCCAATAGGTCGGCAGAGTGAGGATAGTTGATTCAGGTTGCTTGGATATTCATTTCCAGAATTTTCTCATTTCAGATGTATTCTTCTGCTTTTCATCTTTTTCATTTGGCTTATGATGGATTGGTACTTGTGAAAGGGATTATTATTGTTATTTTTATACTTTGATTATGTGAGACTGAGATGTATTTTCATGAGACATGAGAGATTTTGAGTTTTTGAGACATGTTATGTTTTTATGACTTATTTTGAGATGAAGTTGAAATCTGAATGATAAGTTATTATTTAAATGTTTTCCACTGCTTTTAATTATTTGACTTGTGAATCTTAATCTATGTGATGCTTTAGCTATACCTATAACGCACCACATCCTTTGGTGTGCTCTTTTTGGGAATACTAAGGGGTGTGGGGTCTTTCATTTGGTATCAGAGCCTAAGGTTACAGGATTCCTAAAAACTTATTTTAAAAGTAAAGTATTTTTCAAAGGTAACATACCTTCAAACTAAAAGTATTTTTCAGGAAGAAACTCTTATTATAGAAATAGTTTTCAAGTATTAGAGAGTTTTTATAAAAATCCCCTCAAAGTCCAGTTCAACCTTCTTTCGATTCTTTTGAGTCTAAATTTTATTTTCATTGCATAGAATGGCGGACACTCCAAATCTTCCAGAGGATGTTCAAGTCCCCGGCTGGTTCCATAGATACCTCCAAGCTACGGCACCAGAGGTGCAAGGGCAAGCGCCCCAATGCAGCACCGATGGGTGGAGGTCCCGTTAATCCACCTGCAGCAGCTAATTTTTCTAAGCTATGCAAGGATTTCGCTAATCTAGGAGGCAAGACGTTTTCTATCACAGAGGATTTCGTAGAGGCACGAACTTGGTTGAGGAATACGAAGTGGATATTTGGGCTGTTAGGATTGGAGGACCGATAGAGAGTTCAGCTTGCATCTTGGCAGCTGAAGGGAGAGGCTTATTTTTGGTGGGAGACTATAGAGATGGAGGGTAGAGACATTGGTTAGGTTGGATTTGAGAAAGGTTTGAGAGAAAGTTCTTGTCGCAAGCCGAGGAAAGCATGAAGTTGGAGAAGTTCATTAGTCTGAAGCAGGGGAGTCTTTCGATGAAAGAGTATATAAATCAGTTTAATGAATTATTGAGGTTCGGGATGGAGCTTGTTAATACACCGCATAAGAAGGCCACCAAGTTTGCTAAGGGTTTGAACCAGCCCCTCCAAGGGTTGGCATCGACACATGTACCTATAGGAGTGACGTATGAGTCACTTATGGAAATGGCTCTCATATCTGATGTTTCTAAGGAAGAAGAGGTTAAGGGGGTTCCTAAACCATAGAACTCTAAGAAGTAGCGGTGGAAGAATAAGAAGGATAAGGACAAGAAGAAAGGAGGAGGACCTTAAAAGGGACAGATCAAGAAGGGCGAGAAATGTCATAATTGTGGATTGGTTGGGCATTACTCAAAGGACTGTAAGAAGGACAAGATGAAGGGGAGGTGTTAGAGCTGTGGGCAGCTTAGATACCTTAGTAGAGCTTGTCCTTGGAGGACAGGGCAGAGAGCAGGCGCACCTACGGCGCAAGTACAAGCTTTGGATGTAGCACCTTCTAGTAGTGGACCGGATTGAGGTAGGAAAGTCTCTATAGAAGGTTTGATCTCTATTTCGGATTTTCCTATTCGGACTCTTTTTGACTCCGGAGCATCGCATTCTTTCATTTCTAGTTCCTTGGTTGATTGTTTGCACTTAGATATTTCTTTAGTTGTAGACCCTATAGTTGTTTCAAACCCCATAGGAGGATCAGAACATTTATCCATGATTTGTGGGGGTTTGAAAATTTTTATACTAGGAGTAGAGTTTGATTGTGACGCCTATGTACTGAGATTTTTGGGATATGGGATGATTTTGGGGATGGACTGGTTATCCACTTATGGTGCAATATTGGACTGCGAGAGGAGAGTCGTCAGGCTAGGGACATGTAGCTGACGGACTCTCGAGGTTTTTTGCGACCCGCGGGGATCAGTCATGTTGAGCTTTCTTTATTACCTTGATTCATCACTAAGAGAGTTAGATTTAGTTCCAGTTGTTAGAGATTTCCCAGATCTTTTTAAGGAGGTTAGGGGGCTACCCCCTAAGAGAGAGATCGACTTTAGGATCTATCAGAATGACAATGCTAAGCCAGTGGCATTGCTCGTGAGACATATGTCTCCTTGGGAGAGGAAGGAGTTAAGTAAGTAGATGGTGAGCTATTAGAGAAAGGCTTCATCAGACGGAGCATATCTGAGTGGGGGGGCAGTTGTCTTTGCTACAAAGGTAGATGGTTCCCTGCAACTTTGTGTAGACTATAGAGAGTTAAATAAGCTCATGAAGAAGAACTGTTACCCACTTTCTAGGATAGACGATCTTTTCGATCAGTTGGTTGGCTCTTCAGTATTTTCTCAGCTCGAATTAGCCACTGGATTTCATCAGCTTAGTGTCGCTGGCGATAGCATCGATCAGACAACATTTAGGACACCCGATGGATTTTTGAGTGGTTGGGCTGACCAATGCCCCAGCTTATTTTGTAGATCCGATGAGCCGTGTTTTTTGAGATGTCCTAAATAAGTTCGTTGTAGTGTTTGCGGACGACATTCGAGTATTTTCCAAGAGTATGGAAGAGCATGTTATTCATCTTGAGGAGGGTTCTTCGTACACTTCGTGTTCATCAGTTGAAAACAAAATTCTCGAAGTGTCACGTTTGGCATGAGGAGGTGCGTTTCTTGGGGCATGTAGTCTCAAGTAAGGATCTAGCTGTAGATCTCGCTAAGGTAGTAGCAGTACAAGATTGGAAGGCCCCTAAGAATGCTACCGAAGTTAGAAGCTTCTTAGATTTGGTTGGTTATTATAGGAAATTCATCAGAGATTTTGCTAAGATTTCAGCACCGCTGACTCGCCTCGCTAAGAAGAATGCGGCATTCATGTGGGACGTGGATTGTGAGGATTCCTTCACGATGCTAAAGAGGACCCTTACTAGTGCACCAGTGTTAGTTTCACCCGACGGAGCTATGCCTTTTACAGTATACACTGATGCATGTGGGACTGGCCTTGGGGCATTATTGATGCAGGAGGGGAGAGTAGTATGCTATGGAAGTAGACAGTTGAGAACTCATGAGAAGAACCACCCCACCCATGATTTGGAGCTAGCTGCTATTGTTTTCGTGCTCAAGTCTTGGAGACATTACTTGCTAGGAGAGGGGTTCGAGCTTTTCACTGACCATAAATCATTGAAATACCTATTCTCACAAAAGGATTTAAATTTGAGGCAGCAGCGTTGGATGGAGTTTCTGGCATCATATGACTTTGAGATAGCTTACACCCCTGGTAAGGGGAACGTGGTTGCGGATGCATTAAGTAGGAAGAGAATAACCCTTAGCCCAATGTTCGTGGAGTGGAAAAACCTATAGTTTATTTCCACCTTTGATTTTAAGCCCTCTACGGACATTACTCCTGGATTATTGGCAGCACTTGAGGTTAAGCCTACCCTCATAGATCAGATTGGCTCAAGGCAACGATAGGATTCAGAGCTTGTGGATATTATGGATAGGATTAGAAGAGGAGAGGTCTCTAGACATCTCCAATGCTATTCCACCGCTAGTAAAGGGTGGCTAAGGAGAGACAGAAGACTTTGTGTCCTCCGCACTGGTGATTTGATGAGTGCAGCTCTAGTAGAAGCACACCATTCTCGGATGACTATTCATCCGGGTGGTGATAAGATGTATAGGTATATGAAGAGAGTGTTTTATTGGAGTGGCACGAAGAAGGATGTAGCAAAGTTTGTGGCTAAGTGTCTTATGTGCCAAAGGGTTAAGGCGGAGCAGTAGAGGCCTGGTTGATTGCTTCAACCATTGGATGTACCCGAATGGAAGTGGGATAGTGTTTCGATGGACTTCATAGATGGTTTACCCCGATCTAGGAAGGGGAATACCAGTATTTGGGTGATTATAGATCGTTTGACTAAGAGCGCCCACTTCATTTCGGTCAAGAATAAGAGGACAGCACCTTATTTGGCATCCATATACGTTCGTGAGATAGTCCAACTTCATGGAGTTCCCTCTAGCATAGTGAGAGATAGAGACCCTATCTTTACTAGTGAGTTTTGGAGGAGCTTGCAAGAGGCTTTAGGGATACAGCTTAGATTGAGTATAGCCTATCACCCTCAAACGGATGGCCAAAGGGAGAGAGTTAATAGAGTTCTTGAGGATTTGTTGAGGATGTGCACTCTTGATTTTGGGGGGACTTGGGAGGAACACCTTCCTTTAGTGGAATTTGCTTATAACAATAGTTTTCAGGCTAGCATTGGGATGGCTTCTATTGAAGCCCTTTATGGAAGACCTTGCAAGTCGCCTTCGTGTTGGTTGGAGTCTATAGAAAGATTGCTACTTGGTCCCGATATGGTTAGAGAGACTTCAAAAAAGATTGATTTGATTAGAAGAAGAATGAAGACGGCCCAAGATAGAGAGAAATCCTATGCAGATAAGCGGAGAAGGGATATTGAGTTTGAGGTAGGAGATTTTGTTTTCATTAAGGTGTCTTCACTAAGAAAGGTAGTGAGGTTTGGATCAAGTGAGAAACTTTCTCCCGGATTCGTAGGACCATTCCCCATTGTGGAAAGGGTAGGGAAGATGGCGTATCAGATAAAGCTACCGAAGAGGCTCGCGGGAGTTCATGATGTTTTTCATGTTTCGCACTTGAGAAAGTGCTTATATGATTCAGCAGAGGTAGTGGAACCTAGCCAACTTGAGGAAGTTGAAGTGGAGAGAGAAGCATCAGTTCATCGCATTCCTACCAAGATCGTTGGACATGATATCAAGAAGCTTAGGAATAAGGAAGTCACTTTGATTAAGGTGCAGTGAGGAGATAGTATTGAGGACGCTACATGGGAGGCTGAGGAGAAAATAAGAATCATGTATCTGCATCTCTTCGATGGTACGTCTTGAATTTCCTATTTCCATATTTAGTTTTGAATAGGTTCTTTCCTTTAGTATCCTTTGGGAGGGTAGATCTTAGAATTTAACCTATGGATGGTAGGACTGAATGTAAACATGTTACTAGAACATGTTATGTATGTTGGACGTAAGTGGTTGCAACTGTTTGCTAGTGGATGCTAATGGACGCATATACACACACTAAGCACTATTATCTCTTAGAGATCGGCCTAACTAGGTCACTAAAGCATATGCATATGGATGTGTGTGCACTTGCATTTCTATTTCATGGTTGCTATGAATGGGTGATTATCATATGATTGTTGCATTTGGATGATGATTGTAGCACGCATATAGAACAATCAGTTTTCATTAGGGAATTTGCATTTATTTGGATACATGGCATGGGCATTGTAACAACCCGCATATTTCACGATTATATATATTTAAATGTTTTATTTAAATATAGCATCATTAATCGGATTAAAGTCCAAAATGTTACTTTTTGTAAACAGTCGAATTGGGACTCGAGACCATTTCCATTGAGTCCAAAATGGCGTTTACAACTTTTTTGAGTATATACATTGATATGATTGGAGTTGAGTAGAATTTTGCTATTTTCCTATTTTAGGCTTTGGGTTTGGGTTTCAGCCCACTAACCCAACTTAATACCCTAACTCCTCTACTCTTCATGCATTCTACTCCTCATTTCCTAACACTTTCAAGCTAAAGAAAAATGGGGGAAAGAATGAGAAATTAAAATTCCTAAGCCCTAGTTTCTCTTAGGAATTCAAATTCAAGTTATAAATCAAAGAGAAGCTTAAGTAAGCATCCTCTTCATCTTCTCCTTCTCAATCTCTCTCCAATTTTAGAAATTTCGTATAACCTAACTTAGGAAATATTTGCTTATGATCTTAGATTGGAGCTTCTAGAGTTGAAGTTGAAGAGTGGTTGATCTTTCCTTTGTTTTAGAGCTTCTCATTCATGTTTTTGGGTTTAAAGGTGAGTTCTTCAACTCACATCTATGTCTATAACTTTCATTATTATTAGGTATGAATTCCTAACATCTATTCATGTTCATTTGCTTTTGATTTGAATTGATTTGGTGAATTTTCCAAATTTTGGTGTTTTGAAGTCAAAATCTTTAAAGATCCTATCTAGGATATTTGGACGTGTTATTTGGGGTGTATCGAAGAGCCTATAGGACTGGGTTGCCGCTTGGCGTAAATCCCTAGCCTCCGTTGCTCGTCTGATCGCTCCCGAATCATTTTGGCCATCATGGCCTAGGCAAATTGTTGCCCAGACCAGGTGACCAGACGTCTGGTTGGTCAAGACCAGACGTCTGGTTATAGACCTAGAGAAAAGAAAAATATACGGTCGAAAAAGAAAAATTGCAGAAACTTGGACCAGACATCTAGTCCAAACCAACTAGACGTCTGGGAAGTCTATCAGACGTCTGGGAAAGTCTACCAGACGCCTGGAAGGTTTCTGAAAATTTCCAGAACCTAAATCCAGACGTCTGGATTCTAAACCAGACGTCTGGAACTATTCATTTTGCCTATTTTGGCTGTTTTTTAGTGGATTTCCAATTTTAATCGATTTTTGTTGATCCGGTTAGTTGTTATCACTTATTATCGACTTTGATGACTTCTTTCTTTGGATTTTTAGGAATATCCATTTGATGGATTTGATATCGATTTTTATGGATTTAATTCACATTGTCATATGTGAATTTTTGGTGATTGATTGTTTTTACAATCATTTTGTGATTTGTCACTTTAAAATACAAAGGTTTCGGTACTAGTAGTAAATACTAAAACTCTTTCATTAAAACGATTTCGACACTATTTTAAATATAAAGCTTGCTTTTAAAACCGTTTTCCAATCTATTAGTATATACAAACCTTTACCTCATTCGTATGAGAAATCTAATTAAACGGCTTAGAAAAACAAGTGGTATGAAACACTTGCATTTACTTCGTCGGTTAATTCTTGGACTTGTTCGATTGAACTCTCGTTACAATTTTCGAGTGGAAATCTACAATCTGTTCGTAAATATTTAACTTAAGCTAGTGGTTATGGGACATGAAGCCTAACTCATTTATTTACTAGCTTAATGTAATTTACACTTATTTTCGAGTGGAAGTCTACAATTTGTTCGTAAATATTTAAGTTAAGCTAGTGGTTATGGGACATGAAGCCTAACTCATTTATTTACTAGCTTAGTGTAATTTACACTTGTCGATTATTGATGATCATTTTGTGATTTAGACTAGCGATGTGCGATGTCTCTTTGTTTGTGTGGGGGACTAAAAACCCCGTTTATGGAGCTTCTGTTCAAATTGGTGGGGTAGCGACCCATGGTCTTCGGGCCGATTGTGGAGCTTCGGCTCAAACTTGATGGTTAGCGACCATGGAATAGCATTTCGTTCGTGACACACGTGTTGGTGAGTTTTCATGCTCTCGTTTGTGATAGGCCTTCCCCTTTTTGTGATTTCTGGATTTCTAGTTGATGATTTCTAGAATTTGTGTTTCACCGATTTTTGCGATTGGCATTAATATGTTTTGTCAATATTTGTGTTTTGGTGAATAATTTAAAGAATATGACATTCTTTTTAGTGTTTGAGAATATTTGAGATATTGTATGATTTGATTTTTGTTGTTACCTAATGTGTGCTTGTCAAAGCATGGCATTATTGTTATCATACGTTTTTGTCATATCACTTATCCTATATCATTTTATATGATATTTATAGCTAGACTGATCCGTTTATTATTTTCTTTTTAAATAATACTCGGGTCAGACCGAGGTATTTCAGGTGCTTCGGCTTGACTTCTTATCAGGGACCATCATCTGATTTTTGGCCAACTACTTTAGATTAGTAGTTTTTGCTTTTATACATTCGAGATAGAGACTCCTTGATGTATACTTATTCTTTTGTCTAGCACTTGTACCTATTCTTTTGTGATGTGGTGGATCTTGTATGACCACTACTTTGATGTACACTTCTATGTGTTATATTCATATCTATTTCCGCCTTTGTGATATGAATATCTGTGACTGATTTGTGTTATGTTTATTTCTATATTTGTTTCTGAAGCCCACATAGCCACTGTGTAGTAGCTTTGAGTTTGTATTTGATATGTCGGATTTCCTCTTGAAATGAAATGCAAGTCATATTATCTGACATATCGGTACTCGCACAAAGCAATTACACAGATGGTCGCTCCTCAACAGCCTTATTCTTCGTGCTAGTTGACGGCATTACCCAGTAGTGTCCTTGGCTAGTGTGAGTATAGAGGTGGGGCGTCACAGGCATGAGCGCATAAAAAGGAGATCAACTGAATCAGTAGACCGCCTAATCTTTTGCATTAGTTAGGGACATTGACACAACACTACTACATATATCATAAATTGCATTAAAAAGCTTAAGGACAATGGATGTAATGGATGATGGTTGAATATGTGGTTGTGGAATTTGGATGAAAATATTTATTTCATTCTTCGGTCCTTGAAGATTTCAAAGGCGAAATCTTTTAAGGAGGGGAGAATGTAACAACCTGAAAAATTAGAGTAATAATAATTAATTAACAAATTAATTGAATAATAAAATAGGGTTGGGAAATTGTCAGAATTGGGCCACGGGAGTTGCACCATTGGATCCATGGTAATTTTCTAAGCAATTTTCATATATAACTTGTTGAAATTCGAGTCAGTATGAAGAAGTTACGAGAGATACAAAGAAAATCAGAATTATATATAATTAAACAAAAATGAAGAAAAAAAGGAAGACCCGTTACAGGTCGACCCACGCATGAGTCGGGTCGACCCATTGGTCGACCCGCCTATAGGCCACGTCGACCCGCATCTTCCCTGGACGATTTTTCATCCAGGTGCGAGCCGAAGACTATAAATCTGATTTTTGGTGAAATCCCGTGCATTCATAGCTGCATCTGATGGTTCCTGGTGAGCCTATGATGTGGTTGCACTAGATTAAATCTTCAAATCCGACGGCCTGAGATCCCTAAGCCACACTATAAATAGAATCCTAGGCCTAGCTATTTTGCTCATTCAGATTTTCTCCTAATTGGGTTCATTGCCTGAGGCTGAATCCTAAATAGAAAATTTTTCTAGGGAGGAAATCTTTTTAATAAAAATATTTTACACCCTAGAAGTGGATCTAGAAAGTCCTAGGATTAGACCTAAGGACCACAAGTGAGTGTTTTGTAATTATTTTAGATTTGTAAGCAATTTAAAGTAATAGGGTTCTTAATAGTTGTAGTTTTTCTACAATTTTGAGACAATTTTTATGTATGTTTATTTATAGTCAGTTTTTAAGTAAATTTCAGAAGTTCTTTTCAGTCTATTTTTATTCAGCTATTTTATTGTGTTATTTGCAGTTATTTACATCTGTTTTAAGTTATAATTTAGCCTGTAAATGTTAGTTTCTTTTTATAGAGATTTAATCCTTTTTGACACAAATAAAATACTAAAAATAGAAGAATTCGCAAATATGAATTAAAACAGAAAAAACACTAAATTTAAAGAAATCAGATGTAAAATAAGAAAAATTGAAATAAAATAGGGATGAACTGAAATAGGCAAATTTGAGATATTTACAAGCATGATTATAACAAGTGGTTATAACTAAAAAGAGTAACGGTTGCAATAACCATTATAACATGTAGGTTATAATTAGAAAGAAAGAAATAACAAAAGGGGCTTATTTTAAAACTTAGATCTTGGATTAAGTTAATAAGCAAATATAGCAGTAGTGGCCCGTTCCGACAGCATTCCCTTTTCAGGTCTAGGACAGATGGTCTCACACGTGGGTGAGGCTGGGCACGCTTATGCTGATTAGGGTAATAAGTGGCCAATAGATAGAGGCTCAAATTTAGGGATTTGGGAAAGGGACGCTAAGTTAGAAGATTTTTTTGTTAGGACCGGTACCGGCAGCATTCCCTTTCAGGTCGAGGACTGATGGTATCACAAGTGGATGAGGCTGGGCACGCTTATGCTGATTAGGTTAAATAAATGGTCAAATAGGAGGCGACAGTTAGTGTGTACCGACGATGACCGAGCGTGCGGCATTGATTAGGGTAAATAATTCGCTACTGCGTCCTAAGCACTAAGAGGTGTCTTTTGCTGTGGGATCAACATGATTGGTTCACAGTGGCACAACAGAGATAGGAAAGGCCGATCAATGGGTTGAATTAGGATTTTAGCCTAATCAAGTTAGCAGTCGAGATAGGATTAGGGTTTTAACCTAATCACAACAGTTTAAGACAAGTGCAAACAATCAAAGCAAACAGTCAAATAGAATCAGAAACAATATTTTATGCAATTTTTATCTTTTTTGTATCTTCCTTTCATGCTAGAACTATTGCTTAGTCTATTATCTTTATCTTGCTTAGAAATGCTAGTAATTACTTTCACTCACCAGACTTATTGTCCGACCCACTCCTCTATCTTTCCTTTTTCCCTAATAGGCCAGTAGATTTGAGGATAGTTGATTTAGGTTGCTTGGAGATTCATTTCTAGAATTTTCTCATTTCAGATGTATTCTTCTGCTTTTCATCTTTTTCATTTGGCTTATGATGGATTGGCACTTGTGAGAGGGATTATTATTGTTATTTTTGTACTCTGATTATGTGAGACTGAGATGTATTTTCTGAGACATGAGAGATTTTGAGTTTTTGGGTCATGTTATGTTTTTATGACTTATTTTGAGATGAAGTTTAAATTTGAATGGTAAGTTATTATTTAAATGTTTTCCGCTGCTTTTACTTATTTGTCTTGTGAATCTTAGTCTCTGTGAAGCTTTAGTTATACCTATAACGCACCACATCCTTTGGTGTGCCCTTTTTGGGAATACTAAGGGGTGTGGGGGTGTTTCAAGACATGTATCGAGCTTTGGGCTGCGTGATACGAGAGTACACTGAAAACCTGGATTTTTATTAGTCCCTGGCAATAAGGAGACCATACGAGTTATCATATATTCATAGCACACGGAATGACAGTGAGGATTGCTTGATGGATGTTATGGTTACTATGGTGGCTTTGGTTGTTTTCTAGGCTATAACTTGGAGATATCATTAGAAGTAGGTTTTGGAGATAGGAATACCTGAAGAGCTGATGTCATTATTTTGAGTATAGTACCTTTATGTCATTTGTAAAGTAGCATATTATGATGTTATGTGCAAACTCTTTGGTTGCAGGGACATGTCAGGTATGATTCATGTACCTCTGTTCCTTACTATATTTACATGCAAGTATTTTGAGTTCATTTACCGCTCACACCAACTGTTTTTTGATCCAAGGTATTATGCTTTGTTTCTTATTATCTCAGATAGTCTTAAATGAGTAGACCAATAATAAGTCTAGGTGACGCAGTAGTTGTGCGAAGGACAAGCTGGATGGAGCTATCTCGTATTATATACCTATATGGATTTCTACGCTTATTCTACTGTGCATCACTGGGAGCCTTAGCAGTGACAGCTTATTTTCTTATTATGAGATAGTTTTTGAGTTTATTTCCATTATATAAACTCTACTACTTTTGATGTACAACTTAGTGGTTCTATTACTCTGATGATTTGTTCATATAGTTATTACCGTCGCTCTTATTGTATCTGTGATATTATATTTTATCCCTATGTTGTGAGATATTCAACATGTTATGTGCTGTATTTGTTCCATTTTTAACCCTAATGATTATCCTATATTGACTGGGCATGACTACAGCTCATTGTTTTGATATTATAGGTGCCGATGATATAGGGCGGTCGTCACATTTGGTATCTAAGCCTTGGTTACACGATTAACCTGAGTTGATACCACGATCCAATAGAGATAAGGAAGGAGTTACGACTTAAACTGGATCGAGAGTATGTATATGTATGAGAGAGTGCGTAATTGTTATATATTTTGGTTTTCAAAGCTATATAGTATATATATATATATATATTATATAGTATAAGTTACATGCATACGAGCACCATATACATGCTTTTCTTTATGAGAGACCGATTATTCTTGTTACAGATAAAGAATGAGCTGACACATAAGAAATATTATAAGGAATTTTGCTTTAGAGTTGAGGAAGGAGCAGGGTCAGGGGCTGCTACACCTGAAGTTCAAGCGATGTTGAATGCTATGATTGCAACTATGATGAGGAATGTTCAAACTACTCCTCCTAGTGTGGCTTTTGGTAGAGGTGCTCCCATGTAAGTGCCTAGGGTTGATTTCACCAAGTTGATCAAGGATTATTCTACACTAGGAGGAAAACTATTCCATGGAACAGAGTCAATCATAGAAGTGCAGGATTGGTTGGGTACATGCAGGTGCCTCTTTAGTGATATGGAAGTGGATGATCCTATAAAGAGAAAACTGGCCTCTAGACAACTCCAATGATGAGCTATGAACTGGTGGAACACCACTACCATTGCTACTTCAGAAGACCAGCTCACTTGGGACCAGTGCAAAGCCAGGTTTGAAGAGAAGTTCATTCCGGCTGCACAAAAGTCGTGTTGTTTAGGAAGTTTGCTGATCTTAAGCAAGGAGAGATGTCAGTTTCTAAGTATGTTGCAGAATTTGATGCTTTATCGAAGCATACGATATCATTCATCGATACTCCATTGTGGAAGAATGAGAAGTTCATCATTGATCTAGATGATTATCTTGGAGAGAAGTTGGTATACCACATTGATGAGCCATTTGAGAAGCTAGTTGATAAATCTCTCCATTATGAGAACTGTATCAGAAGGCTAGAACAGTTATTGTCGATTCTGCTAAGAAGAAAGAGCGAAAACCGCAACAAGGCAGTGAAGGAAAGAAAAAGTGGAACGAAAAGAGGAAGCGGTCTCAAGGAAAAATGGCTAGAAGAAAGCTAAGTGGGTACCTACTTGCTATGGGTGCACAGAGAAAGGTCACTGGATTAGGGATTGTAAAGTGAGCGAGAAGAAGAAGTACTACAATTATGAAAAGCCTGGGCATTTGAAGAAGGATTGTCCGCAACCGATGAAAGATAAACAGATTATCAAAGCATATACTTTGGATGTTGTCATGACTTCATCGAGTGCTCCCTTGGTGAAGGAGAAGGAAAAGGAGTCCTTATTAAAGGTATGCTTCCATTAAAGATATTTCAATTCGTGTTTTGTATGATACTGGGGCTTCGTATTCGTTCATATCTAGTGATCTAGTAGACATATTGGGATTAAGACCCAATATAGTAGACCCACCCCTGGTTGTTGCGAACCTTATTGGAGGCTCTACTTGCCTTTTTATGGTTTGTCGTGGCCTATGTTATCGGTCATGGACGCTCTTTTTCTTTTGATTGCTTTATCTTAAATTTTGTTAGGTTTGGGTTTATCTCGAAAATGGACTGTCTTAAGAAGTATGCAGCGATAGTGGATTGCGAGAAGCTATGGGTGACAATCAGAGATGTGGAAGGATGAATGGTAGTGATTGGCTGCCTACCAGAGGATGGGGCGATGGTTAGCTTTCTATATTTGTTTGAAGTTCCACAAGAGGGGTTGTCATCTGTGCCTATCACTAGAGAGTATCCGGGTGTATTTGAGGAAATGATCAGATTGCCGCCGCATAGAAAGATTTGTGTTTCAGATAGACTTAGTGAAGGAAGCTAGACCTATAATTATGCCTTTGAGGCGTATGGCACCCAGAGAGCAGAAGGAACTAGAGGTGCAAGTGAATGACCTATTAAAGAGAGGGTTCATTCGATTGAGTGGGGTTTTCTAGGAGTATTTGCAACTAAAGCAGATGGCTCTTTAAGGTTATGTGTGGATTATCGTAATCTGAATTAGATGATGAAGAAGAATAAGTATCCACTCCTACAAATTGATACTTGTTTGATTAGCTTCATAGTGCGAAGGTATTCTCTCAAATGGATTTGGCAACAGGATTTCACTAACTTAGAGTAGCAAAGGAG
The DNA here is from genome assembly GCA_030737815.1 of Allium fistulosum. Classification (NCBI taxonomy): domain Eukaryota; kingdom Viridiplantae; phylum Streptophyta; class Magnoliopsida; order Asparagales; family Amaryllidaceae; genus Allium; species Allium fistulosum. The sequence goes on from CM060901.1 coordinate 974,638,989, forward strand.
AGTGTGCCTATTACTGCGTTCTGTACGCCATCAGGTTTTTATGAGTGGTTGGTGATGCCGTTCAGGTTGACCAATGCTTAGACATACTTTGTAGATCTCATGAATCGAGTTTTAAGAGATCAGCTGAACAAGTTTGTACTTGTGTTCATGGATGATACTCTGATCTATTCCACAACCGAAGAGGAGCACAAGACGCGCTTAAGGATTATGCTAGAGGAGTTGAGGAAGCATAAGTTGAGAGTGAAGTTCTCTAAGTGTCACTTCTGTAGAAAAGAAGTGAGGTTCTTATGTTACATCATTTCTGGATAGGGTGTAGCAGTGGATCCTGTGAAGATGGAAGCGGTCCATGATTGGAACCAACCCAAGAATGCTACAGATGTGAGAAGTTTCCTAGGATTGGTGGATTACTATAGGCATTTCGTAAAGGACTTATCAAAAATAGCAGCACCATTGACCAATTTGACGAAGAAAAATCAGAATTTTGTTTGGGATGCAAGGTGTGAGCATGCGTTTACGAGTCTGAAAGAGAAGTTAACAAGTGCACCGGTATTGACCATTCCAAGTGGGAATGAGGAGTTGACAGTATATACAGACACATGTGGTACTGGATTGGATGCGGTGCTGATGCAAAAAGGAAAATTTGTTACTTATGCTAGTCGACAGCTAAAGCCTCTCTAGAGGAATGATCAAACTCATGGTTTGGAACTGGCGACGATAGTTTTTTCTTTGAATATATGGAGGCATTATCTGCTAGGAGAAAGATTTGAGCTGTTTATCGACCACAAATCCTTGAGGTATCTTTTCTCCCAAAAGGATCTCAACCTTCCTCAGCAACAGTGGTTAGAGTTCTTAGTCACCTATGATTTTAGCATTTCCTATACACCAAGAAAATGGAATGTAGTCGTTGATTCATTGAGTAGAAGATATGCTAGTTTGGGAGCAATGTTCTTGAAATGGAAGAAAATTGAGTATATCGCTTGGTATGATTTTAGGCCTAATTGCGAGCTGGAACTGGGATGTTGGCAAGTTTGTCAATCAGACCTATTTTAATAGAAAGGATCGGTGCTAGTCAGAAGGGAGATGCTAGGCTGGTAGAGATCATAACGAAGGTAGTAGGAGTAGAGTCTGAGGATGTAAAGCAATACGGACTCGACCGAGAAGGATGGCTCCGTAAGGATGGAAGACTGTTTGTCCCCGATATTGGCGGATTGTGAGATGGAGCTACGAGAGTGTCACTATTCCAGGTTTGACTATTCATCCCGACAGTAACAATATGTACCGAGATATGAAGCAAACTTATTATTAGGAGGGAATACATAACGATATTGGGACATTCATCTTGAAGTGTATGAACTGCCAATTGGTGAAGGCAGAGCAAAAGAAAACCAGTGAATTGTTGCAAATACTAGAAGTTCCTGAGTGGAAAATGGAGCAAGTATCGATGGATTTTATTAATGGATTACTGAAGACTTAGCACGGTACGATAGCATTTGGATCATAGTTGGTCAATTGACCAAGAGCGGTGTAATCTGGGTTTTTAATCCAACAAAATCCAAAGGAAGTCGAAACAGCTTTGTCGAGTCAGAACAGCTCAAGAGGCAACCGAAAGGACTAGAAGAACCGACCGAAAGGACTAGAAGAACCAACCAAGAAGGATCAAAGAAAAAGAAAGAGAAAACAAACTAAGGTGATGGATCGCTAGCGATCCATCTCTTATGGATCGGTAGCGATCCATAAGGATAGCTTGTAGGTCGATTAATCCTCTTGCATCATGGACTAATAGGTATTCTAGGAATGATGGCTAAGTTTGATGGAATTCCATGCTAGTTAGATCGAGAAGTAAGCATTCGTCTAATTAAATCAGCAGTCCAATGCAACCAGTGTGTGGATCATCATCAAAACAAGGCAACAAGCTATGAAATTACATAGAGAACACCAACACAAGACAACAAATGTAATCCAAAAGGCAAAGTCCAAAAATACTCTAAGTACATGGATCGCTAGCTGTCCATGTACTATGGATCGCTAGCAGTCCATATGATTGAGCCAGGTTGCCATAATGTTTAAAGAAGAGGATGAAGGAAAGCATCACAAGCGGTTGAATCGTCAGCGACCCAAAATCTATGGATCGCTAGCGATACATAGCCTACGGATCGCTAGTGATCCATTAAATTGATTCGGCTCGCTGTGAAACTTTCAGTGCAACTTCGTACAACCATTTACAAGCATTTGGCAAGTTGGCCTAGCCCAATAGCTTTCCAACCCCTATAAATACAATCCTACCTACAACATAAATAAGATCTTCTGGACTGGCTGCTGAAGCTCTATAGAAACTATTCTTCATTCTTCTTCTCCCACACAACAGTTATCTACAGGTTCACTGTGATTCTCTAGTGGACTTTAGCATTTGTGGCTTGATCCCGTTTACATAATTCAATTGCATTGCACACAGATCCAACTTGTAACAGCAGTCAGTCAATAAGGAAAGTTATAAAGTGGACATAGGCTTCATTAACAGCCGAACCATTATAAAAATCTTCTTGTCTTTTTACTATTTCTGCTCTCTTTACATTTATTCTCTATATTATTGCTCTGTAAGAACATGGCTGGTGCTTTCACACTCATTCCAGGGTGTTGATCCATTTTTGGGTTAACATTTTAGTACTTTCATTGAGAGCCCCAACTCAGGTTTAGATCTAGCTATCTACTTTGGATCAGATAGGTGCAGAAGTTAGGTCCTTAATTTCTGTTCGAAAGATCTGTTGCTAAGAATCGATGGCTCCGGGAAGAAAAAGAACTGCTTCTGGAAGATCCATAAGGGCAATACTTGCCGGAGAAGAGATGAATCATCAACAAATTGAAGTAAATGGCGCTACCATAGGAGATCAGGTGGAAGAATCCTCTAATCAACGCGAAGTTGTAACTAGAGATGAATTTAATAAAATGGTTGATGAAATCAATCAAAGAATGGAAAGAAGTCAGAGAGCTCTTATGGACAAACTGAATGTCCTCTTGACCTTACAACCACATCTTGCTCCATGAACCACGGTAGAATCCACGGCTGTCGTAGAACAAAAAAATTCTTCCATTTCTGGCCTAAACAGAAGGAACATAAATCAGCCGCAGAAAGGAGTGATAGATGGAACCATGGGAATCAACGTAGAAGGAAACATAAGCACTCCATCAACTTCGAGACAACCAGCTACGAACTTAAATCTAGGAACGAAGTCCCCACATGAGGATATAGCCATGGACCTCTCCGACTTGGAAGATGGAGAGCAATTTAACGACGGCAAGTTGGAAGGAAATGTCAATGCACTCAATGGTGCCAGGAATGTCAAAACTACTCCAACTAGGCCAACCACAAGCCAACGGAATCCCGATGGAATGGCTCTTCCGAAGACAGGAGATACTAGGCTTCAGCCCACTCACCAAGACCATTTGCAAAGCCAAACATTCGGTGTAGTGACTGACAGCCGACCCTTGGACTACCGGACATCTGAGGCATATATCGCGGATATGGTTAAGCGACTGATGGATGAGAATAAGAATAGAAGAGATAATGAGTGGGGAACCGCTCCAAGTTGGACTCCCTTCACTGATGAGATCTTGAATGAGCGGTATCCAGAAAAGTTCACTATGCCAACTATTCCATCCTATGATTGAACAAAAGACCCAAAACCCCATCTGTACAAGTACAGTTGGTACATGGACAAAGCAAATGCTTCAGACGCTGTTCGATGTAGATGTTTCCCAATTTTTCTGGAAGGAATTGCTTCCATGTGATTCACTAGGCTTCCGACAAGGTCCATCTCCACTTTCGATCAACTAGCAGCAAGATTCCTTGATCAATTCAGACTTCACACAGCATAGCCTAAAGATGTAATGTCCCTGTTCGGTCTATTCTATGGGCTAAATGAATCTCTGAAGTCTTTTATGAACCAGTTCAATACCACAGTGAAGGTAGTAAGAAATCCAAACGAGGATATGGTTTTTATGGCTCTGGTCTACGCCATCCACCCTGAAACTGAGTTTGGAAGTGGATCAAAATGAAACAACCTACCGCTAGGAAGGACTTCAATCGTAAGGCGAGTCAATACTTGAGATTGGAAGAGGCGCAGGAGTTAGAAATGAAGTCTACTAGCTTGCAACCGATTAACGTTAGGCAGAGTGACATGGCAATGAATCAGAACGTAAATGCCTCCGAGACCGCTGAAGGAAGTACAGGAAAAGACGAAAACCAAAAGAGGAAAAATCATAATCCTAACAAACGTAATAGTAACAATAACCGATTTAAAGGCTTCATGCCCGAAGATTACACCGCTCAATGATACTCCAGAAAACATCTACCTTGTAGCACAGGGGACAAAGGAGTATAAGAAAACGCCTAAAAAGGAAGCAACTGAACAACAAAAACGCTCCAAGAGTTCTGTTTAAACATGTAGTCCTTCACATTTACCGTATATATTTAAAAAATATATGTTAACCAAAAATATTCTTTTTAAAAATGTCTCTTAAACAAATATTTTTATAAACTATTCTAAATCAAAAATGAGGAAACAAAATATTTTTTAACATATACCTTTTTTTCCTTCAAAATACATTCCCAAATTAAAAAAAATTAGCTAAGGTGTTCTTATTAAAACATTTCTTTCAAAATGAAATATTTTAAAGTAAAACAATCTTTCATAAAAATATCTCAAATCAAACATTTTTCATAAGAAATTTCTCTTTCCGTAAATAAAATCATCCTTTATTAATAAAGTTTTCCCAAACCATAATACCATTATAAAAATACATTCCAAAAGATAGTTTAAAGACAAAAAAAATTTTCCAAACTAAAATGTTTATTTAAAGGCTAAATTTAACTTCATTATCTAATTAAGGCATCTTCTTACTAAAATACTTCCAAATAAAATAATTTTACAATATTTAGGCTTTATTACAAAAATATCTTAATAAAGATATTTTATTTAACCAAATTAAATTCTTTATTTTTCAACAAAAATCTTAACAAATCACTGTTTGTCAAAAATAAATATTTTTCCTTTTTATACAATATCTTTAAAATCATAAAAAATGTATACTTTATGAATTTTCCAAACAAATATTATATGCCATTAAAAAAATTGTTCTATCTTGTTAAGGTCTGGTTTCAATCATAATTTAACATTAGATGTGTGTCACTTGGTTTGTAACTAACACTTAACCCCTCTTATAAGTTTCATCATACCCCTCTCATACCTTATTTATCCACCTTTATCAACATCATTTTAGAGTGAGGTAAATGCAGTTAACAAATAATTCATATACACAAAGCATACAATTGTCAATCAAAATGCTCTATTATTCAATATTTTAACCTAAACTAAGGTGTAAATCATTATAACCTAATGATCAAACATAACCTAGGCTTAGGGATTCGCTAAACCTAAGCTCTGATACCAAATGTGATGACCCACTATTTTTAATACCTAAAATTCAATTATAAACGACGTCAAAATAGCTTACAACAAATTTAAAATATTAAAAGTAGTGGATCATGGTTAGATAAAAATTAAAAATTATAAAATAATGAATGAAAAGGGAAACCTCCCAGTGGAATTTGAACATCAACATATATATGCACTCTCATATCAATAATTAGATATTACACAAATCTAGTACATATGATATTATATATTTTTCAACATATCAATTATAAAATCAACAATTGTAAAATTTCAATGCAAGAGATATGATCTATCCTATGGATATAGCCCATTCCACACCATTTGCTCCTTCTTTGTTTCTACTTACAAACTTAAAAATACACAGATATACATATGATAAAGGGGAAAAAAGGTTTCAACTATGTTTGGACTACGCTTAACCTTATACACTATGGCCATAGGCTCGATAGCTACTGCATAGGAAAAGTTACCTACGTATCCCTTTTGGGGGATCAAGCCCATGTAGCTCTGTTTCATGCTCTTCTCCTGCATTCATATACTTATTAATACATAACCATAACATCCATCCAACCATTGCAAACAATGAACCCATTACAAGCAGAAAATAGTATTTCTACTCATCCGTCACAGCAAACCACCTTATGGGATAACAAGAATATTAGTACACAATCATCGAGCATCAACAATATTCAATGCAACCTCAATCATCGAATAAGGAAACAACAACATAAATATACTTTCATACATTATTAATTATCAATTACAATAATATATCATCAACGTAAGTATAAATCATCTAGTATATAATAATCACTCCACAATAGTTACACAACATCAATGTCATCAAATGTGTGTTAATCAAATCAATACCCATCATCAAATAACCATAACTAACTACCTATCATCTAGTAGAAATAATGGTAAAATATCACACGTTCATCACAATGCGACACCATCATCAAACATCAAATATAAGTGACAATTACAATCACCAATTAGCCACACATTTTACAACCATCTAAATGATAAATTTGCATCCATTATTCTATTAAGTATAAAATCATTTTATTATTATTTATTATAAAGTCGCCTTTTTCGTTCATCCTAAAAACAATAATAATTATTTCAAAACAATAATATACTTTAAATTCCCTTTACTATACTTTTATTTCTCCAAATACTTCAAAACATCATGTATTTTTTTATTAAAAATAGTGATTTACATCAAATTACTCTTCAAAGTAGTAATATTATTATTTTACATCAAACTGAGAATAATATATTTTAAACCACTGTAATACTTCACAACCAAAAATTACTATTTATCTCAAACTAGTAATCATTCTACCCAAAAGCTCTTTTGGAAAACATTTATTATCATAATTATTATTATTAAGAAGATGCCTTCTATTTTATTAATCAAATAGTAATAATATCTCATACTATAAATACCATAAAATAAACCTTCTTGTCATTTACTCAAAACATCGTAATTTTTCCAAAAACCATATTTTTATTATTTGTAAAATCCCATATTTTAAATAATAATAATAATAATAAACATTTCAATTTAGTTTAAAATATATATTTCGTTATTATTTATAAATTTCCCGAGAAATTAAAAATAATAACCTTACTGAATTTCTACCATTTATTTTATTCATTCAACCACTGTTATATACAAACATCACATAGAAATCATAAATAATCACATATATCATTTATTTATCTTATTTCCCCCTTATTATATAGTTTCCCCATTTATTTTAAAGAATTATAGTCATATTTTAAATTCACAATTTATTACAACCAAAAATCCAATAATACAACAATCAACAATAAATAATACACTCAAGGCTCAACATATTAAAAATATCCACAATATATAAACAATCACCATTATATCACAACACATATCGATCATTATGATTTATCATCAATAAATATCTATTTTATAATTTAAAATTTAATTGATTAAAATAATTAGTTCATACCAACATGCTTTTTCTAATAGCCTCTAATCTTGCAAACCCAGTGCCAAATTGTGTGGAATTCCACCAAGAGTCCAAAGAAACCGCATGTGAATCGGAGTTCGTTTGTAAAAGTTATTGAAGTTAGAAGTTTCAGGGCTTATTTCATAATTAATAAATCTCAAGGGTTAAAGTGCAAAAATCACATACCTTTCTTCCCCGACCTACACGCACGTGAACCCATACAACACCACCTTCACCTCCTTGCCGCCATCATCTGGAGCCACTAGACCTTGATCGGACCCTACCGCTGGCCTCGCGTTGACCTCTTCTTCCTTCTCCAACCGTTGCAGCCACCCACGACCACCAATTGTCTCCACGTCTAACCCTAGCCACCGCCCACTTTATCGAAAATTTTCGACCGCTCCTTCACGATCTAAAATGATCAGCCACCACAAATGGATTTCATTCGTCATCCTCTACACAATAGTACTTCACGATCGTCGATTGGTCATTGTTCCACCATTGAATCAAAAGCACTTGCATGGATGGTTTTGGATTTTTCGACGATTCTACACCTTCTATTGAATATTCTGACCAAATACAATTGAATCTTGAAAAATGAACTTCACCAGTGCGTTCGTGTAGTTGTGTCTTTTTAAACGACATATCATAAGACATACTTTTGAGTTGATTTGTGATATGTCATATTTTGTATATTGTAATTAGTGAAGGCAATTAGATATAACCTCTAATAGAATGAGATTAGTGAGGATTAGAGAGGATTTCAGGAGCATAAAAATAAAGATAGAGGTGATTGCTAGGTTTTCCTAGCCCCATTTATATAGTTGCTTCAGCTTTTGGTTATAGATCATGTATCCGATTTGGTCCAAAAAGCCCAATTTCAGACTTTAACAAAAGTACAACATGCAATATATTGAAATACATGTTTTTAATATTTTAAACCCAATGTGCAGTCAAAATCTCCAAAAAGTCAGTCTTACACAAACTTGGTTTTCACCGTTGACTTTATTTCAAAAAATTATTTAAAACCTGCACCCTTTCACTAAGTTACTGCAGCCTTCAAACCACTCGGCCAAACACCTCTTTTAAAAACATATATAGCAAACTTTATTTAGACCATAAACAAACCCACCACCACCACCAACCGTTGTCTCTGCCGGACCGACTGCCCTAGACGACTGTCTTGCTCGCCTTGCCCTAGGGCTGGCCCTGCCTATGAATAATAAACATTCGTTGATCTATACCTAGTAGCCTGGGCGAAGAACCAATCTTTAGTATAGTTATTACTTTTCCCAACTATATAAATTAGATCGCTGTTAGTATATAATTCTTTGTAACTCTCCCATAAACCGTATTACCTTAATCTGCAATGAAAACAAGGTTGTTGGTGCACGTAAGTTTCAGTATGTGTCGTGCATTTTCATAACATATTAACATTATGATATAATATGCGCTCACAAATAAGCAACCTAGTAATATCATACCCATTGGCTATCGAATATATGCCCACACTTCTTAGTAATGATAAGTATTGAAAACAAAGTACTAATTCCTAACTAAAATTGATTTCTAATTGACATTAAAATGAAAATTAACTAAGCTAATCAAAGAATTATCCAAGAATTTGAAACAAATAAATTCATAAAATCCGGTTGATATTTAAAATGCAGCAATAAAGCAGTCGAAACAAAATGTTACACCATATATTTGTTTTTATACACTTTTATTAATGTGCTAATATGGTATTTACTCCATAATATATTTGGAGATGACAAAATTCAAGAAAGAAAAGAGGAGAAAGAAGACATAATAGAGAGAAAATTTGCAGCAGGAAAACATTATCTTTTTTCGTTCATATTTAATAATAGATGGAGTCATGACATCTGTCCTACTTTTTAATAGAAATTACCATGCAACTAAAAGTGTGTTTTTCGTATGTTGTCTTCCACTGCATGGTTGAGTATCCAATGTTTGGCTTGCTGTAAATACGTTTGCACTAAATATATGTGCATCTGTGTACGAAAGATCTCCTTAGCGTTGTGTCAACTGGTCTAATGCATGTCAGCTTGTTTGTGTTGCCATGTGTAGGCTGCACGACATTGTTTTGGGTGATCTTGACTAAACAAGCAAACTGGTACCCAAATACTGTAGGCGAGAAAAATGATGCTGCACTAATCCCGAAGGTTAAAACTCTACCTAACATTAAATAGCTATACAAACTATGTAACAACTATTCAATTTTTTTGTGGAATATCATCTCTTTCGTTGTTTAGTACTTGTCAATATAATGCCATATGATTTCATCAATCGTTTATATTTGATCTTATAGTCGCTGAGGTAAATTTCAAACCTTACAAAAATTAAATGTTGCAAATCTTTGTTTGTAGACGAGGATTTCAAACAACATATCACTTAACTCCATGTAAAGTATGAAATCCCATTTCACCATGTTTGAATACACTTATCTACAAATAAATAAAATAAACATAAAAATAGGTGAAATATTCAAAATTTAAAAGAAGACATCAGAAGAAGGATTAACGAATGCTTATCCACAAAATAACTGAAGCAAAAAACTGATGAAGGTGATGAACATATTACAGCACAACCAACAATGGCCTTGCAAAACTAGCCACGGAGCAAACATGTGTTGCTGGTTCAGTTTGCTGTGGCTGGTTCGAATCAGTTTCTTAACTATTTGGATGAACATGGACTGGTTTTTATAACAGTGAAGTCTTCGCCGTTATAATTATATAACAACGAAGATTTCGTCATTATAAATTTATAACGGCAAAGACTTCGACGTTTTATAACGGCGAAGACTTCGCCGTTATAAGTACTAGCCGTTGAGCACCCAACGGCTAGCTCAATGACTGGTATTTCGCCCCTTCTATAAACTCCTCCCCTACTCCTCCTCCTTCCACACCACATCTTCCTCACTCCTTTCTCCTCTAACACCAATTTTAAAAATGTCTTCATCATCCAAGCACGTCGGAAAAAAAGTCATGATCAAAAAACCAATGTCCACGTATCCTTCCGCCGGCTATTCCGACCAACGTCGACCTAACCAACTTCAATCCCATCATTCATCGCACGAATATGGCTATACGCCATATTCAAACCTTCCCTATAGCCAATCATACCAACCGCATGCTCCTTCTAGCTTTCCTCCCGAACAATCGTCTTACTTTCATTCTACCGTTCTACAACTATATTACCAACAACGTCCTACTTTTGGCACGTACGAAGCCCACTCATCATATATGTTGTTGATGATGCAGAACGACCAACTTCAACAACAGCTTCTTAGCGCAAAGCAGATAGAGATTCGTGATCGAGAAGCCATGTAGAATTTGTCTAGGCAATATTCATATACACGCAGTGCTCCTATAACCGAATAAATAAGTAGCGGTTCAAACGAGGAAGAAGACGAAGATCAAGTAGGCGACGTCGAAGACACAGAAGACGGCAACAAAGAAACCGTTATAGAGATGTCTGCGCCTCAAAGCCCAAAGTATAACAAGAAGAAGAAGAAATTGAAATCATTAAGCAGCATTTTCGGTAATCAGCGTTGGGAACCAGCTGCAGCTGATGTAGACATTGGCATAGAAAACATCGACACAGAAAATGCTGAAGAGAAAGCTGCAGGAGCCGACGCAGAATAAAGCAGGTTAAGTTCACTTCTCAACAGTATGTTTCTCTTGCTAAATCATGGATACGTATTTCACAGAACAGTATTACTGGATATAACATGAAAGAGCAAAAATTTTGGGAAAAAGTGATGGATTATTATAACACCATAGAGCAGTTGAAGAGAACTTGGTTCGCTTAGAGGTGGATATCGAGTAATGAACCCTGCATGCCAAAACTATCTGGCTATACTATCAAGGTTGGCTACACAGCGAAGCAGTGCTGCTCCGTATGACATTGTAAGTTTTTTTTATGTTTTATTACATACTTTTTAAAAGATCATACTTTTTTAATATTATCGCTTATTCATACATTTTTTACATCGTTCTATAGATAGAAGAAGCACGCGAGGCATATCAACAGAAATACAGTCATCCATTCAAGTTTCAAGAATGTTTTGAGCTTCTTTCCGATCTACCGAAATGGAAGAATCTCAACAACTACATGTTCGATTAGCAAAATAAGGCAAGAAGAACGAACTACTCGAATTCCAGTGATCCTAGTTCTTAGGAAAGATCGCCATTATTTGGGAACATAGACGCACGTCCTCTTGGTAGAAACAAATCAATTCAATTGGAGCGGTGGAGTGCCGAATTTTCAAGATTCATGGGTACTTTAGAGACGTCCACTAAGGAAACAAGAGAGCATAGAGCCAAATTTTCAGCACATAGAAATCACAGCGAAATGAAGTTTTAAAAGGATATCATGGAAGATCGAGAGTTAAGGAGACATGCCCAAGAGCGAAAGGAAGCTTTGATGAGAGAGAAGAACTACATCAGACCGATGACCTGTGATTTTAGTAAGCTCTCTCCTTTGCACCAAGAACTTGTTACAGAGCAGTTGGAAAAGCATAAGAATTCACGAGACAGTAGAAGTGGAAGCGGAAGTGGCATGTCTAGAGATGGGTTTTAGATGGGTATTTGTGTTGTACTTGTTTAATGTTGCTTTGTATGTTATGTTTGGAAGTGTATTAGATGTGTATTTGGTATTTGTTGTTTGGGTTATAATATTATCGAATTATTATGTAGTTCAGACTAAGGTCTTTCAACATTTAAGTAAACAAGTTCCATAATAATATTAATAAACGCTAAACCTTAAATCTTTAAAACATGGCGCAACATTCGCAATAATAAACTTATTACACTGAAACAAAGTACAACATACACCGTAAAGAAAACATAGTACGATAAACAAACAATTTAATCAATAACTTCATAACAAACATCATCAACAACTTCATCAACAACTCCATCAACAACTCCACAGTATATGAACAATAACATCTGCCATAGTACATGAATAATAACATCAACAACAGCATAAATAATAACATCTGCCACAGTACATGAATAAAAACATCAACCACAAAAAAACATAAAACATAAAAGTCGATGCCATAGTACATGAATAATAATATCTGCCACATTACATGAATAACAACATCAAAAACAACGTAAATAATAACATCTGCCACAGTACATGAATTAAAACATCAACCACAAAAAAAATGTGAAACATAATAGTCGATGCCATAGTACATGAATAATAACATCTACCACGGTACATGAACAATAACATCTGCCACAGTACATGAATAATAACATCAATCATTTGTATATGGACGGGGTCAATGATGGGGACGTGACCCATCATCAGCGTCTCTGCCACCACTCGGGCCAGCTAACTGGTCGTAGTACATACCAAAGTCAGCAAATCTCTAACGCTCTAACTCTAGCAATGCCTGTAATTGTGCTGTCTCGGTTGCATGCTGTTGCATCTCAGCATTATAATAGTCAATGTTATACCTGTTCTCTACGTATCCTATATGTCGGATACCCATCTGCATATCGTATAGATCAGCGTATGATATTTGTAAGAGATCCGGATACTAGTCGTGTGCTGAAGGATGATAAATGTCAACATAGCGGTCTGCTTCTGAAGTAGTAGGCACTGACAAGGTCCAACCAAAGTGAGAAGCAGCGGCCATGTGAACTGGTGCACGGTAGCCCTGACTAGGCTAGGTAAGATCCTTGATAACCGAAGGTACAATACCGTGTCATATAGCAGATGGACGGACCAAATCTATCGCCGCTGCATGGGTAATGGTATTACCAGATGCAGCGTAAAATCTATGCCAGAAATCAACGTATGATGGACAACAATAACAAAACTCTCTACCAACCACCAACCAGCTGCCCTTGCCATGTCCAACTGATTTTCTAAAGTAAATCATACATCGATTGGTATAAGGATGTGGATCATCGAAAACGGCATCGTAACCATAAAGCTGTCTCCAACACCTCTCATCAAGATACCAATATACACCAAACTCCAAGGGATATGATAATAGGAGAAATCTCCACCCGCCAAGCATCCTAGCAATATGTACTAAGTCAAGATCGATCGATATACTGGAATGAAATGGATGCCAAATAATCTGCCTTCTGTACATCCTCAAATCAATCTAGTAATGGGCAACTGAATAAACATGGCGGGATTCATTATCCCTAGGCCCACTGTTGGTCGCGCACCAAAATGACAAACGGGGGAGGAAAGTAGATGCGTCCGTGGTTAGTGTAACGAAATTAAAGTTATGACTGTACTCGAAGTACTGTAATAACTCCCACAATCCATACCAGAAAACCTGTGGGTCAGAGATGGTGCACTGTGCATCTAGACATCTGTAAAGATATGTAAGAATAGGCATAACCCAATCATACCGAATAACACTATCGAAATACAAATGAGAAACCGCCTCAATAAAGACGTTCGATAAGCTACTGCTATTGGTGCTAAAAAAACAAGTTTCCCACGAGGTATAAAACAAACAACCTAGAGAGCTCCTAATTGTGCTCTGGAGAATAGTCGCTTAATATGCTGTCCATGGCAATGGTAATCGCACTAACTCGAATAGCACCGGCAGCCTGATACGATGCCGGCAAAGTGTCAAAGTGTGGCAGAAAATCCTGAACTAGGGCGGCACCACGCCATCGAGAGTCGTATTGGATCGGTGGAAAAGCGGTCTTTCCTATGCTTATGTCGGTAAGCATAGAAAAGTTGAAAGATGTAATTCTTAGCTCACCGCAGGAAAAGTGAAATGTATGAGTGGTTTTGTACCACCGTAAAGCAATAACGGCACACAATTGCACATCACCTTTGATTACGTTAACGATGCCTAGAATTATAAATTACATAACAAGTAAAAGTAAGCTAAAATACATTAAGGGATTTTTTAACGTAAAGAGGTCATTTAGATTACCTAAAAAATGATGAAATCCAAGCTTATGTAAAAGTGCTACGACTCTATCAATGCTTGCCAATTTGCTATGGAAATATCTTAGGGTGTTCGCTAATGAACCACGTGAACGGATATTCCGCGACTGTTTATGTTAAATAAATTCTTCAACATAAATTTAAAGCACTAAATTATTTAACTATTTTAAATTTTATAAAAATACTTACAGCCAAGCTCATTTGCGTGCTGGGGTACACTTCCCCTTCTGAAAGCACCCGAAAGTTAGTAAGTTTCGCCATTCACTGTGCTAAGGTTCGGATCCTGAAAACCTTTAAGCTCAACAACTCTAGAGGAAGTCCGTTCCACTCTCCTGCACGATCTGCCTGATCGAGCACCCCTGCGGTCTCCATGACCCCGATGACCATCTTCTTCTTCGACTCCGCCTTGATTATCGAGATTTTTGGCGGCTTCTAGTAGATCTTCTATTTCTTGCTTGTGATCGTACGTTACAATAATCTGTTCTTCCCCGCCTCTATCGCAGCTACTATTGTCTTCTCCGTGCATGAATTTTTTGACGGATTTTTTTAGCATTCTATACATTTCTTTGAGCGTGGATCTAGAAAACGAGCTTTAATTTGGGTATAGAGTGACAGATTTGGACTTTTAGGGGTGGAAATGGGTGATTTTTTGGTTTGAAAGGGATGGAGGTCGGCTGAAAGAATAAGGGAGATGATGGAATGAAAACAGCGGTGGCTGGGGGGTTAGGGTTATATATTTATAACGATGAAGACTTCACCATTATAAATGGAACAATTTTTTTCCAACCAAGTCCGTGGCTGGTTCTACCCCTTACCTTGACGCACGGCTCATCGTTCAGTTGGAAAACAAGAGAAAGCGAAGTGAACAGGTCATATTGTTGGTAATGGTTTTACCATAGGATTTTCGAATTATGTGGATTAAGAACATTTGGATGAGTTATCTTGGTTAGACAACAAAACCACAACCTTGAGATTGATTTAATTTGAAATGAAATTTTGATATATGATTTCTGAGATCGAATGAAGCATAGTACAACCCAAGATCGAGAAGGCATATGCATGATCGATTTGAGAGACAGATAGGTTTTGGAGAATTGGGGATGAAATCGGTAAGGATGAACTTTCATCAAAGAAAAGGCGGACTATAAAATATTGCAGTGAGCTCGGCATCGGCAGATAACCCCTCAAAAATTACACTTAAATAGACACTAGGCCACTCCAATGACCATGGTAATCCGCTGCAATATAGCTTTTAAAAAAATTATCGATAAGCTATCACAATCTTCAATGGATTATTTACATTTTCCAACATTTAATGTCATGATAAAAATATAGGTTTTAAAAATATAAAAAAGAATTCACTTGCTAAACCGTTGAACGTTTGTTGTAAAATTAGATCAATTTTTTTTGTCTGTAATTAAACTTAATTTGCATTGGTTTAGTGACAGATGGATTAAGTGGATAGTGAAAACTCAAAGCTACCCTTGTAAATCACTTGAAATCCATCGCAAATTAAAATTCCATCGCTATATTCTGCTGCTATTTTTAGCTTTTCTTGTAGTGACTTATGCGATCTTGGTCAATGATATATGCTGCTATCTTGTTATATCCAAAGTAGGCATCCATGAAAGAGAGCTGCCTATGTCCTGCCGTTCCATATACTAGTTGGTCAATTCTCGAAAGTGGAAAAGAATCCTTGAGACGTGCATCATTCAGATTTTAGAAGTCGATGAAAGTCCTTGATTTCCAATTCGACTTTTTAACCAAGATTGGATTAGCTATCCATTCTGGGTCTATCGACTCCTTTATAAAACTAATTTGCCAGCAAAATATTTACCTCCATATTTAGGGCCGTAGATTGATTTTGACCCATACTCCTTGTACTTCTCTTGATACGGGTATTATTGGATCTATGTTAATGCATGACCTGCAAAGTCGAGAGAGATCCTATACATATCAACATGAGACAATGCAACACATTTTAGTTATTCCTCAAGATCCGCACCAATTGTGCTTTCAGACCGCACTTGTAACATACTTCATTTTGAGGTCCGAAACTAACCGCTACAGATGTTGTAGTCATCTATAGTATTAATATCCGGTGATAAAATGCAGATATGTTAATTGTATCAATAACATCAAAGCATAATAATATGAAATTTTCTAAATCCCAATTTCAAAAAACTTTCTCATTTCTTTTCAAAGATAATATTTCATATTCATTACATAATCTCAAACGTTGCCAAATTTCAAATAAAATATAATTATTGTAAAATACTCCAACAGCGACATGTGAAGATACCCTATTGGTTGATCAAAGTTTACTACTAAACAGTTAACATCTGTCATTACATACATTCCAACAAAATAAAACTTCAACACAATGGATACCACATAGATAAACTCCTAGATAGCTAACTTTGCCTCCTGCAAGTCTTCGAAAGCTTTATTCGCCAAAACTACTTAACCAGAAAACCTTACTCTCGAACTACTCAAATGAGCACCCAAGAGTTAAAGGAAAAAAACAAAAACTTCGGATCAGACAAAAAGTCTGGTGTGAATAATAATATGCCATCTCGATTTATGGATATCTAGTGGGACCACGCCGTTGAGCGGAACAGGTTTTTCCTCACTAATATCTTTTAAATTATGTCTTTTGCAAATCAAACTCCGACAACCACAATGGTTAAAATAGACAATATAAACAGTAATATTCATGCATGCAACATCGGTAATCATGATCAATCTGTCTAAATCAATGTACTATTTATCCCAATATCATAGTTTTCTTAGGGTAACTACAAACCTATGGCTGACTCAGGCCTACCAGATATATCAAATTCTCTAACATGCAGTTAGAAGACAACTGGACGGTCTGTCCAAAACTTACTATTCCTAGGGTCACTCTAATCCTAATGGTTTTATGGACTCACCAATAACCTAGCTCATCTTTGTATATTCCTTTCTATGCGTAAACTTACTTTTAGTCTTACCTGTGACAAAGCCTTACGCGCTGGAATTATGGACTAATATCAGTTAGAGGCTAACAACTGAAGTATATGGTGCTATGCTACACCAGTCACATCTGGTTTTCTAATCTTTGAGTCAATTCATCCTATCACAATTTATTTAAAGGTGATAAGAACAATAATCTCTTTAGAAAAATTCTGGGCTAAGTACCCTTTTATTCCCTTGAAAACATAATATTTTTATTAATTTACCCTTTGAAATCATATATAAAACAAGGAAAAATTATACCCCTTTACTTTACTCAAAGTACTTATGCCAAGATTTATGCTTTTATAAAACAGTATTGATGAAGTTTGAAAGCACCTGAGGTCGTCGCCTCTCAAAGCAATAGCCATAAAGCCAAAACTAAATAAAACTAGCTTATAGACGAAGCTCAGCGTCAATATCGCCACTAGTGTCATCTTCTCTCTTCAATTGAAAATATGTTAAATTTACCTCCTTTAATTTGAAATTCGTCACAAATTCAGATTCCATCGCTATATTCTGCAGCTATTTTGAGCTTTCCTTATAGTGCTAGTGTGATCTTGGTTAGGGATATACATTGCTACCTTATTATATCCATAATAGGCATCCATAAAAGAGAGTAGCTCATGTCCTACTATTCCATCTACCAGTTGATCAATTCTTAAAAGTGTAAAACAATCCTTGAGACGTGCATCATTCAGATTTTAAAAGCCAATGCAAGTCCTTTATTTCCAATTTGACTTTTTAACCAAGACTGGATTAGCTATCCATTCTGGGTACATTGACTCCTATATAAATCAATTTACCAGCAAAATATTTACCTCCTCATTCAGGGTTGTAATTAATTTTGACCCATACCCCTTGTACATTTCTTGATGGGGGTATTATTGGATCAACTTTCAATGTATGACCTGCAAAGTCGAGAGAGATCCCATACATATCAGCATGAGACCATGCAAACACATTTTAGTTATTTCTCAAGATCTACACCAATTGTGCTTTTAGACCCTACTCCAGATGGGATCCAATCTTCATCTCCTTGCTTGAATCTTGTTCATCAACTGCCATAAATTCCATGGCCTATCAAATTTCATGGCCACTATAGACCGATTGTTCCCCCCACTTTAACATCTCTCTGGTCTAATTCGTTGAAAGGATCGCTTGTTGAACCAAGAGGGGGCCCTCTCTGTAGTTGCTATGCATTGGAGTTTTTAATGCTGAGAGTCATCTTTACATTCTTCTCTTTCTCATTATGTTCTCTAGTAGTTCCACTACATGACACTCTCTTATGACATCATGATCACTTTCGATGATTCCTACTCTTTTCTTCATTAGGAATTTCATTTACTACCACAATTAAGCTAGAGCTGCCTTAAAATCAGAGAGAGTTGGCTACTTTAGAGAAGGCATTGTATATCGAGGAACCACCCACCAAATGAAAGTTTGCTTCCATATGGCTAATTTAGGATGGTCCTCGAGCTCAACGAATAAATCCTGTCGTATCAAGGGCATTATTCCTGCCCCTAATAAATCCATACAACAATTTGCCTCAAAGGGCAACATCTTTCATAGACAATCCCATCTGGTCAAAGCACTTTTGAAGAGGTTGTTTATTGAGTTTCCACTATCCATTAGAACACGATGTACCTCTGATGGACTATGCATTGCTGATATTTGGATCAATATGGATTATTAGTCCCCAAGCAAGTCCTGATTACAGAACGTAATCTCATTATCAAATCGATGGGGAGTTTTAGCTTCACGTTCCTCATCCACAACATATATAAACTCCTCTTCATTCGTTAAGGACTTAGTAATTCTTTCATTTGAGCCAAATTCTTATCAACTATGTGTCGTCCACCAGTTATTATGTTGACCATAATCCTTCTATTATTTCCAAGTGTAGTGTTGGTGCCTTCTCGGTAGCCACCATGTTACGGTGGCCTTGGTGGCCAACGTTCAGTTACCGGGGTACCATTTGGATCTTTAACATTATTGGAACTGATCCAGCCCACGATGAAAGTTATGGGTGAATTTTAATTTTTTTCCTTATTGGATCTTTATTGGGCCTATGAAGTCTATTTTATTTAGAACATTTCTAAATATTATTTAAATAAAATATTTTATTTTATTTAAACTTACAAAATATATATAATTTAATATATATATATATGTATGTATGTATATGTATATGTATCATGTACACATATATATGTGTGTGTGCATGTGTAACATGTAAATCCATGCAAGGTATAACATGCCCGTGTATAGATATTAGGATTTACGTCGCAGTGGACACGTTAGCTCATTTGATATGCGAATATATGTAGTTCAAATATACATACATACATATATAAACTATACTTATATATAAATGTTGAAATGCAAATATTAAGTTTGTTTAAATAATTTTATGTAAATGTATATAACTTTAAATATGTATATATATATATATGTATATATATGTATATATAATTTTATAAACAAACCAATATATATAAATGTATATTATATAGTATATATATTTAAATGTAAATAAGTTATTTAACTATAAATAAATAATAATAATTTTTTTTATAGAACCATGAATAAAATATGTACTAGGGTATACATAATAATAAAATAATATTTTATATTTATTTTAATATATACACACATAAATGTGGGAATATATTTAAATATTATTTTATAGAACCATGTTTATGCTCCTCTCCTAAGTTGTAGGCTTGATAAAGTTGGTAAGCATCCTTTATCTCCTTTGTTAACTTCTGCTGGTGATTCATCTTGTTAGCTTGAAACTTCAGTTGGGTTGAGAAATAATATGGAGTTTGTGATATGGATGGTGGTGCAATTGAATATGGTGCGGTTACTGCAGTGCTCCCCGTTGCTGCCCTGTCCCATGATTATTTGGACATCCCCTTACATGTTGTGCCTAGTGCTAATGCTAGACAACATACAGTTACCATGTCTGACCCTATTTGTCCCAAGCCTTGGACATCTCTCTTTCGTTTCACTTCCCGTAATGCTGGCGGTAATACTCCTATGGATTTTGAGATTGAAGAGGATAATGGAATTATGTTTCCCCCTCTTTTTTGCAAGCAAGGGCTGATTTTGGTTTGATTACTTGGTGGGTTTCTTTTTGGATCCCATCCAAAAAATTCAAGATGCTAGAAGTTTATGCCACCGTATATGCAAACCGCGTGGTGATATCCGAGTAATATATGTCGACTCAATGTACTATTTCAAATTTTCTAGCAATAAGGAACCTCAACTTTTCCTAGAAGCTGATCCATCCTTTATTGATGAGAAACTGTTCATTATCACTAGTTGGTCTTCTACCATGGCTTGTGCTAGAGACTAGGTCATGTCTATCTCTATTTGAGCATACTTTATGCATATTCTGTCGGTTTTACAACCGTTGGTGGGCTTGAATTGATTAGCATGCATGATTAGTAAATTTAAATGTTTTTATGCTAATACGGTGGCCCGTGAGAGATTGATTTATGCTAAGGCACTAATTGAAATAACCTCTGAAAAGCTGCTACCTTCTTCGATCAGAGTTTAGCTTGCTGTTGGTTATGTTGCGGATGTTCGAGTTAGATATTGATGGGTGCCTGACATTTGTTCCATTTTCATGCTTCTAAACACCTCGCTGACTCATGCAAGCCCCCAAATTCGTCTATTGTGGCTCATCCACCACCCAAGATTTCGCTACCTCGTCCCGCTATGTGGAAGTGGGTTCCGTAAAGAACTACACTGCCATTACTACGGACCTGCCTGTTAGCCCTTATTTTGTTGCATTTATTTCAGAAGCTTCTACTATTCCACCAGTGACCATCTCTCATCCTACCTCCCCTACAACTGATGATGTTGTTTCCGCTGTGATTGTATCTTCTAATGCTGCTGATTATCATGTGTCTCTTAGTGCCGCCCAGGTTTATGTTATTGAGTGGAATTCTTTTGAGAAAGCATGGACCCATGAGCCGTCTGAAATGTGTTATGACCCAGTTCAAAATGAATTTCATATGTTTGTTGGTAAACTTGTATGTGAAACTAGGCATCTTTATTATTCTATAGATGGGGAAGGCCGTGTTCTTTCCATTGATGGTGATCAAGGTGCTAGAAATATGGCTATTATTGAAGATGTTAGTTGTGATAGGAAATTTGTCTATTGCAAGGATTACTCTGGTTATGTTCCGAATATTACGTCCCTTTTCGCGAGGTTTCTGCATGTGATTGGCCCAGTCTTTGAGGATGATAGAAGTGGTTCCTAACCATTTATCTTAATTAATTACTTAATTATCATTTAAATCTTAGTAATAAACCTTGTAATTATCACTAACCAATTAACTTAGACCCTGAAGTTAATTGGTTAGTGATAATTAATTACAATGTTTATTAATAAGATTTAAATGATAATTAAGTAATTAATTAAGATAAATGGTTTATCCTTAATTAATTAAGACCTTAGTTAATTAAAAGATAACCCTTAACAAAAGTAATTATCTTTCAATCATGAATTAATCAACCTTTAATCCATTAGTTATGTTTTAAACCCTTATTTATTAATTTATTATAAATTATGTGATTTGTTTAATCTTGCTTATGGATGATTGGATTATATTGAATGCCTTGAATTATTTGATATCCCTGATATGTGATATTCTGTGATATGAATTGCTTTTGATTGAGTTGTGTGTAAAGTATTTATCTATGATGAATTTACATATTTCTTGTGAAATCCATATTTGTGTGTGTGTGTTGTCCAGGGGTTTTGCACACAACAATAAAATATCACAACCATCATAAATCCTTTAACGCTTATCTTAATTCATTTTCAAAATATCCATGACTTAACCAATTTCCTTGACTAGCCTTTGGTTATTTATAGTAGCTTAGGCACTTTTTATCTAACTCATGTTTTGTATTCTCCTTTTCCTTAGTAGTTGGGGCATGCTGCTTTGCTCCTATATTAACGTTTGATTTATTGGTAATAAAATTGGGCGGTCCACTACAAAACCAGCTGGCTTTGCTAAATACACACACATAAATATATTTATAATATATAAATATATATATTAATTAATAAAATTAATTTTCTTAAATTCCAGATCATGTGTATAGCATAGAAATTTATTATTATTATTTTAAAATATATTATAATTAAATATTCATTCGAAATTATATAAAATATTAATAAAAAATTATTTTTGAAACCTTTTTTCAAATTTTAAATTTCTAGTAAGCCACAAATGATATTTTGAAGTTCGGAAAAATCATAATTTTTTCAGTTGGAAAATCATAATTTTTCCGGTTAAATTATATTTTCAATTAATTTATTAGTTTCGGTCGATTTGAATAATAATTTTTAAAAAATAACAAAAAAATGGTTTTTTATTTCTCTTGGCTTAAAGCTTATCTGATGATAAAATAATTTTAAAAAATTCAAAAAAAAAATTTCATAACATATTTGATTTTATTTGATTTATTTTTGTAGTATACTGATTTAAATAATATTGATAATAATAAATAATTGCAAAAATTATTAATTTTCTATCAAAAATTATTATTACCATGAATTTACATATATATAATTATATGATCAATTTTAACCGTAGTATAACGTTGTAATTAAATATAAACCATGTGTATGTAATTAAATTATACACATACATACATATATACTTCAACAAAATATTGATTAATATGTATATTATGCTGCTATACTGATCTGATACGTAAAAAATGATTTTTATTTTATTTTATAAGTACACACATACATATAACCAAACCAATCTGTGGCAACATTAATTCATATCAGAATCGTTACCTAACTAACAACACACATACACACAAAATAAAATATTACTCAGAGAATTATAAACTCTAATTTGATAAAACATACCTAAGAACCAAAGCTATAAAGTACACCTTGATGAACTCTCCCCTTTGAAACTTTCCGATTTAGTAGATTGCTAGTCCTTGAACCATTGACCTTTGACTATTAGATAGTAATCGATTTTGAGTTGATTTGAATTTGATATGATGGAGCACTAATGGAGTAATTTCTACCATCATGATATGATGGAGACGGCAGCCAAAAAGTACTAATCAAATTCTTTTAGGTTTGCTTAAATAGTGGATAGAAAAGAGGAAAACTGGATCTCGTCCCATACTAATTCTCCCTTGATCTAAGCCATCCAAAATCTAGCATCTAAACCCTATTTTGAACCGCCCCCATGTCATGTTGCTGTTGAAAATTTCACCCATCATGATGGGCTAAAAACCCATTTAAGCCCAAATAAAATATGATTTAATTAAATCCAATTTAATCACTTATCGATATCGTATATCTATTTATATATTTATAACTATTATAAATATATTTAATATTACTTATTTCTCAAATCATAATCAAAATTTTATAATTAATATTTCATAAATATTAACTAATTTAATTAATTTATAACAATTATAAACTAACTAAATGTTTGGTTAAAGGAGAATTCATTGTTTCAGTTATGTTAATCATTCAGGTGTAAATTTGGTCAGCGATTAATATCAAACTATTCGAATATTAACGTTCACACATCACTTAGCAAGTGGTATGATGTTTTGGCCAAATTTATCGCTTACTTGGTTTTGGTAAAATCCAATTTCACTTTGTTAAGAATTTCCTGGTTCTGACTTTTATTTACACCAATTCCCTTCGTCAAAACTATATCACTTTGGACTTATGGAATTTGGTAATGGTCAAAATTCTAATATTGTCCACATTCAACTCTACAGTCCAAACATAAATTCCTTGGTTCAATAATAACAATCATTATTAATAAAAATGCTATGGTCAGAAACTTTGACTTTGAGTTGACTTTAGTTGACCGTGATAGTAACCCCATATAATTGAGGAGATGAATCCTCTCTTGAATAGTGTTTCACTTCCAATACTTCCACTCGATCCAACTACAGTCACACACTGGATGGCGTGCTATGATTTGACTATAATCAAAGCAGAGCTTTCATATTGAAGATCGACGGTATTCTCAAGTCGAGAGAACTATGTAAATTAGTTGCATCGATAATTTATGTTTGACTTTAGTTATATTAACCAACAGAAAACAATCGAGTGATGTAACGACCCGTAATTTTCGATAATTAAAAATTGTTAGTTTAGTTAAGTTTTGCAATTTAATGTTGAAATAAATAAATAAAATTGTGAGTTATGGATGAAACAATATCTAGAATGAACGGTAACAATGTCAATTTAAGTTAATTATTAATAAATGGAATGAATTCCAATAAATTGAATGAATTCCAATTAATTGAAATAATATATATAAGTTATACTTGGTTATAAATTGAATATGAGGAAACCAACTGGAAATATTGAATTAACCAATGAAATAATACATATTAAATGGTAATTGAATAAAATTGGTGTTATGTAAGTATTTATAACCTTTGTTTGAAAGTAATAAACTTATAGTGTAATTAAAAGCTAACGGTAACAATTATTGTATGTTACCTATTTATTTAGCTTGTTAGTTTAAATTGGAAATCAATTGCACTAATTATAATTTAATATTATGTTAATGTAAATTAAATTAATATTTGGAAATAATGTTAATTTTATTCATAATATGACAATTGGTTGAATAAAAAGAATGAAAATCAAGATTTATTAATTTATCGGAATTCAAATTATAATAATTGGATTAATTGCAAATAAATGAAATTAAATATTTAAATATTATGTTAATGGAGATTAAGATGAAATTTGAGAATATTAATGTAATAGATCATGAACCAATGTTAATTTCATCCATTCGATAATAATGGATTGAATAATAGGATGAAAGGTCAATTAAATGGAATTATTGAAAATTTAATTTATAATTTCTTAATTTAATGAAATTGAAATTAAACATTGGAATTGA
The DNA here is from genome assembly GCA_030737815.1 of Allium fistulosum. Classification (NCBI taxonomy): domain Eukaryota; kingdom Viridiplantae; phylum Streptophyta; class Magnoliopsida; order Asparagales; family Amaryllidaceae; genus Allium; species Allium fistulosum. The sequence continues at coordinate 974,664,330 of CM060901.1, forward strand.
TGGATTAATCAACTTTAAATTGCATCTAATTTTTTTTAAATTATTGTAAGTGATTAAGAAATCAAAAATGATAGAAGTTGTAAATTATTAAAATTTAAATGGAAAAAGTGATTTGATTAATTAATTATTAATTTATTTAATTAACGTGAAAATAGCCATTTTGGACACCGACTCGGATTTCGACGAAACTAGTTTCATCGGATTCGTAACGGTAAATTATTGTAGGATTTCAAGTTTCGTAACGATCGGACTTGTCGTTTGGTCGTACGGGCTCGAAACGCCTAGAAATCAATTTAATTAAAATCAATTGAAATCGATTTGAAATAAGCTGGTTTCAACATAATTTCTTATACGATGGAATTTGAACTTGAAACCTGTTCCATTGAATTTAAAAATATCGATAACATCTATTTTGATATATGGGATGACCCATTTTCGTTTCGGGAATGAAACGGGCTTTTCAGGTCATTCATCGTTCAACTTTCCAAACCAATCGAGCCCATTCATTTCTATTTTGTTTTGTCTATATATATCGTTATAAACCCTAGGTCATTTCTTATTTTTGATTTCAGTACGTACATTTCCATTTGCTTCTCTCTTCCAAATGGCTGCAAACCCTAATTCCCAAATTTCAAATCCAAATCAAAAATCGAATCGAAAATCAATTCCCTCCAAACCATATCAAATTATATATCGATCTGAAGCTCTCGATGAGCGCAAGTCAAATCTGCAGTCTGTTTTTCAATCTGGGGTTCGATGTGGCCAGAAATTGAGGTTGTAGTTTCGGCCGTTCATTTGTATGGCTTCTCGTTCAACGGCAGATCTTCGACTCAGTGATGATCAGAGGCTACTGGAGCGTGGAGCACGACGTATGAAGTCGATCCATATGGTTCGTTCATCTCGGAGTGGAGGGGATTCGCCAAAAATTACTGACCTAGATGGTGGCGGTCGTTCGTCATTATCGAGCCAGAGTTAGCTGTGTCTTGTGTGAAGGTTCGCTTGGACGTAGGCTTCAGGTCGGCGGGGTCTGATCGAGGTTTAGGTGAGCGAGGCGGCGAGCGTACGTGATGATCGACGGCGGCCTGATGGTGGGTTTCGTGAGCGAACGTGATGAGGGAGGATCGAGCTGTTGCGTGTAATGGTGACGTGTAAGTATAACTTTATTTTATTTTATTTATTTTAATTTGAAATCGTAACTTCTAACTTTAATAACTTTTACATACGAGGTCTGATTTATGCGCGGTTTGATCTGTTGGGATCATATCGAAATTCCGGACATTTTGATATGGACGAATTTTGAGACTGTTCAAATTTTGGGCTTTAATTGAATTTAAATTCGATTTAAATTTAAAGGTGAGTGTTTTAACCCACTCACAACCTCTAAAATTTCTTATGTTTGTTAAATTTAATTTATGATGTGATTAGAAATTTATTTATGGCTGTCTGGTATATTTTAATCGTCATCTCAATTAATTTGAATTTATTTAAATTAAATCATTATTTAATTTATTATTGAATATAAGTTGTCAGTTAAATACCTGTTATTGATTATCAGTTCTATATTGATATTTATTTATTGATTTGGATGATGTTTGTAATGGATGTTGATGTTGATATTGGAGGAATGGATGTTTTATTTTATATCGTTATAAACTGCAAGTTCACTATGGGTTGAAATGATACATACCCGAAAGATCAATAGATTAAGAAAAAATCGTTATGGGTTGAAATGATAGGCTCGAGCGATTTTATGGATTTTATTATTAATTCGGATTGCGGTTTGAAATGATATATAACCGTAACATTTTAAATTGCGGATTGAAATGATAAATATCCGTGTCACTTGACCCTAGGGTAGAGAATTATATACGGACACCGGATTGGTTAAATTAAATTATTTTAAAATCCTTAATTTTCGAATTTAATTAAATGATATTTTGAAATAAAATTTGATTTATGTAAATTGAAGTATTATTGGAAAATCAAGTTTATGATGAAATGTGAAATGGTTTACATGGAATTGCTTTAAGAAATTAAATTGGAAGTTTAAAGTTAAACTTTTAAGTATAAATGAAATTTTATCGAAATTAAGTTATTGAAGTTGTTTGAAAATAACTTTGAAATATTTTGAAATTGGAGTAATCCGAATTGATATCTGAACATAGATTTAAACGATATGAAATTCAATAGTTTATTGAAATGTTAAATTGAAAGGCTTGGAATTTGGTTTGTTGACTTGGAAATTGAAAATGGTCCAAATGTGTTGAAATGAAATGAATAGTTTAATTTGATATTAATTCCAAATTCATGTTTTAATATAAACTGTTTTAAAAATATATTTTTATTTCAAAATTTCTAATTATTAAGATTTCAAAGTATTAAACTATTTTAACCTGTATTAATTATATTAAATCATTTTAACCTATTTTAAACCATTTAATTTATTTAAACTAATTAATCTGTTTTAACTTATTTTAAATCTAATTAATCTATTTTAAAGCTATTTAATATATTTTAATTATATTTAATCTATTTTAAATCTATATTAACTATTTATAACTATTTAAAACTATTTTCTTCTAAATTCCAAACTAAGTAAAAGGGATGGGTTTATATTCAAATTCTCGATTTTTTTTAAGTGAATATGGTTAATGATGTTATAACCTAAGTTGGGATTTAAATAACATATTGGGTTTAATATGATATTTTGAAATGAGAGCTTAGCCTATTTTGGAAATATGACTTTTGAAAGGAAATATAATTTCGAACTATGATTTCAAATGTGATATGATTTCAAAGGTAAATATGATTTCAGAAGTAAGTACTGATTTCGAAAGTGATATGATTTGAATTGAATATGATATTTTGATATCAATTATGAAATGATTTTGGAAATGTAAAAGAACCATCCGGTGTGTAATAAGCGATTGGTTGTTAAAGAGACCGGGATCGGATATTGTCATACTCTCTGCCAATACCGAAAACCACTTTGACAACTGTGTACGCGGTGGAGATTCCAGAATGAAGTAGGATGGTTGGCGACGATCCTATATGAGGTATATACGTGGACCTGACTCCCATGAGTTAGCTTAAGGTGGCTAAAACATGAGAAATTGACGGGCCAAGTGAGGTCATTCCTCCGATCGGGCACATTCCTTCGATACTATATTCTGACTTTGCGATTGATTTGGTGGCCACCCTCGATTTTTGATTTGGGAGTGTGTTTCGAGGTGGGCGAAAGTAGCTGCTATGCGTTACCACCAGTCCGGAAGTGTAATTGGTATATCTACCCTGGCATTGCCTAGTTGTGCCGTGTCACCTACCCTTGCGCGCCTTCTACGAGTTTGTTTTATGTCATACCTATGGGGTATCCTCTGGCGGCCCCAGCTAATGGGGAGTTACAGTACTGTATAGACTATTGGCATTATAAAAATGTGTTAAGGGGGAAAATGTAACGCCTTAATGCTATTTTAATAGTAATCTTACTGTAGACATATTATAATATCGTATTGTACTACATAGTAGATAGTTTAACGGATCCTTAGGAGATGTGAATCCCGAACATCTCTTAAGTTACTGCACTCACGTTAGACACTGGATAAGAGATGTCAAACCTCGTAAACATCTCCGACGCCGTTTACACTCATATTCATTTACCGTTGATTTGACTTACATAAGATCTTTTAGTTCTGACTCGAGTGTTTTGTCTTTTCAATTCGCTCGGGTCAGCCTGAGCATTTCAGGATTTGAAGACCTTATTTCTAGAGGATGAAGACAAAGATTTGTACTACTATTATTTACTATATTATTCTACTGCATCATACTGTTCCGCTGCATTATTTATTTATCTCTGATATGTGTAACTCTGAGTTTGTATTGTATAAGTATAATCAATTTTTTTGTATACATCTTTATGAACTGTTATTTGATTATTATATTTTGTCATTCCGCTGCGAGATTCTGTTTTGTTTTTTTCTTTCTCTGCTTTTTCTTATTCACTCCAATAACAATCCGCCCTTCTGATGGTTTGAGTCGGCATGTGTGTCTGCTTAAAACGTACAAAAAGGTGGGATGTTACAAGTGAGTCATTCCATAGTTATCGAATAACTACCAGTGCATAACCTCTTGATGCCCCCAACAGCCATGAGTATTACACTGCCTAACATTTGTAGAGCGTTACGTACTCTAGTCTTGATGGATACATCGATATCCAGTCTCGATGCATCTTGACTAGGAACGTTTAAAATGGTATATTTGTTTTCATAAGCATAAATTACTCACGGTTTAACATTTTGTAGCTACTATCACAAAATATACCATTTATGGATTTTCTATTAAGTATAGCTTTAATTAAATTAATTGATTAATATAACACATTATATCTAGTATATAATAGAAAGAAAAAACCTTTTATTTCAAACAAGATTGGTTATCGAGTTAGATATATGTAATAGATTACATAATTGTCCCTAGGGCACACCACTAACTCTATCAATCTCCCACTTGCACTCGGGGTTAATTGTGGAATCTTATTCTCACTTCTCCAATCGTTTTCCTCCAAACCAATTGAGTCAGGCCCTTAATGAATTGGTATGCTATTATGTTTCTATTACCTACTCTGTCAATCAACTCTCTCCCACGCTAATAAACTACCTTTGTCACATGGAATAATTTGGAGTATGTCTTCCGACTTCCAATGAGCTCTAAACTCTATTATAATCTATATCGTGACATTGTTATATATAACAATGTTATAAGATTCTCAACATCTAGAATTACCATCGGCTCGGTTATAAATTTGTGCATTTATATTTATATACATTGTTTTCATAGCGGCGCTATCCAAGGCGATGTACTTATCCTTTTTCATTGAATCGGCCATGGTCTTTCACTTGGAACATTTTCAACTTAAATATTCTTAACTTGAATTTATTATTAACATACCATACTCAGTATCACTTATGAAGTTTGAGTCCGAACACCCATTCATAAGAGTTTATTGTTTGCGTAAATAATTCTTTAGTATTTCGTAAATACACGAGAATACTCCAAACTACCATCCAGTGATATCAATTTGGACTTGATATTTGCTGCATGTATCAAATACATAAAAAAATTCATGCAATTGTATAAAACATAACATCTATGATAATTCCTAGTGCTAATGCATAAGGAATCCAATTTACATATTCTGTATAAAACATTTTAATAAGATGGCATTGCATATGTGCAATTGATGCCTCGCTATTACTCCGCTATAATCCTGCTATATCTCATAGCGGATTTCTACAGCTATGATTTTTCCATATAGCCCCAAATATAGCCTTTCCGCTTTAAGCCCCACTATATCCCGTTATTCCCGCTATATTTCGCTATTTCCGCTATATATTCTTTAAAAAAAATGAATTGAAAAATAATATTTATACATTATAAAAATTATGAAATTAATTTATTTGATTAAATTTTTAATATATTTTCAGAAATTAAATTTCTATAATATTCTACTAAATTCAATTATGTTATATAACAGTTTTATATTTATTTATATTATATTCGCACATGTTTTTATTTAAAATTATTTATGTATTAATTATAATTCAATTGAAAGTTAATTTTTCATTTAATTACCATTTATATATTTGTAAAAACATTAAGTACGAGTTTCATATGCTATTTTAAAGTCATCCGCTATATCTTGCTATATCCTCGCTGTATCCCCGCTATGACTTTTTGCACCTCCGGCACATTGAATCTGTCGAGCGCTTTAACTGCACAGCATTGCATATCATTTTGGGATATTCCCAATGCCTTTTATACTTACTAGAAAAGACAGCATTTATAAATCCAACGTCGAGTATTAAAACAGCTAAAGCTGATTTTAACAGAAGTACATCGTTAACAATCAATAATAGGTTGTTTATGGTTTAGAAATATCTATGTACATTGTTTTTAACTTTCTTTCTTATTGAGCACACACTTTCTTTGCATTTTGATTGTCAATCAAACTATTTGATAAGTCTATCAAAATAATTATTCAATTTTAATGCTTTTAAAATGATACTTTCTATCATTTTTTGGATCACATCCAAAAACCTACAAATTCAATATTGCTCCCGCCGACTTCGCGAAACTTTGGTTATTATGTGTAAACAATTTACTATAAATCATTATTTAGACTTTTCCGTTTCAACATATATGTACCAAAATATAAAGTCATAATACACGATAATTTTGTGAGTAAAATCTAAACCTACTTGAGCACATCAAATGGTGAATCTGTTACATTAATTTCAACAATTGAAATTTACGTATTTCTCTCATAATGTGGCTCATTATATTCCAGCTGCATTTGTCTTTCCTTAAAGATACATTTATGGCCAATGGATCATATCCTCTCGGATATAACTATCAAAACCATATTTTAATAATGTACTTAGAATCTATTTCGGATTCGCACTTCGTACCATATTATAGAGTCAATACTCTTAATGGTTTATATAAATAGCCGAGGATTGCTTATTCTTGACATTAATAAGAAAATCATAGTTTCTCTTTGACATGCAAGAATACTTAATGGACATTCTAATGTGTTGTGTTCATTTAGGTTGGGTTAATCTCATTTCATCCCTTGCAATCAGTTTTATCCTTGATCATATCCAAATCCATTTTGTACCAATAATTTCTTAAAGAAATTCCTTTGCTACGAAGTTGGTATTTCTTGAAACAACAATTGTTTCTCAGTGCAACGGAACGAGCATTCAGAAACATTTTATAAATTGCCTTATATAAAAATGATTTTGCATTCATTTATAATATATTTATGTTCATAGCATAAATTAGTCATCAAATGACTACCGTTTCAATTCTTAGGACGATTCATACAAGATCCATATAGATGTTTCTTATAAACTCTTATCTCATATGGTTTTATAAACTATTCTTTGTATGATATTAATTTTAACCTTGTGTACTACTCTTAAGTACACACCTTACAGAAAGAGTTTAACTCAACTTCACTCATATTTAATCATGCTTTGTCTAACAAAGTTTGATTTCTCCTTATCAATATATCATTATGTATTATAGAAAGGGGTGACCTTTGAAGTTGAATCTTTATTAATATTAGGTACATAAGGAACTATTTTCCAATATACTCACCCATTCAATCAAATCGAATCATTTATGTTGCATGTTATATTAGTTATTTTTGTTTTATACTCCATGAGTCTACCATACGCATACCACATGTGTATCAAATACATTTGTACATGTCGTAAGTCATTGGTGAATATAACGAAGTAGGTGTAACTATTTTGGTATTAATATACTTATGATTACATACAATAATATGTATCAATTTGAAAAGTTCATCAATTTTTATGACGCTCCCACTAAATGGGTGCATAGCTCTTAATTTGAGATATAGTTAACCAGCATCATATGATTCATAATCATATAATAAAATTATTTCTCAAAACTTGGCTTGGTCAATAATTTCAAAATAATTGTAAATGATTTTAGATACTTCAGTATTTTCCAATGCATCACTTTTGTTATGGAAACATATACCGCATTATAGTTTTATTTCATAACAAATATTCATAATATTCACATTGAAATATAACTATGCCTATTTTTCAGTCGACGTCGAAAAATAGCCATTATTTCATAAATAATGTTCGATATGTTTTACGAAAACAATTTCGTAATTTGATACAATCAATAAGTGCTATATGGCATGCTCCTACTATTTCCACCATTATTATAATAGCATACTAAATTTGTAGGTCCATCATTCACTTAGTATAGATTATTTATTTCATATACTTCAACTAGTTTACAGCGGAGAGTTCGTTGATCAAATATCTTGAACTCAAAGAAATAAATCTCACAAAAAACAATATTCTATATGAAAATACATTTCAGAATAGAAATCATATTTCTTATTCCAATATTAAGTATTAATTATTATTTCAATTCTCGTTTTTGATGTTTCTTTATGAAACAGAAGTGACTATTCACTCTCTTCATCTCAACTATACCTTAAATCATATCCACTCTTGTACACTCATTTTTCTTTCTAAATAATCAAGTCATTCAAAATAAATCCCTTGCTACAATATCATAATGAACTCTTTACTAAATGCATTTGATCATCCTTAAAATACAATCATCCTTAACATTTATGGACATCAAATATATTGCACCTTGCGTAAACTGATCAAACTCACATTTCAGTGATCAAGTTCTTAGATCTATTTTGTAGTTTTGGTCTAGTGTTACATTTAAAACTATACGATCTGTATTATAATCAATCAAATTAAATACTCAATCTCATAGTACCTTTTATTTGTTTCGAATGAACTATTTCATCGAAGTATCATACATTATGAACTATAACCTTTTCCCATATAACACTTATATGCAATAGTATATGGATAAAGTATCCATAGTCTTGTATTGCTTTTAGAGTTTGAAACTCATAGAATACAATACATAGTCATGACCAAATAAATATATAAGCAACCAAATTACGAATGTATTTAGTAGTTGTAAAACTAGGCATTTGCATGGATATTGAAGCATTAACATGCAAGAAGCATTTATTAGTAAGTATATGTTATATTTCTATTTGTCAATCTTCAATTCAATTCATTTGTATATCTGAATTGATAAATGTTTTATCAATCATACTAAATACACAAATTTATTAATGCAGATTATTATAACATTATATATCATATGTTCTTACAGTTTTAGAAAGGTTAAATGTTATCATTTCCTTTTTCCAATAAGTCTCCCTCTAGTGTCTTATGTTTCACCAAACCCTAAGTCGAAACATAGAATTCTTTCGACTTCACTAATGGGTGTTAGGACTAGTCCATATTTGAATTCTTACCTTGAGTTTGCTTAACAAGCCGCAGCTCCATGGATGATGGATAACTCCATATCTGTTGTATCACATACAACTTCTAACCCTTAGTACTTTGTCCTAATTTCACTTTTGAGCTTGAGTTTGCTCAACAAATCAAAATGAAATTATTCTCTCATACCTATCATATCACGACAGCCTAAGTATAGTATATGTACCTTGAGTTTGCTCAACAAATACATATAGTTATCTTGCCTTGTTTATTCAATATATTAATAATACTACACATAACATCCCTAGCTTCAGTTTGCTCAACAACTAAGGAGTATGCAAGTAATTTATTAGTATATATACATATATATATATATACAAAACATTATATTGAGGATTCATAATCTTTAATATATTATGTTGAGCGATATCGACTTATAGAATAATGTACTTCTTATGAAATACCCTCATGATTCAAGTGTCGAAGACATTTGAAATCGCGGTACACATACAATACGTATGTATTATCCCTTAAGTCTATTTGGGTTTCTTTGATGTTCCATCTTTAATTTATACATTCATATTATATAAGTTTTACTATTATATAACTTTTGTATTTTAAGTAACTTATATAATACTCTTATGTATAATAATATATTAACTAAATCCTATTTAATTAATTTTAATTAATTAACATTTTAATTAATTTCATATTAAAATAACATTTATATTCAATAATCATCATGTACTATAACCGTTATAGTATAACACATATATCATATACATGTGTGTATTATTTAATCAGTTACCGTTTTAATTAAGTTATTTGATTAAACTATTTTAATTAAATTATATCAATTTTAGAATTCAATTCACATACATACATGTATACTTTTGTTATTTTAAACTTTTTAAAACAACATACATATAATAATATATAATACATGTATATATATTAATTAATTAACTTATTTAATTAATTTATTTTATTAATCTTACTAATAAATTTTTTAAAATTTTGAAATTAACTTATATTATTTTTCAAACATTTTGAATTTTTTTATAATATTATAACTTTTATAATATGAATATATTATATTTTAAATTTAACTTTAAAACTAAAAATCTTATATTTTCAATTTTCAAAATAATTTGAAATTTTACGTTATACCATTTATAATATTTTTCTTATTTTAAATTTAAATTTTAAATTTCAAAATTTTATTTTAAATTTCAAGATAATTTTGAAATTAGCCCAAGGCCCAATTCAAATTAGGTCTTTTCTATTAGGGTTAACCTTTTGGGCTTACCTCATCATTTCGGGCCAGGCTAGTTGCCAGGTAGGGCAGAGTACTTGATTACCCAAACTCAACCTCAAACATTACTTTTTTAGACATCATACTATTATGGGTAGACTTTAATTAGTTAACCTTAACATGACTAATTTAGACTGCATAGGCTATTGGGTTCTGATACTATTGTTGTAACCAAGCAAGCCCACGGTAGAAGTTATGGATGAATTTCAATTTTTTTCCTTATTGGATCTTGATTGGGCCTATAAAGTCTAATTCATTTAGAACATTTCTGAATATTATTTAAATAAAATCTTTTATTTTGTTTTAATTTATCAAATATATATAAATTTATTGAATTTATATATATGTTCATTATTTAACGACGGCTTTTTCTATGAGTTAAAAAATCATCGAGAAAATTTTAATTATAAATAACAGCAAGCGCACGACGTACAATTTTAGTATGTGACGAGTACGGATCGATCCGCGGGAAAATGAATTGATTTAAAATTCTACTCAATCAAATTAAACCAAAAATTTGAGATGTGTTAACTACAAATTTCTAAAAACTAACAAAAACTAAAAGTGGATAAAAATATAAGAGTAAAAGGCAATTTAGAGGCAAATCCCTTCTCATGATCGCATAAATCAATATAATGAAATTATGATCTCTTTTTTTGGTCATTAGTGAATTTAGTTGATGTGTTTATCATAAGTATGTCCTATTTGTGCTATTAATTATTCCAACATAAACCATCACTACAGCAAAAAGACCCTACGATAGCGTCAAAAAAACGGTATTAAAGCCTACAATAGCGGTTTAATAAACGTTGTATAATGACATGTTATTAAAAACAATGAACAATATATAGCGCATAATAAGCGCTATAAAAAGAATTAATATAACGGCGCAAATAATCCACTATTTTAAACATTTTTATAGCGGCAAATTATGTGTTATTGATTACTATAATAGCGCTATTTGTCCGCTATGAAATTCATTATTAGTCACAAAATACTTTTTGTTTTTTCTAAGATAGCACTAATAATTCGCTATAAAAGTATTAATAGCAGATTATGAGCACTGTATATGGACACGGTATTGCAGATGTTGACTTGTCACAACACCAATATGCCGCCATAAAGATTCAGCTACAATAGCACTTATACTCTGGTATGATATGTTCTTTTATAGCGCTTACTGACCTATTATTCATCATTCTTTATAGCGCTTTTTATAACACCGTAGCGCTTTTTCTGTTATGCATATGTAATACTAACAGATTTAATAGCGATCATTCGATGCTATTAAATATTTATAGCGGTTTTCAGGTGCTATGGTTTAGTTTCACAATTCAAAAAATTTCTACATCCTATTCATAAACTACAGCATTAAATACCAATATCAAAATGCACAATAATAATCATTTTAAACATAAAATCAATTAAATAACACAAGAATCATAAAAGATAATAAATATAGAGATGTAACACATTACATTAAACATATCAAATATTCATACATAATATCTTAAGCTTAAACCACATAAATCAAAACGTAGTAGCAAATGTTTTAAGCACACCCCAAAAAATAGTAGCAAAGTTTAACAAAAAAACAAGTACATATTTAGTTGTTTGCATTAAAAAGAAGACCACAACTTTCGCATCCTTCTTCTTTCACACACCTGCAAATAAGATAAATATTTACATTAGGAAGAATATGAATAAAACACTGACAAAATTTGATTTTTAGATAGCACAGTGCAGTATGTGTGCATAAAGAGCTGTTAAGTTGAAACTAAGGCCTTTTTTAACTTGACTACAAAATACATCCAAGCCATGGAAAATCAAAGCAATCTTAAAGAATTTGAAATGAAGTGACAATAACAAAACCAAAATCAAGGGAAGAAAAATTCAACATAAACTTCCTATCATGCTTGAATCCTACATCCAACAGCACAAGGAAATATTTAGGGGCATTGAAGGTGAAACAATTGGTAGCATTAGTTGAAATGCGACTCTAAAAATTGTAAGTACTTGAACTTTTAAAATTGGTGGCAGTAGTTAACTACAATCATTATTTCAGGATGAAACAATTATTATTCATCATTAATTCATAATGATACAATCAATCTCTAAATGTTGATTTCTATTTGTCTCAATGTATCTCCAGATTCTCAATTGCTCATTCCGTTTTTATTATTATGAATTAATCTAATGAACTGAATACGATGTGTGATTGGGACAACACTATTTGGAGACAAGGACTCCACTCTAACTAAGTTAACATTATTCCTATTTAAATGCAAGAAACATAGTATAATTTGGTTATTATTGTGTCATGATGCAAAAAATAGCAAGTTTTCGACCACGAGAAGCTATTTGTGGATGACACAAAGGGGGAAGCAAAGATTGATATTCAGCCAATAGTTACAGCCGGTTTGACAATTTGGTTATTATTCCTTTTCAGCTTGCAGATACTTTTGCACAAGTCAAAGCGAACTAGCTCAATAGAAAATCAACAAGGAACTAAGTATTGCTAGATGAGTGAGAAAAAGACACAAATTTATAGACCATAGAAGAACAGCTGAACATGTTTCACTTTATTTCAATTCAGGGAGAGCACTGATTTAAAAGATTGGTTTAACATGGCCGCATGATCATTTTCATAGTAGTATTCATAATATAATTTTGAGTCTTGTAATAGGTTTATTGTTTTATGATATCATTTCAAGTCAAAAAATATATTTGCCCATGCATTTCGTTTTAAGGGATCCTTTTTGAGATACATTAAAATCTAATTATATACCAGTATGCATTTGTATGAATAGACATTCAAACTGTAAATGTACATATCAAATGTCTGCTCAAAGACATAATTTAAAATGCATGTTCGTAGAATAGGAAAATAAGACGTATGGCCATGTGCATGCACACATATATAATAAGTTGAGATCTGAAAATAAAGAATAGAACTTTGAAGCATAGTTCTTGACATTTCAAGTGGACATTAGTAAAAATCATAAATGTTAAAGGATAATTAAATAAATACAACGGGTATTAAAGTCAAAAAGTTTTTATCGACTCGATAAATATTTTAATGGTCAAAGTTTATATTAACATTTATTTTACAAACTAATGTAAGTAAGATAATTTTGAGTTTGAAAAATTATTTGCTTTAGTAAATGCTCTGATAGTTGAACAGTGATGAAAAATGTAACATATTAGACATAGAGCATTCATACCTTATATTTTCCCTAATTCTTAAATAATGTACTGCGTTGTATCTATGGTGTTATTTGGTTTTTTTAACAATATGCAATTGCAAATGAACATCTGTTAAAACATCTTTAGTATTTTGAGAAAATACCTAGCATTGGATAATGCAAACATATCAGCTATCCATCACCAAATTAATCAAGAGGGTCCTTTTCCTAATGTGCACAGCAGCAGCAGCCTACTTGCTATGATGCCAATTTTTTTCCTTTTACTTGAGTTTGTTTTCTTTTTCTTTCAAAAGGATTAAGATGTGCGAATAGCACTGCCTTAAAATTTAAGTTATGAACCATCTTACCATATGTTTTCAAAATACATGGATGATTAGGATGTGCTATTTCCTAATTGAACTTGTGAACTACCTTACCGCATATTGGTCAAAATCAATTTAATGTAATTTCAGAAGGAAAAACAAATTTTGATCAACTTACTATAATATCTACAACTGTTATATTCACTGGTTCGCCATTTTTCTGTGTGCGAGATTTGATCCAAACTTGACTTCTTGTGACGGAAGAGCAATCACTATTTTGCTTTTTCTACATTCAAAAGAACATAAAATAACAAATTGTATTAAGTAATAAGTTCATAAATATTACAGTAGATAAAATTACTCTTTTTCTTACCATATCTACAGCCAATCGAGCCATTCCTTTATGACTGCATGTATGTGGCAACTGTTTGTCTCTAATCACTTTTTTCTTCACGCTTAATACCTAAAATAAGAGATTTAAATAAATTATTTATATCCTTTATGTTCTTATATTTCATACAAAGAAATAAACAACAATAATAAAAAATTACCTGAAATTCCGAACTTGTTTTTGACTTTATAAATTTCTTCCACTCATTTATACTTTTGATGTTACTTGGCTTCAACTGAAGGTTTTCCTCCATGGACCTTGATTTAACTATTTGACGAACTAGTCTACATTTTGACGCCCGCCAAATACCTCCCATTTGCTTAAATATCAGTGTTTTTTGCCAATCTGCATCCAGTTTAAACCTCGCCTGCAACATTTTTCACAACAAGTGTCAATATTCTTGACATAAGAACACAATATTATAGTATTTGTTGATATCTTTAAGAAAACGTAACGGTAACGACAAATTTAGATGGTGCAATGGAATTTTTAAATTTCAATCATGGAATAATTTTTAATTCTTAAGTAATCAGGCTCAAGATCCTCAACTAGAAACGCATAAACTACAAATTTAGATGGCCTCCTAAGCAGATATTAATGATATTAAGGATATTCAAATTTAGATGATATTCAAATTTAGATGATTTTCAAATTTAGATGATATTAATGGCCTCCTAAGCAGATATTAATGATATCAAATGATATTAATGATATTCAAATTTAGATGGCCTCCTAAGCATAAACTGCAAGTAATTTTTAATTCTTATTTGCCTACCTAGATCGTGCCCAAATTAATGATATTCAAATTGATAAAAGTGCAAAAGCAGATTACTGGTTCTGGATTCTAAATTCGAAGGGGGTTTTTTCCTTCAAATCGGCTTGTGAGAATACAAGGACTAATCAAAAAAAAATCTGGGGTATCTCTTGTGACTACCAAATTTCAAACTGATCACCTTGTTATTGACTATTTAATTCAGAATTATATGACTATTTAAAATAATCTTGATAGATTAGCTGAAATGTATAAAAAACATCATTAATCCACAAAATCACATCAAAGTAGTCCTGGTTTGGGTACGCATTACAAAAGTAAAGTTATTTTTGTTTGGTGTCTCAATAAACAACATGGTAAGGTTCAAATATGCTAGAACAATCATCTGAATTACACATCTAAACAAGCATAACGCTAAACTCGATAGAAATTCAGCTTACTGAAATTGAAATAAGTATTGTGGATGTTGGCTATATATGGCATCCATTCATTTTCACAAACCACAAAGGTGCAAACAAGTGTAAACATAATACACTTTCGTCAACTTCTCTATGATACTAAGAGTGACAAAATCTAGCTAAAGTTTTGGTATGACCTCAGAAATTAATAATGTGGAACTGTTCATATTACAAATAAGCATTGTACACTATTCAATAAATATTGTACATGTGCATCCAACAAAAAACTTGAAGTCATGATTGCTTTATACGTCATTATGTGATATTTATTCTTGGCCTAAATTGTGACATTTATACAGCATATGAAGTATTTGAGTATGGTGCAAAGTAATAAGCCGCATGCATAAATTTACCAAGTCGCCTTCTATAGAAAACATTTTTGAAAATAATAAATAAATAACAAATAATAGATAATAAAAACTTGTGATAATTTATAAGTTGATGAACATAAGAATCTTCTCTAGCCTAACTGATGCAAGCTAATGTGGTATATTTTTTAAAACAAAATGGACAAATGTGTAAATAGTTAACATGTAATAGTATCATGATGCAAAATAATAGAAACATGGAATCCTTATCACTTAATGTTAATCTATGGTAAAGCGGTAATAACTTGTTAGTAAAAACTAAATATTAATTGACTAGCAAAAAAGTGTGCTCGGGTTAAACAAAAAAAAAATTAAACTAAACACATTACAATGTTGCTTGTTTAGTAAAGAAGATGCAGTGTTAAGAAGAAAAATAAGTCTTACTCATTTACAATTTACAGTAAAACAAACAAAACAAACCCCTAGCCAAAAGCATTATCAGTATACATTAAAATTTAACCAACTTTAGGCTATTTTATAGAAAAGGGAAAAGATTATGATTTTCTAATAGTTGGACCTTGTTAATATTTAATGGATGAAGCAGAAATTCATCATCAGAATCTGGTACTTTCACTATTATTGCTTTTATATTATACTGCAGTTGAAACTGAAACATAGAAATTGTTTAGCAAAAATACTACTTATCGTCCAGTAATGACAACTTGTAATTTGATAGTGCTAGGCACTTATTATAAAAAAGTTTGAAAAATAGACTTCTTACAATTAAACAAATATCAACAGTAGCATCTATCCAACAAATGTCTTAAGAATTTCTATTATGACTAGTACTAGTATATCAAGAATAATTGTTAACAAATTTCAATATAAAGTGAAGGGTTGAATTACCTTGTTGGTGAATCTTTGCATATTGTTGCACTACACATAATATTGGTCGAATGGGGAGTTCAAATAGATGAGGAATACCAAATTGTTCAAACACCTGTTTAAGAAAGATCAGTATCTTCTTTATAATTTCTATAAAAGAAAAGAAAATAATAATTAGAAAAGGAAAAAGAAGGTCAAAATGTCACGCTTAGTCTCTTACCCGAGAGCTAGAACCTTTACCAAAAGGATAGACCATTTTTCATCAACATCAAAGTAGCACATATTTAAAGTACAAAGTACGGTGATCCTGTTTAATCCAGTAAACCACTTTGAAGGAAAGAAAATGATTGACAAATTAACAAGAGATGGAAAGGGTAAAAATTGAGGCAAAAAAGAAAACGATTGATCATTTTTTTAAGAATGAAGTGATCTAGTATGAGCTTAGCATTAAAAAATATATACCATTGACTTTTATAGTTCAACACCAAGCCCATTTATTAAAATAATCATCTGTCCTCTTTCCTTCATAAATATTTTATTGACTTCATTCGTTGTTAGTAGATCCAATATGAGCTAGCATTATTTCCGTTATTAACTTAGTTTGTTTATTGTTGTCATTATCGTCGTCGTCGTTGTTAGTATTATTATTATTATTATTATAAGCTTAGTTAATTATTATAAACATAATTTACTGTTATTGTTGTTGTTGTTATTATTATAAACTTAATTAATTTTTATAAACTTAGTTAATTATTATTATTATATAAATTTAGTTATTTTTTATAAAACTTAGTTATTTTTATAAAATTTGCTGATCTTCATCTATACACTTAGTTATTTTCTATAAAATTTAGAAATTCATAAAATAAATTAGATGTAAAGATGCTGAATACCTTATAATTTATTATTGTTGTTACCATCATTATAAATTTAGTTAATTTTCTTAAACTTAGTTAATTTTATAAACTTTTTTAATTCTTATTAAACTTAATTAATGAAGTTAATTTTTATAAATTTAGTTCATTTATTATTATTGTTGTTGTTATTATTATTATATATAAATTTTGTTAAATTTTATAAAAATTAGTTAAGTTGGTTAATACTTTATCAGACCATTAGTATTGTTATTGTTATTATTATTCTAAACTTAGTTAATATTTATGAAACTTAGTAAGTTTTTATGAACTTAATTTGTTTATTGTTATTATTACTATTATGACTATTGTTGTTGGTAGTATTATTATAAAATTGTTAATTTATTATTATTATTATACATAAACTTAGTTATTTTTTATAAAACTTAGTTAACTTAGCTAGTATTTTATAATTTATTACTTTATTATTATCATCATCATCATAAACTTAGTTAATTTATTATTATTGTTATTATTATAAACTTAGTTAATTTTTATAAAACTTAATTAACGAATTTAATTTTTATAAACTTAGTTAATTTAATTTGATTATTAGTATTGTTTTGATTATATATAAATCTACTGATTTTTTATAAAACTTAGCTAACTTGGTTAATATTTTATAATTTATTAGTATTGGTATTATTATTATTATAAACTTAGTTGATTGTTATAAAACTTAGTTAATTTTTATAAACTTAGTTTGTTAGTTGTTAATATTGCTATTATGATTTTTGTCGTTGTTATTGTTCTGTTGACATGCTCTTTGAGATTACAAGGCTTTTTTCTATTGTTTTGTTTTTTGTTTGTTTGCAGAACTGTTCATCACTTGATGCTCATAAATAAAATTAACTACTACTAATAACCAAAAACCCCTCATTTCAACCGTGGCTTACGAAAATGATGAAACTATACTTCCTTATCAATAGTTGAAAGTTGTTGTGAACCATTGGTGAATCATAAGCACACCAAATCTGATAGGAATACCAACAAAGGATGTTAGTAATAGAATTGAAAATTGCAGTAATAGTAATAGTAGTAGTAATAAAGGAGAAGTGGAAAATAAAAAAAATTAACATGAGGAAAATAGGCAACAAAATAATATTTATGCAGCTGCAAGCGTGTTGCATGCTCATATGCTAGTTAATCTAAAGTAGAAAGATCATCTACCTAATCAGATCAAGAGAGGAATTCAGAGACTTCAAGGCATATTTTCCATGGATAGCAACAACTACTTCACCTAGAATCGACTGAAGCTTGGGTATGGGACCACTAATCTTTCCAATTAACTCTTTGACTATAGAGTCTAAGTTGTAACATACAATATTTTTATCATGCAAAAACAAGATAAGAAGGTAAGATTATGACACTGATATGCATAAATATTTAGGAATTTTATTAGCAACAATTACCTCCAAGCACCCTGCAACTTAAAGATATTGTTAGTTTCCTTGTTTAATTCTTCTCCAGTTGATATAAATAACTATGGATAAAACATAAACTAGACAATAAAAATACGACATTCCAATATGTGAGGCCCGTAAAAATTGGAGTCCTTAAGCGTTAATATTTTATTGTATAAAGTATACAGACAAATATATTTATACAAAAACATTTCTTTAGAAAGAAAAGTGGGAAAAATAGCTAAATATCCTAACTCATCCAATAAATTTGAGACTATCCAATAAAATTGTGGATGTTAAGCACCACACCATGATATATTTCATGATTATAAGTACACCATGATTGACAATAAATCATATTCAGAGTGATGGAAAAAAGGAAAATGTATGATGATTACAAATCACTTGCCGGAAAAAAGGAACAAAAAAAGAAGGTAAAAGAATGAACATCTACATAATTCAAGAAAGACATACCTATATACTACATATTTATTTGTCTTCAAAAATGCAACTATTTTAACTAGATTTTGACACAACAAAACTAAACAGCAGAACTTCTCTAGATTTAGAATGCCTACACAAATACAAATTTTCATTTCATTTGGCAGATAGGAACAATAACCAAGCTTCACGTAATGCAGCAAAAATATAACATTATACTAACAAAATCACTTGTTAATTAGGAGCGAACCTTCCGTTAATCTTCTTAATCTTTGCAGTCCCAGCCTTCTTGAAAATCTTTGGTCAACATATTATCAGGCACAGCTGGGTCCGACCAAAATAGAGTTGCACCTATCGACTTCATAACCGGCAACTGACTATCGGACATAGACTACACAACAGCAGGAAGATCGACATTATTCTTCTGGTAATGCAGCATCCCTTTAGGAAACCCAAACACTTCTCCTTTCATAATGAATTTTACAATATGTTTATTAACTGTGGTGATGGATACTGTATTCTACTGTCATTGAACAATTTTACATTAATATCCTTTGTTTTTGGGACATTTCAACAAAGAAGAAAATTCCATTTAACTGCATCAACACAACATATACATGATATTTAGATCCAATAAGAAAATTACGAAACATACACTAAATTTCACTCATGATAACGATTGTTCCACCTCCAGCATTGTGCTGTAGTAGCTCTAGGTCATGTATAAACCTTACCGCTATCTAAGACCATTTTGCCACAACATCCTTTAGCCAGCATCGCAACCTCCAGAACATCAAGCCTCAACCAAAACTCACATCTCCAGATTCGCGACTACCACCCACACATGCAAACGATGCTAGCTCGACCACCTTCCTTCACGACCATGACATCGCCAGGATGCTTGCGTCCCTCCTATTTTGATCATGTCATTCACTTCAGGTTGCAAAAAAATTTCCAATGTCGACTTAATTTGAGAATTAAAGTTAGGTGGGAGAATAGGTGACCAGGTATAGTAATAAGCAGTGAAAGGTGAGGAAGGTGGGGTCGGACGAGTTGTAGGAGATTCCGATGTCGCGAGGGTAACCGGGGAAGAGAGAGAGAATTAATATTAGGGAAGTTGTATTAGGTTTAGGGATTTGAGTGGGAGTAAACTAGTGGAAAAGCGGGAATGAAAATATTTACGGAAGTCGGCTATGTTGTCTAAGGAGCGTTACACACCAATTCTACTTTAATCAAAACAAATTAAAACAAATAATTACACTATTGAATAAAACGTTATCTATTTGCATTATGAAAACCAAATTTTCTCGTATTGCATCAAACTATAACACATCCGCTAAACCACTTATTAACTCTCATGAAAATGATAATGAAGTTAAAAATAAGATCTGTTCTAAGCATGATCTATACTATTGATTAGTAATATAGACTATCAAATTTTGATTCTAAAATCACTTCATTACCAACATCATATGTAGATGAAGAGGTAATTTGTGTTTATGTCTGTTTAAGCATAGCTTATCTGGTGTCAACAACATAGGCTATTAAATTCCAAGTTTAAACAACAAAATTTTACCAAATCAAAAATTCCATGAAGCACAAAAGGAGATCATAGATTTGCAAATATGTTGAATCTACATGATTAAGAGAGCTTCATTACCCCTAAATTGAAGTGGTTTATCTTCTCATATTTGTTATCATTTCAACAAATATAGAGTTTAACATAAACATAAACAAGAGGAAATGCAAGCAAAGTAAGAAGAGAGCTAATCAAAATAAAATAAAAGCTAATCTACTTGCATGAAATAAAACCACACTAATTGCATAAAGTAAGAAAAGTAATTAAAAGAGAATGAAATTAAATTTCATAAAAAATTACATAAGAGAAAAGTCTAAGAAGCCAATTAAAAGGGAAAGAGAGTTTTTTGTTTATTCTTGTGGCTACCACTAAACTAACTACAAGGTGGTGCTTAGAGTTTCATTATATAAATACCCTCTTAGGAAATGTCACCTCCAAGTAATCATTAGCATGAGCATAATCCTCCATTTAAATGTGCATGTAGCTTTAATCATGTATATTAGCTCTTAATTGGGGATCATGGTAAGTGGGTAGGTGGGGTCCTCCATGTTGCATGAAATGATTTATTTCCATCTTCATTTTGCCTTCTTCACTTGTGCATGCATATTTCCATGAATACTTCTTCATATTTCCATTCAAATTCCTACAAATAAAAATAAAATTCCCAAATAAATATTCTCAAAATTAATACATGCACAAAATGACCATTTTGCCCCTATATGAAGATGAATAAATGATAATTTGATGACAATTAAAATTTTGATTTAAACATGTGAAAATACCCTATATTCTCATTTATTTAATAAAATTAGATTAAATATGGAAGTAAAAATATGTACATTTACGTGCACATCAAATACCCTAACACTTATATTTTTATTCGCCCTCGAATAAACCAAAACTAAGATAAATCCGTTTTTGTAGGAAACACGATTGCGTTGAGCGTATGCAACAAGCCGTTAAACCTCTAGGTGTTCTTAGTAAGATGAGTGTTGTCTCGTGGGGGTTTTCAACGGATACTACTTACAAAATCCAAACGCAACATGAAAAATCCAAATGCAACATGAAAGTTCCTAAATGCAAGATTTATTTACAAAGATATGGATACAAGTTTTTGAAAATATTTACAAATGAAGAGTATACTTTTAAATTGACACGAATAAGTTAAATATAGGTTCTAGTCATCATCAAAGAAATTTAAGTCTTTTTACTCGTCAAAACATCCAACAAAAATTAAGTTATCATCACAATTAGACTCTAGTTTGGCTCGTTGTTTCGGTTGATAACATAGTGTAACTTTGAAATGGATCCTTAGTCGATTATCAAAGTTTTTGAAAGTGGTATTTTCATTTCATTTAAATAAGAAGTCAAATCAAATAAGTGGAAATAGTGCTTGGATTTCAATTGCTTACTCTCACTTTATTTGAAATTTTATTGATATCAATAATATTTACATATGCTTAACTCAGAAAACTGAGGCCAGATATACCACCCATGCACTGCCTTGCGGGCATACGTGAGGGGAATACGGAGCATGGCGAGTGTACACACAAGTGTGTACACCTATCGACCGTAGGCATTATTAATGAATGAATTTTTATATACATACACCTAACTCAGATAAACTGACGCCGGATATACCGATCATGCACTGCCTTTCGGGCTTACATGAGAAGGGTACAGAGCATGGCGATGCACACACTTACATGTGAACGCATGACTGTAGGTGTTTCTTATTTACAAAAACCAATTTCTATTTATGTTTTTTTTGAATTAATTTCTTTTTTGAAGAGAGAGTTTTACAATATCATCTTAGCACCACTTAACTTAGAAGATCAAAAATGTTATAGCCTTTACTTTAAAACAACCACTCTTTTAAACACAAAATTCAATTAGGATATACTTCATAATTAACACCCATGAACCTTCTTATATACTAGTTAAACCATCATTACTCGTAATCAAACTTTATTTTTATTTTTGATGAGACAAATAAATTTTCAAAAATTTCAATTTAATAACCAAAGTCCTATACTTATCCTATAGTGTTTTTTTAAAAGTAGCTAAAAAGAAAATTTGTTGATTTTTTTTTTAAGTTTTGGAAAGAAAATGCAAAAAATAAACCATGAAAAATCAAAAATGAAGATGAGACTCCCCCCCCTCACACTTGATTTTGACCATGTCCCCACATTCAACCCAAGTGAAAGGAGAAAAATAAAATAAAAATATGACCTATATTTTTGCATGAAAATGAAACGTTCATTATTTACACGACATTAGAAAATATATTGTTAAAGAGTAAATGAAACGGTCTTTCAAAGACCAATTCATTTGTCTCGTCAACTATGAAAGACACAGCTTAAACATAGAAAACCAAATCATAAAAGATTTCAAAGTTGAATGTCGATTTGAAAAAAAACGAACGTTGTTTTATTAAAAACCATGTGACTTGTTTTATTTTCGATGATTTTCGGGGTAGATAGAATAATTGGTTAAAGTTCAAGTTTATTTTCACCAAATTGAAATTCAAGCTTATCATTGAAAACTTCTTCAGAATTATTGAAATTAAAATCAAAATGGTGATTTAAATCTTTTCCTTCAGATTTAATACAACTCATCTTCGAAATGTCCCAAAAATCTGTGTTCACAAAATTCATCTTCCTTTGTTGAATTATTCATAACTTCATTGCATATATCATGCTCAAAATCCAAAGTTGTTGTATTCAATTTTTCCAAATCAGAGAAAGGAAGATCAATTTTAAATTTGGTTCCATACTCTCAAAAGAATTGAAATCCAACTCAATTACCACATTTTCAACAACTTCATTAAGATTGTCATTGTCAATTTCAAAATTTATTACCTCAAAATCGTCAATTTTGGTAAAAGGTGCATTATTATTTGACTCGTCGATCGTTGGGTTTTGATTTTGTTTCTCACGTTGTCTCATACATGTATCAAACAATAAATCCGTGTGATTTTTCTCATTTTCTTCCATTCGCTCAATGAAATCAAATTTATAATTATTAACTTGAGCATTTTCAATTTGAAATTGTTGAGAACAAAAATTGTCAATTGCACCATAGTTGAGATTATTCTCATTGCCAAAATTGTTTAAAATGTGGTTCACATTTCCATTTTGACTTTGAAATTCATTTTGGAGTTCGAAGTTGTATTGGCATGAGTTATAATCGACATCATTTGAATTTTGAAGTGAATTCAAATTTTGATTATTTTGAAATCCTTGACTTGAGTTATTGCACAAATATGAATTACACAAATCATTTATCCTTTGATCATTTTGTGTAGAGAGTTCAAGTAAAGACGAAATAGTTTCAATACTCTTTTCAAGACTTGAGGGTTGGTCATCATTCTGAAAATTTTGTTCAAAATTCAAATTGTTTGTACAATAGTTGTCATTAAAATATCCATAAGAATTTAGTGTGAAATTATATGGATTATATTGATTTTCACAACTATTGTAGAATTCCGACGAGTAAGAAAATTCGAGCATTTTCAAAATGTTTTTTTTATAAAGGAAAACTATTTACCAAAAGGAATTTATTTTTCAAAAGGGAAATTTGATTTTTTTTTTCTTTTCTTTCATATGTTTTTTTTGAAAAGATTTTATATTTTTTCTGGATTTTTTGTTTTTTCTAAAGGAAACTATTTTTTTATTTTCTATTTTAATTGAAAATTTTCAAAGGAAAAGATTTTAAAACCAAGTTAAGGAAAATTTACCATTTTTGTTTGTTTTGGATTTTGATTTTTTTAAATATGCATGAATTAATGCAACTAAATGAATGCAAAGGACTTAATTGCAAATTTTCTGTCCTAAGTAGCTCCTAACCAAAAATTGTATGATCACGCTTTGTCTTAATCCAACAAAATAGTTCTTAGCCAAGTAATGGGCTGGATTTATCGGTGCACCACGAATCACCATAGTAATGCAGCCGAAGGTTTAAGTACCTTTAAAGAAACAATCAGTATAATATTTACAAATCATCATAATATTTATAACTGATTATTGCTTTGCCGTAGCCTAGACACCAAGAATATAAATTCTTCAAACGAACATAACTTGTCAATATACAATTAAGCCCTAGGTGAGCTCGTGACTCCCTTAAGTCAAGCGTCTAACCGTTATTATTAGCAAATTCTAAAATGAAATGGGATTTGTGGGCTAAGGAAGGGGTGATGAAATCCCCCACCTTATGTGGATTAGGGTATTGCCCTTAGAAAAGAAAATAAGATGGTATAAATGCAAAATAGAAATTAAACGTGAATTAACGATGCAACTACGAATGAAATTTGTTTTTATAAAATGCAAGCAACCAACAATGTAAAGCTAATAAAAATAAGAGATGAGACCATAATACCAGTGCATGCAGAATTATTTAGCAATTTATTTTAAAGCGGCCAATTTTTTTATAAGCAAGCAAGCAATTTTATTTTTAACAAGCTAATCTCTTCTTTTTGATTTTTTGCTTTTGCAACCTGAAACTAAAAACACGATATATACAGTCTTTTTATATCAAAGAAGAAACTAAAACAAAACAAGTGAAAACAAAACAAATTGAAGTTTGTTTTTTTAAAGAGATGCATTGAACAAGAACAAAACAAACTAAAGTTTTTTTTAAAGGGTAAAAGAAAACAAAACTAAAAGAAAGCAACTTTTTTTAGAGATAAACAAAGTCAAATGAAAACAAAGACAAACAAAACAATTTTTGTTATTTTAAAGATAGATGATTGTTCTTTTTTTGTTAAAAAAAATCAATTTATACTTTAAAAACAAATAAGCCCAGCCCACTACTGGCTTTCTAACAAAACACAACTACTTTAACAAAACAAATCCCCTTTCTCTCGTAACTAACCCAAACACAGAAAGATTTTAAGCAAATTCATTCCGTCGAAAGTAAAACTCTTAATAATTTTTTTTTGCTCAATTCATGCGATTCGATGTTCGAAGAGGGGGATTGTGGTCATGTGGGGAGGAAGGCAAAGGCACGTGTCGGATTGATCTTAATTTTAGATGTTGGAGGTAGATTTAGTGATTGAATGGGTAAGTTAAGGAAGTGGAAGTGGAAGGTGCTGGCAAAGTTCAAGGAAATGTTCAGTGATGTAGTGAAGGGGGGAAACCAGAAGTGGTTGTTGATGGTGTTCTGAGTGTTGATTGTGAAATGATGTGCAGTTTTGATATGGGGACGTGCAAAAGCTAGAAGTGAGATGAGGAAGTGTTGAATGTATGGTTGTGGGAGGAGATGGCTGATGGTTACTTTGGTATGACAAGCAGATGGTCAGAGGAATGTAATGTGTTGTGAATGTGGAAGTATAACAGAAGTGACACGTGACAGGGGGATGATGTTAATGTTGAACTGGTGGTTGTGAAGTTGCACTGTGATAATGAAGGATGGTCAAGTTGAAGTGGTAATGCAACAATGGGTGATGGAGGAAGGTAGCAAGGTCTGGTGCACTGTGGTCAAGTATGTAGAGAATGAGATGATGTGTTTGTAAGTTTACTGTTGTGGGTAACTGTGATGGTGACTGTGATGGTAAAATGGTTGGGTGATTGTGATATGTGTTGCAGGTAGTGGCTACTATGGGTGTTGTAGACAGGTGGATAAATGGTGATGCTGGAGTTTTGTTGAGGTTGTTATGGCAGAGGAGATGTTTAGAGGCAGGTTTAGGTTTGTTTTTGAGAATGTTGGCAGTGATGGAATCTGAACAGGGTGTTTGAACTGTGCACATGCACAGTGAAGTGTGCAAGGGGGTTTGGTGCACAGTTTTGAAGGAAATAAGTGAAGTAGTGATTGAAAGTGACTAGAGGCAATGGAATTAAAGTTAGGTGAATATGAATGACAGTTATGGTGGATGATGATGTTGTTTGAGGAGTTGCAGGCAATGCGTATGAGTGGCAGTTTGAATGAATGCAAGGTATATGTAGGTAGCAGGGTTGTTGTTGAATGTAAGGTAGTGGTTCTGGTCAGTGATGTGGGGTTGGGTAGTTATGGATGATACTTGGTGTTGCTGATATGTGTAGGAGCAATGGCCAGAGAAAGGCACTGATATGCACAATGCAGTAGCTTGGTGTTGTGGTTATGTGGCTGTGAAAGTATGAGGCAGAAATGATTGGAAGTGTTGTAGAAGATGTGGTGATGGTGTAGTTTTGATGGACCGGCAGTGAATGGTCAGGGAGGGTGTGATAATGGTGTGCAGAGAATGGTAAGGCAGATGCACAGAGGCAAGGGTAGGAGATTGGTTTGATCGAGAAGTGGTGAGTAGTGTTGAAGGTTTGTTGGAGAGGCTGGAGTGCAGGGAATGACACGCAAAACGTATGAATAGATATGATGGTATGTATATAAGAGTGGAAGCAGATGGTGTAAAATGTATGCACAGTGTGCACAGTTTTATTTTTAAAAAAGAAAAATCTAATTGTAAAATGTAAATGTAAATGCAATAAAAAATTTTTTTAGAAATGAACTTGTGTATTTTTTTTATGTAGAAATGAAAATGAAAAGCTACAAGCACACAAACAAAGATGAAAACAAAAATCACACAACAAATACACAACACAAAATATTTTTTTTAAATGCAATGCACACACAAAATTAACACACATAAAATCAAACAGCAAATAATTCAAAGAATAGAAATAAAATCAAATTAATTCTCCGGCAACGGCGTCAAAAACTTGTTTAACGATGGTATTTCTATGAGTTAGAAAATCGCCAATAAAATTTTAATTAAAAATAACTGCAAGCGCACGACGTACAATTTTAGTACATGGCGATTACGGGTCGATACACAGGGAATTGAATTGATTTAAAATTCTACTTAATCAAATTAAACCAAAAATTTGAGATGTGTTAACTACAAATTTCTAAAAGCTAACAAAAACTAAAAGTGGATAAAAGTATGAGAGTAGAGGGCAATTTAAAGGCAAATCCCTTTTCATGGTCACATAAACCAACACAATGAAATTATGATCTCTCTTTTTGGTCATTGGTGAATTTTGTTGATGTGTTTATCATAAGTGTGGCATATTTGTGCTATTAATTAGCCCAACATAAACCATCAAACTATGACACACCTACTAAACCACTTGTTAACTCTCATGAATATGAAGAGGTAATATAGACCATCGAATTTTGATTCTAAAATCACTTCATTGCGAACATCATATGCAGATGAAGAGGTAATTTATGTTTATGTTTGTTTAAGCATAGCCTATTTGGTGTCAACAACATATGCTATCAAATTCAAAGTTTAAACAACAAAATTTTACCAAATCAAAAATTCATGAAGCACAAAAAGAGATTACAAATTTGCAAATATGTTGAATCTATATGGTTAAGAGAGCTTCATTACCCCTAAATTGAAGAGGTTTAGCTTCTCGTATTTTTTATCATTTCAAGAAATGTAGAGTTCAACATAAACATAAACAAGAGGAAAATGCAAGCAAAGTAAGAAGAGAGCTAATTAAAATAAAATAAAAGCTAATCTACTTGCATGAAATAAAACTACACTAATTGCATAAAGTAAGAACAATAATTTAAAGAGCATGAAATTAAATTGCAAAAAAAAATCACATAAGAGAAAAGGCTAAGAAGCCATTGAAAAGAGAAAGAGATTTTTTGTTTATTCTTGTGACTACCACTAAACTAACTATAAGGTGGTGCTCAGAGCTTCATTATATGAACATAAGGGTATTTATACATGCCTAAAACTCTAATCCATATTTTTGGGGACTACCCAAAATACCCTCTTAGAAAACGTAACTTCTAAGTAATCATTAGCATGAGCATAATCCTCCATTTAAATGTGCATGTAGCTTTAGTCATGTGAATTAGCTCTTAATAGGGGATCATGGAAAGTGGGTAGGTGGGGTCCTCCATGTTGCATGAAATGATTTATTTACATCTTCATTTTGCCTTCTTCACTTGTGCATGCATATTTCCATGAAGACTTCTTCATATTTCCAATCAAATTCCTACAAATAAAAATGAAATGCACAAATAAATATTCACAAAATTAATACATGCACAAAATGACCATTTTGCATCTATATGAAGATGAATAAATAATAATTTGATGATAATTTAAATTTTGGTTTAACATGTAAAAATACCCTATATGCTCATTTATTTAATTAAATTAGATTAAATATTGAAGTAAAAATATGCACATTTACATGCACATCATTTATACATACATATATACATACATATACATACATACATATATATATATATATATATTTGATGATAATTTAAATTATTGTTTAACATGTAAAAATACCCTATATGGTCATTTATTTAATTAAATTAGATTAAATATTGAAGTAAAAATATGCACATTACATGCACATCATTTATACATACATACATATATATATACATACATACATACATACATATATACATACATATATACATATACATATACATATATATATATATACATACATACATATATACATACATATATACATATACATATACATATATATATATATACATATATACATATATATATATTATATCGTATACATAAAGATATGTGTGTGCAGGTGTAAGTTGTCTACTTATGTAAGGTATAACATGCCCGTATATGGATGTTGGAATTTACATCGCAACGGACACGTTAACTCATTCGATATGCAAATATATGTTGTCCTAATATATTTATGTGTATAAATACTTACTTATATAAATGTTTTGTGTGTATAAATATGTACATAATAAGTTTGTTTGAATAATTTTATGTAATATATAATATATATATAGATAAAATAATATATATATATATGTATGTATATTATTATAATATATCTATTTAAACGTAAGTAAGCTATTAAAATATTACATAATAAAAAAAAATTGTAAAACCATGAATAAAATATGTACTAGTATATATATAACAATATAATAATATTTTATATTTATTTTAGTATATATATGCGTATAAATATATTTATAATATACAAAAATGTATATATAAATTAATAATAAAAAAATTTCTTAAATTCCAAATCGTGTGTACAACATAGAAAATTTTCATTATTAATTTTATTATTTTAAAATATATTTTAATTGAACATTCATTCGAAATTACATAAAATATTTATAAATTTTTTTTCAATCCATTTTTCAAATTTTAAATTTCCAGTAAATTTAAAATAAAGATATTTTGAAGTTTGGAAAAAAGTTTCACAATTTTTTTGGTTAAATTTTATTTATAATTAATTTATTAATTTTTGGTTGATTTGAATAATAATTTTTGAGAATAACAAAAAAATGTTTTTGATTTTTATTTTCTGGCCGAGAGCCTATCTGATGTTAAAATAATTAAAAAAAATTACATATCATATTTGATTTTATATGATTTATGTAGTATATTGATTAAAATAATATAATATAATTATAAAAATTATTTTTTCTATCTAAAATTACTATTACCATGAATTTACATATATAAAATTATATGATCAATTTTAACCATAGTATAATGTTGTAATTAAATATAAACCTTATGTACTTAATTAAATAATAAATATATATAATTTAATAACTATTAAATAATTTGTATATTATGTTGCTGTACTGATTTGATATGTAAAAAATAACAATTTTTTTATAAGTATATACATACACATAACTAAACCAATTTGTGACAACTTTAATTCATATCAAAAGCATCACCTAACTAATGATATAATAATATATACACACACATAATAAAATATAATTTAGAGAATTATAAACTATAATTTGATAAAACAAACCTAAGAACTAAAACCTTGAAGTACACCTTGAAAGGATGAATTTCTCTTTTGAAACCTTTTCTGATTCGGTAGATTGCTAGTCCTTGAACCATTAATGTTTGACTGTCAAATAGTAATCAACTTTGAGTTAATTTGAACTTGATATGATGGAGCATAAATGGAGCAATTTCGGCCAATATGATGGAGATGGCGGCTAAAATGTCCTAATGAATTTAGTTTAAGTTTGCTTATATAGTGGATAAAAAAGAGGGAAAAGTGGATCTCATCCCACATAAGTCCCCCTTGATCCGAACCATCCAAAATCTAGCATATAAACCCTATTTTGAGTCCTCCCATGTCATGTTGCTGTTGAAAATTTCACCCATCATGACGGGCCAAAAACCCATTTAAGCCCAAAGAAAATATTTTTTAATGAAGTCCAATTTTATCACTATCGTTATCGTATATTGATTAATATATTTGTAACTATTATAAATATGTTTAAAATATTTTTTCCTCAAATCATAATCAAAATTTTATAGTTAATATTTCATAAATATTAATTAAATTAATTAATTTATAACATTATAAATTAATTAAAT
Organism: Allium fistulosum; assembly: GCA_030737815.1. NCBI lineage: Eukaryota > Viridiplantae > Streptophyta > Magnoliopsida > Asparagales > Amaryllidaceae > Allium > Allium fistulosum. The sequence goes on from CM060901.1 coordinate 974,695,531, forward strand.
CGTTTTGACAAAAGAGAATTCATTATTTCGGTTGTATGACCCGCGTGGTGTAAATTTTGTTAGCGATTAGTATCAAACTATTTGAATATGAACATACACACGTCACTCAGCAGGTGGTGTGAAATTTGGCCGAATTTATCACTTAATTGATTTTGGTAAAATCGAATTTCATTTGGTTAAGCGTTACTTGATTGTAACTTTTATTTACACCAAGTCTCTTCGTCAAAACTATATTACCATAGACTTATGGAATTTAATAATGATCAAAATTCCAATATCGTCCAGATTCAACAAAATGGTCCAAACATGAAGTCCTTGGTTTAATAGTTACAATTATTATTAACTAAAATGCTCTAGTCAGAGACTTTGATTTGAGTTGACTTCAGTTGACCATTATACTGATCCCATATAATAAAGGAGATGAATCCTCTCTTGAATAGTGTTTCACTCCTAATACTTCCACTCGACCTAACTATAGTCACTCAATGGATTCCTTGCCATGATTTGACAATAATCAAAGCAAAGCTTTTATATTGAAGATCGACAATATTCTCAAGTCAAGAGAACTGTGCAAATTAGTCGCATCGATATTTTTTGTTTGACTTTAGTTATGTTAACCAACGAAAAACTATCGAGTCGGCTATTCCATAGTTATCCAATGAATACCAGTACGTAACCTCTTAGTGCCCCCAGCAGTCATGAATAATACACTGACCAAGATTTGGAGAACGTTACGTACTTTAGTCTAAACGAATACATCGATATCTAGTCTCGATGCATCTTGACTAGGAACATTTAAAATGGCATATTTGTTTTCATTGCGATAAATTACTTACGATCACAACATTTTGTAACTACTATCACAAATCATACCATTTATGGAATTTTAATTAAATATACCTTTAACTAAATTAATTATTTAATATAACACGTTATATCAAGTATATATAATATAAAGAAAACACATTTGAATTTGAACAAGATTGGTTATCGAGTTAGATATATGTGACAAATTGTATAGTTTCCCCTAGGGCATACCCCTGACTCTATCAGACATTTGATTAATTAGGCCATCATATCTCCTGGTTCGGGGGAATTTCGATCGGAGCGGTCCTCCATTCTTTCCCTCCTAGGAGATTGACCTCTTCATTCCTCCTTATGATGGTTGCAATATCGTTCTCAAGCATGATCTCGGCTCTTGGACCATTCTTAATAGTCCCTTGTGTTTTGTTGGTAGTAGGATTAATATGAGTAGGAGAATTATGTTAAGAGCGTGAAGCGGTAGCCATGATTGGACCATATTCAGTACCAACCCAGTTTGACTTGGTATCGAATTGTTCTTCGACCCCTGCTTCGGCCTATACCATTGCTTTCTCTACTTCTGCAGCGTCCCTTCGTCTAACTATTTAACTATATTGGTTGCACTCGATACCGAAGTATGACCTTTTTTCTGACACCGTGGATCGGGATCTGTCTTGTCCAACAGTGTTAGGACCAATGGTTTACTGTTGCCCTAAGTGGGTCATAACCTGGTTCACAATTTCTTATTGTTGGGTGATAAACCATTCGTTCAACTCGACCATAACTTTGCCAAAGTCACCACTGATAACACTATCCATATGTCCCGCAGTGCTTGCTAAGTGATATGCTTGATCAGTTGCGCTGATGTTTCATGCACTCTAATTGGTAGAACTGGATCTAATTTTTTATTTAGGAGGTATATTGAGAAATCTCTCAGTGAAAGAACCAAAAAATTTTGCTCAAAAAATAGGCAAACACCTCCTGGTTATTGTTGTAGAATAGCAGATACAAAGTGTGTTTCATAATTGTTTTGTATATGTTATTTACGAACTTTAGTAAGCAAATCAAATACAGACGATAAAAATGTCAAGTACAATAAGTAAAGCATGCATAAATATATAGTAGTTCGGCAATCTTTGCTCTACGTCCACTTTGTATCTTTTATTATGATTCTACAATTATAATTTCTATAGTGCTTAAATGATCTCTCTGGATCGATTATAATAATTGTGGATTACTAGATCTGTGATTCACAAAGCCCTAATGCCATAGATCTAGTGGATGGTTCCCCATAACTCGATGGACCAAATGATCACTAATAGAATTTTGTTTATAGACATTGCATCTTTTACATTAGGTAGAAAAACACATGATGTTAAAAATTAACCTAACATCATTATTTTATTATCGATGTTGTATAAAACACAAACATCACATTGATTTTCAAAGCGATGTTAAAAATCTTTTTATGATCTTTATTACATCATTCATTTACATTGATTTTCATGGGGATGTTAAAATTTAAGTTCCAAATTTGTAAAATAGCATGGAAAAACTAAGTGTAAATATTGTGAGAGAAAATGCGGAATATACCAAAATTGAATTCCCTTCGGAAAACCAATACGCCATCATAACCTGCATAAATCAACCAACCACACCCAACTGGTTTCCAAATCTCCTCCCTTCATGTCCAGTTGAGTTCAATATCCTATTTACCCTTAGTTTCGTCGCACTCATCGATTCTCTGTATCTGAGGCCATGGTAAAATCCGAGGGTAGCACCGCCTATGGTACAATTGTTATTTTTAGGGGACATTATCGTTTTGGGAGCACTACGGTATGACATGGGTTTGGGTCGGTTGAACCCAAAAAAAGTAGCACGTTTTTCATTTTTTTTGTAAATTGGTCATTTTTTCTTACCATTGTTATTCACAATCCGCATCATTAAGAACCCTCCAACCAGCTTTAGCGACATCATCCAAAAATCACAAAGCTTCCTCCAAATTTTTTTCCCAAAAATTACCCAGCTCCCTCCAAAATTATTTCACTTCCCACCGAATCGTCCCTTAATTTCTCCTTCACTTTTCTTTAATATAGAAAATATAATATCTTCCTCCTCAAAATATTCACCATCTCCCAAAATCAAAATTTAGCCTTTTCAAAATTTTTGCCTAAAAGAAAAACCGTCATCTCAAAAATGAAATCAGAAAACTCACTACCAAAGGTAGCTCGAGCTTAAGGTCATGATGTTCGAGTTTGTGCTGCTGCCGGCTTGAATTCCTCGACAAACTGGAAATCTAGTCGCGGGTTTGATGTTCGATTCAATCGATTTTGGTCGATTGCTCGACTCAACTAATTTAATGTTCAAATGAGTGTAGTCGGTGAAGTCGCGATTGGCTATTAGATGATCAATTTGTTAGAGGTAGGGTTCTCGATTTTGTGATTCACGATTAGTGGATTTGAGGTGTTTGATTTAGGTAAAGACGATTTGGGGATTGCAGTTAGTGGTGAGGCAGGTCGGGGATGGTGAGACGATTTCAGGCGATGGAGTTGTTGTTCGAAATGGTATAACAGGGTGGAACTATGGTGGTGAATGTGGTTGTATTGTTATGGGTTGCGACGGTGGAGAGCTTATAGGCAGGGGTATGGGAGGAGGAAGTATTTGTAGGATTTGTGGTGTTTGGTTGTTGGGTGGTCTAGGAGGGTGATGGGTTGAATAGAGTTTTGTGGGTTGCTTTAGTTGAGGTTGATGATACAAGATGCTACTATGGTAGTAGTCCAGGTGATTGACGGGATTTGAGATTGATTGAGTTTTGGTGAAGTGGTGGCGCAGTATTGAGGAGGTAGATGGATTGTTTGGATTTTGTTGAGGGGATGGAAGTGATGTTAATGATAGCAGATAGAGGTGATTGGTGAATTTGGTCTGAGGAGATGGTGACTGGTTGTTCAAACTTGGTTTTGGTGAAGTGTAGGAGGAATTATTACTACTATTGGGATAGTGAATGACTGGATGTTTTAGGCAATTTTGGTGATTAGGTGGTAGGTGATGGTGTATGTTTTGCTGAGTGGCCGAGATGGTCAGGATGGTGAAGTGCTGTAGTTTTAGGTAAGAGGCTATGTTTGCAGAGGAAGTGTTGATTCATTGTGATGGAGGAGTGGATGTCGGTGTTGATGTGCAATCAGGTGCAGGTTTGCTTGGTGGTTGGAGTTGTGTGCATGTCTCGAGTATAAATGAGCATGTGTTGGTGTTGTAGTATATGTTGTAGACACGAATGGGTAGAGTGTTTGTAAGCTAGAATTAGTCATATGCAAACATTGTGGCTTGTGTGTGTATAGTAGCGATCACCAGATGTTTGTGGAAATGGTTGTGAAGGCATGGTATGTGTAGAGATGAAATGGGGTACAGGAACCATACATGATGCACTGCTATGGGGACGTGAACTGATCATATGATGTGCTGCTATGGAGTGTTTGATGTTCAGAAAGTGGGAGAAGTGTGTGCGTTTGATGTTTATAAATATGAGGTGTAGTCTATGAGTATGAATGTTTAACATTACGTATTATGTATTAAATTTGTACTACGAAATATTATGTGTTTATACTATTGTTTGTTGTATATATAACCGTCTTTAACATTATTAAGTATTATATGATGTGCTTAAAACATACTAACATCACAAATTACAATTATAAAATTGATCACAATTATAACAAACCGATGTATATGACATTCAATAACATCGTGTCTGATAGAATAAGCTATGTGTAGCTAAACCGATTTACATCGCTAATAAGTTTAAATCAGATTTAGGATGTACATATAGACATCAGCTATAAACCGATGTCTAAACTTTTGCTATTTTTAACATCACCGACTAACACATCGGTACATTTTTTCATAGACATTAGTCCTGACCCGATGTCCATGAACAAAATTCTAGTAGTGGATTGAAGGTGACTAGATAATAAATGAGATGATTCCTTTTTGTCTAAAAGTGGTCCAGGGACTTGGTTGGGCAGAGATTCGGTTTGGTAAAGATTCATTTAGGCAGATATTCGATTAAGAAGAGATTTAAGTAGGTAGAGATCCGGTAGGAATAGATTCGATTAGGATGAGATTCAGTTAGGAAGTGATTTAGTTAGTTAGAGATCCAATTAGGTAAAGATTCATTTAGACCAAGATTCAGTTAGGAAGATATTCGATTAGGTAGCGATTTTGTTAAGTAGAGACTTGGTTAAGCTAAGATTTAGTTAGGCAAAGATTCGGGTTGATAGTATATAGTGCTCCAAACTTGTCGGTCATTTCTGCTCATCCCTCTGGTCCTCATAGATGTGCTTATCCATCAAATATTTATAAGTGTGAGGTTTAACCGTAAATGAATGGATAGAAAATGATTGGGTAGTAAGCAGTTAGGTAGCAAATAGTTAGGTTTATACTCCCTCCCAAACTATTTCTAATGTTCAACACTTACTCCTTACCAAACCGTTTCTCCTTTTCCTTTCCAGAACAATCTTCTTTATTCATAACTTCTTTATTTTAAGTCAAAGTTAAGTGAATTTTGGATCATCTTCGTATCATCATATAGAACACTCCGATGTCTTTGAATATTCCATTTGGATGAAGTAGATAGAACCTTTAATGCTGGGTCCCAAAATCGGTTGGATGGTGGATCGATTTCAGATGACCGTATCTTTCAATTTGTAAGTTGAATTGAGAAGTGGTTTCGACTAAGGTGCATGTCCTGACCTTGCCCATATTTTCCATTTGGTTTTGGTGTGTTCCAAGAATATACCAAAATTTCCCTTTTCTTGACCTTGTAATTAGGTAATGGCACTCTTATCACGAACCTTCCATTTATTTCTATGCTCCTTAGCATTTTTTGTATTCATCATGCTATGGACGAAAATGCCCACAATGGTGGACAACCATAATGTAGATTGAGGATGTAAAGTTTGATTTCAACAGCTTTCGATTTACTAGCAGGCACCGGTGTAGAGTTTCAAGTTTAGGTAGAGATGGAAGGAAAAATAAGGAAAATGGTTTGGAAAGATAGTGGGACGGATAGTAATGTTTATACTGTTAAAAAAATAAAGTTGCCACCAATCTCGAAGATTATGAAAAATACAAATCTAAGATTGAATGGTGGATTTTAGGGAGGGCTTTGCTCTTTCTCGGGCGGGATAAATACCGTGCATAGTTTTGGATTTATTTTAGAGCATCTAGGAGCACAAGTGTATTGTATTGAAATGATGGTTATTAGTGTTTCCTACAAATAGAATCTGGATCCTATTTTTACTTCTAAGTAATAAAAGTAGGCCATTGTTAAAGGAACTACATAAATGACAAAGAGTGGGCCATATTTTAGGCTCCTTAACATTTTCAGCATTTTTATAACTACTATTTAAGAGGACTCTAGACCATTAAACCTCCTTATCTATTTTTGGAGTCTCTTTAACAATGCCCTAAAAGTAATATATACATTTGAACTTTCAACATGGGTTTTGAGTCCATGCCTTCCTTCCTATAACAGTGAAAATATAATTTTAATTTATTATATGATTTTCATAAATCGTACATAGAAATAAATCAACTCCATGGACATAATGGTTGTTCAATTTCACAAAGGTAAAATCCAACATTTTTTTACCAAGATCCATACGAGACCATGGACGCGGTGTTTAGTATGGACAAAGGTAACATCAACATGGATTAATCCACATTTATTTATGCCATGTAGGAACATTATTGAATCAAACAATATATCATAGCAATTTTTCTTTCTTATTGTTGTGTGTTTGGCATTGCCGGAATGGTTTTATAAAGATTTTGGTTGATGTGCATTGAGGGGAGAAAATGCTGCAAAAAATGCTTCAGGAAAGGCATCGGATATGGGTAATAAAGTCCGTTTTATGCCATCGTTACACCATCGAGAAGGTATCGGAAAGACGTCAATAGGATGTCAGAAATGGTTAAATTTTCCTACATGTAGATGTCAAAATGGCAACAATAAACCGTAAGATAGTTGTGTTGGGATGGTATTATAAAGAATGATGTCAAGATGGTGTCAAAAAATGATCTCACGTATCACTGGTAAGGAGTAGGAAATTTATGTCATACAAGCTTTTCTCTGACTCTATATGTAGAGTCAGAATGGCATCGAAAAATGAATTTTTGACACTACGATGATGCCATATTTGCATCAGAAATGAATGTTGTTCCTGTAGTGTTATCTCTCAAATGAATAATATAGATACATCTGATCCAATAGTCCAAATCATTCTTCATTCAATAAATATCATTGGGTACTTTATCCTTAAGGAAGATTTTTAAAACACTCTTCCCTAAGTTTCAAAATGCATGGCAGCCCCCTTCTAGAAACGCATTCCGTAAAACACCCCTTTAAATATTTCTAACAATTTTTTCCATAGTTTGCATCCGTATTGCAATGACAAAAACTTGAGCAACTTTCAAACAATTTTTTTGGCAAATATTTATAGTTTAGACTAGAAATTTGTAGAAAAACTATAGTTTGTAGAAAACTATAAATATTTGCAGTAAAAATTACAAATTTTCAAAAATTATTTTTTTCTATTTTTTTCTTAAAAATAACAGCAAAATAGCGCAGATCAAAATTCTAAAAAAACAAAAATAATAATAATTATGGAACATATGGAGTGATGTTTGGAGAAACTAGATTTTGGGAAGGGGGCCGCTGCCTAATAAGTTTGTAAAGAAGGGTGCGTGCCTAATTTTCACTTATCTTTAATTCTATAAATAAATATATTTTTAAAACATTCTACACTAATATCTTAATATATCCTATACTAAGAATTCTATTGAACAGAGTCAAAAATAATTTATATAATAAAAAATCAGCCCCTTTTGAGAAGATTTTGACTTTGGAGAGCACGGTACGAAGAAAGTTGTGAGATGTGTTGGGGGATATTGTCTATCGTTGGCCTCTATGGTAGAATCAGCTGGGGAGGCCTTGGTTTACCCTTTGGCAGATGTTAGAAGTTCGAGTCCGCTTATCTATAGCCCATGCACTATGTTTATTTTTCAACACCCAACATCTCCCCGCCTCTGTTTCACACCATCTGGGACCTTATGATCGCCTAGACAATCCTACAGCATGGATTCAATACATAATAATCTTCCATTGTAAGAGTATTCTCAATTGTCCTTAGAATACCCCATTTCATACTCCTATTATAATTGTTGTTTATTTTGAAAGGCATACAAATGCTCATAAAAATGGCTAATTTGTTTAAATGCCCCTTTAATTTGAATTTATAGTGAAGCAAATGTAGCATAATGTTGTATTGCATTCCTTTATATATATTATAAGACTGGATGTTCATGCCAAAATTGGCACAAACACCTATTGAAAATTTAAATGTGAAGATTAGATAAGAGAAGAAGATAAAAGTAAGAAAATAACCTAAGATTTTTCTAATAGTTCGACGAATACTTCGGCTTACGTCCACTTGGTTGATTTCTATTCTTCTTTCTCAATTTTTACAAAGCTATTTTACAACACAAGAGGTATCCAGCTTAGTTATTTACAGAGTATAGATTTTACAACCCGTCATTGTTAGAAATTCAGAAATCATTGTGAATTGAAAAGTCCTATTTCAATAGGTGAAAACCTCCGAGATAATGTTTGAAAATTTCTCCACACGTTATCCATATCATGCATATCGTCCTACAAAATTTTCATAGCAATCCCTTACCCAGGTTTCTTGGATCGGTGTCGAACCATGGCCCATTGATCGATGCCGAACTTGCTTTGAGTCAGACCTGAGATTTTTGGGTGTTGGCTTCGGGCTTGACTTGGGGTTTTCCCGAGGTTATTGTGCTTGAATTTTTCTTCATGTGCTTCAAGTCCAACCTGAGGATTTGTGTCTGCTTTGAGTTATGACTTGGATCCGATCCATGAATGCCGAGTTGTGAACTTGAGTGAATATTTTTCACTCATTTTTTGATATCTCCTTTATATTGTATTTTTATGGTATTTTCCAAATTTTTGGATCATTTTTTCATCCAATTCAAAATTTTAAGTCCATTCAAAGATGTGGAAAATTCCACTATAGCACTTCCCCCTCGAAGCATGACTTATGAGGAGAAGGCGTGCATTGCTTGAGAACAAATATTGAGGTCGATAAATCACTAGTAGTTGAGCTCTCTGCCTATTGACTAATCAAATCGCAGTGTATTGTTCGGTTACCTTAGATTCACCTATAAATCATTGGTCGTTTAGACCATTATAGTTAAGGATTCGAGTCCTTGCTTGAGTGTTGGTCGCAAATCATCATCATTCTGTATTTTCTTGGAATTATTATATCGTATATCGTATACCACTAAACAATGTCGCCTCATGTTCATTCGGGCGTTAACTATCATACATCAATATTGTCCCGTGTTCGCCTAGGATTTCAAATTATAGGCAGGGTATGTGTAGGTAATCAAAAGTCAATAAATATGCAAGTTCATTACCACTAGTTGGAATGTTGTTTATAAAGTATCTAGTGTCGCCTAGCATCTCATTACAAGAACATCCAACTGAATTGAAGCAATAACTTTCACCAATTATCTTGCTATCATAATTTATCAATCAGAGCAGTGCATTGCCATTGATCGGAGCATTATCTATAAATCATTCAAAATTTCTCAACATCCCATCGTAAACGAGTCCAACCAAATCGAGGGAATGACGTAATCTGATAATCGCTATCAAATCATTTCAATGTCAAGTAGCATTTTAATCTAAAGTCTACTTTTCAATTTCTCCGGATCGCATTATCAATATCCAGGTTAGTTTTTGATCTCTCTGGATCATGTAATCAATGACCACTCTAATTTCTGACCTCTTCGGATCATTAGTTTAATCCTCGATTTCTTCAGATCATTTATTTAACCCTCGATCTCTCTATATCATTAGTTTAATACTCCATTTCTCTAGATCGCTAGTTCATGTTGAGTCCAATTCGCTTGCTCTTTGAGTAGAGTACCCAATGACCATGTAAGCCCATCTGCTCTCTTTCTAGTGAGGAGAGTTACTTCTTACGCTACGTTGCCCCGTTGTTACTACAAATATGTATGTTGAGCATCTAAAGAGGACATGTTGATTTTGAAGATAACAAGTGATGTCAAGCTTAAAGAAGGTAAAGCAACCAAGCAAAGGGATGCCGAGTCTCTAAAGGAATTGAACATCTAATAACCAAGGCGTGCCGAGTTTTTAAGGATGTCAAACGTATAAGTGATTAACTAGCAGCGAAGGGGTGCTAAGTCTCTAAGGGGTAATGCTTCTACAATAGCAAGTGTTGTTGAGCATTTAACAAGTAGAAGGTGGTGTCAAACATTAGCAATGAAGAAGGGTATCGAGCTTGTAAAAGGATATAGATGTCGAACTAGTAAATGTTTAGAGATGTCGAGTAACAACAAAGTTGGAAGAACAAGAGATGCCCAGCCTTACAACACAAAACGTTGTAGAGCATGTAGTAAAGGAAAGATGTTGCACCTGTCGGCCGTTTAACCACGAGTGGAGGATACTGAATTTCTATAAATAACAAGCCTATGATGCATCAACTTCTATCGAGCCTCTACCATAGTAACTGTTGTAGATCATCTACTAATAAATGATATTGAGCTTCAACACTAGAAAAAGTTTTCGAGCTTGTAGAAGCAGCAAAGGATACCGAAGCTTTAAAGATGTAGAAGATGTTAGGTTTCTGTAACGACCCGTTATTTTGGACCATTCAAATCGACAATAAATCCACACATGCCGGACTTGAATAATTCAAAACAATGGATTGTAATTTAAATTTGGCAAAACTCAGCATATACAGTAAATAAGTAATCACAGAATCACAGACACAGAGTAATATAACAATAATGCAGCGGAAACAAAAGAATAGTAGTTCATGAAGCTACTATATATATATAACAGAGTTAAACAAGATACAACAGAAGTCTCGAATACAATAGTCAATTACAAGATCAGAATACATCACTGGAATCAACTGAATATCTGAAAGCTGGATAGATAGCTGGATCTCCAAGTGAAGCTCCAACTCCAAAGGTGAGTCTCGAATACTGGTACACTCAGTCTGACCCGAGCATAAAGCAAAACACAAAACACTCGAGTCAGGATTAACATTCTTATATCAATAAATCCAACTCAAGTGAAATAACAACTGAAAATACAAGTAACTCAAAGGATGTTTGGGATAACCATCCTCTAAGGATCCGTTAAACTATTTATATATAGTAGTGTACGCTAAGTAGATAATGCCTATCAGTAATATAAAGTATCAAAATAGCGTTAAGGCGTTACCATTATCCTCCTTAACACATTTTATTTAAGCGTCATAGTCTATACAGCACTGTAAACTCCACGGTAAACTAGTAGGCTATCAGGGAGTACTCCATAGGTATAACACGAAACAAATCGTAGTGGTCGCGCATAGGGATACGAGCATGACAAGGCACATGAGGCAATACCCAAGGTAGTGAAACTACCGTTTGCTTGATCCGGACTGGTGAGAACGCATCGCCACAACGATCGCAACACTGCGAAACAACACTCCCAATTCAAGGGTGCGCACCAATCAAAAACAAGTAATGAGTAGTTTACGAAGAAGTGTGTCCGCTAGAGGTAGCTAACCTCACTGGCCCGGCACGACTCTTGTTTAAGTCATTTCCAATTTGACACAAGTGTCAAGGTCATCCATTATCGTTCTCTTTCTTCAAATCCAGCAACGTCATCATTCCAACCACTTCATTCTGGATCACACTCCGCGTATAATAGTTATTAAAGTGGTTTTCAGTTTAGACAGAGAGTATGTCCCAAACCGATCCCGGACTCTTTAATAACTACGTAATTATTACACCGATTGGTCATTTAATAAACTTTCAAAATAGTTTATATTTCAAAACCAAAATATCATTGTCATTTCAAAACCATATCAATATGATATCACTTCCATTTCAAAACCAAATACGATATCATTTCCATTTCAAATATATCCATCTTAAATATCCATTTAGAAAATCTTAGTACTTCAAAGTTATAACACTTTCTAAATCAAACACTTTGGAAATCATAATACTTTGGAAATCAAAATTTAGAAATCATAATGCTTTGGAATCATAACACTTCCCACTTAACTGTTTAAATATAAATAATAGTATATATAATAAATATCTTATATTAAAATAATTTATAAAGTAAAATATCAATATTTTTAAATATAATTTAAAATTACTTTATAAAATAAAATAGTTTCCAAAAATTCATAAATCAATTCAAATCAACTAGAATTCCAAATTTCACATTTAATTCAATCTCAATTCATAAATTTAAACTCAATTCAATTTCTCAATAAATCATTTCAAATTATATCAATTTCAAATACAGATTTGAACCACAAAATAAACCATTTAATTTCAATATATTTCAAAGCCAATATATTCAACAATATCAAAACCAAATTCGATCATTTCATATATACCAAATTCACTTTACTATTATTTAGTTTTGAATTATTTACTTAATCATTTCAATAACATCTAAATACAACTTCAATTTACAAATTTAAATAAACAAAATATCCCATTTAAATTCATATAAATTTGAAATATTCACTTAAGTCACTTTTAATCAAATTCAAGTTATAAACATATCTTTACAATTTCAAATTTAATAAATTTCAACCCAAACTTATTTAAGTATGATTCTTAAATAAATATAAATTTTCAAATCAATTTCAAATTATCTTTTCAACCTGAATCATTTCAAACTCTATATTTGAAAATATAAATTTAAATAAGTACTTAAACATATTATATATCAACTTTATTAAATCAACTTTAATAAGTCTTTAAAATCAATATTTATTAAAACTATACATTTCTTTTCAAAACCATAGAAATCATTTTAAAAAAAATATTTATATATAGACCAACGGTGTCTATATATAATTTTCTACCCTGTGGTCAAGTGATACGGATATTTATCATCTCAATCCATAATTTAAATATATACGGGTATATATCTTTTCAACCCGCAATCCCAAATTAAATTTAATGAAAATCGCTTGGGTTTATCATTTCAACCCATAACGATTTTCTCCTATTCTACAGATCATTCGGGTATGTATCATTTCAACCCATAGTGAATTCTATACTAACAGGGAACTTGCAGAGTGATAACAGATATGATAATAAAATAACAGGCATATATCATCGATATAAATAACAGATAATGGTGTCAGGTGTCACATGTGAACAGATACATATAACAATATATATATATATATATATATATATATGACAATGTAAATAACTAACAGCAGCATATTTCAATTGTCGTTTCAATTGAAATCAAATTTAATAAATATAAAAACATTAATCGTGAGTGATTGCTCACCTTTCGAGGCTAGATAGATTTGACAAAGAATTGAGCTACAAAAATGCAAACGCGACTTCCAAAGCAAAGCTAGATTGGCACGAATTCGATAGACAAGCTGATAGATAAGAAATCGATGAGAATGAATCAAATAAATTTCTCATATAAACCGAAAATATATACATTATTATTATACTATATATATTTTCAATATATTTTTTAAGAAATAATAAGAAATTACAATTTCATTATTCTTAAAACTCAAGTATTAAAAGTCAAAGATATATATAATATATTTAAAACCCATACTTACATATACTTATATAAACAATAGATACATAGACTAATATAAAACATATGTAACCATATTTACAATCAAACATAAACTTATATAAGTCCTATATATTCAGCAGATCCAACATGTTCAAACCAACTCAGGTATATATATACTAATATATATACGTACTAATATAAAGACTACATAATATACTATAAAATCACTTATTATAAATAATGCCACTTGCTTAATAGTAATACCTATCGAAAATGAAAAATACTTACAATTAAAATATCTACATAACTTATAAAAAGAACTCAGGTGCAATTAAGGGAACAAATATATATAACTGCCGAACACTATATATGTATATAACTAACATACTTGTAACTAAAACTCCACATGCACAGTTCAAATATCTTGCCTATGCTAATATATACTGCATATAACTTCCATATAAATATATATATATATATATACTAGTAAACCGGAAAGAAGAATTTTACAGGCTTAACAAACTTATACAGTCGAACATATTATCTGTAAACAAAATGGCCTACAGTGTTTATAAAAAATATTTATAAACATACATATGATATAGTATAATTGGAAAAATCAATGTATATATTATATGAAATATGTGTTATATGCACACCCCACGAACTCATTCTTGAGGTCAAATATAAATTTTTTACTGTGAAACATATATAGAGTAACAGTATAAATATACATATAAACTGATGTACACATATTAATATATACTCACCCATCTCATAGATTATATACACAACTATATATATGTAAATAACACTTCGCATATAAACACACAGACCAATCATGTATATATATATATAATTACAATACTTCATTTCAAGTACAGTAGACAGTAATATATATAAGTACATACATGAACAAAATAGCTAGACTACTATATATATACCACTGTAAACAAAATTTTGAAATATACTTATAACCTTGTAATATATACACACTACTTTTCATAAAACATACAGTAATATATATCAAAACATATAATCTAACAGTTCTTACTTAATCTTTATTATACGACAGCATATCACTGCAAACTATAAAACACATTCGATGACAAACTCATCATATATATGTGTACACAAATATATATAAGGCTATATATACAAATAACCACAGTTTTATAAATTTAAATCTAAACAAACTGTCATGATACACACAACCGAACATATACATCAACAATCCTTATATATATATAATATATATATATATACATATATAATTAAATATATTAATATATAATATATACAATAACTTACAGAGAAAGGCCGGAGAGGAGCATGGCTGAGGAGGAGGCGATGGGCTGGAGAACACGTGGCTGCGTGGCAGCTCGGTGGATGAGGACGGCTGACGAGGAAAAATGCTCGGAAGGGCGGAGGTGGTAGAAAATTGAGCAGTAATGGTGATCGGCTTCGGTTGGGGTTTGGGAAGCTTCACCTAGGAAGGGACGAACAACAAAAGGAGAGAGGAGCAAGCGGAGGAAAGGCTCGGCCATTGGTGGTTTGCTAGGCTTGGGTGGCAGAGGGGAAGGGCTCGGGTTTTTCAGCATGGGTCAGAGCACGAGGAGGGGAGAGTGGGAAGAAGGAACGAGCAAGAGGAAACAAGACCGAAGAGGTAGCAGGTTATAACTATATTTTTTTCAAAAGCATGGTCGAAATAAGAGAGAGAGCAACAGTTGTCTGGTTTCAAAATTTTATATGCAATGTATGTTTTTATTTTATGTACAGAGTAACGAAACAAAGATATTGGAACCAGCGAAAAATAAATTGTTATGGGGAATAGAAATGGTAGTTGAGCTTCCATCACTTATTAATAGCTGCTGACCATTGGGTTTAAACGGTGGTAGATCGAATAGACAATTTGAATTCTAAAAGTTCAAAGGCGGTACCGATACGTATAACCATTACGCAGATTCCGCTGTGCATCAGACTTCAAAATACAGAAGTGAATATACCGTATAGATCAGCATGACGAGACGATCAAAATGGTATATAGATATCAGTGACAGGATCATCCAATCAAAAAGTCGATATCGGACACTGATATACGTTGCTATTCCGTACGGAAAAATCCAAACGGAGCTAGAAACGTCCGAAATTTGTGAAACGAATTATGCAGTCTTATTCAATGTATTCTAAATAAATTTTCTCATGTTGAAATATTTTGGTTTCGGAAAACTTTTAAATTCAACTATTATTTCGTCGAAATAAGATCAACGGAGCAATAACAGTCAAAAATTTTTAGAAACGAAATGTGACGTCTTTCTCAGAAGATGATTTGCAATTTTTCTATAGAAAAATATTCAGGTTTGAAAAATATTTTATTATCATCAAATATTAACTGATATAAATTTAAATAGAATTACACAATAAAATAAACTTCCATATTTTCAGATGAAAATTTGCCAGTTGCTGTGTTTAATTAGGCGTATTCCAAATATCAAATTTATATTTTAAAATTTTATTGTTTAAAATTTAACAAAATATCAATTAAATATATTAATAAAACAAATAAAATTATTAAAAATTTACGGGTCATTACAGTTTCTACAAAGGAGATTATGTTGTGGAACTTGTGTAAGCTAGTGATGTCGAATCTCAATAGTGGGATGTCGAGATTTCATCAAGATATTACTATTAGAGCCCTTGGATTCAAAGCCATGCCTTGTGTCAATCATCTTGTATGGTTGACATACCTATAAATAGGCCCCTATCAACACCTAAAGAAGGGTGATTCATTCTTTCCCTATTTCTCAATTTTTAAAGTTGTTAACCCTAAATTGATTTGGAGATTTCTAGAGTCGATTGTAAACTTGAATTTTTTCACACATAAGGACTTGGATAGTAAACTATGCATAGCATACTTCTCTCAATTGTGTATACTCAAATATTATTAAACTATGAACATGTATATGACTTATGATTTATCTTCAGACTTGGACTTGAGCTTGGACTTGCATATTCTCTTGAACTTACATAAGGCCATTTAAGCCCTTATTCCAACCAGCCTTAGTCAACCTTGCATATTAGATTGGCGAAGAAATTCGCTAACATTTTGGCGCTAGAAGGAGTGTTTGAACCTATGACTCCCTGCATATTCCTATTGAGGACTTTCCTTATCCAGCATATTCCTATTAAGGAATTTCCACATCCAACATATTCCTATTAAGGACTCTCCCTATCTAGTATATTCCTATTGAGGACTTCCTGTATCCTGCATAATCTATTGAATTGCATAATGACTTTATCCAAACTAGGATTCTTCGAGCCTTACTTTACTAATTCAGCTTATCAAGTCACTCATAACCTTCAATTTCATGAGGAACAAGTATTGAAGTTGAGAAATTTGGCACTAAAAACTCTAGCAGAAATGAGATGAGTAATTCCTTATGACCTGGATAACTGGAGCATAAGTCCATTCCATATGGGATCTATCTCGATCTTTGTTTATTATTATACTCTAGGAAAAGAGAACAAGAAAGGGAATGACCCATTCTTGAAAATAAGAAAATCAGTACAGCTCCAAGCTAAAAGGAAATATCTTCGAAAATGAAATAACAAAGGGTTTCGATGAGTTTGCCTAAAAGTAGAAGGGAACAGTAGATCACTCTCCTACATCAATCATACCTCGAGAATTTTCAATGAGAAAACTTGATGTCAGAGTTAATGAGCCTATCCAATGTTACAGAAAAGCCAAATTAGGACCAAAGACACAATCCCTAAGGAATTATAGATCTGCTAGAGTCCGTTCCCTTACCAGCTCCTATGAAAGCATCTGTTTCCTAACTAAAGAGAAATTAGATTATTGGCCTTCAAAGAAGAAGTGACAATTACATGGAAGAAGTCTCGGGGATGCTTATTGTCGATATCACCAAAAGAATGGACACAAAACCAATCAGTGTCGAGCCCTTAAAGGGGTAATAGAGAATTTTTTAGGAAAAGGAGAACTCCAAGAGTTTATTAATAAGATTCGAGCAAAAGGCCAATGCATCTACAAAGATCAAGTGTTTAATAAAGAGAAATACTTCATGAAAAGGATTTATAAAATAAAGGAAAAGTTTTTGGTCCTGCCACAAAGGCCTAGTCAAAGCACCTCCTAGAGGGAGGTCGGAGTAAGCCTCTAGTCCCGCCTATAAGGCCTGGTCAGAGCACCGCAAGCCTTCAATCCCGCCTATGTGGCATGGTCGGAGCACCTCCTAGAGGGAGAATAGAGTAAGCCTTTGGTCCCACCTAAGATGGCTTGGCCAAAGCACCAACTAGCCTTTGGTTCCGCTTATACGGCCTGACCGATGAGCCTCTTAGAGGTAGGATGGGTAAAATTTTGGTTCTATCTAAGATGATTAAGCGAATGCTCCAACTAAGCTAAATCCTTTCCTAAAAGGTAAGAAAGGGAAAAAGAAATCAATCAAAGCCTAAATCCTTACCTAAATGGTAAGAAGAGGTAAAAGAAATCAAACAAAGCCTAGATGCTTACCTAAAAGGTATAAATGGGGTAAAAGAAACCAGTCAGGAAAGTCTAATTTCATCTTAGAGATGGGCTAAAGCAATCTTCTAGATGAAGAGCAATTAGATATAAATAAATCTTACACCAAGGCAAAGTTAATGTAACCTTTAAAGGAAAGGATAAGCAACTTTTCATGCTCAGGTAGGAAAGAAAAGTCATCGAATAGCAATCCAAGAAACCTAAACTGCGGAAAGAAGTTTTAAAGCTAGCAAGAGTAATAATATTTGTGCAAAAAAATCGCTTATGAAGTCATTCAACCTAGAAAGATAAGAAGGCAAATTGATTTGCATTTTTGAAAGGCTTATTCTGCCGATTCAGTAATCATTCCAAAAGTGATTTTCCAAGCTTTCAAATTTTCAAAGTTCAACAAGGAAACATTTTCACAAATTTCTCCGGCAGTTACAAAACAAAATGATTAGTTTAATAAAGAAATAATTTCTTGAAATTATGAAAGTCCTCACTATTTACTTTATATTTTTCATTGGATAAAGGGGTTTAAAGAGAAGTGAGAGATGGAAAGGTAAGAAGATATTTAGGTTTTAACATTAAAGCGTAAAATGCTTCTTTCATACTAGAAGGGGAGTGAACAAATACTACAAGGCTTAACAAACAACCCTCAAATCAAGGCATGTCTAAAAGTATTCTTCGAAGAAGCAAAGAACAAACAAATCTTTGCTTAATCAGAGACCGCAAATCATATTGAATCAAATTAAAGCGCTAAAGTGAATCATAAATGTCAAACAGCTCAACAAGTTCAAATACAAGACAGGAATAAGGAAGAAAATGTAAGATCTATTCAAAATATCAACTATTAAGGTACAAAAGTTATTTAACAATTCATGCACAAAAAGCTACAAGTATCAAGAATAGCCATTCAAGTCTTCTTAAGGGGGAGGTGGAGGGAGCGGATAATGTTGGTATACTTTTCTTTCCCCTTCCCCTTAATCTTAAGAAGACATGAATGACTTTCTCTTAGAGTAGAGGCATCTCTAAGCAAAAAAGGAAAGCCTCCAATATTCTTGAGATGATCGACACGCCGATATAAAAAGAAGTGTTGATAATATTTGTATTGTGCCTCTGCTGCTCTGCTTCATTTCTGGACTTAAGAAGGAATAGTCGATTTTAAGACAAAAGAAACTATTATTTCAAGCATATAATCTACAAGGGAATCCAATCGGGAGTTCTCAAGCGACATTACCTTGATTACCTTCAATTGAGTTCAAGGTATTGCACTTGCCCCTTCAAAACTTCTACGACAAAGGAGGGTTCGGTAATATGACGAATCGTGACATCTGGAAGCTCTTTAAGTTTCCTTTTCTTCATCTAGACAATATTTGTATCATCGGCAGAGCCAATTTGAATCTTTAATGCATGTTCAAGCATTTTGTTAATCACCTAAAAAATTTATCCTTCTGCACAAGAGCACATTTTTCACGTTCCAATTCCTCGACTTAGTTGTACTCTCGACACCATCGTGCAATTTCTCCATCATCCAAGCCCGGAGGCGGGTTCTCCAAGGAATAAAATTTCTTTTTACCGGTTGAGGATTAGGACCTAGTTGTACTTGTGGGAGTAGGAGTGGGAAGGCTAGATTTGCTCCCACTAACAATAAGCTCTAAAGATTGGCATGATACTTGACTCTTCAATAGATCAACTTGAAAGTCCTTAATTTTCTGGTGCAGTTGGGCAATATCTACATCAACCTAAATCCTTTGGTCTAGGGATATGAGTCGACCAAATGTGTCTACGCCCTCTTTAAGGTCTTTAATCTTCTTGTCTTTCTCTTTGACTTTCTTCCCTAAACTCGAGATCGTTTCATTCATACCGCTTAATGGTTACCTCAACTTATAATATTTGTTATACTATTTACATGATTCTGGGTTGTTTGAAAATGGTATAACTGAGGCATCCTAAAAAGAGAGCTTACCAATGTCTAACATTAATCTGTCCTTAAGTTTATCCAGTTTAGAAAACACATTAGGATCATCAGATGTAAGCGTTAGTTCACTTTCCTAGTAAGAATAAATAAAAGGAAAATCAACATGTAGGAAAAATATATTCTTTCATTAACAACAACGAAGTACTACATGCATGGACAAGTTCAAATTACATCAACAACTCAAGTTTTATACATTCAATCTGTAATTTTGGAACTAACAGTCTCAGCTTTCTTGAGTGAACCCGGACATAGGGAAAGTGGAGTCAAAGAAAACACTAAACATGTGAGGAGTATTGACTGGGGTAACTGGTAATAATCCCACCTCTTGGCAGGAGGAGTAGTTTCCTTGCATAATAGTAGCACAATCAGACCATATTTCTTTTAGTAAATTGTCCTTTTTTTCAGCTAAGAAATCAAAATACAAGTTGGGGAGTTGCAAGTAAACTTCTTGAAGATCCCTGAGAAAACAGTATTTTGTTGGTCTGAGGTATTGAGAATTAATTTGTTCTCCTTAAAATCCAATGTTAGCTTGACAAATTTACTTAAGAGTACATTTTAAATGGGTGAGCCCAATAATTCCTTAACCTGTGTATTTAGGAAAAACATACTAAATCATAAAAATAGAAATGCTAAAATTTATATAGATTTTATAAATTACAGAATACAACAACAAAATGACTTAGGTTCATACAATATGGACACTTTGTAAAACTCAAAAATGAATTTCTCTTTATTGAGCTTGACCTTCTCAAAAGGAAGGGTGTTGGGGGAAAGTGAAACGATCGAGATCATGGGAAGATTCCAGCATTCCCCAGGATGAGGATCGGTCCTATGATCATTCAAATACCAATTATGAAGACATCTAGGTAAACCCCCACTCTTCTTCCCTAGGAAGGAAAAATCGGTAATATATTCCTAATACAGATTTCATAGAGGAATTCCATTAAAGTATCCATACCTTCAATAAGCATCCAAAAAAGTGTGGTTAACTCTGCATTCTCCTTTAAAACTCTTTCTTGATGAAGGCGAGATCTTTTTAAAAGCAAGGTTACTAGTTTCACTTTGAAATATTTTAATCGTTTGGCATAAATGAGAAGGCTACTATACTTTTTAGATAGGCTGTTGTGGTCTGCAATGAATTTCTCGATTTCCCTATTTAATCACAGCATATCCTTCTTATTCTTCTCGTGTAAAATTTCAAAGTGATTTTGTTTCTTTTCCCTAGCTAAAATAGTAAATTTATTAATTAAGACTAACATATAATTATAAGAATTTAAAGATAATAAACTTTATGCCTATACCGTGGGAACTTCTAAGGTAGAAACCCGAATTTTCTCCTTGCCTGATTCTTTGCTAGCATACGTCCTATGCTGAGGTGTCTTCCTAAGTAGTATTATGAGGCTCGAGAAGATTGGGAACATCCGTATCATGAGAAGATAGGTCCAAGTCATGGCCACCTGACCCATTATCACCACTTCCTGGTCCTATAGGGTCTTTGTTACCATCACATCCATCCTACCCAAAATCATCATCTTCAACGCCATCATTGTTATCTTTACTGCTA
This sequence comes from Allium fistulosum, assembly GCA_030737815.1. Taxonomy (NCBI): domain Eukaryota; kingdom Viridiplantae; phylum Streptophyta; class Magnoliopsida; order Asparagales; family Amaryllidaceae; genus Allium; species Allium fistulosum. Next base: position 974,717,072 of record CM060901.1, read on the forward strand.
ACCCCTCTATCATCTTATCCATGTCTTCATAAGGCAAAGGATCCTCAAAAGATAGTAATTCCTGAGGATTGATAGCCTCCTCTTTTGGGAATTCGTCTTGCAATGACCCAGGAACTCCACCAAATTTAAGGTTGAACTTCCTCTTGAACTTGTCTGTTAATGTTGGTAGTGAAGGGTAGTCTAATTCTAGATAATAGTCTATGTTATCAAAATACACGATGAAGAAGACCTCTTTGTAACATCGCTCTTTTATGTGAGAAAGGGCTTGGTCTATAAAGAAATAAACCTTCTTTCTGGCATCCTTAATGATGTTGTTTGTATAGACAAGAGCTGCCTCCTTACTTTTCAGACCATCCTTCAAAGTTGTAACTTGTGCAGCCATTTAAGTATTTTTAGTTTTGGCCTACTTAAGTTCCATTTCCAACAATTTCAATCTTTCTTCAGCCACCAGTTTCATTTTTCTTTCTTCATCTAAAGCAGAAGTAATTTTAATCTTTTCAATGGAAAACTCATCCCATTTTGTCGTGACTTCAAGAATTTGGCCCTCAAGGGACCTAACTTTATCTATCAATGATGAAATCTACTCTATAAAATTTAGAATCTGATCGATAAATTCATAAGAAGCTCGTCGAAGAAAAAACATATGCTTGGTCACCTAAAATATATAAAAATATATAATCAATAAAGATACATGGAGCTAAAATTTGTGTTACCCAGACACATAGAGATACGTAACATAAGAATCCGCTGAAAGAGATGATTCCTAGAAAAGGAAGCTGCAATAATATTAGAGAAGCCATAGATAGGGATTGGATGGCTGAGTGAATAAAATCACTGAAATCTAAAGGAATGGATTGATTCGAAACTTCATAAGGAAGAGATTCGTGAGGAGGAGGAGTCAAGCCCAACTCCTGGCATAAATGTTGAAAAATAATTGTGGATGAGAGATTCATGATGTCTATAATAGGGCTCGGGGTGAAAATGACTTATGTTTGGTCCTGAGGATTCTGGCCTGGTAGGCTTAAATCAATAAAATCAGAGCCTTGGTTGATTGTGGTCGTAGCTGCATTTGATTCCTCGGCAATAATAGCAAGAGACTGATCTACTCTAATTTTGGCCTTTTTAATTGGAGGAGAAATTGAACACTAGACAAATTGTCAAAATCCTTTTTCTGTTTATGACTCTCAATAGCCTTAAGGGTGTCAGCGATAGAGTCAGCAACCGAAAAACTTCGATAGTCACAGCCAAGGAGGAGGTAGCATTAGTTTTCATGGACTTAGTAGTTGGAAAGATAAGAGTTGAACCTAAGTTAAAGAAGGAACCATAAGGTGACAGTATGGAAAATCCTGTCAAATCGTAGTAAGAAATTACCGAAAGAATTACGTTGAATGGGAGAATATAAAGAAAAGGCATTTTGGCTGCCAATAACCAAAGCTTGTTTCCAGTGAGTATCCTTCCTGATCATTGGAGGCTCCCCGAGCACTTTATGATTCTACAAAAAGGTTAACTTCAGTCAGGAGTTTAAGCCTATCCCTAATAGTCTAAAAACCCAGGCTCAAGGCACTAATTCTACTAGTGACAGAAGAATTCGTCCCCTTAGAAGTAGGTTCTAAAAAGAATAAACATTAAAAGAGAATAGAAAAATATAGTATAGGTAATAAAGAGAAAGCGAAAAGACTTACTAGGGATAGAAAAGGACCCCTTGATTCTAGGGGTATGACACTTAATATAAAAGAACTGGTTTTTCCAATCCTTGGTTCTGTTGATCAAATTAATGGTTAAGCTCCTTGGATGAGGAAAGAGGGGATATATGGTACCTGTTGGTTGTTTACCCATGTTAATAAGATTTACTAACGAATAAAGGGGTTCAACATCGAGTGAGGGGAGGTTAGCTTCCCTGGCTAGTATCTCAAAGCAGCTTAGATATGTATAAGAGTTCGGCAGTAATTGTATTGGAGCAATTCCCAGGTGGTCCAAAAACTGTACAAGGAATGCTGAAAGGGGAAAGTAGTCTGAATGCCAAATACAGATTAGAGTATAAGTAAAGAATCCTTTTGGAAGATTGTCTATCCTTCAGGATGGGATAGCTACTCTAGCTTCCACGTTGGTAATGCTAAACTTTTAAAGAACGGTATTTATCTCATCCCGAGTAGTTATAGAAGATTGAATGAGTCTATGTTCCCTTTTCTATAAAGCAGGAGAGTATTTATATCCCTTCTTGCCAGCTATTTTTCTATCAAGCAATATCATGCAGAAACCAGGGCAGTATCATATATTTTATAAATGTCTAAAGTACTTAAGAAGTTGTCAAGGAAAATTTAATTTGTAAGTATAGATATAAATAAATAGGTAACTAGTTGTTGAACTCATAAATAGTTAAGTGGGTTCGTAAATAATTAAAGATCCTTTAACCAGTCATCAAGTTATAACGAGACGGCGAACTCGTAAATAATTAACAAGTTCGAAACTGGACCGCCTTAACTAGTTATCAAGTTTATAAAAAAATGCCAAATTCATATTTAGTTATCGAGTCCATAACAAGATGTCGAGCTTGTAACTAGTTATTGGGTTTATAACAGGATGTTGAACCCATAAATAGCTAGTGAGTTCGTAACCAGTTAGAGAATTTCTTTCGTGACTAGATGTCAAACTTATAAAAGATACCAAATATGTAACTAGCTAACTATACTATAAATAGTTGTCAAATTTGTAACTAGTTAATAACCCACTAAAGGGTTGTTGAATTTAAACTCACTAGCAATTCTCTAGCAGGTTGTCGAGTTTGTAACTAGTTAGTGATTCAATAAGTAATTGTGGGATTTATAGCTAGTTATCGTGTAACGACCCACCAATTTGTACAATTCAAGCTAACAATAAACCACACATGTCCAACCCAAATTGAATAGAAAGACGGATAGTTATGGGAAAGAAAGAAGAAAGGAGAAGAGAAGAAGAACTGAAAACTAAACAACAACATAGAATCTCACAATCGCAGCAAAACAATATATAATATAATATCAATGATCATTACAACAGAGAAACTATTATATATTTACATCCATCAGAGTACAACGACAAATCACAATCACCGGTCTGGACAGTAATAACAACATGTCCTCACAATTGCTGTTGGTTTAAACATATACCGCGGAAAATAAACATATACATGAATACTACTTGAAGACCTCCAACTCATCTTCTGAGCTCCAATGCGTCCAAAGAAATCTTCAAATATGCTCGGTCTGACCCGAGCATTATAATAAAATAACACCCGAGTCGGTCTAGAAAACCAGCGTAAGAAAACACACCTAACTGGATTTTAAAGCTATAAAAACCTTTGAAAATAAAGGTATCTCGTAAGAGCATGCCGCACATAAACACGGACGGGTTTTTACCTTACGATAACCAAAACATTTTTATAGAAAATCCTCTGGTATTATAATAATGTCTAGAATACAAATACTTACTAATAATAGCCAAATTTGCTACATTATTAAATTCCAGCATAATAGGTTCTATAATCAAAATCGTAAAGGCACGTATTGGAGATTGGATTCCATACCATGATAAGGTTTGGAACCACCTTCCAAAGGTACATCTCTAGATAAATGCACCAGGGTCTAACAAGAACATCTTGCACCCCTGCCACATAGGACTGGCCTGCCACTTGACTAGTAGCACCGAATATGATTACCCCGCTTTGGGCCCCAAAGCATACAATAATAGATGGTAATCGATCTAGATTGGGAATGACCATACCTTGATGGGAGCAACCCACCTGGCCCTACTGCATGCCCGATTTTTGTCATTTCCTGATTGACGAGGCTCGAGGCTACGTTTTACCTTTTTATAGCACTTCCCACTTAGAATGCTAATACTACCCTCAAGGCACAATGCAATTTCAGCATTCATCCATAAAAGTTCGCTTTGGCACTGAACGAAACATTTGAGAACTCCGTCTCCGAATTCCATCATCTTCAAGATGTCTTCACTTCAAAACACATTTGTTGGACCAAAGTGGTTTTCGGATAACATACCCGATCCCGGTCTCTTCGAAACAACTTTTCGATAATTCTCGATAAGCTTAACTCTGGTTCTTTAGGAAATAAATAGTCAAAGATAAGAGTGGAGATCACCTCCTAACCGTTAGTGGACGGATTTCCTTATCATTGTCCTAGGAGAACGAAACGAGATTTATACGCACTGTACAACATCATCGAAGATGAGAGTACCATATAACTCACATGTTTCTCCTTTATATTTCCAAAGTTACATTTTTGGGTCCAATTTCGATAGTCGATTATTTAACTATTGAATAACAAACATTCAATCAGGGATTTAATTATTTAATTCCCTATAGAAAACCAACATTGGTTAAGCACCAAGCAACACTAGGCCTCTTTTAAAAAATTCTTGGATTTTCTATCACTTTGTAAATATTTGTACCAAAATACTTTTACAAAGATATACATATATACCCACAAATCCATATTTCTTAATACTTAGAAAAAAAATATCCATATACTTATCTCAATGGTATAAGTATATTCACCAACATTTGAGATGATTTCCCCTTTTTATTCAGTTCTAAAATCATTCATAACTCCATCATAAATCCACAAAACCATTTATGAAACTCCATTTATAAGTCTATAAATCCGCTTCTAAAATTATTTTATAAATATCTAAAGTCATTTATAAAACCATTTTACCTTTTAACCAATCTTCCTTTACATTTCCAGACATATTATAAGATTCCTCTTATATTCCACATCTATTTATAAAACCCTATTTATAAATCCTGAAAACATTTAAAACATAATTTCTAATCATTTACTTAAAACACTATCATTATATAATAGTAAACATTATAAATAAATAAATAATAACTTTAAAACATTTTAAAATAATAATTAATACATTCCAAACATCCTAAATAAAACAATAATAATTTATCTTCAACAATTTTATAAATACTAATAATTAATTTCCAAAACCTTATCTATAAATAATTATATTTAATTTCAAACCATACTAATAATTTTATATAAATAACTTTTAAAAATATTAAAATATTGATAAATAACTTTAAAACAATATTAATATAAATTAACAACTTTTAAAACATAATTATATTTCCATGATAAAATTACTTACTAAATTTCCAACATGACCATTTCCATATTTATAAATTATATTTATAAATCTCCTCTATTTTATGAAGCTTCCTTTCATAAAATCCCTTTATTTATGAACTCCATTTATAACTCTATTTTCTTTATAAATCTCACTTATTTATAAAGTCTCATTCAAAACATAATTTCAATCGTTTTTATTTTTACCTTGCTCCCATGGTTATAAATTTCTTTTATAAATTTCTTTCAATTTATAAAATATCGTTTAACAATTCCAATTTCCCTCACTTTCAATTTCCAAACTAGAATCAACTATTTCTAAAACATCATTCCATATCTTAAATAAATCAACCGTTTGATTTATTTCTCCAATCTGTTACATGATAATAGTTTTTTTTTAATTTATAAAACACCATTTATAAATCTATCCCTTTATAAATAAAATATGAATTTACAAATCTTAACTTTATTTGTAAAATATCACTTTATACATTATCATCTTTATAAATCTCCATATTTATAAATAAATCTCAATATTTGTATATACCATATACATATCGCTTTATATAAATGGAAAATAATTATTGCAGTCTTTTTTTTATAAAACCATAATCCTTTATTATAAAACACGAATTTATTTCCAAGATTTAAAAAATCTTTATTCACAGTTCAAAATCTCTATTTAAAACATTTTATGAAACCATAAATTTATAATCTCTAAAAATCATAGTTTTATTTTAGAAAAATTATTAAACATATAAAATTTCCGAAATCACTTTGAAATTCCTTTTTAAATCAAAATACTATTTTATAGTACTTTAAGATACCATAAATGAGGCCTGGTGCTACTAAAGCACTAATTAAGCAAAATCATATCTATGTCATCAATATGGCATTCAACAAGTCATATATCACTATGTATATGAAAATAAACCAACAGCGTGAGGAATCCTGTTGGATCCCTCTAACATGTCCCTCTGCATTACATGCAGTATATAATATAAAAAATCAACCGCTTCGTGGCGGGATTCGTATACAAAGGATCATCCGCTCTTACACGGGAACGTAATAGGGTCTCATCTGCTCCAATAGGTGGGAATATATCCAAACTAATAATATAAACGAGTAATCCATTCAAACAGTCAATAACAATCAATAACAAAATATCGACGCATCCAATAAATAATTTTTATTGACCATATAAATTTTCTGATTAACCAAAAAGGACACATTGATTTTTAGTGTCGTCAAAACATTCCGTTTTGAATTAAAATTTAACAGACGTCCAATTTTAATCCAAATTTCCCACTAGCTCTAAATCCATCCAATTCATTTCCATAGCGTACCCTTCGTCGATACGATCGCCAAGCAACTGGTCGCGTTCAAAGCCGACCTCGTATGAGAAAGTTATGAATTAATTAACATACAAAATAATTAAATCCAAAGTTAACTTAATTAAATAAAAATTTAAAACTTAAACCTTATCTTCCTCCATCTCCTTCTCACACGTTCCCAGGCCCGCGACATTTTTCTTTGTTTTTTTAAACGATGACCGATCGACATTCGCCTAAAGCTCGTCGCTGCCTCACCATCGCCCACGCTGCCGCCTGCTGCTCTCTGCCACCACACGCGCGTTGCGGGAACCCCAATTCGAGCGCGTGCAGCTAATGAACACGGCCCAATCTATGGCCATCTGTGACCCAATACCACGATCTAACCGTTGATCGAGTTCCTATCGCCAAACTCCACACTTTCCTAGTTGATGAAGAGAGTCGATTTGGTTTGTGGTGGCATCGATGGAGGAGGACCATTGGATCAACCATTGTTTATGTTCAAAACAAAAGAAAAAGAAACGACCCTTTTTTGTTTCCTGGTATGCACGCGTATATATCTTTAAGGGGAAATGGTTTATATGTGGGTGGTATGGGCAAGGACATGTATGGGTATGGGCTGTTATAATATATATATATATATATATATATATATATATATATATATTCCCAATTTAAAATATCAAGTTACAAAACATCCGAAAATTTTGAACTCCTATCGAGACGTGCCGCCTGGTGTTCTATATGTTATACCCCTATTTCGAACACAATGGGACCAGTCTCGAGACCTAATTCGATCATATGCATAAGATAGTTTTCAAACCCAATTGTTTATATAAATCCCTAAAATTAATTTCTACGCGTTTCGAACTCGCATGACTAAACGGTACGTTCAAATCGCCATGAAATTCGATGGCATGCTATAATTCACTATTACAGATCCAATGGAGCTAGTTTCATCGAAATCCGAGACAGTGCCTCAAAAGGCTATTTTTTACACGTTATTTAAAACGAGTAATTTCCCAAAATTAGTTCAATCACTCTTAAATCTAAATTAAAAGTTCAATATCTTCCTTCTTATTCAAATAGATTTGAAATCGACTTTCGAAATTATTTTCATTCAATTTAAATTCAAGTTTTAAAATATTAAACAATTCTAAATATTAAATCAACAATTAAATTATTGAGTAAAATCGCTATATTTGAAATTCAAGTTATTTAACCTATAAAAATAACTCTTCAAAATTTAAAATCAATTAAATAGTCCAAATTCAAAAGGCTAAAATTCCAGGGCGTTGCATAGCAAGTCACTGGCTAGTTATCGAACTTGCTACTAATTATCAAGCTCATAGTTTTTGAGTCTTTAACAAGTTGACGAGTTTCTAGCTAATTGTTGAGTTTACAATTAGTCGGCGAGCCTATAACTAATTAGCAAACCTCTAGCAGGCTACCAATTCTCTAAGTAAATGTCGAGTCTTTGACAATCACCAAAACCCCAATTAATTGCGAGTTTCAATAAAGTTTTCAAGTCTACGATTGTTATTAGAACTCCATTTATTATCAAGTTTTATTCATCATTAGGGGTATGAATTGCAAACAACATTCGGGTTCAAACATGAAAATACCCAAATCACAAGAGTATTTTAATTCAAATTGCCAATCAAACCAAAGCAGCGGATGAGTACCCGATTTATGAAACCCTAGTTTGAAAATAAAAAACCCTCTCTCATCCTTAAAATGATTAAAATATAAATCACACCTTGAATACAGAAGGAATCGAAATCTACCGCTTTTTGGAAATTACAGGATTGAAGAAAGATAAACTACTATAATTGCAATTTGAATTTTGAGCTTGCAGATAAAGCTTTTGGAGAAGGAAAGACAGGAATTTATAGAAGAAGAGAGAAATAGAAAAGGCCGTTGATTCCTATTCAAATGAAAAAATAAGATGAAAACATTAGGATACCAATAGGCAAAAATATGAAAAATAGAATTATAGTAAAGTATAATATGCTTCCTTTACACGGGGGGTGAGGGGGTTAAATATTGCTACAAATATGTATGTCGAGCATCTAAAGAGGACATGTTGACTTTGAAGATAACAGGTGATGTCGAGCTTAAAGAAGGTAAAGCTATGTAACGTCCCGACTTTTCGACCCTCGAAGGTTAATGTTAGGGTAAAATAAAAAGGAAAATGAAATAGAACAAGAAAGAAGGACACAATATAAGAATCTCACTAGCGGAACGATAATATATAATATCAAAAGAATAGTACAAAGGGTTACTACGATACAGAAATTTTGGAGTTACAAAATCTAAGTACTATCATAAGCCTAGACAGTTATAACATCCTGTCCTCACAGATGTTGATATGTACAAATAGTAATGCAGCGGAAATAAGAATACTACGGTAGGTGAAACATCCAACTCATCTTCTCGAGATTCAAAGAACATCAACGAAAACCCACTTTTCTCAAACTACTCAAAAATATACGTAAGGAATTTAGGGAAAATAAAAACCAAGCGTCAGACATGAGTCTGGTATGAGAGACTCAAGAAATATGTATGCAAAATACAATAGTGCTTTTGAAACCGCATGGAATGTCATAACGGTTATCCCCTCAAAAGGACCACTCATCCAATAAGCACATAATGTGATATACTAGATAATGTCTAGGGTGAGAAACATAAATCAGAAAAAAGCTGGAATGGTTATGTCGGTAACATTAAACAACACGTTAGAGAGTACAATCAAAACTGACAAGGTACGTCTGAATAATGGATTTCCCATAGTGATCTCTCTGGTGGGGCCGGACCCAAACTCTTGCACAAGGGTAAGAAAGTACCTCCGAGCGACGTATATCTCTAGATAAGATATACCTTTAGGTAAACACAAGCAGCCCGTCATCCGAACATAAACAACGTTAACAAAATATCATCAACTCCTACCGACCAATAATTGATAAGTACATCTAGAAATGGAGTTGATAAAACACTGACATAGGTCAGCTAAACCCCAGGTTGTGAGACATACTCTGTTTATAGCCATTTCCAATGTCGATGTTACATTTGGCATCTTTCATACGAGTCTTCATCACTCAAACAAAACATGGATTCCAAATTGGATTCCCACCTCTCGAACGGATCTCGAAGCTACAAATGGATTCTAGCATCTTGAACAGATCACTTCCAAGAGATAGAACACGTATCTCAGCCTTGAAGTGGTTTTTTAAGTAAAACACTTACCGATCTTGGTCTCTTCAACACTGAATCAATGAATTTGGTCATTTATTAATAATGAGAATGATCGCACATGGAAACCAAGTCTCGTATACCTATCACGTTTCCGATATTTTCATCTCACACCATCCCTCGATCAAAAGTGAAGCTTATAGGTTAGAGTTCTATTGCTCATATCCCTACACGAACATCAGTCTTAATTCCAACAGATAGACGAGCCTACTTCATCGGCTTTTAGTGCTAAGTATTGTTTTCCATAAACAAGTAAACATACAAAGCAGATCAAGTCACACACTGCACGATAAAGTCACATAAGTGATTTCTAATCTCTTTTTTGTTTAATTAATCTTTTATTGATCAAAACATCTTTTATTAGTAAAACTTCTTTTATCTAATAAAACATTGTTTATCAATTTCTACTATTCATTTTTACTCTTTTAATACTTCAAAAAGTATTCATATACTTATCTCAAATGGTATAAGTATATTCACAAATCATTAAAAAGATTTCTTATTTAAACCTTTTCTCTTTCTACTTCTTTCAAAAGATTCAATACTTAAAATTTTCTTCAAAATATCCACTTTAAGAATCTATGTGCTTTCACAACTCCATTCAAAAATGTTTAAGGCTAATGTTACTTAAACATTGTCACTACAAACCTAAAACTATTTCACTTATACTTATCTTTAAAACATTATTTTAAAGATCTATTTACATCCATAAGTATAATAAAAAGGGTTAAATATGAATGTTATTAACACATTGTCACAACAAACCCAAAACCATTGCATACTTATATTATCTTTAAAACATTCTTTTTAAATATCTAAGTAAATAATATTTGGTTAAGTTCGATGGTCGACCAATCGACTACCGAGTTAAAACAATTGCTTATACAAATAATGTTCGTATACTTAACTCATTTTTGACATTTTAGCATACACTATTCCTCACTCAAGAGTTAAGCCGGGTAAGTTAGAGCATTGGTTGCATCAATGCCTTGCCTAGACACTCATTCTTGAATTTCACAAATAGATAAGCTCACTCGTCGGCTTTTAGTTTAGGTATAGTACTAATGATTTCCATAAACAAATAACATATAACATGATTAACCCATTTTCGACATTTCTTACTTAACTATTCCTTATTCAAGTGGGAAGTTGATAGGTTAGAGCTCTTTTACTCCATCCTTACTCGACATCAATACTAACGCTCACAAATAGATAAGTCTACTTCGTTGGCTTTTGGCGTTAAGCAAAGTTAATTACCTTTTAAACAAGTAAGTAAACAACAAGATTAACATGTTTTCGACATCCCAACTTAACTATTTCTTGTTCAAGAGGAAAGCCTGATAGGTTAGAGCTCTATTTCTCATATCTATTTGACATCAGTCTTAACTCTCACAAATAGAGAAGTCTACCTCGTCGGCTTTTAGTGCTAAGCCTAGTAAATTACCTTTTTAAAACTTCTATATACTTTAAAAATACTTGTAAATAGGTTTTAAATATCTATGTAAAATATTGCTTGAAAATAAATAATTTATAATTTGATGAAAAACATGTTTTATATTATAAAACCTCTTTACTTTGAAAATACATATATAATTATTATAAATATATTTAAACTTTAAACCAACTTTAATATACTTCAACAAATGTTTGAAAACATCTCTAAAAAGATTAGCGAAAATTACCAAATTTAAATGTCATTTTCAAACACTTAAAATCATAAGCAACTTACTACAACATTTATAAATGACGTTAAAAGTCTTTGTTCAAAACAATATTGAAATGCACAATTATTGTGACTAGTTTTAACCATTTTAACAAATGACTTAAGAATTGAAATTTTTATAATAAGTACTACCCTTAGGGTAATTAAAAATAATGGAGAGAAACCACTAAGAATGCCTTCCATTTATTTATAAAAATTCCCGAAAACATGCTATATTTACAAAGTGTATTTATAACCACCTTTTTGTTCTAACTTTCACAGCTTTGATTCATAATTTATATAACTTTACAAACCATTTCTTTACCGTACAATACACCAAAATATGTGTAGAGAACAACTAAATCAAATTATCCCAATTCAAGATCATAAATATCTAATTTACATAAGTTAACATTAAGGGATATTGAATTGCACTTATAACAACTATTCCCGCTTCAAACACCTTTAAACATAATTCAATTTAGCACACAATCCAAACAACCATTTAAACATCAAGTCAAGGCCACATCACATGTTTAAGAGGGCAATATATGTGATGTTATACAATATAAAGTTGTCGTTTGCTTTCAAAAGCAAGAGGGGTCCAAATTTTATAACTTTACTTAGTTAATGTTACTTCAACTTTTTATTTTAAACACAACATATATGTACACAACATATAGAAATAAGACGGTGAGATAACTTACTTAGACCTAAACCAAACACAATTTCAAGCACCAAACAAGCTCAAGAACACTTCCAACCATCATCAAACTCCTAAAGATCCAATCTTTAGCACTTCCAAACCAAGGCAACACCTCAACTCCTCCTCTTTTGCTCACGGCCCATCTTGGAACCCCCTCTTCCTCTCACTTTTCTTCCACTTTGACTTAATATTAATGCTTCCCATGATGCTTAAGGACTATAGCTATTATACGAGTTTTTAACCCAGCAGGATCTAATAGGAGGCAGCACAATCTAGTGTTATCGGAATGGTTTAGAACTTAACCAGAAAGGCTAAGGCAAGAAGTTAACAAAAGCCAAGCTATATCACTAAGGCAATGACGGGGATCAACGAAACCGAGAGATCAGCATTCTTTTAGCCCAACCAGCGGCTGAGCACAAACAACTAGTAAATTGTCATTAAAACAGAACCACGACGACTATGGAAACATCTCAAATTCCAAACTCTAGAAGAATCCTAAGTGCTCAGATCATCGGCAACCCAAACATCTGTCCGATCCAACAGCAACTTCCTAAGGATGTAATGAAGGAAAGGCCAAGACATTGGCTCGCAAAATGAGCCAAGACTATGGGTCGCCAACGACCCATGGTTTTACCTCGGTTTAAGAGCCAAATCCCCCCTGGGTCGTTCCCTACGTACTTGCGAGCAGATGATGAAGTGATCTGGTCCAGAAGCTCTTTGATCCATATAAATACCATCCTACCTGCAACACAAAAGGGATCTTCTCCGGGCTGGTTACTGAAGCCCTGTTGGAATTATTCTTCGCTCTCTACCTCCCTCATAATAATCTCAAATTCACATTGATTCTCCAGTGGATTCCAACTCTAGGGATTCAATCTAGCAAAAGATAATCAAAGCTTTGTAATCAAACATATCTTGTAACAGCAATCAGTCTTTAATAAAACTATAAAATGGACGTAGGCTTCATTAACAGCCGAACCACTATAAAATTCTATGTCTTCTTTCTTATACCGTTCTTTTTCTATATCTGTTAACTGTGATATTGCTCTGTCAGAATAGTGCTGGTGCTTTAAAATTCAAACCAGGGTGTTGGTCCATTTTTTGGGTCAACATTTTGGTACTTTCACTGAGAGCCTAACTCAGGACCAGATCTAGCTATCTACTTTGGATCTCATAGGTCCAGAAGTTAGATTCTTTATCTTTGCTTGAAGAATCCACTATCTGGAACCAATGGCCCCTGAAAGAAGAACTGCCTCTGGAAGGTCCATAGGGGCAGTAGTAGCTGGTGACGATGTTAATCCCCAACAGACTGAAGTAAATGGCGCTAACTTAGGGAATCAGGCGCCAGCGTCCTCCAGTAAGTATGAAGTTGTTACCAGGGATGAGTTAAATAAAATGGTTGATGAGATCAACCAAAAAATGGAGAGTAGCCAAAAGGCTTTAATGGATAAGCTTAATGCTCCCCTAACCCAACAGTCAAATCCCGCTCCAAGAACTATGCCCGAACCCGCGGCTGCTATGGAAGAAGAGAATTCCTCCGTTTTTGGTCTACATAGAAGAAACAGAAAACAACCACAAAAAAGGATGACAACCGGACTTAACGTGGACAGAAATGCAAGTACTCTGTTTGCCATAAGGCAACCTATTCTGAATTTGAGTCAAGGGGCAAAGACCCCCGTATAAGACATAGCTATGGATCTTTCCGACTCAGAGGACGGAGAGCCAAACAACAAATTGAAAGAAAACGCCAATGCATTTGATAATGCAAGGAATACCCAAACTGCCCCAGTTAGACCAACCGCAAGCCAACGGGACTCTGCAGGAGTGGCTTTCCCGAAGACAGGAGAGCCAAGGTCTCAGCCCACTCACCAAGACCATTTGCAAAGTCAAACACTTGGCGCAGTGACTGATTGCCGTCCTTAGGATTACCAGGCATCAGAGGCATACATAGCAGACATGGTTAAACGATTAATGGAGAAGAGTAAAGATAGAAGAGATGATGAATGGGGATCTGCGCCAAGTTGGACTCCCTTCACCGATGAAATCTTGAATGAGAGATATCCAGAAAAATTCGCAATGCCAACTATTCCATCCTATTTTGAAATGAAGGACCCGAAGCCTCACTTGTACAAATACAATTGGTATATGGATAGAGCGAATGCTTCTGAAGTTGTTCGATGCAGATGCTTCCCGATCTTTCTTGAAGGGGTTGCGTCAATGTGGTTCACTAGGCTTCCAGCAAGATCTATCTCTACTTTTGACCAACTAGCGACAAGGTTCCTTGATTAGTTCAGACACCATACTATGTAGCCAATCATGTCTGTATCTGGGTTGTTCCAAGGGCGTAATGAGTCACTGAAGTCTTTCATGAACAGGTTTAACACCACGGTGACAGAAGTAAGCAACCCCAATGAAGACATGGTTTTTATGGCATTAGTTTGTTCCATTCACCCAGAAACTGAATTCAGAAAGTGGATTAAAATGAAGCAACCTACCACTAGGAAAGATTTCAATCACAAAGCAAGTCAGTACATAAGGTTGGAGGAGGCGTAGGATTTTGAAGGGAAGTCTACTAGTGTGCAACTGGCAAATGCTGGGAAAAGCGATGTAGCAATGAATCAAAATGCGCACATTTCTCGGGTTGCTGAAGGAACCACTGGAAAAGACGGGAATTCAAAGAGAAAAGGTCAAAACTAAAATAAGAAGAATGGAAATGGCAGCAATAAAGCTCAAAGGGTTTAGGCCCGAAGGCTACACTCCCCTGAGCGACACACCAGAAAACATTTTTCTTGCAATTCAAGGAACTGAGGAATGCAAAAAGCCACCCAGAAAGGAGGCGACCGAGTAGCAGAAGCGCTCAACGAAGTTTTGCCGCTTCCACGAGACACACGGCCACAATACGAATGAATGTCGCCACCTAAAGAATCAGATTAAGGAACTGGTCCAGAACAACAACCTCCAGCAGTACGTAAGACAACCACAAAACCCCGATCAATATACAACTCCTCAAACCTAAGAGAATGAAGGAATCAAGCAGGACCAGCGAAGAAGGGTCGAAACAAACTGACCAGAGACTCGTCATTGGAACAATATCCGGAGGACCTCATCCCGTACAGAGAAGTTGGGGAGAAATGGAGCGGTATGCAAGTTCGTTGAGGCATGCTCCAAAGAAATCATGTTTGGTTATGCAAGACGAAACTCCAGTTAAGATGCAAAGGATCTTGAATGACGATATTGTGTTCCGAAATCGGGACACCGAAGGGATCGAAGATCCAACTCTTGGTATGATGGTGGTGACGGTAGGAATCAGACCTGCTGTAGTTTAGAAGGTGTTGGTTGACAATTGCAGCTCCGTTAACATTCTCTTCAAACGCACTTTTGATCAAATGAAGATTGGCATGAAAAGTGTGTCCGCGTGCCAAACAAAGATTCAAGGGTTTACTGGTGAACCCAAACAACTGGTGGGAACAATTGACCTACCCGTGGAGCTCGGAGAGGGTGAGCGAAGGGTCACCCTCATTCAGACTTTTGTGATCGTGGATGAAATGTCAACATACAACACCTTCTTAGGACGGCCCGCATTAGCCGACTTAGAATAGCACTAGCCTAATGGTGCCTTACAATGAAGTTCCCTACATAACTTGGAGTCAGAATTGTGAAAGGAGACCAAAGCGTGGCCCGGGAATGCTACATTGCAGATTGCGTGAGTCAAGAAGAAAGGAAAAAGGAAAGGATGTGGGGGAAAACCCTCCACATCCGGAACCCTCTGAATAGCAACTACAGAACTGCCCCTTGCTTGGGGACCATAGCCGATTCAACAAGGCTTTGGACCCTAGAAAGAAGAGCTCAAGAGAGGATCGGGCAGCACCAGAAGAATTGACGGTGTTTGTCCCAGTCTTTATGGATGACCCAACACGGGTCCTGAAAATTGGGTCATAGCTTGGAAACAGGATGCGGTCAGAATTAACCAAATTCCTTCGTGCCAATTTAGACGTATTTGCATGGACACACTCCGATATGTGTGGGGTATCACCTGAAATTCCTTGCCATGCTCTCAATATTGACCCCAAATTCACACCAGTAAAGCAAAAAAGGCGCAGCTTGGGCCCCGAATGGTCTAAGGCATTGAGAGAGGTGGTTGACAAGTTGATGACTAACGGCTTCATCTGGGATGTAACGTACCCTGAATGGGTATCGAACCCAGTTTTAGTCAAGAAGTCTAATGGGAAATGGTAAACTTGTATTAACTTCTCGGATCTAAATAAGGCTTGTCCAAAAGATAGCTTCCCACTCCCCAAAATCGATCAGCTTGTGGACGGAACGGCGGGACATGAATTGTTGTCATTTATGGATGCATACTCGGGCTACAACCAGATTCTGATGCATGAGCTAGATCAAGAGAACACCAGCTTCATCACCGATTTAGGACTGTACTACTATAGAGTAATGCCATTCGGGTTAAAGAATGCTAGGGCTACATACCAAATGCTAGTGAGTACTATGTTCAAACGCCAGATTGGAAAGACTATGGAAGTTTACATGGACGACATGCTGGTCAAATCTCAAGTAGCTGCTAACCATCTAGACAATCTTACTGAAATGTTTGAGATACTCTGAAAATACATGATGAAGCTCAACTCGCTCAAATGTCACTTTGGAGTGGCCTCTGGGAAATTTTTGGGATTCATAGTAAGTGCCTGGGGCATCGAAGCGAATCTAGAGCAAATAACGGTGTTACGGGAAATCCAACCCCCTAAAAATAAGAACGAACTCCAAAGCTTGAATGGAAAAGTCGCAGCATTGAGTCAATTCATCTCAAAAGCTACGGACAAGTGCATACCGTTCTTCGACGCACTGAAGAAGGGAAAGAAAAACTTTGAATGGAGTGAAGCTTGTCAGGCAGCTTTTGAGGAACTGCTATGACACTTGGAAGCTCCCAAAATCATATCAAAGTCGGTGGATGAAGAAGACCTATTCGTTTATTTAGCAGTTTCCCCACATGCGTTGAGTGCCGCTCTCGTGCGGGAAGAAGCGAGAATCCAGCGGCCCGTGTACTACATTAGCAAATGATTCACCGGAGCTGAGAAGAATTACCCAAAACTGGAGAAGCTAGCGTACTGCCTTTTGAGCGCGTCCAGAAAATTACAACCATATTTCCAGGCTCATCCAATTAAAGAATTGACTGACCAACCCATGAAGCAAGTTTTATACCGGCCAGAAACTTCTGGACGACTACTCAAATGAAATATAGAGCTAAGCCAATATGACATCGCATATTACCCCAGGAAAACCATAAATGGGCAGGCGTTGGCCGACTTCATCATAGAATTTACTATAAGGGATGACGAGGAATAATTCTAGTTAGAAGTAAGTACCCAATGGAAGCTCTTCGTTGACGGTGCATCCAACAATTTCTGTTCGAGAGCATGGGTAGTGCTTGAAACCCCTGAGGGGCGAGCCATTAGCTAAGCTTTGCGCCTGGAATTCCCAGCAACAAATAACAAAGCAGAATATGAAGCACCGATCGCTGGACTGAAGGTTGTGAAGGAACTCAAGATAAAAGCGATTCACATATATAGCGACTCTCAGCTGGTTGTTTTTCAAGTGAAAGGGGAGTACCAAGCGCGTGGAGAAATTCTTGCCCCATACCTATCCAAAGTACAAGAACTGCTAAGCAACATTGAGCACTACACTATAATTCACATCCTACAGGAGCAAAACACTAAGGAAAATTATTTGGCTAAGCTAGCAAGTTCCGGAGAAGCTCAGTTGTTAGGGTTGGTCCCGGTTGAAACTCTAACCAACCCAAGCATAGACGAAATGGATGTAGACTGGATTCTCAAGACAACCGCCGAACCAGATACATGGATGACGTCGATAAAGGATTATCTACTTGTAGGAACCCTTCCAACTAATTGAAATTAACGAAAGAAGCTCCTCCGGAAGGCGCCACGGTTCATAATACAGGATGGGATACTCTGTCGAAGGGGATTCACGAGCCCTCTCCTTAGGTGTGTGCCTGATGATGAAGCACAAAGAATCCTAAAGGAGGTACATGAAGGCGAATGTGGAGACCACACTGAGGGGCGGACCCATGCAAAGAAAGTCCTTCTATATGGGTATTTTTGACCAATGATAAACCGCGATGCAGTAGATTATGCCAGGAGATGTGATTGCTGCCAAAGGTTCGAAAAATAAAGAGAGCTCCCTCAATGGAGCTAACGTAGATGGTTAGTCCATGGTCGTTCGCAATATGGGGGATTGACTTGATTGGTGTCTTACCAATAGCAAAAGGAGAGGCCAAATATGAAATAATTGCCATAGATTATTTCACAAAGTAGGCCGAAGCGGAACCGCTGGCCACTATCACCACAAAGAAAGTTATTAACTTTGTCACTAAAAACATCATTTTTAGGTTTGGTATGCCACAAAAAATCATCACTTACAATGGAACTCAATCCGAAAGTGCCGAGTTCAAAGACTTCTGTAGGCGCTCTCGAATCGAAAAAAGCTTCTCCACAATGGCTCATCTGCAAGAAAACGGGCAAGTGGAGGCAATCAACAATATCATCAAGTCCACTATCAAAAAGCGACTAACAAAAGCCAAAGGAAACTAGGTTGATGAACTTCCACTCGCACTATGGGCGTACAAAATTACCCACAAAGCGGCAACCGACCACACTCCGTTCGCCCTAGCATATGTTTAGAAGCAATGATTCCTGTTGAATTAGAAGTCCCCTTGCACCGAAGGCAGAATTTCAACCAAAAACAAAACGAGTAGCTCCTACTCGAATCGCTGTATATGGTTGACGAAAAAAGAGAAGAAGTAGAGCTGAGAACCGCCGCCCACCAAAAAAGGGTCGCACGATACTTCAACTCTAAAGTTCACAATCAAATCTTTGAAGTGGGAGATCTTGTGCTCAAGCGAGTTTACCTCGTTTTGGGGGCCTTCGGACCAAACTGGTATGGACCATATGTCATTAATCAAAAGCTAAGAGACGAGACTTTCAAGCTAGCAACTGTCGACGGAGCTCAAGTTCCCAGGGCATGGAATAGCAAATTGCTTCGCCCTTACTATGTCTGAACGCTATCTTATGTATTTTCCAGCAAAGCCATCCTGAGACACCGGGGGCATTGTATATAGGAAAAAACTGCCCTGCTTTCCTTAATAAAGTTTGGTCTTGAACCAACAAAACTGTGTTCATAATAATAACCCGCCGGGTCGACAGAAGCAAATCGACCCAAACCGTTAGATCGGTGGAACCCGGTCTTTTCCTTCCAAAAACCAGTGTTGCTCCGACAACATCGAGAAGGCTAAAATCAACACTCCTCACGTTGCCCGAAGATAGGCAACACCGAGGAGTGCCAAAAAGCCGCGCATTCCATAAACCGTGCACTAAAATAATAACTCCTCACGTCACTCGAAGATAGGCAACAGCAAGGAAAAACAAAATCTCACGCATCCCTTAAGCCGCGCACTAAAATAATAACTCCTCACGTTGCCCGAAGATAGGCAACATCGAGGAAAAACAAAATGCCACGCATCCCATAAGCTGCGCACTAAAATACTAACTCCTCACATTGCCCGAAGGTAGGCAACACCGAGGAAAAACAAAAAGCTGTGCATCCCATAAGCCGCGGGCTGAAATAATAACTCCTCACGTTGCCTGAAGATAGGCAACACCGAGGAAAAACAAAAAGCCGTGCATCCTATAAGCCGTGCGTTAAAATAATAACTCCTCACGTTGCCGGAAGATAGGAAACATCTAGGAAAAACGAAAAGCCGCTCACTAAATTCCAAAACATTAGCTCCTCACGTGGCCCGAAGGTAGGCAACTCCGAGGAGCATGAAAAATCGTGCACCGATTCTTAAAACTTAAACTCCTCATCCCGCCCGAAAAAAGGCATCATCAGGGAGAACTAAAACACATGCTCCTCGCGTGGCCCGATGATAGGCAATGCCAAGGAATACCAAAAACCATGCATCTCATAACCAGCACCAGCTGCCTCCATACTCAGGAATAATGAGCATAACTCCGACAAGATTGGAATGCCACAAACCAAATGAAAAGCCTCAACTATAGACACTTAAGGGATAAAACTGCCCTCAATTAACCTATGCACTGTGCGCCTCTAAAATACGGTGTATTGCATACTTGTCAAAATATCACAAGAAGCTTGGATTACATGCTAAAATTGCAAAACTTCCAAAAAAGGAAAATTGAGTCGTAACTTAGCCAAATTCTCAATAAAGATTATGTTAACTCTAAGTTACCGGTTATCTGAAAATTAATTGAAGTAAACAACCCTGTGAATTGGGGGGTATACACCGGTATTTGGATAGAATCGCGTGAAAACAATAAGTTCACAAGCTCTGTTACCCCAAACAAAGAGTTTCCAAAGCATTTTAAACAAAAAATTTCTAAAGTTCTAAGAATCTTTAAACAAAAGTTTTCCAAGTTCTGTTACTTTCTGAAGTTCTATGAATTTCTAAACAAAATTTTTCCAAGTTCTGGCAATTTCTAAAGGTTCTATCAACTTCCAAAGTGTTGTTAATCTCTAAGTTCTGTTGCTTCAAACGAAGGGCTTTGGCTATAATCACAGAACTAGAAAAATATGAAATAAAACAAGTACAAGAACACATAACATAGATGAACTAACATATAAGAGTACTGCCAAAATATCAATATATTGCTTATAATTTTCTATACACAGGGTTAAAATGTAAGGGCCATACCCATACAACATCGGCCATCAAAAAGAGAATACAGACTCTACAGTAAAGACACAAAGTGCGGACTCTGCACTTGAACAGAATGAATCAAAAAGAAACAAAAACAAGTCAATCTTCCTGCAAGCTGTTGACCAAAATCAAACTAACCTTCATATAAGCCGCTCAACGTTTCTTGCTGCCACCCCCCTTTTCGCCCTTGATCGGCAGCTTCTGCTTCTTCTCAGGAGTGGTGTCACTGCCGGTAATGTCAACAAATAGCTCGGTGGTGATGTCCTCATCTTCCTCCAAAGCCTTCTCAGAAGCCTCTCCCTTCGTCTTTCGCCTTCGAGATTTGCAGGAGCTTTTGGAGGCTTTGATCGCTTCAACCTTTTCCCTCTTGACGGTAACCAGCTCGTGTTGAGTCTTCTACAGTGGCTCCGTCTGAGTCTCCTACTCTTTGGTCTCTACTATCGTTACGTCGCCTTCCAATGACACAGAAGGGTCGTCCCGGCCATGAAGTGCAGCTATCTTTTCAGCTTCTGGCCCCGGTTGCGAACCGAACGTGGATATAGAAACCAAAACAGGAACAGAAAGAAGCATAGAAGATGTGGAAATGGCAGTAGGCATAGGTGCCGAAGTAGCTGGCACGTCAACGAGGAAGGTAGATGGACCTATAAGATCAAAAATAAAAGCATTAAACTCCTCTTACTCTTATGCCGTAAGTTGGAAACTCCCAAATTCGGAGGAGGCAAGGACATTACCTGCACCAGAGGGATGCTTGAGAATGTCTACTTCGTACTCACCACCCTCGCCCTCTTTTAATGGCTCCACCACTTAAGGAATAATTTCAAGTCCTGAACTCATTGGCTAGTCGTGGAGCTGCTCTGATAATTCGCCCATGTCGGAAATAAAAGGCTTGGTAAGCACGTCGGTAGCGGTCGTTAAGGCAGCATCAGTGGCCTCCTTCCCTCTTTCAACTCGGAGAATTTCCTAGCCCTCGGGTAACGCCTTCTTGGATTTGTCTTTGAGATAGGCATCTCGCAACTCTCGATCGAAATAAACTCGTGGCTATCGGCAAAACGAGATAAGATTTCCTCCCAAATAAGAGCGAGAGTGCACAGAAACTTCGGGATAAGATAGCTGAGACTTCTTTAATGCAATAGAGAGTTGACATAGAAATTCAGAATCGTCGCATCCAGCTTCTCCATTTTCCTTTTGAAAGCACTTTGGAGGTCCAAGTAATCCGCTCATACAGCAACTTTCTCAACTTCAGCAGCTGTCTTGTCGGCATTGAACTGTGCGACCTGAGCCTGTAACTTGGTAATGATCTCGGCCTGGTTGGAAATAGTTTTGTTGTTCTCTTCAATGATGAGGTCATAATCAGTGATAGTCTTTTGTTGAGCCTCAATCATTGCGCTACAAGCATTCATTCTTGCTTTAACTTCTCCTCCACTGCGTGAGCCTTTTTGATCTCGTCTCTGTAGACGATTTCTATTCGGTTGTGGGCTTCTCTCACCTCTTTCAGTGTGTCGGCATTTCTCTTGCTATCCTGCAGTGCCGCTGCTTTCTCTTCCTCTAATTGCTTAATCTTGGCATCACACTCAGCCAACGCCTTCTCAAAGTCATCTTTCTCTGATTCGAAGGAGAGGAACTCCTGATAATTATTTCTATTTGTATCCCCTAGCTGTTTACAGAGCTTCTCCCATCGTTCGGCCTGTTTTAGGTCGCTCTGGATAGCTTGGAGATGCGGCATGAAAGAATCCCTAAGAATGGGGTGGAGATCCAGGTCAAACTTGACCCCCTTTAGAAACCAACCAGGAAGCACCACCTCAAGTTTAGGAGGACCCAAAGGAAGGATGTAGGTAGGTCTTCGTTGGGGGCGAGAAACGCCGGGGGTAGCTGTGACAATAGAAGATGATGATATATGAGTTGAAAGTCGAATTGGAGCAGAGTAATGGGAATTTCATGGCCCATGGAAGAGTGTTTTGTGGCGAGCTCCGAAGAATGAGGGCGATGTTCAAACTTTGACTTTTTCGATGGTTCATCTCTTTCCTCAAGAGATCTTCTTTTCTCATACCTGCCTTTGTATAATCGAGCTCGGCTCTTTCTTCCTAGCGACAGTTTCAGCTTTGAACTCTTTTCTCCGCCTGTATTCCTCCTTCATTTCTCGGACTTGTTGGCTACTTAAGGAGCGCTTAGGATACCACTGAGAGTCGGTAAAGTCTTCGAAGTCATCGTAAAAGCCTCGTCCCCTCATCATACTAGGAATGAGATGTACATGAAAAGTTTGAGAAAATGAAATAAACACAATAGATATGGAGAGATGAATGGAAGAGAGTGTGATCCTAATGCAATGTGTAGTGTGTTTCTAATATGGGCCTAAAACGGCATCACGAACTAGAATGAATAGCCGTAGTAGAAGGGATCAGACTGATTTCGGTTATTATGGGAAGAACCGGGATAACCGCTGGCATAATATCACTCGAATCGGGAAGCTTTCGTGTCAAATTTAAAGTCTCCTTTCATGAGCGTGTCGAAGTCAACAAAAACATCACTGAAATCTCCGAACTCCACTCTGACATCCCTATTCGGAGAATCTTGATGTCTCCCAGTTTCAGGGACTTTGCCTTCACCACTTGCATCGAGGAGAGGTGAACTTGGGAGAACGAGACTCATTCTCGGAGTTTCATCACAAGACTCTGAGTCTCCACCATCGGATTCAGACGAGAAGTAATCACTAGCAGTGGACTCATCACTACTACTTTCAAAATCTCCCTCTTCCTTTTCCGAATCCACCGCGGCCTTGCCCTCTCTTTGTTTGAACTCCTCTTCTACTTCCTCCGGGATTGGAGGCATCCTACCTAGGCCGCTTAATCTAGTCGCAACAGCCTCTTCCCCCTCACTGGCTTCATCGGTGGATCCTCCAGACGGGCTTTCTCTCTCTTGAGAGGCACCTTCTTCGGAATCGTGGAAGGAAGAAACAGATCTCGTATGAACCCTGGATCGAGCAGGAGAAGGAATTTCAACTTGAATGGCGGATCTACCCAGAGCCAGTAGTCCATAGCAATGCAAGTTTTCATCAGTCAGTAATACTTTAACGCTTCTCTCCTTGACATCGATTGACATTAAAGTCTTGCAAACTTAATTGAGTACCGTGCCTCTATTCGGCCTTGGAATAACTACGAGAGACATATTATTGGTTAGGAATTCCATGGAAACGCATCAAAAGCTCGATGAATAAAAAGAATCTTACCCCCTATCGTCCACCGACGATTGAACCCCTCGGGGCATTTGACAAAGAAATATTGTGTCTTGAATTGCGATAAGTTGCTTTGCAAGCGCTAGATGATTTTCCAAATTCTTTGGGTTTCGATTATAATCAAGGAGGGACAATCATCTCTCCTCTTGAATGCAAGAAAGTACCACAGCTCGTCAAAGCTTGGAGCGCAGTTGAATGCCCGCATGAAAAGAACATACAAGCAAGTCAAGATGGCGTAACCATTCGTGTGAAGCTGAAATGTGGCAATACCCAAGTTTGAGAGAGTCTCATGTAGAAAGTCGTTGAAAGGATGCATAGCTCCATTCAAACACATGTATCGGTGGCAAGCGGTGTACTCCAGGGGAGGCATATGGGCGAATTCGTACTTCTCTGGAAGACGAACATCCTCTTTAGGAATTTCGTGTTGTGCACAGATGTTACGAAGGACCTTGGCGGAAACAACCGATGAAACCCTCTCGGGTGGATTAAGCATAGCTCTGAAGTTGGGAGGCATATGATCAACGATTGGCCCAACTGGGACTAACTGGCTATATTGAGCTTACAAGGTGGATGATGACTCGGCTTCTGAGAGCGCCGGGCTTCCCTCGATTGCCTTGCGACGCGTGGATGGATGCTTCATTCTAAATAACAGAACTCGCATCCGAAAACGGTCAGGTAAATCTATCATAAACTAAAAGCTTCCCCTGCCACATGTGAATTCCAAAGAAACATTAACTTGTAATTTCCACATTGAATTTCAAGTGCGGACTAGGACAAGTAAACTGTGCTATCTATATGGGATAAACTCGGTGCTCGATACATTGCAAACGCCCTATCTCGTTTAGATAGTTCGCTCATAGTGGAAGAAGAAAAGAACTTCATGTGTCACTTTGTTTTCTACTTTTGATCCTACTTCCTATACACTTACCTATTATCGATCTATGATCAATAAAGGATCCTTTGTCCTAAGAGACGCAGAAAACTCTTCTCACTATAGGAACGCCGAGCGTGCAACAAGCAAGCAGGATAAGTCCAAAGTCCGCGAAAGAGTCATGATCGACTGGTGATGTGACGTACAGTAACAGTTGTGAAACTGGACACAAGTCAATTTTGGTAATAGACGAAGATAGCAAAATGTGTCAAGCAATGGGCCGAAACCCGAATGTCATTTCGGGAAACAACTCGAGACTCGATTTACTATCTTCCTCCATTAAACCGCAATAACTTGAACTTATCGAAATCAACATTGCAAATGGAAACCTGTCATCAAATCATTATACCAATGCAATAATTAGCAAACCAATTAAGCGAACCCACCTATAACTGGATTCAAAGGCACAGGAAGAATCAAAGATCAAACTCAATGAGCTACCGAATGGATCGGTGGCGAGCTGATGATAGGTCGGCTACAGTTCAAAGGCGAACTAGGGTTTGGATGGTTTGGATTCAAGCGAATGAATCAACAGTGAATACATGGCATGGAGCTTGGATGGAGTGGATCTAAGGAGGAGATGAATCAGGTCGAGCAAGGGCACAAATCGCTTGGAATTGAATTGAGTTGCTCGAAGGATCAATTGCATGAAGAGAGTTGCTAGCTTGGGTCGAATGAAGGATAGGTCGGCTCAACTCATGTATATAGGCGAGCAAAAGAGAGAAGAAAACAATTTTTGCTAAGTAGTCGGGTTATGCGCGATCCACCATGGATCGCTGGCGACCCACCTTTACAGTGTAAATTTCCCCAAGCAGTCTGCTCGCTAGCGACCCATCCCATATGGATCGCTAGCAACCCACAAAAAAAAGAGAAGACTATACACATCTTCCTTGAACTCGATCTCCTAGGCCTATTCATCATTCTTAGGCATGCAGGGAAACTACGGAAATAAATTTGATCCGTTGTGACAAGTAATAGCAGTCAGAAACAAAGCTAGATGACCGACAACATGCCCTGCCATGCATTCATAAACTTTAAAGTGATCACTCTGAAATCAATGGCATATATCAAGAGCGATAACTTCCAGAGTGCGCCTTGTTGACAACGAAGATGCACTCTGGGGGGGGCAAATGTTATATGGGTTTTTAACCCAGCATGATCTAACAGGAGACGGCATAATCTTGTGTTATTGGAATGGTTTAGAACTTAACCAGAAAGGCTAAGGCAAGAAGTTAACAAAAGCCAAGCTATATCACTATGGCAATGATTGGGATCAACGAAACTGAGAGATCATCATTCTTGTAGCCTAATCAGTGGCTGAGCGAAATAGCTAGTAAATTGTCATTAAAATGGAACCACGACGACTATGGAAACATCTCCAATTCCGAACTCCAGAAGAATCCTAAGTGCTCAGATCATAGGCAACCCAAACATCTTTCTGATCCAACAGCAAACTACCTAAGGATGCAATGAAGGAAAGGCCAAGACATTGGCTCGCAAAACGAACCAAATCTATGGGTCTCTAGCAACCCATGGACCATGGGTCATCGACGACCCATAGACCATTGGTTGCCGGCGACCCAAGGTTTTGCCTCGGTTTGCGAGCCAAATCCCCTCTGGTCGTTCCCTACCTACCTGCGAGCAGATGATGAAGTGGTCTGACCCAAAAGCTATCCAATCCATATAAATACCATCCTATCTGCAACACAAAGGGGATCTTCTCTGGACTGGTTGCTGAAGCCCTACTGGAATTATTCTTCACTCTCTACCTCCCTCACAACAATCTCAAAATGAATTCACTGTGATTCTCCAGTGGATTCCAACTCTGGCAATTCAATCCAGCAAAAGATAATCAAAGCTTTGTAATCAAACATCTCTTATAACAACAATCGGTCTTTAATAAAACTATAAAGTGGACGTAGGCTTCATTAACAGCCGAACCACTCTAAAACATTTCTGACTTCTTTCTTTTACTGTTTTTTTTCTATATCTGTTATCTGTGATATTACTCTATCAGAACAAGGCTGGTGCTTTCAAATTCAAATCAGGATGTTGGCCCATTTTTTGGGTCAACAATAGCCAAAGTTTAGAAGAGATTGGAGATGATTTGGTTTAGACTTGAAAAAGTTAGAAAAGAATTAATGGATTGGTGTTTAAGCACTTCCATCATATTTATTCCCATACTTTATTTCAAGCTTATGTGAATTTTTGATTTACTTCTTACCTTATGGGTGCATTTATAAGTTTGTGCAAGAGGCCATTGCCACCTTTCACCTTCCGTGAAAGGTTAGAAAGGAACCTACCTCTCGCATGCACCTTTACACCTCTCTTTTTTAATTTAACACTTAAGAATTACCATAAAAGCTCTTTTTTCAAAATATCTTTGATGACATCACCCATGACATCATCCAAAAAGTTTATTTCCATAAATGGTAAAAAATATATTTCATTTTATAGATTTTTTAAGAAAATAAGTGTATGTAAAAAAAATCTAAATAACTTCTGAGGATTAAAAAGCTGTTTATCGATAGAATGTTTTTCGGTCATATTATTGATATTTCTTCAAAGCATTTATTTTTGTAAACATTTTTTCAAAACAAGTTTACCATCATTACTTATGATTTAAAGGGGTTAACAATCTTATTAAATAATTTTAATGACATAAATCCAAGATTCAAATATTTAAATAATTAAGATATTTATATATGAATTGTTTGAAATTCGGGTCGTTACATTCTCCCCACATAGAATATTTCGTCCTTGAAATTCCAACATGAGCAACGAAAAGAAACAACCATGTAGCAATACTTAACAATATTCAAAATCACTTAGCAAACAAAACTCACGATTTTCTCAAGTTCAAAATCCTCCTATCGCACAAGGATAATAAACGACCTATTAAGCGTACCATACGCTCAACAGCCTCAGATAATTATTTAGTAGACAATTCGTGCTACCCCATAATGAATCGAAGAGTTATCCCCTAAACTCTCCATAAGCCAATCAAAACATAATATGAAATACTGAAACTTGTACGATGCATATAGACCATCCGTACACAATATCAATTCCGGTCACATAAATTTCACTTCCTAACTTATATAGATCACTTGACCTCTCTAGTGCAGACTCCAATTAGGTTCCTTAATTAGAAACCGCAGTTCTCCTTACATAGCCATATACTATGATAGAGAACTTTGAGATCATATCAAGAATCCATATCAAGTATTTGTCATCAAGTATCTAGTGAAAAAATTCTTATTCGCACTGGTATAAACCACCTCGAAATCATGTGCTCAAATACTGGATCAAGAATAGTCATACAAATAGAACGATCTATGTACAACTTACATATTTTATTCTATTGGTTTCTCGACTATACCAATATCCTTAATCATATTCTTTTATATAAATAGTATGTCTTATTAATACTAAACTCATTTATGAACCATTTCGTAAAACATAGTTTCAAGTTTATCAACATTTTACTACTTAAGTTCATACTCGTATAATACTCCACTACATTCTTAGAGTATATACAAACATCAAATTCAACTTACTTAATAAGGATTTTCCATATTTTAAAACTTGTTTTAACTTACTATCTTCTTAATTCAAGTGTTATATAAACATAACTTTATATTTTCAAAAACACTTAACTCCAAGTTCTATAACAATTCGGAAGTTTCCAACTGTCCAAAATTGTTGAAAATCCCATTTCATTTTAACAAATGAAAACTATCAAACAACATATCATAATATGACTACATACCATATAATCCTAATGCATATGCTATATATGTCCATAAAATAACTTCATAAATTTTAATAATTTATTAAAAAAACTTTGGCCAAAAAAGGGAAAACATGAAAAAGGTTTCATCATTTATTCTAATCTATGCCACTACCGCTCGGGCACCCTATATAGTAGGCATATAAAACTTTTCTACACTAAAAAGTTCAAGTCAAATTTCCTTTCGATGAAAACAACTTTAGACCTAATCACTAGGTTTTATTTCAAATCATTTTGAAATACTAATACATAAATATATATTTTGTACAACAAATCACACTTTCGAAATCAAATCAGAATCTGTTTTACTAAAACAACTCCGTAGCATCCTCTACTTAGAAACCCAAAAGTGAACGTCAATGATTTTGAAGTCATCACCAGAATTATTTTCAAATGACAGAAGTGAGTTTAATATACCCAATTCATGCCTTTTGGAATTAACCAAAATCATTTCCAAATGGTATCAAATACTTCATAAATATTACTAAGTATCATGGTCCCAATTTCATAAACCCATTTCTCAAATACTTACTTTCAAATAATACTAATATTATTTTCTCCAAAATCTTGAAAAATATTTTCAAAGACACCGGGATTTAAGTTCTCAAAATATTAGTTTAAATCTTCTTCATTTATAAGCCATGTTTTATAAACCATACTTATACAAAATCACTTTCTTATATAAGTACTTTCACAAATGCTTATTCTACAAAATATCTTATCTTTCCTTTAGATCAAAATAAACATCCTTTATTAAAGTTAACTTTTAACCCAACATTGCCACCGAACGCCTTATAGTCGTACTATGAAACTAGATTCACAAGGTGCTCGTTTCAATACACCTACAAATACTATCTACCTAACCCATGCAGTGAAGAGGTAAAACCCCTCATAAACTGATCAAGTACAAATCCACAATCAACAAATGGTATTCAATGCCAGTAAACTGGCCGAGCATGACTAAACAAATTAATAAGGGGTAAAGAATTGACATCATTTATCCCTACATTAATTGAAATATACTTTAATGGTTCGCACAAAGTTACCTTATATAAGATCTTTAATTTTCATAGTTGTAATTACCATTAAGGTATACATTTATAGCAAATACAAGTATGCTCTAATATGTATAATACACTCAACTCATTCTAGAGTGTCCTTACCCTATCTCTAATAAGCCATACCCTACCAAATCTAAGGTTCTCGCTTAACCTTTAGCTTTGATACCAATCGTAACATCCCTACTTTTTGACCCTTGAATGTCGACACTAATACATCCACGGTATTCATGTGCCAAACACTCAAGTGCCAGAAAGGCGAAAAGTTAGGGCAAAATAAAAAGAAAATGAAACAGAACAAAGAAGAAGGAATACGATATCAGATTCTCACTAGCGAAATGGTAATATATAATATCAAAAGAACAGTACAAAGGGGTACTCCGAGATAGAAATTTTGGAGTTAGCAAACTTAAGTACTATCATCGGCTTGGACAGTTATAACAACATGCCCTCACAAATGTTGATATACACAATATAGTAATGCAATGGAAATAAGAATACTACTATATGTGAAACATTTAGCTTGTCTTTTCGAGTTCAAAGAAGATCAACGAAAACATGTCTTTCTCAAACTACTCGAAAGAGTACATGAGGAACTTAGGATAAACAAAAACTAAGCGTCATACATAAGTCTGGTATGAGAAATTCAAGAAATATGTGTACAACACATAACAGTACTTTTGAGACCACATGGAATGCCATAACGGTTATCCCTTCAAAAGAACCACTCATCTAATAAGCACATTAGGTGATATCTTAGATAATGTTTAGGGTGAGGAATATAAATCAGAAAATAGCTAAAATGGTTACATTGGTTACATTCAACAACATATTAAAGAGTACAATCAAAACCGATGAGGTATGTTCATATAATGGATTTTCCATGGAGATCTCTCCCAATGGGGTCAGATCCAATCTCATGCAGGGTCAGAAAGTACTTCTAGGCGACAAATATCTCTAGATAAGATATACCTTTAGTTAAATACAAGTGGCCCATCGTCCGAACATAAACATAAGCCATGTGAACCAAGTATCAACTCCCACCAGCTAACAATTGATAAGTATCTCTAGATATGGTGTTGATAACACCCTAATGCGGGTCAGCTAAACCCTAGGTTGTGAGGCCTATTCTGTCTTTAGCCATTTTTGATGTCGAGATTATGTTCAGCATCTTTCACATGAGACTTCATCACTCAAATGGAACATGAACCCCCAATTGGATTCCCACCTCTCGAATAGATCTCGAAACTACACATAGATTCCAACATCTTGAACATATCTACATCTAAGAGATAGAACACGTATCTCAGCCTTGAAGTGGTTTTCGCTAAGTAAAACACTTACTGATCCTAGACTCTTTAAGACTAAATCGACGAATTTGACCACTCAATAATAATGAGAACGATCGGATATGGAAACCAAGTCTTGTATAGTTATCATGTTTTCGATATTTTCATCTCACACTATTCCTCAATCAAGGGTGAAGCCGGTAGGTTTAAGCTCTATTGCTCATATCCCAACACGAAAATCAGTCTTAATTCCCACAAATAGACAAGCCTACTTCATTGGCTTTTAGTGCTAAGTATACAGCTAAATTTTTCCCACAAACGAGTAAACATACAAAGCACGATCAAGTCACATAATGCACAATCAAATTACATAAATGACTTCAAATCACCATTTTGTTTAATTAATCTTTTATTAGTTAAAACCTTTTTTATTAGTAAAACTTCTTTTATCTAAAAAAGCATTATTTATCAGTTTCTACTATTCATTTGTACTCTTTCAATATTTCAAAAAGTATTCATATACTTATCTCAAATGGTATAAGTATATTCATAAATCATTAACAGGACTTCTTACATTAAAACTTTGCTTTTTCCATCTTTTTTCAAAAGATTCCTTACTTATATTTTCCTTTATAATATCCACTTTAAAGATCTAAGTACTT
This sequence comes from Allium fistulosum, assembly GCA_030737815.1. Taxonomy (NCBI): domain Eukaryota; kingdom Viridiplantae; phylum Streptophyta; class Magnoliopsida; order Asparagales; family Amaryllidaceae; genus Allium; species Allium fistulosum. The sequence continues at coordinate 974,748,903 of CM060901.1, forward strand.
TCAAAAATCCATTCAAAAAGGTTTAAGACTAATGTTACTTAAACATTGTCACGAAAAACCCAAAACCATTTCACTTATACTTATCATTAAAACATTCTTTTAAAGATCTATTTACATTCATAAGTATAATAAAAAAGGGTTACAGATGAATGTTATTAACACATTGTCATAACAAACTCAAAACATTTCATACTTAAATTATCTTTAAAACATTATTTTTAAAGATCTGAATTAATAATATTCGGTTAAGTTCGATGGTCGACTAATCGACTATCCAATTAAAACAATTGTTTATACAAATAATGTTCGTATACTTAACTCATTTCAGACATTTCAACTTATGCTATTCCTTACCCAAGAGTGAAGCAAGGTAAGTTAGACCACTGGTTGCATCGAAGCCTTGCCTAGATACTTCATTCTTCAATCTCACAAATAGATAAGTCTACCAGTCGGCTTTTAGTGTTAAGTATAGTATCAATGATTTCCATAAACAAGTAACAAACAACATGATTAACCCGTTTCTAACATTTTCGACTTAACTATTCCTCATTCAATAGTCAGTAGGTCAGAGCACTATTGCTAAGTCCCTACTCGACATCAATCTTAGCTCTTACAAATAGATAAGCCTACTTGTCGGCTTTTAGCATTAAACAAAGTTAATTACCTTTTAAACGAGTAAATAAACAACAAGACTAACATATTTCCAACATTTCAACTTAACTATTTCTCGTTCAAGAGGGAAGCCTGGTAAGTTAGAGCTCTATTGCTCATATCTCTACTCGACATCAATCTTAACTCTCACAAATAGAGAAGTCTGTCTCGTCGGCATTTAGTGTTAAGCCTAGTCAATTACCTTTTTCAAAAATTATATATGATTGAAAATTACTTATAAATAGGTTTTAAATATCTATGTAAAATATTGCTTGAAAATAACTAATTTATAATTTGATGAAAAATATTTTTTGTATTATAAATCCTCTTTACTTTAAAAATACATATATAATTATTAAAAATATATTTAAATCTCAAACCAACTTTAATATACTTCAAAACATGTTTGAAAACATCTAAAAAAAGATTAGAGAAAATTACTAATTTTAAATATCATTTTCAAACACATAAAACCATAAACAACTAACTACATCATTTATAAATGTTTTTAAAAGTTTGTTAAAAACAACATTGAAAAGCACAATCTTTGTGACTAGTTTTAACCACATCAACAAGCGATTTAAATCTTGAAATTTGTGGTAAGTATTACCCTTAGGGTACCTAAAAACATGGAAAGAAATTCTTAAGAATATCATTCCATTTATTTATAAAAATTCCCTAAAACAGGCTATATTTTCAAAGTGTATTTACAACCACCATTTTGTTCTAAATTTCACAACTTTGGTTCACAATTTTCATAACTTTCCAAACCATTTGTTTTGCTATTCAGTACACCAAAATATGTTTAGAAAACAACCAAATCAAATTATCCAAAGTTAAGATAATAAATATCCAATTTACACAAGTTAAATTTAAGGGATAATGAAGTGCACTTATAATGACTATTCTCGCTTAGAACACTTTCAAACATACTTAAATTCAACACATAATCCAAACAACCATTTAAACATCAAGTCAAGGCCATGCCACATGTTTAAGAGGGCAATGGAAGTGATGTTATAAAATATAAAGTTGTCATTTGTTTTCAAAAGCAAGAGGGGTCCAAAGTTTATTACTTTACTTAGTTAATGTCACTTTAGCTTTATATTTCAAACATAACATATATATACACAATATATACAAACAAGATAGTGAGATTACTCACTTTGATCCAAGCCAAACACAAGCTCGAGCACACTCAAACTCAAGAACACTTCCAGCTATCATCAAGCTCCTATAGATCCAACCTTTAGCACTTTCAAACCAAGGCAGCACCTCCCCTCCTCCTTTATTGCTCATGGCCCATCTTGGAACCCCCTCTTCTTCTTACATTTCTACCAGTTTGACTTGATATTCATGCTTCCCATGATGTTTTACACCTATAGCCAAAGTTTATAAGAGACTGAAAATGATTTGGTGTAGATTTGAAAGTGTTAGAGAAGAAATAGTGGATTATTGTTTAAGCACTACCACCATTTTTATTCCCTTACTTCATTTTAATCTTTTGTGAATTTGTGATTTACTTCTTACCTTAAGGGTGTATTTATAAATCCATACAAAAGGTCATTACCACCTTCCACCTTCCATGAAAGATTACAAAGGAGCCTTCCTCTCACATGCATCTTTATACCTCTCTTCATTTACTTAACACTTAAGAATTACAATAAAAGGTCATTTCAAATATTTCTTTGATGACATCACCCATGACATCATCCAAAATGCTTATTTCCATAAATGGTAAAAGTTTTGTTTCATTTTATAGATTTTTTAATAAAATAAGCGTATGTAAAAAAAATCTGAATAACTTCTAAGGGTTAAAAAACCATTTATCGATAAAACGATTTTCGGTCATATTATTGATATTTCTTCGAAGTATTTATTTTTGTATACAATTTTTTAAAAACAAGTTAACCATCATTACTTATGATTTAAAAGGGTTAACAATCTTATTAAATCATTTTAATGACATAAATTCAAGATTCAAATATTTAAATAATTCAGGTATTTAAATACGAAGTGTTTGAAATTTTGGGTCGTTACAACTATCAAGCCAGGAGATGCCGAGTCTCTAAAGGAATCATACATCTAATAACATAGAGGTGCCGAGTTTCTAATGATGTGGAATGTTCAAGTGATTAATAAGCAGTGAAGGGGTGCCGAGTCTCTAAGGGGTAATGAGCTTCTACAATAGCAAGTGTTGTAGAGCAGTTAACAAGTAGAAGGTGATGTCGAATAATAGCGATAAAGAAGGGTATCGAGCTTGTTAGAGGATGAAGATGTCGAACTAGTACATGTTTAGAGATGTCAAGCTATAACAAACTAGAAAGAACAAGAGATGTTGAGCCTTGACAACACAAAACGCTGTAGAGCATGTAGCAATGGAAAGATGCCACATCACTAAAGAATGTCGAGCAAATAACAGCAAGTGGAGGATATCAAGTTTCTATGAATAACAAGCCTATGATGCATCAACTATTATCGAGCCTCTACCACAGTAGAGGTTGTAGAGCATTTACTGATAAATGATATCAAGCTTTAACACTACCTAAGCGTTTCGAGCTTTTACAAGCAACAAGGGAGACCAAAGCTTTAAAGATGTAGAAAATGTTGAGTTTACATAAGGGAGATTATGTTGTCAAACTTGGGTAAGCAAGTGATGTTGAATCTCAACAATGGGATGCCTAAGTTTCACCAAGATGGTGCCATCAAAGCCATTGGATTCAAAGCCATGCCATGTGTCAATCATGCTGCCTGATTGACATCCCTATAATTAGGCCCTCATCGACACCTAAAGAGCGGCGCTTCATTTTTTCCCTACTTCTCAATTTTTAAAGTTGTAAATCCTAAATTGATTTGAGGATTTCTAAAGTCTATTTTAACAATTGAAATTTTTGCATATAATGACATGGATAGTAAACTTTGCATAGCATACTTCTCAAAAATGTGTATACTCAACTATTATTGAACTATGAACATGCATATGACTAATGACTTATCTTCAAACTTGGACTTGAGCTTGGACTTGCATATTCTCCTGAATTTGCATAAGGCCATTTAAGCCCTTTTTCCAACCAGCCTTAGTCTACCTTGCATATTAGGTTACCGACGAAATTTTCTAACATCTGCCTCTCTGGTTAGGAAAAACGTGTCCATTCGGTTCATAAATCAATGCCAAGCGTTAACCAATCTTCATGGTGTTTCAAAATTGATATCAGTTATCACATTCGAGGGATTTTCAAAATTAAGCATTCATTCATAGGATTCAAATTCAAACATCAAATAAACATCACAACATCCATTCTACCAAGAAAAACAATTAGACATCCAACTCAGAGCATGTCAAGAGATCGACCGAAGTCCCATACATGAGTAAGTGGTCTGATTGTTATACTGCATCATTTATTTGTGAACAAAAGCAAAGTGTGGGAATTGAACCGATTCTATTTCGTCCCGATCATGTGATAACTATTCTCGTCCTAGATCCAAGGCCATTTTCAAACACATTCGCTGCAGAGGGTGGCTGCTCCTGATGCACCATTGCAATTTTGTACCTCACATATTGTTGTAGTTGGTTGTTTCATATCTGCTCTCAATTAAATCAAGCAGGTGCATACATTCAATTGTTTTTTTGCCCATCCAATTCATGAAATAGGTAAAAATTTCCAAACCTCTTTTTTCGATTCGTGGGCTCTCTTTTCGTTAGTTTCTGATAGGAAATCTGCACTTTGGTGTCCAAGTAAATCCTCTCCGGGTCTCAATTAGTTCTATATACGAAGAAAACTTTGGTTCTCTTTCCACATGCTTTGGTTCTCTGAAGCTATCATCAGCTTTCCGCTTTCCTTTTTCCTTTCCATAACCGGCTCTGGACAGTCCTCCGTCATTCACAATATTAACCTCCGCCATTTCAGCTTCAGCATCCTCCTAACGCAAGTGCCTCTCAGCCTCTTGGTAAATTCCCCAAGATCCATCAATGGATCCCTCTCCAAAGAAATCTTAAAGTCTGTTTTACTAGAAACTCTCGAAACCACCGCCATCAAAACTACAGATGGATCCGGCTTGTGAACCGCAACAGCTGTTATGTTAAATCTAGTCAAGTAACTTCTTAATGTTTCTCCGACCCTCTGTTTCATGCTCGATAATGTCATCAAATTTTGATCGTAAAATATGAACTCTTAACTGTCTCATGAATCTATCCACTAATTCAACCCATGTGTTTATGTATCCATTCTCCAGCTATCTGAACCGCATCGCAACTAAGTTTGTCAAACATAACGGGAAACATCGTCTCATTATTTACTCAAAAGCACCCAACACCTTCATATGTCAAATGTACATCAGACGAACAGTTGAAACAGTATTTCTAACGTACATTTCGAACGTTGGCATCCTAAAATCGAGTGGATTTATCGCATGCTGGAAGTTAGGCATGAATGAATTTCTGTTCAAGTCTTCCAGACTCTAGTCTAGTGGTCCACTCCTCATTGCTTGTCTAAATATTTCAACAATTCTTTCATTATCATCTAATGAAAGTCTCTGTCCCACGTGTTCATTCTACCCTCCATCCTATGGAGAAAGGCATATATTCCTCTGGTTGCACATTTGCATTCTGATTCACGTTCTATGGCTCAACATCATCTCTCAGGCATGCTCCATCTTCGCCCAAGTTCAAATTCACTTCTCCTAGTATTCCTGGATCGATACCAACATGTGTTAGGGGATCAGTGCCGAGTTGAACTTTGGGGGCAGCCCCACTTTGTCCTACTCTATTTTTAGTGCATTTGTTCTGCCTTTTGACCTCTGATTCTCATTTCTTGCTACTCTAGCCTGCTGCTCCATTCTTTTGAAGAATCCCTCCATCATTTCTTCCTGACGAACTATCATCCTATCCCGAATCTTCCTCATTATTCTCTCTATCTCATCTCTAATTACATAGATGGATGGGGGGTAAGATCCCGAGGACACCTCTTAGCTGCCCCTTGCTCTTGTTGGCTTCCTCAATAACAAATATGGTGCTAGATCTCTTCATCTTCTACAAATTCAAGTTTCAAGTCATTAAGTTGGAGTACCCTTGGTGAAAGCACCAAAATTCTATTAATTTTTCTTTATTTTTACAAAGCTGTTTTTACAACTCGGCAGTCACAACTTGGTAGGAATCTAGTCAGTAATTTTCAGAGCATGGTTTTTATAACTCATCGTTGTTAGAAGTTCAGAATTGAAGAGGATTGAAAAGTCCCATTTCAAGTGCTCTCCATTTATATTTATAAGCGAAAGCCTCCAAGATAATCTTTGAAGATTGCTTTACACATTCTTCACGTCGTCCTATAAAAGTCGCACGACAACCCCGACCTAAATTTCATGGACCGGTGACAAACCATGGCCTATGGATCAGTGCCGAACTTACTTCGAGTTCGACATGAGATTTTTCAATACTTGCTTCGGGCATTACTTAGGGTTTTCCTGAGGTAGTCTGCTTGAATTTTTCTTCTCTTGCTTCGAGTCCAACCTGAGGATTTTGTGTGTCTACTTTGAGTCATGACTCGGGTCCTATCTGTAAATGCCGAATTGTCAACTTGAGTGAACATTTTTCACCCATTTTTCGATACTTAGTTTATCATTCCTTTTTATGGTGTTTTTCAATTTTTAGATCAAATCTTCATCATTTGTTCATTCAATTCGATCGTTTAAGTGTTCGAAGACTGCGGAAAACTCAGCCGTAATTAACACCAGACGTGTAAATTTGTTGCTGAATCTTAAAGTCTTTCTCATTAGGGTTGTTATGGTACTGGTAAATCTACCATTACCATACCAATCCTAAGTAATTGTCAACCAACATTGAGTTCAATTGGTATGTCAACGCTATCGGCATGATAACGGCAACTTAACTATTGTTAACGGTAAATATACCCGTAAAGAAACGTTAAAATCTCTGACAACGATAAATTTAGCTATCATATTAATTTTGTTATTTCACTATTTAAATTAATCCTAACCACATATTCTTTTCAGGTATATCAGTTATTAATAAGATGTTTGCGGTATCACTTATAGCGATGTTTTTTATTATTCAATTTTATTTGGTCCAAGTCTAAGATTAGCATAATTATTATTTCTTGTTGTATATTATTTGTGGTGAATTAATAAAATTTTCAATGTCAACTAAAATAACAGCAACTTTAATCCACATTATCTATTTGTTATAAGTTGGAACCAACGTGCTGACGCGTAAAAGAAAGGTATGAAAAAGTTCTCCCATAGTAAATTTGCATGAAATAATTGAATCGTGACTCCATCTAAGTCAAAATGCTAATATAAATATTAATAGAGTTAGAGTCTGGAACAAAATATTTTTTTTATCATTAAGCAAATTATAAAAAAGGTGGAATCCAGTGCACGAGGCTTCCACACGATAGCGGACTCAGAGAAGGTTGATAATGTACGTTGCATTTTCCTCGCATTGCGAAGAGGCTATTTCTGTACTTGAACCTGAGCGTCCAAATCACCATGCTGCGCTAAGGCTCCATCTTATCGATATAATGGTCAATTTACCACTATGTATATCACTTTGCAACTTTGACTGCAATAAACCTTTCTTAGTGAGTATTACAGATAGAAATAAAAAGGTAAAGGACCCAAACCCATGCTGTTGGTAAATCATTTTTGCACATTATATACTTCACAACTTTTTTCCAAATCTCAAAAGTTTCATTGCATATATTAATATCATTCCTATTATTATTTTGAGAGAGAAAAAGGTAAAAGTGCCTTGTTTTTGCGTTTGAAATAGTGATTATTTATAGAAGATGCAGCTTTAAGTCACACCATGAAAGAAATTGACACAAATAGGATACTGAATATGATGTTACACAGAAAGTTCATTGTCTGAGGGGAATATTTATTTCGTTCCCTTCTTAGAAAATTCTCCATTTCCATCTAAAGTCATTGGCATGCTTCGAAACACGTAATCTTGTTTTTGTTTTAAAGTGAACTGCTGCAACAACTTTCAGGATTAAGTTACTTTTTAAGTGCTACACCTTGAAAGTCTTTTAGGCTGTGTTGGGGTCGATCTAAAATAAAACAGATGTTCTGCTTTGAAAACAATTGTTCCTCCCTGAATTATATATTGTGAAATTTCACTACATGCGGTTAATAGCTATATTTATAACTTTTACAGTAACCTAACTGATTCTATTATGTTATTATTATACGGTTGTATTGATCATGGAAGAAGTTTATTGATTGCTTTCACAAATTTCAATACTTGCACCATTTCTAAGTAAAACAATGATTAACATAAGTTATGAATCAATGACGGAAAAAGGAAATATTAAAGTCGCAAGGGATACAGAAATTTTCACGTCTGAGAAAAGCCATATATTTCAACTCCTGCGTATTAAATACATAAAGCATAAATACAGAAAACTAATTAGTTGCCACCATCTTACCCTGTCTATATATAGTTATATACACTGCAAGTGTAAAAGAGTAAGCAATGGCTTTCCCAGCAGAAAAGCATAGAGAAATAATGATATGTGAAAATGATAGGAAAACAATTCCAGCTCCATTTATAAGCAAAACTTATCAGTTAGTAGATGATCCACGCTCGAATCACATTGTATCATGGGGAGAACATGATGCTACATTTATTGTTTGGAGACCACCTGAATTTGCTAGAGATATTTTGCCTAGTTACTTCAAGCATAATAATTTCTCTAGCTTTGTGAGGCAGCTCAATACTTATGTAAGTCGTTTTTTCTTTTGTATTTATTATTCCAATTTTGGTTCTGCTTTTATAATTCTTCCTTGCATATTTTTGTCCAGTATTGTGCTATTATTTATTTCATGTTTATTCACACCTTCATATATGTGCAGGGATTTAGAAAAGTAGTGGCTTGCAGATGGGAGTTTGCAAATGAGTTCTTCAAGAAAGGGCAAAAACATTTGCTCTGTGACGTTCAAAGAAGAAAAACTGCTTCTTCTGATCATCAAATTTATCAGTCTCAATGTTACAGTAGTCTTGAAAGAAGACAGCGTTCTTCAAATGATCTTGAGGATTCGACTTGGACTAATGTGAATTTACCCCAAACGTCGCAGTATAATCATGATTATAATGGATATTTGTTGGCTGCTTTAGAAGATAATCAGAGACTGAGAAAGAAGAACATTTTACTGCTATCAGAGCTCACTCAAATGAAAAGGTTATACAATGATATCATGTTTTATATCCAGAATCGTGCTAATATGAACACTAACTGTAAGATTTGTAAAGAAGAGAATAGAGACAATGTAAAATGAAACAGAATTGTATTAATCTCATATATCTGTTCTGTGTACAATACAGTGTTTATATATGAAATATTAGAGATTGGGCTTTGGGCTTTTATATTACCCGCTACCGCTTTATTACAAGTACACTACAGCTTTGTTATTACAACAGATACTACTCTCATTACTCCCCCGCAAACCCTAGCTCCTTTAGGGTTCGAGGCGGAAGAGAAAAGACGGCGATCAAAAGACTGCCTTGAAATTGCAAGAGCCAAATTGAGAGAAAACTTCTGGAATGATGCTGGCTTCATTTCTATACACTGGAAGACTATATGAATTGACAGATCTCGTACGAGGGCTCGATTTCTCCTCTAGCAACAGTAGTGACTGGAGGACTATATGAATTGACAGATCTCGTACGAGGGCTCGATTTCTCCTCTAGCAACAGTAGTGAGAAAGTCGGAACATATGAGGAATTAGCAGATCTTTACAAAGACTCGATCTTTCGTAAGTTAATAAAGGAAGGTAAGTCAGGTATGATTTTTGTTGCTATTACTGCCATTCACTTGTAGTTGCTCTCTGAATCTGGTAAAATTTGTTTTGGAAAGAGATTTAGTAAGTATGTCGGCTATTTGATATGTAGATGGTAGGTGATTGACATTCAGCTTTCCATTATTGACTTGATCTCTAACGAAATATAAGTCCAATTCCATATGCTTTGTACGAGAGTGTAGGATAGGATTTGCAGATAAATGCACTGTACTCAAGTTGTCACACCATACAATTGGTTTATTTTCCATTTTAACTTGTAGTTCAGATAACAGTGATTCGATCCACATAATCTCTGACACAGCGTTGGCTACACTCCTGTACTCAGCCTCGCTGCTAGATCTAGCAACGGTAGTTTGTTTTTTTGAGCACCAGGAGACAGGATTTTTTCCAAGAAATATACAGTAGCCACTTGTTGACCTTCTGTCATCTGGGTCATTGGCCCAATCTGAGTCAGCATAACCAGTGATGTTTAGTGTCTTACTTGCTTGCATAGTTAATCCAAAGTCTATTGTACCCTTCAGATACCTTAGTATTCTTTTGACCAGTTTCCAATGATCAGAGGTAGGATTTTGCATGAATTGGCTTGCTTTGTTGACACTGAATGTTATTTCTGGTCTTGTAATCGTTGCATACTGTAGTGAGCCAACTACACTTCTGTACTGTTTTTCATTGAATATTGCTTCTCCCTGATGTTTAGATATTTGTACGTTGCTAATCATGGGAGTTGATATTGAGTTTGCTTTATCCATTTTTGCTCTGCATAGAATTTCAGTAATGTATTTCCTTTGACTTAATTGAATGGAGTTGTTTGGGAGTTTTTTGACTTCTATACCCAGGAAGTAGTTTAGATAGCCAAGATCTTTGATAGAGAACTCTTGACCTAACTGCTCAATTAGCTTGTTGACTTCAATCTCACTGTTTCCTGTAACAATGAAATCATCAACATAAATCAGTACATATATTGTGGTAGTGTGATTGAATTTTGTAAATAGTGATATGTCAGATTTTGTTGAGTTGTATCCCAGTTTGATGAGTGTAGCTTTTAGCTTTTCAAACCAAACTCTTGGTGCCTGTTTCAGTCCATATAGTGCTTTGTTTAATCTGCACACAAGTCCTTTGTTTTCATCTTTGATAAAACCATGTGGTTGTTCCATGAAAACTTCTTCCTGCAAAATACCATTTAAAAAAGCATTAGTAACATCAAGTTGCTTGATGGTCCAATTCTTGTATAAGGCAATAGTAATAACTACTCTAATAGTTGTAGGTTTCACAACAGGTGAAAATGTTTCTTTAAAATCAAATCCTCCTTGTTGTGAATAACCTTTTGCAACTAATCTTGCCTTATACTTAAAGATTGTGCCATCTGCATTCCTTTTTAGTCTAAAAGTCCATTTGCACCCAACAATATTTTTGTCTTTGGGTGCTAGAACTAATTTCCATGTATTATTCTTGATTAATGCATCATATTCATCTGTCATAGCAGATTTCCAGTTTTCATTTTCTAAGGCCTGAAGATAGTTGCATGGTTCTTCAGTATTTAAGTTGGCATTGTAGACTTTTGGTTTGAAGATTCCACTCTTTGATCTTGTCACCATGTGGTGTCTTGTAGCAGTATTTTCCTGCTGTTGACTTATAGTTTCATCATGTTGTTGTTTGCTTTGACTTTCTGATCTTTGAGATGATTCATCATGTTGCATGCTAACTCTTTGTTGAGATGTGTGATCAGGGGTACAAACTGTGTCATCCTGTTCTTGACCTGGTCTGGTACTGGATTGACTGGTACCAGGCATAGTGAGTTGAGGATCAGTGTTGTCACTATTGACTTGATTTGTATTGGAGTTGATAGGCTGTTCTGATATGATTGGCACCGCAGGTATAGAATCTCTTGGATTGTATATCTTTGTAGTTGAATTGATCACTGTTTCTTTGAATGGGAATATTTTTTCATTGAAAACAACATGTCTTGATATGAAAATTCTTCCATTGTTGTCTAGACATTTATACCCCTTCTGATTTATAGCATATCCCATAAATGTGCACGGGGATGATCTATAGTTTAATTTGTGCTTATTGTAAGGTCTAAGATAGGGAAAACATAAGCAACCAAAAACTTTTAGATGTAGATAGTCTGGCTTGACATTGAACAACATTTCCAGAGGACTTTTCATTTTCAGTATTTTAGTGGGGAGTCTATTTATTAGAAATACTGAAGTTGAAAAAGAGTCTGGCCAGAATTTTTGTGGCATTGATGATTGAGCTAACAAAGTCAAGCCAGTTTCTACAATTTGCCTGTGCCTTCTTTCTATTATACCATTTTGTTCAGAAGTGTGTGGACATGTGATTCTATGTACTATCCCTTTGTTTTTAAAATAATTTTTTAGTGGTAGAAACTCTGTTCCACCATCAGACTGAAACACTTTAACATTGTGATTTGTTTGTTTTTCAGCAGTATTTATAAATTGTATAACAGCATTATATGTTTCAGACTTGGCTTTCAAAAAATATATCCATACATATTTAGAATAGGCATCAATAAAGGATATATAGTACTTGTAACCGTAGTCTGTACATATTGGTGCTGGTCCCCACAAGTCAGTGGCAACCATTTCCAGTGGACTATTATATATAGTTTTAGAATCTGAAAATGGTAGTTTGTGACTTTTACCCATTTGGCAATATGTACAGATGTATGGTAATGTACAGTTAACAGAAGAGATAGCATTGTTATTCAACACATGTTTCACAATTTTTACATTGGGATGACCAAGCTTGCTATGCCACAAGTCAAAAGTATTACAGTTTTCAGTCTGTCTGTTTTCAACACTATTACACCACACTCTTTCATTTTCACAATATCTTGACTTAGCCAAACAGAATTTGTATAGCCCTTTATGATTTTTACCCTGCAGAAGATTTTCTTTGGTTAGAATATCTTTGACAACACAGTGTTCAGGATAAAATTCAAAATATACTTTATTGTCCTTAGCAAATTGTGACACACTTAACAGGTTTCTTTTAATTAAAGGGGCTCTGAGTAGGTTGTTTAAATATAATTTTCTTTTTCCTGGTATAACAGACCTACCAGTGTGTGTAATAGAAATAGGATTACCATTACCCATGTGAATAGAGTTTGTACCTTTGTATTCCTTGCCACCAAGATTTAGATTATTCAGATTGTTTGTGATATGATTGGTTGCTCCCGAGTCTGGGTACCAGCTGTCTTCATTTGCAGATTCTGTATTTCCAGATTCAATGTTGTTTGCTGTTTGATTGTCTGAGTCTTGTTGAATCTGAGCCATATTTGCACTTGAGTTTGAATTTCTTTGGTTGTTAGGGCCTTGACCTGGTACATAGTTTAAGTTTAATCTGAAATAACATTTGACAGCAGTGTGACCAATTCTTTCACAAATTTGACATTTGGGTTTGTAGTTGTTGTTGAATCTTCCTCTGCCTCTTCCTCTGTTAGAGGTTCCTCCTCTTTGTATGTTATGACCACCTCTGTTATTACTTTGACCTCTGCCTCTATAATTGGCAGCATAGTTGGCAGTGATATCTAATTCTGGGGATTTCTTCATGTCTAATCTTGTTTCATGGGATAATAGAATAGAGTGAATATCTTCAATGGATGGTAAATCCTTTTGAGATGTGAGAACAGCAACTACAGCCTCATACTCCTCATTTAAACCATTAAGAATTGTCATAAGGTGTTCAGAGATAGACACCTTGTGGTTAGCTGCTTCCAAACAGTCACATATTGACTTAATCTTGAATAGATATTCTCTCATGGTCATGTTGTCCTTTTTTATCATATGTAACTGCCTTTTGTATGATAAGATCTTGGCAGCAGATTGAGAGTTGAAAACTCTTTCAACAGTTGACCAGATTTCAAATGCACTTTTACATCCTGTAATGTGAGATAATAACTTGGCAGTAATAGAGGAAATCAGCCATGAGCAAATTAGTCTGTCTTGTCTGTGGTATCTTGTGTATTCATCATTGGTTATGACTTTTCCTTCTTGATTTGTGATACAAATAGGTGGAATTTGGATGGTGCCAAGAATATATCCTTCGAGGCCATACCCTTCTAAAGCAGTTTCAACTTGTAGTTTCCACAGTAGATAGTTATCTTCAGCAAGATGAATGTTGACTAATTGGCTTTGTGGGCTAATTCCAGATTTGAGAAGATTTTCAGCACCATTGATGGCATGCTGGGAATTGACAGCACTGGTGGCGGTGGCTGAGGTGTCTTCTTCAGCCATGAGATTGAAAGTGAACAGTGAGGTTTCAAGAAAGGCTTCAAGAAAGGAGAGGTCTCACAGAAAGATTGATATGCTGCACTTTTCAGGTGATATGCAACCAAGAATGCTTATATGATGAACTTTCTCTGATAGGCTTTCTTTGGATGGCAGTTTCTTGAGATTTGACTGTGTACTTTGAATTTCTTGATGAGATTTCGATGATTTGATGCTTTTCTTTACTGCTTGAATGCAAATTTGAGAAGTTGCAGCCGAACTGAAGTTCTTGGCAAGGCACTCTCAATTTTATTCAGGTAACATCCTTAGATGAGAAGAACTCTTGTTCTTGGATAAGGATTCAAACCCAAATGATGAAATTTCTCTGATGGGTTTGATTATTTTTTCAAAGAACTTTTGCTGTTAGGCAAGAAAGCTCTGATACCATGTAAGATTTGTAAAGAAGAGAATAGAGACAGTGTAAAATGAAACAGAATTGTATTAATCTCATATATCTGTTCTGTGTACAATACAGTGTTTATATATGAAATATTAGAGATTGGGCTTTGGGCTTTTATATTACCCGCTACCGCTTTATTACAAGTACACTACAGCTTTGTTATTACAACAGATACTACTCTCATTACTGTAGATCAAGGGAGATTGGATTGAGTTCGGTTAAGATAAGTGAAGAAATAGAGGAAGAAAATAGCATTAAAGTTTTTGGAGTTGAGCTTAGTGGGAAGAAAAGACTGCACCATCAAGATTGTTGAAATGTATTGAAAATAGATGGGGCACTGAAATATGATAATGATTTATGATAGTGGTTAGGAGAATGACTTATTTTGAGGATATGTAATTTGAGTAATGTCAGACAAATGCACTATAATGGTTAGTTTTATGCAAGTTAATGTAAAGTTAATGTCTTAATGAGATTTATCTAGGTTTATTTTGTATATTTTTGCCCATTTAATCATTTAAGTTAAAAAATAACACTCAAAAGGCCAAGTGTCGTAAATTGTTCAGGTAAATTTTGATTGTATACCATTTATTTGATAGATGTTTTTGCCTGAAAATCAATACATTTAATCTCCATTTATAAAAGCACACATGTGCTTCTGTTGCTACAAACAGAAGTTCCATAATCTACCAAATTGCAGTAATGTTTATTTATGTTTTCTTGATTATTTATGTTTTTATATGTTTGAAGATAATTTAAAATTGACCTAAATCAGATGAAAGGGTTCAGAAATGAACTAAAAAGTTCGAAAAAAAGATAGTTTAATCAAGGTGGTCTATGCAAAAACTTGAACCTGTGAACTACTGTGTAATACTTTTTCAGGAATAAAATTCCACTTGAACTTCCTTATATACCCTGTTTTACATTGCTGATAGATCCCTGTCTGTTCGTTTGCTTGTAATTTTTTAATCGGGATTCAGAGACAAAAATTTCACATGAGAAAACTATGTAACGTGCTTTCCATTTAGTTGTGAGTTTCAGGGTGGCTAAAAGAAATCAACAGAAGAGTAACTTTTATAAAATGCCAACATCTTGAATAGTATTTCTTATGTGCGAGTTCGGCTACTTAAAAATATTTTTGTTAGAATTACCAACTTTGCTACAACACCCGAAACAATTTCGAGTGTTTGAGCCGATTAAGAGACAAAATGGCGGGATCCAAATCCGAAATTTAAAGCGGAATCCCAAGGAGGGTGGGGGGTTGGTGGTTTCACAGTTTTATTTCATAATCGGTTATCATACCCGGTTTTTGTTCGGGTGTTCTAGCAATTTTATAGAATTACTTATAACTTTTGCATGCTCAAAAGTCGATGAAGAGTGGTACCACCGCATTTAATACTCAATATTACATAATTTTCATTTAACTGTACATATTCTTCCTATTACTTCATATTATCTAATTCAAAAGAAGCATGTTACCTAGCTGATTGATCCGCTGAATTATTGTCGTCCAAATGATTTTCCATGAGGCTACAATTGCGTTGCACACACATATTGATTGCAATGATATGTCACATCTTATTTTTGCTACAATTTAAATCTCTCCCCTCAATTTCAATCGCATGTTCTAAATTAAATAATTATATTATTTTTTTTCCGCTTTTCACTTTACTCTATTATTTAATTCAAAACTTGCGGTTGAAATAAAGGAGATTTGAGAAACAATTCAAAATAAAAAGGTATTGGCTAAAAATTTGATATAACATCCCAAATTTAATATAACCGTTTAGAAAAAATGACACAAACACCCAGAAGATTAAGTAGAGAATAAAAAGTGAAGAAATTTAAATGAAAACGAGTAGAAAAGAACACAAAACAATTTATAGTAGTTTGGCTAATCTTGGCCTATTAGTGATTTAATTGATTATTTTGCTGATTACAAGCAGGAGTTCTTACGGATCGGTATAAATCTGACAGTGATTACAAGACATTAGAGTTAAGGGAAGCAAGAGTCAAAAGATCCTTAAAAATGAGCTCTGTCCCTCTATTTAATAGACGTACGAGGCCTAAAATCCCGCCTCCATGATCTCCACATCATTTGTCATGCCGTAGACCAATTCTCCAAAACAATAGATTGACAGTTATCAACAGTTACGGATCGGCACCGATCCGACCTCCTGGATCGATACCGGTCTGTAACTTCTTCATATGAATGGCCTTGGTTTTATAGTCTTTGCTTGATTTGTTGTTAGCTTCGTGATTCCATACTTGCTTGTAATGATATTAGCTTGTTTCTCAGTTCAAACGATGGATCTGTGGAAGAACAAATTTGCTGATTCAAGAGCTCGTGGAGATCGACATAGAATTACATGGGATCAACAAAACAACACTTGGAATAGGCTTCTAGCATCAAATAGAGTAGGTAGGCAGAAGTTAGGCAAAATTGGAGGAGCATTCTTGGATCGGTACCAATCCACCACTTTGGTGGATCCACTCTTTTATTTCCTTTGGATGGTTCGTGTTTGTCCGGTGACTCCGTTTGTGCTTGGTTTTCTGGACTCTTGGGTTATTTCTCCAAACTTCCGGTCTTGATAATCCCAAGTTCGATTCATCCAGCATGTCTGGATATTGCTTGGTCAAAAGGCTGGATAACACTTGCCCCTCTAAAGTATATCTTGTTTCAAACATTATGTGCTTTGAATCGAGACAAGTCAGGATTTCTATGAAGGACTCCACTCTATGTTCCGAATGGTCGTTATCCTTCTTGTGAATCACTTCCATAAAAATTATGTCTATACCCATCGATCGTGATGCTCTACCAATATCTAGCACTATAAATCCAGGATGACCTCTCATGATCTGTCATTCGGATTTAGCAATTCTAAAATAGTTCCTTTTCAGGATTTTCTAGGTTCAAATCTGGTTTCCTTTGGCTTTAGTCATCCAGTGTTTGACAAGTACACGTACACATGTTCACGTGCACGTTCTCGGACAACTTCTGGCATGCACATTCATGTATGTACATAGGGTATCATCGTCACACATGCATGCATGCATGCATACATACGTACTGTAACATCCGCCTACTTGGAGGTCCAAAACTAACGGCTACAGATGCTGCAGTCATCCATAGTTATCAATCTTCGGTGACCAAATACGGCGGTGTTAGATTCATTGATACACATATCACAGAAATATGGAAAAATTTAACAATTCAAAAATACATTTGCATATTCAAATCAAAACATTTCATGTTCATTATATAATCCCAAATTATGTTAACCACGTTCAACAAAATATAATTATTACAAATACGCCAAGAGCAACATATGAAGATGCCCCCTTGGTTGATCAGAGTATATAGTAAGGCTCATAAATCGGCCTTTATAAACAAACACACAGTGGACAAGAAAATCTTATTTAACTATCTGCGTCATGCACATCTTCAGAAGCTTTATTCGTCTAAGAAGAGAACTTGAAAACCTTAAATCTCAAACTACTCAAAATCAATTGAGTACCCAAGAGTTTAAGGGGAAAACAAAAACTTCGAGCCAGACATAAAGCCTGGTATGAATAATAATCTAACATCTCAATCCTTTTAAACATCTAGTGAGACCACGCCGCTTAGCGGAACGGGTTTTCCCCTCACTAGTATCCTAAAAACCTTTATAAAACCATATACTGTGCTCCTGCATCCACAATGGTTAAAACGTACATTTTCAGAATATTATGATGATATGCATATTTGAGAATAAATAAGAATTCCCATTCCCGGTTAAATCTAACACCCTGTCATAATTATAGTTTCTAGGGCCACTATTAACCTTTTTAGTTTTCATGGGTATACTAATAACCTTGTCATAATTAATAGACACTCTATCTTATTCATAGTTTTTATAGGATCACTAAGGACCTATAGGCTCCTGCCAGATAACTTAATCAATTCATGGGTCCTCCTGAACCTATTGGACCTTCCAATAACTAATCACATTATCCTAGTTTTCATGGGTTTACTAGGAACATGTGGTTTTATCCAGTAAATCACTTCACATACTAGTTTTCACGGGTTGACTAGAAACCTACTGATACATCCATTAACCACTTACTTATCCTAGTTTTCATGGGTTTACTAGGAACCTATTGATTGATGTCAATTATTAATCTGGATATAATTTTCATGGGTTCACTACAAACCAATTAGCCCCTGCCAACTACTCTTAATACATAGTTTTCATGGGTTAACTATGAACCTTTTGGTATGCACCAAAAACTACCTATCATAGTTTTCATAGGTTTACTAAGAACCTTTTGGTATGCACCAAAAACTACAAAGTTTAGGCATCCTACATTTTTGGTCACCTTGACTCCCTGGATGCAATTCTACTCATTCAGAGTTTAAGCAATTTATATACACTATTGAGTTAACCTAGCTGGTTCTTCTATCCCTGTTCCCAAAATACAGTTATGGGTTATCATGTGAATATACTCATAGTTGAAGAAGAAAAACAACAATTTAGCAATACCAATCCTGTAGGTTTAAAGTCCTTGAAATATATATATCATAACATAGTTAACATCTTTAACTTATATTTTTATCCAGAAAATACTTCTTTATCAGAATCACATACTTAAAGCCATTATAAAACTCCTTTATACAAGCTGTGGGTTTTCCTTTAAAAATTAGAGTATGGGCTTTCAAACCTTCAAAACCAAACCTTTCGACCTTGTCGAAAGGTCTACAAAACAACCTTTCGAAACCATTGAAACCATTCGACAATTTAAACCTTTCGAAAGCATTCAACCCATATAACATATACCTTTTGAAAACTTATTGGGTTCAAGTTAAAACATGCGGAAAGTTCTCTTGTAAAACCTTTCGAATAAAAAGGAAGCTACCTTTCGACCTTGCCGGAAGGTCTACTTCGAAAGCTTAAATCATTTCATTTAAAACAATAGACCTCTGCCTTTTAAAGCAACTCCTTCAAAAGCTTGGGTTATACTTCAATTATAAATCAAGAGTAACTCATCTAAGTTTAAAGGTTTGAAACCTTTCGTAAGCAATGAGAGAAGCGGCTGGTTTTTAAAACAAGTAAACCTTTCGACTAAGCCAAAAGCTCCTGCTTTCGACGCCTTTGAAGGGTTTTAACAAAATAAAGGCGGCAGTTCTTTTCAAAACCTCTCTGAAACAACCTTTCAAAACAAAACCTTTCAACCTTGTTGAAAGGTCTCTTAAATCCTTTCAAAACCTAACCTTTCGACTATGTCGGATGGTCTTATATATATAAAACAACTTATAAAACTCAAACCTTTCGACTATATCGGAAGGTTCAAAACAAACTATAAAATGTAGCGGTAACCTTTCGACTTTGTCGAAAGGTTTAAAACCTTTCTTTAAACATTTGACCTGGTTGAAGGCAACCAAGTCGAAAGCTCTAGTTCGAAAGCAAAGCAGGTGAAAACTTTAGTTTATAAAACAAACATATCCCAACCTCTTCAGCCATCAACCTTTCGACTGCAAACCCTTCGACTCTATCCAATTCATTATGCACCAAATACTTGATACCATATGCATTGGTTTGACCTTGCCAAAAGGTTTCATCTTTTCGACTTAGACGAAAGGTCTGGGTCGGAAGGTATTATGCCTAAAATGGCTGAAACATGCTAAAAGCATGATTTTCTTATTTTTAACTTAAAGAAGGTAACTTTTTAACTAGCCTCTTTTATCAAATTCTCATTGGTTAACACTTTACTTTTCAGAAAAATGCTGCCGCAAATTCAGATTTAAATAATTATTTTATTTTATAAAATGCCCCTTCTCCTTAAATAAATATATAAAACATTTAAGTACCATACCTTAAATAATTTTACATATTCATCAAAACACTTAGGAAAATTTTAGAAAAATCCCAAAAAATCTATTTTAATATATTTTCCAACATATAAAAATTTCGAACTCAAATAATCATTATTTTTGCCATAAATAATTTATAACCCAATAATTCATTTTCTTCACTAGAAAATTCGTATAAAATCCATTTGTACTCGGAAAATTATATGAATTGAAACACATCTCCAAAATCATATTTTATAACATAAATTTTTTCCATAGCATTTAAAAATCGTATCATCTCGGTTTTACCCTAAACCATGCATATCCCTTATTAAAAAACCTTGTTTAAACTCTTATAAATCATAAACAAGCATATCATCATTCAAAACATCATAAAATAGATTTATCCTTAAATCCAAAATCATTTGATGTGAAAATCAAAATAGAGATGTAGAAGTTATTATTCACCTTGCTTGAGATAAGGAGATTTGAGATTGTTTGAGATTGATTTTTCTCTAGCTTGAATCCTTAACTTTTTCTTAAGTTTTCTTCTTCTCTTCTAATGGCCGACCCTGCTTCTCACAGTTGTAAGTATTTTTGCTTTGGTGAAATGAACATGTAAAGCCTAATGAGAGTAGTATAATTGTAGGAGGTGTGGGCGGCTATTTACCCTAATGCCCTTATGTTTAATTTCCTAACCATTTATATAAATTCATTAGTTTTAATAAGCATGGCCACCTAATTAATTAATCAACCTCAATCTCCTCATCTACATTATTCTATTTAATTTATTCTAATTAAATCTCCTGAATAATGTCATAAAATTAGGGGTGTTACAGGCTCCTCTCCTTAAAGAATTTCGTCCTCGAAATTCAGTAAGGACTAACTAGCAAACATAGCAATCATCTGTAACATCTCCTAACAACCATACTAGCCTATTTGATTAGCAACCAATCTATATAAATCTGATATAAACATACCATCAAAGCAGATCAGGATAAGCCTCTCGAATCCTGTCCTCCGTCTCCGAGGTATAGTCTTTCTCATTGTTGCTCCATTGAACCTTTACCAACTTGACTGTCTTGGTCCTCAGCCTTTTCTCATCTCTCGCTACAACCCGAACTGGTTGTCTAACAAAAGTCAAATCGGGCTCTACTACTAAGTCCTCAACTCTGTCTGAGGAGTAGTAGCCTCTGGATCATGCACATACTTACAAAGATGAGACACATGGAATACATTATAGACACCTTCCAAACTGCTCGGTAACTCTACTTTGTACGTGAGCTTTCCAATCCTTTCTATAATCTGAAATGGACCAATATACCTCGGGGTCAACTATCCTGATTTCCCAAATCGTACCGCACCCTTAATCAGTGTACTTTAATGAAAACTCGGTCTCCCACTGAGAACTCTAGGTCTTTACGCCTTCTATCTGCGTAACTCTTTTGCCTGGATTGAGCTTCCTTCATCCATCTTTGGATTATCTCAATCTTTTCTGACGCCTCTCTAACTAAATCTGGACCTAAAACCAATCTGTCTCCAGTCTCTAACCAACATGCTAGTGATCTACATGGCCTTCCATACAAAGCTTCAAAAGGCGCCATTCCTATACCAGTCTGATAACTATTATTATAGGAATACTCAATCAGATGTAGGTGATCTTCCCAAGATCCTTCAAAGTCCAACACACAAGCTCTCAATAAATCTTCGAGTACCTTATTGACTCTCTCTGTCTGCCCATCCGTTTATGGGTGATATGCTGTGCTCATCTTGAGCTTGGTACCTAATACCTCTTGTAGGCTCCTCCAAAATTCACTAGTGAATAATGCATCCCTGTCGCTGACTATGCTACTAGGAATCCCATGAAGTCTAACTATGTTCTTCATGAATAACTTTGCTAGAACAGTGCCGTCTTGGTGGACTTTACCGGAATGAAATGGGCACTCTTGGTCAACCTATCCACTTTAACCCATATGCTTTCATTTCCTCTATTTGACCTTGGCGACCCATCTATAAAGTCCATCGATATCGAATCCCATTTCCAAAGTGGAATATCTAAAGGCTGAAGTAAGCCACTTGGCTTCTTATGTTCGGCTTTCACTTGTTGACAGTTAATACACTGCCTAACCCATAAGCCAACATCCCTCTTCATGCCTTCTTAATAGAAGCTCCTCTTCATGTCTTGATACATCTTGGTCCCTCCAGGATGAATCGTAAACTTCGATCAATGGCATTCTTCTAGAACTTCTTTCCTTAAGTTCTCTACATCTAGAACACATAACTGTTCCTTTTTCCTCAACCATCCTCTTTGGTCAAGACCAAAATCTTTTAGGTGATCAATCTATGATCCTCCTTCAAGCCTTCTAATCTTTTCGGCTAAAACTGGATCTTCTCTCTGCTTAGAAGCTATCCTTTCGATCAGCACTGGTCGAACTTCTAAACAAGATAACATGGCAATACCCTAACTAGAACTAGCAGTAGATCTCAACTGCACCCCACAACTGGCTAAAGCTTCTAGATCCTTCCACTCTGCCAACATCGCTAACACCACATTCTGATGTTTTCTACTGAAAGCATCAGCTACCTTATTTCCTTTTCTAGGAGTATATTCTATACCGAAATCATAAGCAGCCAAAAACTCCAGCCATCTCTACTGCCTCATATTTAACTCCTTCTAAGAGAATAAATATTTTAATGACTTATGATCGGTATACAACTCAAATCTCTCTCCCAACAGATAATGCATCCAAATCTTCAAGGAAAAAATCACCATAGATAACTCCAAGTTGTGAGTAGGATACCTTACCTCATGCGGTCTAAGCTGCCTAGATGCATAAGCGATAACTTTGCCCTTCTACATCAAGACTGCTCCCAATCCAGTGCCACATGCATCAGTGTAGACTACCAACCCTTGGTTACCATCTAGAACTACTAGCACTAGCACATTGGTCAACAAATGCTTTAACTTAAGGAATGCTTCCTCACATTTATCGGACCAAACAAACCTCATGTCCTTCCCGGTCAACTTAGTCAAAGGCGCTGCTATCCGCGAGAAATCCTTGATGAATCTCCAGTAATAGCCTACCAGTCCAAGAAAACCTTTGACCTCGGTTATCGTCTCTAGTCTCTTCCAATTATTGACTGCCTCGATCTTAACTGGATCAACTGACAATCCTTCCTCCGAAACCACATGACCAAGAAACTTAACTTCTCTCTTCCAGAAATGACACTTGGAAAACTTCGCCTTCAGCTGATTTTGCCTCAGCGTCTCCAACGCCACTCTAAGATAAATCTCATGCTCTCTTTCATCTTTAGAGTATACCAAAATGTCATCTATGAACACCAACACAAACCTATCCAAGTGCTCTCTGAAAACTCGGTTCATTAAATCAATGAAGAAAGCAGGCGCATTCGTCAATCAGAATGACATTACTAACCACTCATATGAACCATACCTAGTTCGGAATGCAGTCAATGGAATACTATCCTACACCACTCTTAACTGATGGAACCCCATCGCCAAATCCAATTAGGAAAATACTCTAGCTCCACTCAATTGATCAAACAGATTATGAATCCTTGGTAGAGGGTACCTATTCTTGATCATCCTTTCGTTCAACTTACGATAGTCGATGCACATCCTTAATGACCCATCTGGTTTCTTCACAAATACCGCAGCTGCTCCCCAAGGCAAACTGCTTGGTCTGATAATTTTTTTTCCCTCAAGATCCACTAACTGCATCTTTAATTCCTTCATCTCTTTGGGTGTCATCCTGCTAGGTGGTCTACTAACAGGTTCAACTCTCGGTACAAGGTCTATTCGGAACTTAACAGCTCGTTTCGGGGGTAATCCAGTGACCGACTCAAATACATCTACAAACTCTCTAACCATACGAATTTGACTAAGTCCTTCTCCAGCCTCTATGGCACTCAACAAAGCACAAACACTCTTACTGGAATTCTTCACTAAGAAAATGATTCGGTTATAACTATCTGGGTGTCTTAATGATATTTCCCGATCCTAGCAAAATATCCTAGCCTCATATTTACCGAACCAATCCATACCTAAGATGATCCTGAAATCTATGAAATCATAAACATACAAACTGCATGCAAACTTATGACCTAACAAATTAAGTTCTAACTGGTCACATCTCATCCCAAGAGTTGCATACCCTCATATTGGATGCGCAACCTTTAAGGAAGTAACAAGGTATGTGGGTTCTATACATAACCTATCAACCAAACACCGAGATATAAATGAATGTGATGCACCAGTATCAAAAAGTACCGTAACAGGTATACTCTGAATTAAAAGCGTACCTTCCATCACAGTCTTTCCTTTCTCCGCTACAGTGGGTTTAGAAGAAGATGGTGGTCCAATAGCAAACACCTTCCCTCTGTCCGCCCTGACTAGCTCTAGACACTGGTTTTTATAATGCCCAACCTGGTCATAGTTGAAGCATTTCACATTCTTCTTCTCCGCAGGCTTCTTTCCTTTTCCAATCCTGCACTCATGGGCATAATGGCCCTTCTTATCACACTTATAACACACCAAATCAACCTTTGCCTTCTTAGCTGCCTCCCTCTTCTGGCCTCCTTTCTTTCTAAAGAATTTTCTTTTCTTCTCTGAGAACCCTAGGACTCAACTGGCTTCTCCCTAGCTGAAATAGCAAGCATTTCCTCATGTCGGATAGTCATCTCCACCATCACATGATAAGGTTCTCTAATGTGAGTCATAGCCATCCTTCCTAGCTCTTGCCTCAATCCTTTAATGAATCGCTCATTCCTCCCGACATCCGTGTCAACCAAAGCATACCCATATTGAGATAGCTCATCAAACTTAGCAGCATACTCGATCACAGACATATGTCCTTGGACAAGATCCATGAACTTCTGCAATAACATTGATTTTGCAACCTCAGACAAGAACCTCTGCTCAAACCTCCTCCTGAAGTCATCCTAAGTCAACTTCCTCTAGCACTCCGGCTGTCACACTATTCCACAAATGAAGCACTAACCCTTACAACTATCTCGAGGCTTGCCTTCTCTTCTCACCATCATTCAAGCCTAAACCGGTAAAGATCCTTTCACAATTCAACAGCCAGTTCTCTACTTCTACAACATTTTTCGTTCCAGCGAACGACTATCCTCCTAGACTAATATAGTCTCTACTCAGCTTAGCATAGTTATAACCAGCTGGACCTACAGGATTAGCTCATCCAATATTCCCAGCAGCTCCTGCTTGCAACAAATTAGCCAACAACTGATACACCATCCCCGCATCTATTGGTGGTTTCCAGCACCTACATTAGCCTCAGCATTTTGATTAGCATTGGCATGTCGACCTTAGTTTCTTCGAGTATTAGGTCGAGCATTTCCATTGGTTGTTTTAATATCGTTTGATCCTCGAATGAAAGTTTGACACATATTAGTCCGAGATTGGATAAATAAATTATAAATTATATGTAACACAAATTTTGTCTTGTTTTAATATCGTTTGATCCTCGAATGAAAGTTTTTTAGTCCGAATGTAGACGAACGACTATAAATTTAAGAATCAAGATCGACATCCTAAATTTATTTACCTTTTAATCATATTTTGGAAGTAAGTCCAAAATACTTTGGATCAACATAATATCCAAAAAAAATATTTTTCTATCGAATATTTTCATTTATATGAATTTATAGTGTTAAATTCATTTAAAATTTCATATTTAGTTACAAAATGGTTTAAAAATTATATTTAAACTCATAAAACTATTACGCATCATAAATATCACTAAAATGGTATAATGGACGGACTCAAAGTTTCATAGATTGATCGTTTAAGTTCAGTTCTCCATAAAGTTAAATATCGAATTACACAACAAAAGACTATCGGAAATACTAATTTAACTAATTACAAACTGTCATAAAATTAAAGAATTGAATAAAAATGTCTGCTTTAATTTTTAGGAAATAAATTACTATTTTAAAAAAATTTCAAATTTCTATAATTAATAAGTTATAATAATGGGATAAATTATATTAATTAAAATGATAAGCCGTCGAAAATTTCTTGACGGGGCTGTCGATGGTCGTCGTAATGATCCGTTGCTATTTTGGCCATTTCTAGCAGTGTTGAAAATTGTAAGAAAAATAACAAGAGAAATGAAAGACACATTTTTTACAATGGTTCGGCAAATCTTTGCCATACATCCACTTTATTAATGTTTTATTGCTTGTTTATATTAGATCTACAAAAATTATAAGAAATCTCAAAGTTTGATGTAACGACCCACAATTTTAAATATTTCGAATAGGAATATTTAATTTATTTAAACATTCAAATTGGATTCAATTAATAAATAATAAGTAAATAAATTTTTAAGAAGACGACTAGATTTCTTGTCACCTATTTCCAAATGAATTTATTGGATTTTCCTATAATTTTTCATTTAGGAAATATTTAAATTATTGTTTGATGCATTTTGTAGCAAACATTGGTTTTTTTGAAATTTTACATAATAAGGTGACCAATGTATTTTATTATTGTTTTAAGATCGGGTCGCATTATCATGCGCGATCTTATTTTTATTTCTATCGTTCATAGTTGTACGCGAACGTAATACCGGGTAAAAAAATGCCGAAAATTATAAATTTAATAACTCAACACTTAACCTTTTTCCTCATTTCTCTTTCTCTTTTCATTTTTCAATGTTCTGTAAACAAAATAAACCTAGCCACCTCTTTTAAAAGCCAAAATCAAGTGATTGGGTTAACTATAAATTATGAAACTGGATCCGTTGAGTTCATATTGACGAGGGCTTCAAATCCATGTGAGTGTGGTCAAGTGTAGTCATGTTCAAGGAGGAGCGATGTTGTGAGCGGCAAATAGGGTTTTGGATAGGCAGAGTTTTAGGCAACGATAGGCGAATCGGAGATCACCAGTGCATTTCTCGTGTTGGAGTGCACCTTTTCCCAAAATTTGGTCAACTCCAGTCGAGTATTGCAAGATGCAACATTAGGAGGTCAGTGAGGGGGGCTTCTGCAGATTGCAATGTTGGGGAAGGTGTCGAGCTCGATTGGCGTTGGGTTGGCAACGAAGCATTCACAATGGGAAGATCAACGGCAAAGTTCGTTCGTCGGACAAAGGACCAGAGAGTGAGATATGGGGTGCATGGATGGTGGAGGTTAGGTATCAGTGTGCGTGTATAGGAGAAGTATTTAGGGAACGAGGAAGATGATTAGAGGGTAATTAGTTAAAAGATTTGCTAATTAATTAGTTTAGTTTAATCTCAAATCTTATTAAACCAGTAACTTTTGCATACGACTTCCAATCGAGACGCAGTCTTTTGCATTGTGCTCGTAGGAGCGTTTCCTATACATTAGAATTGGTTTCATCAAGTTTGAAGAAAGTGGAATTTTAAGCTAAAATTGAACACCGTTCGATGTTAGATCAAACTGGAACGCGTAAGCACTAGCAGAAATTTCGGTGAGCTAACTCACCTTCAAATGATTTCTGTATGGTATATGGTAGGTATATTATTTTTTTGTGCTTGAATGATATATTGATTTGGTTTGGCTGAATTCCCGTTTTGTAAAACGGATGACATATAAAATGAAATATAGGTAATACAGAGAACTTGTAGAGGGATTCGGGTTCCTTACTACTGTTAATGTTAATTTCATTTATGTACTTATGTTATAAATTTGTTGAATGTTAAAGTTTGGTGGTTTGATCTTATTTGATGTGACTTTGATATGAGTTAAAATTTCTTTTCAGTGATAAAGGTAATAGCAGCATTGGTTAAGTGCTATATTAGCTATTGGCTTTATTATAGCATTTTGAAATTACTATTAATTGTTGTTTTGATTTGAAAATGGATTTAATTCGGAGGATGATTTTTTGTGATTTTTGGTATTTTCTATGATATTTTATCTAGAAATGGGTTTTAACTTCTCTATTTCACTTCAACCTTTTTATTCGTTTTTTGTAATATATAGAGAAATGTTTTAAAAGTATTTTGGGAAGTATTTATTATGAAGAGAAAAAAGGGGTTTATCTTTTATTATAAAGTAATTCTATTTTAAACGGAGATATAAATATTTTGGGATAAATATTTATGAGACGCTTTATATAAATTGTTTTATGAAAGCATAGATTTTTAAATAAGATTTTATAAAATGGAAACTAACATCATTTTGATAAATTAGAAAATAAATCACATTTGTGAATTTATAGTGATATACTGAATGATCGTTTTATGGAAAGTATTTAGTTCGATTTTGGAACCGAAGTTTAGTGATAAGTATATAAGATTTAAAGAAAAGTGATTTATAAAATGTAGTCTTTTTAAATAGAAACGAGATTTATAAAAGAAGTAAATAGAAAAGATATTTTATATAAGGAAATTTATAAATAGAAAGGAGATTTATAAAAGAAGTTTGTAAATATAAAAGAGATTAATAAAAAGAAATTGTGTAAATGGAAATGAGATTTGATCTCTATAAATGATCATTTTAATTATATTGGTGTGAAAAGTATTATTTTCATACTTAACACCAAATTCCAAGGTAGAGATACTCATCTATATCCTAAGAATTGAGAATGTATGTTGAGGCAAGGATAGTTCTCTAACTTTTCCAAGTTCGTTGTTAATTTAGGGGTAGTACAGGTTTGAAATCGGGAAGTGGTGGTAAGTATATTTAGTCTAATTTCCATACAATCTATTTATTTACACAAAAAAGGAAAGTGGTTTGGGTTTTTAGAAATCAATATTTTAAATGACATTTGTTTTAACCCAAGTAAGTATGATTTTGGAAGTGAATTTTTGATGAAGTTTTTTGGCTTCACCATACTCAACAAGATCGAAGAGCAACCCACTGATTAATTGCTTCCACGACTTGAAATCAACGAATTTAATCTATGTTAAATTCACCTTTGAGATGCGACTGTGTTGCTAAATGCTTACATAGTCGAGTGGTCTCACTTCAACTGTTTGTTGAAATACTGAAATGGTTTGCAATCAAACAGGAAAGCGAAATTGGATAATAGAACAATAAAAGTAAAGTACACAGAGATTTCTACATGGTTTGGATTATTGTTAATCCTACGTCCATAGGATATTCCATTATTTCTTAGTTGTTTTAGTACAAAAATGATTATAATAGTCTCATTGGTGTACATCTGATTTTTTTTATGGAAGGAGAAGAAGTTTTTCAAAAGAAAAGATCCCTCTTTTTTCATCCTCTAGTTTTTCCTTTTATAGCATTAAAAGTGCCTTACTGGTTGTTTGTGATCGTCTTTGATCTTTTCTCCTCAATATCCGCCTTTTGATCTTGCCACTTGTCATTTATCTACACTGCCTATTTGTTGTGCATGTATTATTGACGTGCTTTTGGCGATAAGCCGGGATATTAGCAGGACCTTGGAATTCGAAGAGGGATGCATGAAAAATTAGGCGGGAAGCTTGAATCTATATGGGTTGGTCCCTTCTCTCTCGGAATGGCAAATGTCTTGTGATGAATGGTAGGGGCTACCCTGATGCTTCATTATGGTGCTGACACATATAAAGAGGTGCAATGGTGAATATTACCTAGCATTCAAATCACACTGCCCTGCTGATACCCCTACAACCTTTGCTTGATTTAATAAGGCGTCATGTCATAATGGAGCAATGTTTCCTCATTCTGCTTTAAGGATTGACTTGGCACATTCCTGGAACGTGTCTGAGGCTATTCGTGATTTGGACTGCGCTCTGTGCAAGTGTGCTTTCACTGCTGATAAGAGGGAGATAGGGCGTCATATTTATCATGTTCCTATATGTTCGATTCTATGTTGAAACATGTACGGAGTAGCCCTATATATGGTTTCTTTAGAGTGCTTTTGGCTCGATATGGCACTGTATAAGTTGCTCTCGGTATGTGCTAAAGAAAACCTGTTCCTGTAGGCATTGACAATGTAAGAATTTTAGAGGTCTGGTTAGTTCAGTATATCATGTACTGCTCCTTTAGCCTATGTCCACTTTTCATCTTTGGTGTTGGATATAGCTGCTGTGGCCTAACCCATTTCCTCGGAGCATGCGGTATTTGTTTCATTTTTCTCCCTCGTAGTTCATGGTAAGAACGGTGTACACTTGCCCTCCAAGCCGGCGGCAGCTGTAGGTCAGGGTAGACTTGTTGTCTTAAATGCTCAGACTGCATGTCTAATCAGTTTTGTCTGATCTATCTTTTTGACGTTGGGAAAAAGTCTTTTCAGTTATCCTTGCATTTAATGCTCTTGTACACACGTTCGTTTCTTACTGGACCATCTTCAAACAGCTGTTTATTCTGGCTTTTTTGCTTTTCAAGTTAGATTTTTATAAATCTTTGCACTCATTATTTTTGCATCAAATCCACGTTTCATAAAATCTTTGATCACTTCAAGTGTGCGGCCATTATTCAAAATAAGGTATGTATTTTCTTTCTTCATCTTCCCTAAATTTTATTTTATCCTTTTTGCACATAAAGAACTGTTATCGGATTAATTTCTAAATTTGAAGGTAATTTGGCAGTTTGAAATAGGAAAATCATTTCTATTCTTGATCTTTCTTTGATGCAACTGTTACCATTTTAACATAACTTCTTCTTTGTTTTCTTCTATGCTTCCTCCTTCCAAAATCACTTATGTAAGAGATGCTACTGGGATTCTTAAACAATTTGGGTTTCATAGCTATGCAACAAAGGCTTTGAAATCTCATGAGCGCATTAAGACACCGTCGGATGGGTATATCGCTATCACTTCTAAGCATATTCGATGTTAGTTGTTCCTTCCGATGAACCCAACAACCCGTCGATGGCTTGCAACCATAGATGTTGCTCCGTTTCATCTTTCCCCTCATTCTTATACCCTAGCCTTTTCCACTTTCATCCTTTACATTAAAAATGGTATCAATCTCACTAGCGAGGAAACTTAGTTTCTTTTTAGATTAGAAAGAGTCCTATGAAGGGAGACGATGTCTTCTTTTATATTCAAGCTAGGGAATCATTTTTTTGGATGTCTTAAGTTGAACAGAAAAATGGGCTAAATTCTATTTCTTTATTTTGAACTTTTATAAATTTCCTTCTTTCTATCACCGTTATTCTGTCTACATCATATCTTCATAGGAGATGGAGCAATTGTATAAGTTTAATAGGCAGTAGATTTTGAGATTGTCAATGGATGCCAAAAAAATAAAAGGCTTTTTTTAGTTGATGCTCAAGGATTACGGTTTGTTGCATTCTAGTCATGTACTTTCTTGTAATATATTCAAGCCTACTCCTTCCCCAACTGGATCTAAGGGTATAAGTTGCCTATAATAGATTTTAGGAATTGTCATACATGTGATTCTAATTTTGTCATTTTTCTTCCTTTATAGATAATATGGATGATGATGCCGTAGTTGAGATCCGTAGGGCTCTGGAGGAGAACAAGAAGAAGAAGGCTTTGAAGAGACCACATGGAGGTTCTGGTGATTCTATTACTAATTCCAAAAGATTGACTATTCCCCCTATCAAATACTCCACTTTCTCCTGATGCAAGTATCCTTCCTCCTTCGACCTCCACACCAGCTTGGTTTGCTGCTTTTTCTTCTCGGAGTGATCCTATTCCTCTTGTAGGTAGCTAGAACAAATCTGAGATTGCTTTGCCTTCTTTGGTAGAAAAAATAGGAAGAGCTACATAAGTTCCGTCTCTTTTTTCCGATTTGGCTTTCGAGATGTCTCCCTCCACACTTCTACCTGAATTTGTGAGGATTTGGTCTTATATAAGTGATCATCTCTCCTCCTTTCTTCTTCCTTTTGTTGCCAGGTTGTTACTTACATTGTTCAAACTTCACATTTTTTGTAATTGGTGGCCTTAATAGTGCAGGTGCATGAATCAGGAAGTGCACAGGCCTTGCTTTCAAACCAGATGGCTAAACTTGAGGCTGACCTTGCTTCGGCTAATTCTGGGAAAGCGGTGAGTATTTCTATTAGGGTCAAGGCCGAGGAGGAGGCTAGATTGCTTCATGAGAAGGTTAAGAAAGCTAAGAGGGAAATTAAAGTTGCTGAGGATGCTCGGGCTTCGAAGGAGCCTGATTTGAGAGAGAAGGATGAAGTGCTGGCTATATTTGAGACAGAGCTCAGGGAAGTGAAGGAGGAATTGGCTCAATCAAAGAAAGAACTTAATAATATCACTTTTGATGGGAATTATGGTTTCTTTGCATCGGCCAAGCGTACATTTGGGATAGAAGTTAAGCCTGGCTTTTTGAAGAAAATGTCTGTGGTGGATTTGATCTTTGCATATTGCCAGGATACGTGGAATGCAGAAGAGGTTGAGGAAGGGAATGTTGACATAGACCATTCTGGGCGTCATTCTTAAGAAGGGGGACAGAGGCAGATGGGAATCAGGAAAACCTGCAATCTGATAAACAAGACCAAACTACAAACAAGGTTAACTCAACTCCTCTGACAAACTTAGATGATTAGCCTTGAATGTCTTTTGTGTTTTGTTATAATTAAGACTTTTGAAGTTTATTTCAATATTTGTATTGTAACATCCCTAATTTTTGATAACATTATTCAGAAATTTTAATTAGATAAATTAAATAGAATAATGATAATAAGGGTATTGAGATTTGAATAAATTATAACATAGACCGTGCTTAATAATTAAATAAATGGGCTTCAATTGGCTTAAAGGATAATTAGTTCACACATGGGCATATTAGTAAAAATATCCTCTTTATTTTACATAGCTATACATTTCTCACTATTTTCCATTCGCGTTCATTTTTCTCAAATCAAAAACAAAACGCAAAAACCCTTAGAGACAACCATTAACAAGGAGGAAGAGGAAGATTATAATCTAAAAGCTAAGGATCAAAGCTATGAAGGATTAATCAACAACAAATCTCAAATTCCTTATCATATTTAAGGTGAATAATAATTCATTCCATCTCTTATTTTGTTTCTATAATCCTATGATTTTGGGTTTAAGTGTTTATTTCGTTTCTACGATATTTTGGGATGATGATATGCTAAAGTTATGGATTGTTTGATTCAAACAACTTATTTATATGAAAATTTCATATGGTTTTAGGGTTAAAACCATGGTTCATTGGTTTTCAAATGCCATGGAAAATTTCTAAGTTAAGTAAAACATGTTTTTTGAGATGGGTTTTAATTTTCAGAATTTTCCAAGCTATGGAAATTTTATTATGAATTATTAATGATAAATATGATGTAATTGGGTTTAAATTTTATTCTGAATATTTCAGAAAGAAATTAGGTATAAATTTTTATTATCTTTGATTACATGATGAAATCGAATTTCTTTGATTTTTGAAGATTTTTCCCAATTATTTTATAAGGAAAGTAAATTATTTTAAAAGAAGGACTTTTTTGAAATAATTAGTTTTGGTATATGGAAGGGCTTAAACGTTACATTTTTATGGTTTAAATCTGATATAAGTGCTGCAGTTTTAAATGTAAAGTATTTGAAAAGTTGTATGGCAACCAATCAATGGTTTATAAATAAGCAAGTTGTTATAAAGCAATTACTAAAAGAAGCAACATTTCAGCCTTTAATTTTGAAAAAAAGGTGTTCCGCCTCAATTAGTAGCCCCTTTTGACTCCAATGATTCCACCCCATCATAGTCGAAACCATCATAGTCAAAACCAATATACAAGGCATCATCTAGTGTTACGCGGTGGATTGGAAGGAAGGCGGAAGCCTTGGTGTCAAAAGGTAAGCTTCCGATGGGGTCGAAATCTTGCTTTGTTTTCAAAAGTTAAAGTTTTGCCTTGTTTTACTTAAAGCCTTCGACATAGTCGAAACATATGCTTTCAAAAAGGTTTTATAAATAGCTTTCGAAGAAGGTCGCCTTATTATGTTAAAGTATCAATTTTCGAAGGGGTGTCCTTTTTCTTTAAATAAAAGCTTTCGAAGGGGTAGTTCCGACCTAGTCGAAACCTAGCTGTTTTTTCCCTTCTGAAGTATTGAAGTCATCAATGCCTTCGAAAGGTTATCTTTGCTTTTATCTAAGTTAAGCCGCTTCCTAATTACTTTCGGAAGGGGTTAAGCGTTTCGAAGTTGATGGAGTCGAAAGGGGGTTTCGACTCAGTCCCTTGAAGTTTTAATTGTTAAAAGTTTTGCTTTCGACTAGATGGTCCTGACACCATCAACTTTTCCCCAAATTAATATTTATTGGTTTTGAAAGAGAAACTTTCATATATAACCATTTTGACCCTAATGATGTTTCTAAAGAGTAAACCCAATGCTTTCGAAAGTGTACTTTATTTGTTTCGAAGCTAGTTTTAAAGAATGTTTTCTTAATACTATTGAAAGGTACCATTCATTTCGAAAGGAATATACTTAAAGTTTTGAAAAGAGGTTTTCTATGCTTTCGAAGGAGGTCATCCAGTGGTTTTGAAAGCGATGTTTTAGAGTTTCAAAACAAATAACCCATTCTCATTTTTAAAGGAAATACCATGGCACAAATAAAAATTTTGGAAATATTATTCACATTATTATTAACCCATAGCTGTATTTTGGGGAAAGGGCAGAATAACTAGTTAGTTGACCCAGTAGTGAATATAACTTAACAGATGTTAAAATCTTAATTAAAAATATTGGCGGGGCTAATAGGTTTACAGTAAGCCCATGAAAACTGTATGATATTGGCAGGGCCAATAGGTTCATAGTCAACCCATGAAAACTATGATTTGATACTGGCGGGGCCAGTAAGTTTGTAGTTAGCCCATGAAAACCATATCCGGATTAAAATATTAACAGTCAGTCAATAGGTTCCTAGTTAGCCTATAAAAATTAGGATAAAAGATAAGATATTGGAGTTACCAATAGGTTCTTAGTAATTCCATGAAAACTATGAAATTGGACAAATAGTCCATAAACATTTAACAGGTTAATAGTAATCCTAAAAACTATAATTGAGACAAATAGTTAGAATGAACGGGGATGGGTAATCCATATTTGATTTACTTGTTTTGCATATCATCATAAAGGTTATGAAATACTATGCTTTAACCATTGTGGATGCAGGAGCATAGTATATGGTTTTATAAATGTTTTAGCATACTAATGAGGGGGAAATCCGTTCCGCTAAGCGGTGTGGTCTCACTAGAAATCTAAATGGCTTGAGATGGTAAATTATTATTCATACCAGGATTTATGTCTGACTTAAAGTTTTTGTTTTCGCCTTAAACTCTTGGGTATTCAATTGATTTTGAGTAGGTTGAGAGTTAAGGCTTTCAGGTGTTCTTTTAGACGAATAAAGCTTCCGAGGACATGCAGGAGGCAAGCTTGTTAATAGAGTTCTTTTATTTCCGCTTTGTATTTTGTTTGTAGGCAAACTGTTTTCTTTCTTATCTATATACTTTGATCTACCAAGGGGGCATCTTCATATGTCGCTCTTGGCGTATTTTGTAATAATTATATGTTGTCTGAACGTGGTCTGCGAATTGGGATTATGTAATTAATTGGGAATATTTTGAAATAGAATGTGGAATTTGTTTGCTATTTAATTTTTTTTCCATATTCTTGTGTTTCTGTGTATCAATGTATCTAATGTCGCCGTATTTGGTCGCCGAGGTTTAATAACTATGGATGACTGTAGCATCCGTAGCTGTTAGTTTTAGGCCTCCAAGTAGGGGGATGTTACATGCATTGAAACATAGTGTTTGTTATATTCTTCTTGCAAATGATCACGCTTTTCTCATTGCTTTTTTTAGTATTCTGGAGAGAATGTGTTTGCAAAACTGTTAAGAGAGACCAAGGCCAGGCTCGAAAAACAAACTTTAGATCGTTTTGGGTTGAGCGCCGCAGCTATGGCTCGATGCAAAAAGAATTAGATAAGACTTATGCGGATACTAAGAACAGGACTGAGAAGTTATTAGCCAAAAAAGATTAAGTAGTTCGAGAAAAAAAAACCTTAGTGATTTCATGTTGCATCGACGACGACACATGATAGAGAGTGGTTCTTGTCTACCTGATAGCCTTGATCTAGAGTGGTTTAGGCTTAAGTTTAGAACTTGACTATTGAATGATCTTTTTATATCTTCGTTAAGTTAATGGACAGAGAGATAGCACTGCGCATGAGTGAAGAAGAAAATTCTCCAATGACTCTAGTCTCACGCATCCCACTCAAGTCAGGTGTGGTTCATATACCTCCATTTGGAGCTGACCTGAATATGGTCCTTACATGGAAGAATGATGTGAAGACTCATTATGAGGCAAAAATCAAAGAGTTAGAGGATAACTTTAAGAGAGAGTTAGAGACACCAGATACTTAGGTTTCACCATTCATATCTACCCGTTCATATCTACCGAGGAAGAGTTCTTTGGTCCCTTCCTTAAGGATGTCGGAAAGACAAAGAAGTACCTCTCGAGCACACTCGAGTGGATTAGCAAAATAACCATGGGGCAGATAAATGCCTTAGAGAACAAGATATATAATTTGGAGTATGAGGTACGGCTAGATTCCATCGCAGTTTCTCAAGGTAAGATAGATAGGGTATCTCCTTTGGATGAGCTTTGTGGAGAAGGTGAAAACAAAGATAGGAGAAATCGACCGGCAACGTGTAATTGATGTTTTTAGATGTTTCTGGCCTGGACTCAATTTGTCCTTTTTGTGTAATCGGACTGACTATGAGTATAGATCCTCAAACTATAAAAATGTTTGGGCCGGCACTAAATACGAGCCTCGCGTCGCTTACCACACTTCTGCTCATAGGAAGGTTTTGCATTCTCGACCATCGGTCAAGATTACTGAGCCAAAAAACTAATTTTCTGGTTTTCATTCAGCAGGTACTTCAGGCCACAACATCGCATTTTAGCAGATCATAACGGCATAGTGCGGCCGTGCCCAATTTGTTTTCTGAGTTTGGACCAGAGTCATAGCTTAATTTTTATTTGTAATATTGCCCAGATTGTAATTTACATGAGGGTGGGTAGAAATATATAACGTCATTTCTGGTAGACATCTATGATTTATAACTAAGTATTGATAACCAAGTTTTTTTGCTAAACCTGGTAAGCTCTGAGGGGCAACTAGATTTGTACCTGACTAGCAGCATTTTGTTTGGTACATACTAGATATTACGCTTACTTGCTAAGTCTAGAATGAGCTCCCAAAATAAAATATGCCCTATGATCATGACCTTTGTTGGCCGTAGTGTTTTCCTGCGCATTGCCGTGGCTCGACCCTTTTGCCTCGGTGTAATATCCAGTACTAGCCTGACCGCATGTGCTATGTGACCTGCCTTTCTTTGTTTGAGGGCATAGCGCTCTAGTATGACTGTGAGTTGAACACGACCCGCCTCCTGTTTGGGGGCATAATGTCCCTAGCTATATGTTTGGTCGTATATAAGTTAAGACCTGCCCCTTGTTTGGGGGCGTAATTTCCTTCGCTGTATACTTAGCCATGTATTTGTTATGACCTGCCCCTTGTTTAGAGGCGTAATGTCCTTAGTCGTATGCTTGGCCGTATTCTTCTCTAGTATCACCATTCTCATTTCTGAAATTGTCATTGACATTCATAGGTAGAACATTACCCTTGAATGATAGCGGTGAGCTATGAAGAGTAAAAGAAGATTCGACTGAGAAGTTAGGTCGTCTTTATACAACCCATTATCGCTTGCGATTGGTTTTTTTGTACTAGTTCTGGCCGTCTAATACCCACACGTCCGGTGTCGTATGTCGAATTAACTAGCATAAGATTTTTTATACTGGTTCAAGCAGTCCAATATTCCTACGACTAATCTTTCTATGATTGTTAATCATAGAAATATTCATACCGAATCAGGGTAGTTTTTCACCTTGTCCAGCGGATGGCTGAAAAGCTGGACTCGCGTTGGTGCGAGTTCAAATGTGTAGGGCCAGTATCACCGTTCTCAGTACTGAGAGTGCCATTTTTTAGTACCAAGCTTGCATTAAGCTTAGTTAGCGAATATTGGTAGTGAACCATGAAGGTGTATTTAACTTTATTTACATTGAAATAATACAAAGATTTTATACTGGTTCGGGCTGTCTAGTATCCCTACGACTAGTTAGTACATTGATGCATATATACATATTTTTAACCGTTCTGGATAAGCTCTGGTCAATGCTTCAATTTTAGTTCCTTCACTAGGTTTTGAGTTCATCATGCTCCCACTGTCGGCTGATGTGGGTAGCTTTCTTTGTAAGGGAAGGAAGTATAGGTAGCTCTTGTGCTCTCAGCTGTTCCCGGTGGTGGGGACGATATTTCAAATCGGCATGCATTTCGATCTCTAGTTGATTGGCGCATCAGCTGAATCCCCTGGTTTTCGAATAGAATGTGGAGACGTCTTTGCCCTTATGACTATAATATAGGAGGTTTTCCCGTATTGTTAGAATCTCGATTTTCTTCGTTTTGATTGTGACAACTATATAAGTCAATATTATTGTTTACTAATCATTTATGCAGGAGATTCATTAAAGATTTAGATTTAGAAAGCTATGAAGTTGTTATTCTTTTGTTTTAGAGTCTGTATATTATTAGAAATATATTAAAATATCTCGGATATGGTATATACATACTAACACGTACACAAACTGTGCACATGCGCAAAACATGCGACATTCAACCAACTGAATGGAACCATCCAGCCGTCTGAATGCTGAAACAAAACATAATTTATTATGCAGTTTCAGCCGGTTGAATGGTATCATTCAGATGGTTGAATAAGGCATAAAATAGACTATTTGCTTGCTGTATCGAATTTAAAATAAATCAAAAGGCTGAATTGAAAATTCAGCCGGCTGATTATCCATAACGGCTAGTTTTTCTAAAGGGATGCTTCTCTTCAACGAAGAGAAACATCATCTAATCTAAAGGTTGCATCTGTTTCATTTCATCGTTCCTTTTCATCAAACGTTGTAACTCTTAAAACTCTATAAATAGAGTCGAAAATTCAACAAACAATTAACTAAACTGATTTTAGTGTTCTTGAATTCTTATCTTTTATTCTCTATTTTCAATTTCCACTGAAACTGCATACAATCTCTGATTATTGATCACTCTTTCTTCCACATTATTCAAGCACATTACACTATATATCATAAAGGAGAAGATTATAGGAAGATTGTACTTAATTAACTTATCAGTGCTATTTAAAGAGCATACTACAGTCGGATACTTTTGTTTATTTGTAAAGAAGTCATGTTCGGTTGCTCAGTCGGTAGAAGTCATATTCGGTTGCTTAAGCGGTAAAAGTCCTATTCGGTTACTCAGGTGGTGTAAAACCTATTCCTCTGGGTTAAGTGAGGGTTGTTAGTTTAATTCCAGAAGGAGTCTGGGACTGGACATAGAACGGGAGTTCAAACCAGTATAAAAATCTCCGGTGTCATTTACTTTACTGCATTATTTATTTACTTAGTTTTTATTCCACACAAGTAGTTTATTAATTCATCCATATTACACGATCCCATAGCACGGTCACTTTCATTTGGTATCAGAGCAAGGTCATCTTATAACCGTAACATAGTTATCTGATATTTTAATATGGAAAACAACACTAGCATAGTAACTAACACAAGTTTCCTTGAAGGACAATCTACTACACGACCACCACTATTTAACGGAATGAACTATAACTATTGGGCTACTAGGATGAGATTTTATATACAAGATAATAGTTATGAAACCTGGAATATTACTCAAATCGAATATACCATACCTACTACTGAATATTCACAATGGTCTAACATACAAAAACTGGATGCTACTGCAAATGCTAAAGCCATGAATATGTTATATTGTGCATTAGACAAAAATGAGTTTAATAGAGTGATCATGTGTAAAACAGCTTATGAAATTTGGCGTACACTTAAAATTACACATGAAGGCACTAACAAAGTAAAGGAGAGTAAAATTTCTATGCTCAAAAATTAGTTCCAAAAATTCCAATTGAAGCAAGATGAAACAATAAATGAAATGTACTCTAGATTCCAAGATATATATCATTCTCTTTTAGCATTAGGAGAAACGTATACAGACTTTGATATTGTTTCAAAAATCCTCAACTCTCTAACGGATGAGTGGGAACGAAAAGTCCTAGTGATCGAAGAAGCTAACGATATTTCAACCATTAAACCAAAGGATTG
Source organism: Allium fistulosum (assembly GCA_030737815.1). Taxonomy (NCBI): domain Eukaryota; kingdom Viridiplantae; phylum Streptophyta; class Magnoliopsida; order Asparagales; family Amaryllidaceae; genus Allium; species Allium fistulosum. Next base: position 974,789,018 of record CM060901.1, read on the forward strand.
ATAGGAAATCTAATGTCTTATGAAGTTAATCTCTAGGCTAAACGAGTACATGCTCAAGATAAGAAGAACATAGCATTCCAAGCAGAAAAGGATGAATCAGATTCAAATGAGGAAGATATGGCGTTCATTGCTAAAAATTTCAAAAAGTTTTTGAAATTCAAAAAGAGCAACAAATACAAAAACAACAAGAACAACAAGAACAGCTCCAGCAATAACAACAACAACAATAAACCATCATTTTCTGCTCTAGAATGCTATGAGTGTCATAAGAAAGGTCACATCAAGAAAGACTATCCTGATCGAAAGAGAGACAAATTTAAGCACAAAAAAGACAGATTCAAAAAGAAAGCTTTCTCTGTCACTTGGGATGATTTAGAATCATCTTCTTCATCAGATAGTGACTCAGACTTCGATACGGAACAAGCCAACATATGTTTTATGGCCATAAATGACGAGGTAAGTGATCTAACTTTTGATGATTTATTGGAAGTAAACTCTGAATTACTTGACAAACTGAGAAATATCAAAAGAAAATATAAAGAAACACTTGAAAAATTAAATAGGACTAAAATTGAGGTAGATATGTTAAGAGATGAGAAACAAATTTTAGAAGAAGAACTTGAAACTACTCAAGAATCTTATTCTAATACAACATCTCAACTCTCTATGTTAAGTCAAGAGATAGAAACTCAGAAAGAAAATAATGATGCTCTTTTAGTTGAAAATCATGATCTTAAAGCTAATATTAAAATATTGGAATTGGATAATTCTAGTCTTAAAGCAAAATTAGATGATATTACTAAGAATGTCTCTAATTTTAACAAAGATAGAGAAAATATTTCTAAAATTATAGAAAATTCTTAGACAGTTTCAAATAAAAGAGGACTAGGATATAAGCAAGCTTCTAAAATTATTCCAAAGAAAAAGGATTCCTTATATAACAATTTCAAAAAGAATAACAATACTATTGAAAAACCAAATTCAGAGGTTATAAATTATTCTAAACTAGTGTGAACCCGTGCTTCGCATACGGGTTGTTGTTATATATTTTTTACTATCATTTGTGTATGTAATCGTTAAGTTTATTTCTTAGTGGACAATTTAAGTCGTCTTAAGATGTTTAAACTTAAATCTCTTCTATTGCCCCCTCCAACTCATGTACCCGTTCAAAGGACTCATGCATTGTAAGTTACCCAAACCATAGAAGATATGTCATGGGCAAACCAATGGACCTGTCATATATCTTGGAATTCAAAATTTTATAATGAAAAAAATCCTTCATGTGAGTATTAAAAGTGGAAAGGGAGACATAGCAAAATAGAAAACTTCAAACCGCAAACAATTCAAATTGTATTGTTTCTATCACATAATCACATTTGTTTATTTTAGGATAACTTGGACAATTTTCACAGTTGCATGTGGAGCCAAAAAAACAATCCAAGTATTGAGAAAAGAATTATTCAAAACTTAACACTTTTATTTACGTTACAATGTTCTATTTAAAAGTCAATTTCCATTATCATGCCCGATCATTGATTGTCTTAAGAGTATACTGCTTTCAAAAATCTTCATAGAACAAAGAATGCAAACACCTGGGATAAAACTGCAACTATTATGAGCAAAATAATCTCATGTTAATGTTGTGAACTATGGAAGTGCACCGCTATAAATGAAATAATCTGTATGGGTAACTTTAGTATTTTATTTCACAAAATAAGACAGCATAATGTTCACGTAGTATGTGAGTTGATTTTTACTTATTTTGTAATAGTTTACGAATCAAAATATGTACATGTTTTCCACTGCCTATTCCAATATCATATCTGTTTTTGTAAGTAGTATCTTACATACCTGTGTAAATTATGCATCAAAGAAACTTATGCTTGAATTTAATTTGTCTCAGCAAAATGTATTCAACTTTAGTCCGAAGAAAATAGATTAATAAACAACCGGAAGTTGCACATACACACAAATATATATACATGTGTGAACAAAAATATAAAACATGGCACCATTTATATAAACTCATTTAGATGTACATTAGCAAATAAAAGTTACGAAATTATTAACCATTAATAATAAAGAAAACTATTCACATAATCCATTGCGCTTGTTAATATTGTTGATGACAGTACCCACGTTCCCTGCGAAATTATAAAAATGAAAGTAAAAAACAATCAAATCGAACATAACTGAAACGACCCTGAGCAGTAGAGAGAAATATGAAGGTACTACAGTAAAAGTATGATAGTTTTCTACTCTTCATGAATTCGAATAATATAGCTTGCACAAAATAAGATTCAAAGTTTGCATTCTTATTCACTAAATAAAGAGTAAAGTTCAAAAAAAAAATCATATTAGAGGGACGGGAAGTAGCTGACCCACAGCAAGGTAACTAATTTTTTTCGATAGTGAGTGGAGCTTTAATCCAGCTTTTTTACACGTCATAGAGTTTTCTCTAGTGTTCATAGAATGGATGAACCTGGTTACATGTTTTTCTGATGGTGTAAATATTTTCTAATAGCAAGAGGAAATAAATCACGGCATTGTTTTCATGTTTTCCAAACGCTAAGAACATGAATATTTTAGAACACGAAGGTAATAAGAAAAATACTTGAAAGTTGGTCTGAACGGAAAAGGGATCGGCTGAACTGTTAGGGTTTAATGGATGCATCAATCGGTCAAGCTTTGAAGCGGCCTACAGGTGTTATTGTCACAGATTGATCTACTTTAGGTTGTACCAAAGAAGAAATGCACAGAGGAAGAAAAACCTAAAACGGAAAACATCTTTAACCATTAGTCAATATTAGTGCTCCAAGCTGAATTAAAATTAGATTGGTAGTGTGATATTTTTAACTTATCCTTAAAATTAATAACTGAATAATAATTCCTGCATTTAATATGTGCTATCCAAAACACTATTAAATCATACTCATGAGAACTCCAAGTAAACCAAATCACGGTGTGCTTCAGAACTCTGATAGAACATCACATAGATCTTTATGCCACATATGAATCTTCAAATAATTGAAAGACAAAGGGTCAAATAATTAAAGCAGCATCTATGATAAATTGGTTGGAAGCAAAGAGGGATACTATAATATTTGTTGCTTTTGTTGAGCTTTTTTTCGACAAAACACCAAAGGTAGAGAAGAAGATGGAGAATAGGTGTGCATATACTGGAAAAGTGTAAAATTCCAGTTTGATATGATTTATTTGAAGAAGAAAAAACATAGAGTTATCCTAATTACCCTAGACAAACAAAGACAGTTTCCCCTAAAACCTGTTCAGATAAGGTTAAGAACTTGAGATAAGCAGGAATGAAATAATTATAGGCAGTGCATACGGTAGTAAAATATTTAGAGTGTGTATCCAAAGATCTAACTCTGTAAGCAAAAATCATCAATTTTCAAGGGCATTTCGCTTAAAAATAAAAATAAAGTACAAAAATAAAAATAAAAAGAAGTTGGCTTAAGTGACAAATAAAACAAAAAAAGAGGGTAATATCCAGTGAAATTATGAAGTCAAACCAGCAAATTTTGTTTGATCAATCTGGATTTCTCTTTCATCTCTATATGATTATTTACAACTTCACTAATTTCAGAGCAGCTCATTGTCGCTTTGATCTTACAGGATGATTGAAAAGTTTTCATCAAGCTCTTCACTTTTTGATCCAACTTATCAAGTTCTTGTCTCATGGATGTCACTCTGTTGTATTTGATCTAGAAAATAAAAGGTGGGCTCTAAGCCCAAAAGTGAATTATTGATGATTAAATAGGAACAATATCCATCAGCTGAAAATTCTAGCAATAAAAACAGAATATGATAGTAAAAACTTTATGAAGTCAAACTGCCAAAGGTTGGTTTACTTTGTTATTATGAGTTTGATACATCATATGCACAAAGTATACAATTTGAAAAGGTAGCATTTATCAAAGTACTCTGGCTCTAGGCACTACATTTTAGATTATTGATCCAGTTGATAAAGATGTATAGATGACGGCTCTTTACTACTGCCTCATTTAAACTTGTGAAGTATGATTAGCAGAATAGAGATTTTTCTTATGGTCTGACATGCAATGCAATGCTTTACAATTTTTCTTATGGTGGCACCTTGTGAAGTTATAACATGGTATTTTTCTTCTCATCTTATCTACCAAGGTTTTTTTTTTATTTTCATGTTTATTAATAACTAATTCATATTTATGTTGAAAACAAAGAATAAATGCAAATTTACGGGTGGAAAAGTTTCTACTAAATTGTAATAAAAGAAAAGGCACAAAAGAAAAATAGTAGCAACTAATCGATCTTACTAATAATTTGGTTGACGACTGAAAGAAGCTTACATGGAAACTGGCCTTTAAAAGTATCATAAAATCCTGTGTAGTCATGGATACGTTGGTAGCAAAAATATATTGAACCTTCCAAGACTATTTGATCATTGCACTGTCAATCATGCCTAAAGTTTTCATAACTATTTGAACGGAAGTTGAATTATGATACTGACATGAATTGGAAAAACTGAAGTGAATAGGATTTATTAATTGACTTTTATTAGGACAGATTTCTTGAAAGTCTCTACATAATCATGATGTAACCATTTGGTGGACGTGATACTTCAACCATAACACTATCGATGTTTTTTTAAAAATGAGATCTCTACTGCATACCGAATCAGTCGTACCAAGTTGATGGGTTAAAAGTGATATAGAATAACAACAGAGTGTATACTTGTTACATAGTAGTCCTGACATGTGTTTTTTTAAAAGATGTATGACTTAAATGAATCTGTTACCATGTTTGCCCCTCTGATGCTTTGAAGTAATATTTCATTTCTAACGTTGTCATTACGTAGATATATTTAAATAGTCAGCATAAACAACAACTTTATTTTAGGATATTTTGACAATATGGAAGCCAAAGTCCAAAAAAGCATCAAGGAGAAACAATGGCAGATATCATTTGGTCAGCTTGCACATTATTTGGGAAGAATGCATCACCAAGTTGAAAAAAATGTATTAACTTGTTGAAATTGCTTACAACGTTTATTTTAGATAGTTTCAATGTTGATAAGAAAAGCTAACAATCTTTTTACTTTTGATAATCTTGCATTTTAGGATTTAAAAATCCTACAGGAACCTTTGATTTCCAAGGAAAACTTTACTCTGTATAAAGGATAAAATACATCTGGTTGCTTGTTAAACGCTATTCCTTTGCATAATGCATATTTTTTACCAATTGCTCTTTATTGGTTGTACCCCTAATGATTGTATATTATCATTGCTGAAGCTTGATTTTTCATATATAGTTAAAACGATGCTAATCCTTGTTTCTCAGATGATGTAAAAGGAAATTTTTATTACTATACCATAATAGATAACTAAATAGACAGGTAAATTTCATACCCATTTGCAAGAGTTCTAAATTTGACATTGTATTTGGATAAGGAAATACAAAAAATAAATAGTGTATAATGACAAATGGTCAACAATTAAAATTACAGTATATCAATCGTGCACCGTAATTATCCTTTTTGTGAACAACTTGCTGCTATTTAATATCAATTAGATAAAATTTGAAGTTAACATAGTTCAAGGTTCTTGCTTCATATGAAACAAATTTTATTGATAATCTAAAACATATAAAGTGATCATGTAAAAATATACTTATGAATCACTTTACATGTTCTAATTGGAAGTTAGATCTATCAAATATTTACGCAGGAGATTACATAAACATGAAGAGTTATGTTTGATTGTCTACCACATGTTCGCTGCATAGGTACAAATCATTTGTCGAGAACTACATCCATCAAAATAGAGCTTGATTTGAAGGGAAGACAAAATATATGCAAAAACAAACTACAATCATTTAGGTATAACATAATTTCTTACCCAATCTTCCAGCGTGATAATGATTCATACTGCATGGATCTGAAGATTTCATGGTCTTAGGAATATCAATATAGATTATCTAAATTTAACAAAGAGTGTAAGTGTGTATGTACACACAGTGTGTACAGACATAATAAACGGCTACAAAGTATAATAAAGATAGCTAGTCAGAAAACCAAACTATCTCTCTTTGGTTGCCATAACATATCAATTCTTTGATCGGGCTAGAAAGTTTAGTGGGATCCATAATGGAAAGTTTGTTGGTGCATTTAATGACAATCTTCTTTGGTCAACAGTTTCCCGAGGATAATGTGTGTCATGAAATTCCAAGGCAACCAAAAATATTCATAAACATAATTACAATTACCTAAAAACAACTTATATCATCAAAATTTGATGCTATAAATAGTTTTGTAGAATCAATTATTTACCAAACTTTAGGCAAGAATAACCTCATGCTACAAAGATTTCAAGCCTAGAGTTTCAACGAATTTATTCCATGGTGGAAAAGGATTTTTGTAAACATAGTTATAGAAGACATATTATTATAATTGTTTACGGCTAACGAAAAGAATTATAATGTATTGTATAACATAAAGGTGGATTAATAGTTAATGGGAAGAATTGTAGTGTATTAAATAACATAAAAATGGATTAATATGAATATATAACAACAAATATGCAAAGATGAGCCTCACATGTATGAATGCATCAACCATCTCATTTGTGATTGCTTCTCTAGCTCTATGAGCCTCCCTAGCATTTCTGAGAGCAATGAGTTTTTCCTTTACTCCACCTGTTAGGTGTTACATGAGTTAATGAACAACTTTCTAAGGCTTGGTTAACTATTGGATATGCATAAATAACTTACTAGAATTACAGTACATGTAGCTTGGACCAATCTAATCCCTTCAGAGAAATAAACTGGTCTATGAAACAATCCAAGAAGTAATCAAATTGTTTGATCCTAGTCTACAGTTCAAACCTCAAAAATAAATTGTTAAATAAAAAATTGAAATAATGCAACCTTTAATCCCATTACTGCATGTCAAACCATCATCAAATCTGTGCCGTCATGCCTATTTCTGAGCATGGGAAGTTTTAATGTTCTACATTTCTCATATCTGTAATTTTCAAGCAAGTGAGTTTGAAGTATACTAATGAAGAAAATTTCAAGTCGAGGTCCGTTACAGTGGAAGTAGACGTAAAACAATGGGTAGCAACGAACGGCGAAAGCGGAAACCAATGGAGAGGCGAAAAAGGTTATGGCGTTGAGGCTAGGGTTTGTACAGTTGTGGACGATCTGGGGTAGAAAGCGATGGTAAAGGAACGGCTAAGATAGAAATTGAAGGGAAATTATCGATTCCTAATGGAGGAAAGGGGAAGAGAAGATAAGCGTAAGGGGAATCATTTCAGGTGGAGGAAATTGGAAGGAGGAGATAAGCGATGGAGGAACGGAAGTTTCAACTGGAGAAAAGGGGTAAGATAAAAATACGTACATCGCAGAAGGAAAAAACTCGGTGACTGTTCGGTTGCCAAATTTCAAGGGAGCCTGTGTGAGCTTGAAAGTGAACTCACTAATAATAATATAGTATAGATCAATTAAGATTTGGGTTCCTAAAACAAATAATTCTTTGATTAGAAATAAATATATAAAATCTTTTATAGAAACTGTTCACAAAAAGAAATTTTTTATTTTTAAAAGGAATTTTGAACCCTCTTGGGTTTGGTTTCCTAAGACCTAACTTTTTAGGATCCAAATGAAACGGTGGGTACCAATCTTAATTCTATATTTTGTAGGTACACCTAAAAAGAAAGGAAAATGGATATTGGACAGTGGTTGCTCGAAACGCATAACAGGAAACAAAGAGACGTTAACAAACATTACCTACTCAGTTGTAGGGTCTGTCACTTTTGGAGACAACTCCAAAGGATATATCATTGGCAAAGGTGATATAAGCAATAATGGTATATCTATTTTACCTCTTATTACAAATGTTTTATTACTTAAAATTTTAAAACATAATTTACTTAGCATCAGCTAACTGTGTGACAAAGGATTCAATATATCTTTTATTTGAAAATAAGTGTAGCATTTTTGATCAAAATTAAAATCTTATTTTTGAAGGTTTTAGAGATAAAAATATATATGTTTTGAATATGAATATAAATTAAAATACTAATATGTGTTTGATAGCCAAAGAAAATGATCCTTGGTTATGGCACAAAAGATTTTGTCATATTAATTTCAAAGCTATAAACAAATTATCTAAAAATGAATTAGTAAGAGGTTTACCAAAAATGAATTTTAAAGTAAACGATATTTGTGATGCTTGTCAATTAGGAAAATTATCAAAAGCATCTTTTAAATCAAAGAAAAATATTTCTACGGTACAACCACTTGAACTAATGCATTTGGATTTTTTGGACCAACTCAAGTTCAATCTATAAACCATAGCAAATATGTGTTCGTTATATTAGACGATTTCTCAAAATATACTTGGACTATTTTTCTGAAAAATAAAAGTGACATTTTTGAAAATTTCAAAATCTTTGCTAAAAGAATTCAAAATCTCAAAAACTTAAAATATTAGAAGTGATCATGGAGGTGAATTCGAAAATGAAGCTTTTGAACATTTTTGTAATAAAAAGGGAATTTACCATAATTTTTCTTTTCCTAGAACACCACAACAAAATGGAGTTGTAGAATGGAAAAATAGAACTTTACAAGAATGTACAAGAACTTTATTAAACGGAAGCTACCAAAACATTTTTGGGCAGAAGCTGTAGAAACTGCCTGTTATGTTCTGAATCATGTTTCCATCCGACCACTAACTAAACACACTCCATATGAACTATTTCATGAAAGTAAACCAAATATTTCATATTTTAAAGTTTTTGGTTCAAAATGTTTTATTTTAAGCACAAAAGATCAGCTTGGAAAATTCGATCCAAAATCCGATGAAAGAATTTTCATAGGATATTCGGAACGAAGTAAGGCTTGTCGAATTTTTAATAAAAGAACTAAAACAATCGAAGAAACACTTCATGTTTCCTTCGATGAAAATTTTTAGTTTAAAAAGAATTTTGAGGATGACGAGATAATAACTAAGACGGTCACAAATACGATTACTCAAAATAATTTGAAGAAGATGAAAACATTATTCATAATTTTGAAGAAGATGAAAACATTGTTCATAATGAAAATGGATTAAGATCTCCTCCTAGGATTTTATGCGATCACCCAGTAGAAAATGTCATAAGAGAAATTGATTCACATGTCAGAACTAGAAACCAATTTAATCAAATGGGCCATGTAGCATTCCTTTCTAATATTGAACCTAAATATGCCAAAGAAGCCTCTACTGATGACTATTGGATTATAGCTATGCAAGAAGAGCTAAACCAATTCGAACGAAACAAAGTTTAGGAATTAGTTCCTAGACTAAGTGATCAAACAGTCATTGGTACTAAATGGGTTTTCAAAAATAAAGCACATGAACAAGGAAATATAACTAGGAATAAAGCTAGATTAGTTGCACAAGGATATAATCAAGAAGAAGGAATTGACTATAAAGAAACGTTTGCTCCAGTCGCACGACTAGAAGCAATACGTATCTTACTGGCCTTTGCATGTTTTCATAACTTTAAACTTTATCAAATGAATGTTAAAAGTTCATTTTTAAATGGATATATAAAAGAAAATGTTTATGTTGAACAACCTCCTCTATTCTCACATGAAAACTTTTCAGATCATGTCTATAAACTTAAGAAAGCTTTATACAGTCTAAAACAAGCACCCCGTGCTTGGTATGAACGTCTTAAAAGCTATCTTATAGATTCTGGTTTTGGAATTGGGAAGGTTGATCAAACTCTTTTTATTAAACGAACTAAAAAGGATATTTTAATTATTCAAATTTATGTTGATGATATTATTTTTGGTTCTACAAATGATAAGTTATGTCGGGAATTTTCTAATATAATGACCAAAGAATTTGAAATGTCACATATGGGAGAATTATCTTACTTTCTTGGATTACAAATTAAACAATTAGACAATGGAATTTTTATTAATTAAGAAAAATATTGTAATAATCTAATTAAACGCTTTGGTATGGAAAACACTTCTGCCAAACCAACTCCAATGAGTACAATAATACATCTCGATAGATATGAAGATGGCAAGAGCGGTGACCAAAAATTATATCGAAGTATAATTGGATCATTACTTTATCTAACTGCTAGTAGACCTGACATAATGATGAGTGTATGTTTATGTGCTCGATTCCAAGCAAATCCTAAAGAATCACATATGCGAGCAGTAAAACGAATATTATGTTATCTAAGAAAAATTAACGATTTCGGACTTTTCTATCCGAAAAATTATTCTTTCGAGTTAGTATCATATAGTGACACTGACTTTGGAGGATGTCGAACGGATCGAAAAAGTACGAGCAGGACTTTTCACTTCATTGGACAATCCTTAGTCTCCTGGTTTAGCAAGAAACAAAATTGTGTTTCACTATCGACATGTGAAGCGGAATACATTTCTGCTGCTTTAGCATGTGCTCAAGTCATCTATATGCAATAAACACTTCAAGATTTTGGAATTAATTTACCTAAATCAACTATTTTTTGTGATAACACAAGTGCTATAAACTTATCCAAAAATCCTGTCAATCATTCACGAACTAAACATATTGATATTCGTCATCATTTCCTTCATGATAATATTGAAAAGGATATAGTCAGATTAGAATTTGTATCCTTTAAAAACCAACTGGCTGATATATTTACAAAACCTTTAAATGAAAATACTTTTATAAAACTAAGAAGAGAACTAGGAATTTTATCGTTAAAAGATTTATGATTTTTTATATTTTTCAAAAATAATTTTTTTTCCAAAAATTGAGTTTCCATGACTCGAACTCTGGTCTCTCATTTATAAGTCATATGCACTACCACTCTACTACATGTTACTTCACAATAGAACCATCTTTTCATTTCCTATTAATTTTTTTTTCTATTCTTATCTAACATTGTCAACCATACATTTTTTTCCTTCCTTTTTAGCCAATCAATCATCTCTAGTTAAAATCTATTTTACCTCTAATCCTATTACTATTTTTGAAATGCTTTGTATTATAAATACCTTAATTTTTTCAAGTTTATATATCATTTAAAAGAAAAAGGAAGTTTTCTCTCATCGCTTATAATAATGTCTTCCCAACATAATTCTAAATCCTCCTTAATTGACTACACTTCTCCAAGTTTAGGTTCAATCAATTTTCCTACACCTATCTATGAACCTATTCCCATTGTCCCCCTTCCACTCATACGAGTTATACTCCATCCGGAAAAAGAGCTAAACGCTTTTTATTCTTTGGCTCTCCCTCTACTAAAGAGAAAATAGACAAAATACACCATTACCAGTGGGAAACGCTAGAATTACAGCGCAAACTCTATTATGAACAGAAGGTTAACATTAAGCGTTTAAGCTTCTTAGAGTAAGTTGCATTGAAATTATGCGGATCTTCATCTAGGTGCATGGTTCATCAACCTTCTCTTATTCGTTCTCCTACTCGACACAATCCCTGGGAAAGATCGCCACAACGTCCTCCAGTGTCTCCGAACTCTTGGGAACGTGGAAATGGCTGGTTCCCTCTCCGACCATTACAGGAGAATACCAAGATTGAGCCAGTAGAATATAAGACTCCTAGCTCTTCGTCTAACTCTGTTTAATTTTTTTTATTACTGTATATGTATTTTCTAATGAATTCCATTGTTTGTTTACATTTAGATAATTTTTCCTTGCAAAATGGTGTTTAAAGGCTGAAAGAAGGGAAACTATATGTTTCACTGTAAAATCAGACGGCGGAACCCATAGGAGCAGCCGGCTGAATATTATATGAAACATATAATTTTACCCAGATTCAGCCGGCTGACCTCCCTGTAAACAACCGGTTGAATATATTTATTTTTGTACTGTTTTCTTGCGGGAAAGCATTCGGACGGCTGATTACAGTAATTCAGCGGTTGAATGTTCCCAGAATAGTTTTTTTAATATGGGCTTCTAACCCAATATCCCATTCTACCCACTTATTTACCCTATCTATAAATTAACTTTTTCACTTTTTAACTTCTTACCACATAACCCTAGCCTCCATTTCTTCAAAAACTCAATTTTCTCCTTCAAATTTTCAAACAAACATGCCTCCAAGATCAAAAAGGACAAGAGCATCCACCTCCGGACCTTCCAAAGATCAAACCTGAGCTTGGTTTTGGAATGACACTGCTATTACTCGCTTCAATAGCATGAAAAATTCCAACATCTTCAAAGGAGCCTTCATGAAATTCCTCGATTTTGCAGCCTATAGAATTCAAGAAATCACGGAGCAAAATCACTTCAAAAGTATCATTGGGTATGATCCTAATAATATCAAAATTAATCATCTTTTCGTTAAACTTTTCCTTACTAATATTAATCTTGATCACCATAACCCCTAAAACCATGAAAATTGTGTTTGGCCGTTAGTTTGTGGTGTCAAAATTTTCTTGCCTTTAAAAAGATTGGGATATATATTGAATTGTCCATATCAAGGAACTGACATAGATGACATTAAAGTTGATATGGTTCACATGATGAAGTTTCACACCTTTTCTTATCCAATCAACTTACAAATTTAAATGAGCTTAAATCTAGTGCTTTGAGACCCCAAGCTCATCTCATTCATCGAGCTTTTATTCGCTCTTTACAACCCCGCACAAGTAGCTATGAGAAAGTATACAAACGAAACTTTCAAGCTCTTTATGCTATATACTCTCATCAACAAGTAAACCGAGGTAAAATAATTTTAGATGAATTTCAAGAAATCACAATTTGATGGAAATACAAGACAATTCACTATGGGGCTTATATTATGCGTCTATTACTCAATTTTGGTGTTCAAATTCCAGATTCCGAATATTCAACCATTAGTGAATTAGGAGCTAAAACCTTAGGCTTAATGGGTCTTCCTCACCGTCCTTCTCCTCAATAAATAAGTTCCTTCCAAGAATGGGCTCAAAACAATGAATGAGGTATTTCCCAACCTCGCGACACAAATGTCGCTTCCACTTCACAAACTCACCAAGAAGAAGAAGAAGAGGATGATGGTTCCATTCAAATTATTGGCCCGGATACCTCATCTAGACAAGCTATTATCACTCTCTCCCGAAACCAATCGAAGCTTCATCGGGATATCAAATCACTTGAAAAGAAGACAGAGAAGAAATTCAATTCTATAAAAGGATTGCTTAACAGGATATGGGACAAAATTTCTTGCTCCGGTTTAATATCTACCGAAGCTTATAATCCAGCTCTTTTCCAATGGTCTTCTTCGAGTTCTAAAAATGGAGATGATGATAGCGATGATCCTTCTCCTTCTATCTAGATTTCTTTTTATGCTCTATAAACAATTATGATAATTTGGTTTGTAATATTCTTTTAATACTCCTATGGTTCTATGTGATTGTGTATGTAATGATGTGACTATGTTTTTGTGATGTTATGACTACTATATTTCATTTTGTCTCTACATGTTGTTATCTAAAGTATTTCATATATCTTTCCTTTTTGTCGATGACAAAGGAGGAGAAATTTGGTATAAATTTGTTTAGATTATTGTGCATATAGACGGGGGGGTATTCATACAAGTTTCATGGCAGTATAAATATATTATCTATACTTATATAATTGTCATCATCAAAAAGGGGGAGAATGTTAGAATATCGATTTTCATCGTTTTGATTATGACAACTATATAAGTCAATATTATTGTGTACTAATCATTTATGCAGCAGATTCATTGAAGATTCAGACTCAGAAAGCTATGAAGTTGTTATTCTTTTGTTTTAGAGTTTGTATATTATTAGAAATATGTTAAAATCTCTTTGATATGGTATATACACACTAACACATACACAAACTATGCACATGCACAAAACAGGCTACATTCAGCCGGCTGAATGTAAACATTCAGCCATTTGAATGCCGAAACAAAGCATAATTTATTATGCAATTTCAGCCGACTGAATGGTATCATTTAGACGGCTGAATAAGGCAAAAATAGCCTATTTGCTTGCTGTATCGAATTTAAAATAAGTCGGAAAGCTGAATTGAAAATTCAGCCGGCTAATTATCTATAACGGTTAGTTTTTCTGAAGGGATGCTTCTCTTCATCGAAGAGAAACCTCATCTAATCTAAAGGTTGCATCTGTTTCTTTTCATCGTTCCTTTTCATCAAACATTGCAACTCTTAAAACTCTATAAATTGAGTCTAAAATTTAACAAAAAATTAACTTAACTGATTTTAGTGTTCTTGAATTCTTAGCTCTTATTCTCTATTTTCAATTTGCACTCAAACTGCATACAATCTCTGATTATTGATCACTCTTTCTTCCACATTCTTCAAGCACTACACTATATATCATAAAGGAGAAGATTATATGAAGATTGTACTTAATTGACTTATCAGTGCTATTTAAAGAGCATACTACTGTTAGATACTTTTGTTTATTTGTAATAAAGTCTTGTTCGGTTGCTCAGATGGTAGAAGTCTTATTCGGTTGCTTAGGCGGTAGAAGTCATGTTCGATTGCTCAGGCGGTGTAAACATATTCCTCCGGGTTAAGTGAGGGTTGCTAGTTTAATTCTAGAAGGAGTCTAGGACTGGACGTAGAACGGGAGTTCGAACCAGTATAAAAATCTCTGGTGTAATTTACTTTACTGCATTATTTGTTTACTTAGTTTTTATTCCGCATAAGTAGTTTATAAATTCATCCATATTACATGATCCTATAGCACAGTCACTTTCACATATTTCTTCCAGCAAGGTATACAAGGATTTTTGACCATGACATTGGGTGTTCTTCCATCATTAGAGGCACTGTCCAAATCGACAAATACCCATATGACTTTGCTTGGAGGGTGGCTATTGTTGGACATGAGGGGTCATAATCAAATGGTAATAGCCCTTCAACTTGATTCTATGCATCGCCGATTATTGAGTCTTTCTATCAAGCAGTTTTTGGATGGTCTCATCATCCTGGTTCTCGAGGATGCCATGACTGTTTATCTGCTGCATGAAACTCAGTGACAAATTGGAAGATGGAATCAGAAGCTTACTAGAGCTTCCATGAATTGAAATCAGCGAATTTGATCTATGTTGAATTCACCTTTGAGAAGAAAATGCATTGCTGAATGCTTACACAGTCAAGTAGTCGCACTTCAGCTGTTTGTTGAAATATCGAAATGGTTTACAATCATACAGGAAAGCGAAATTGGATAATAGAACAATATAAGTAAAGAACACAGAGATTTTACGTGGTTCAGATTATTGTTAATCTTACGTCCACAGGATATTCCACTATTTCTTAGTTATTTTTGTACAGAAACGATTATAATAGCCTCGTAGGCATACAATTTCATATTTTTGTTTATGGATAAAGAAGTTTTTCAAAAGAAAAGATCCCCATTTTCCATCCTCTAGTTTTTCCTTTTATACTGTCAAAAGTGCCTTGATGGTTGTTTACGATTGTATTTGATCTTTTCTCTTCAATATCTGCCTTTCGATCTTGCCACTTGTTATCTATCTACACTGCCTATTTGTTGTGTCTGGATTGATGACAGGTTTTTTGGAAAATAATCATTATATCGGTGGGATCTTGAAAATTCAAAGTGGGATGCCTAAAAAATTGGGCGGGAAGTCCGAGTCTGTATGGGTCGGTTCCCTCTCTCCCTCGGAATGCAAATATTCTGAGATGAACGGTAGAGGATCGCCCAAATGCTTCGCTAGGGTGCTGATGCATATGAAAAGGTGTAGTGGTGAATATTGTTTGGCATTCAAATCGCACTGCCCTGTTGATACATCTGCAACCTTTGCTTGATTTAATAAGGTGTCGAGTCAGAGTGGAGTAATGTTTCCACATTCTGCACTAAGGGTTGACTTAGTACATGCCTGGAATGTGTCTGAGGTTATTCGTGATTTGGATTTCCTTCTGTGCAAGTGTGCTTTCACTGTTGCTAATAGGGAGATGGGACCTCACATTTTTCATTTGATTATAAGTTTGGTTCTACGTTGAAGCATGCTCCGAGTAGCCCTGTATATGGCCCCTTTAGAGTGCTTCTGGCTCCGTTTGGCATTATCTAGATTGCCCTTGGTATGTGCTAAAGCAGACCTGCTCCTCTAGACATTCACAAAGTGTGAATTTTAGAGGTCTGGTTAGTTTAGTATACCATGTACTGCTTCTTATGCCTTGTTCCACTTTTCATCTTTGGCAATGGATATAGATATTATGGCTTGCTACAGTTACTGGGTGCGATTTTTGTCTCATTTTCCTCCATCGCAGTTTGTGGTAAGAACGGGTGTAACATAAATATTTCTTAAGATTTTGTCAATATACTTATACCATTAAGATAAGAGTATTAAAAGTTTTCTAAGTATTGAAAGTGAAATGGTTTGTGAATGTACTTACATCGTTAAGATAAGTATATAAATACTTATCCAAGTATTGAAAAGAGTAGAGATGATTTGTGAATATATCTTTGTAAAATTATTTTGATATAAGTATTTACAATGTTGTTTTAATTAATGAAAGAATTTATTAACGTGGCTTATTGGTTGCTTATGAGCTTAGACAAGCTTGGTTTCCATATGATGTTAAATCTTAATTGTTTATTTGATAGTTACATAACCGACTATCAAATCTTGGCCAGTTTTGAAACTGTTGATTGTTGGATCGAAGAGACCGGGATCAGATATGTTATACAAAAACCGCTTCGAACTGGCATAAGCATTTAAATTGAAGACATCTTGAAGATGATGGAAATTGAAGACGGGGTTCTTTGAAGTGCAAGTGCTTCTTGCAAATAATTCCGAGGATGTAGTAGAAGTAGTGCTTTCGGTTTGTTCATATCCTGAACAACTTGTATGGATGAATGCTGGAATTACATTGTTGTCTAGAGGGTGGTGTTAACATTACAAGTTGGATTTGTTAAAAAAGTAAAACATTGCCTCAAGCCTCACAACCGTTAATGACTAAAACAAGAGATATCCTTTAGGGCTATGTGGTTCGCTACCATTAGGGTATGGTCATCACTTGTATCTAGATTGATATTCTCAGATTATGTATGCTTATGTCCACAAAAATGGTTTGTCAGAGATAACCGAGGTGATGACATATTCGGTATTATATAGGAAGGGATAGGCCGGTCCTGATTTGTGGGGATCCATGTGAGGCCCTAGGTATATTTTCCTAAGGGTTTACCGTGACAGGTGGTACCCCAGTAGCTTTGTTATTGATGGAATCCATTTTCCAATATGTGCCTTACGAACTAGTTGTATATCAAATATGTTGGAATATGAGATGCAAGCATTTCAGCTACGATATATACTTATTTTGAACTCTAGACATTATTATAATATCACTGGATTTTCTAATAAAAATTGTTTGGTTATCGTAAGGTAAAAAACCGTTTGTGTTTATGTGCGGTGAGGTCATACAAGATACCTTTATTTTTGGAAGGCTTTATAAATTAAAAATCCATATGATTTGTATTTTTCATGCTGGTATACCAGACTGTTATGGGCGTTATTTTCTTATAATGTTTAGGTCAGCCCGAGTATATTTCAGATTTAGTTATGGATGCTTTGAAGCTTTCGGAGGTGAGCTGGATCCGTCCAAGATGTATTCACGTATCTTTCATTTCCACTACATTTCTTGCTTTTTATTTATCAGCAATTATGAGGACAGACCGTTATAACTGTCCAGGCTGATGATAATTTAGTTTACTTTGATTGATATATGCATATTATAGTTTTCTTTTGTAAAGATCATGTGTATATTATATATTGCTCATCACGATGTGAGATTATGTTATGTATTTTCTTTCTTTTACCCCAACAAACTGTTTTTCTAGCACTTAGATGCTTGGCACGTGAATGCCATGGATGTATTAGTGTCGACTTTTGAGGATTGAAAAGGCCAGTTATTACACGTGGTATCAGAGCGTAGGTTGAGCGAACACCTAGCCTTGGTGGGGTAAACTCATTAGAGATTAGGTTAGTAACACCCTAGAATGAGTTTGAGTGCGTATATATAAGAGCGCGTATTTGTTAGCGCTATAAAAATGTTTTGTATTGTATTGATTGGTATGTTGAGTAGTTTATGAATTCTGGTCTATACAGAAGATACAACTGTATCCATGGGGATTTCTAAACACTTAGACAAAACAAATCGACACAATATTGTTTTTAAATTTGGTAAATGAAATAATTTTAACTAGGCCTATATTATATATATAAAAGAATAATTTTCAAAAATTGACATAGTTATTTATGATGTGTTTCTTTGTCAGGAAATGATAATATTCAATTATTACCAGTTATTGTTTGGTTAGTCATGTTTGTCCAGTTTAGGAGCATTGACTATTGCTTGTTGATAGATTATTTATGGTCGGCCAGTTTATGAGCATTTATTGTTTGATTAAATTAAATATGAACACCTTGTGAATTCAATTTCACAATTTGACTACAAGGCTTTCGATGATAATGTTAGGTTAAAATTTAATTTTAATAAGAGTGGTTTATTATAATCTAGACAAAGATATACATTTGTGAAATGATTTAGGTAAGGAAGTAACCTATTTAAGTATGGTTCATAAAATATAGTTTATAAATAAAAGGGATGTAAACTGAGAATTTGATAACATAAATCCTAGTGTTTTTTGAAATTGGCTTTCTAAAATTTCGAAGAATAATAGTAATATTATTTGAAAATAAGTAGTTGGGAAATTGGCTTACAAAATTTAGATCATGGTACTTCGAAAAATTTACGAAGTATTTGATGCTGCTTAGAAAATGATTTTGGTTAAGTCCGAAAGCTATGATTGGGAAGTACTGAACTCATTTCTGTTAATGGAAAATAATTATGGTGATGACTATAACATCATCGACGTTCATTTTGAGTTTCTAAGTAGGGGAATGCTACTATGGTAATTTGCTATAGAGTTGTTTTGGTAAAGCAGATTTTGATTTAAAAATCCCGAAAGTATGATTTGTTATACAAAAAGGAGATCTATATTATTATTTCAAAATGACTTGGAATAAAACCCAGTGTTTAGTTCTTTTATTTCCTGTTAAGTTATTTTATGGATGCATGTATTCTATGCATTAGGGTATCTTAGTTTTGCGTGTCTTATTATGATATGTTGTTTAGTAGTTTTCATTTATTGAAATGAAATGGAATTTTCGGTGATTTTGGACAGTCAAAAACTTCGGAATTAGTTGAGAACTTGAAGCTAAGTGTTTTGTTAAAAGTATAAAAATATGAGTTTTTGTAACCCTTAAATTGTAAAGATTGTAAATTAAACCAAGTTTTAAATTTTTTAAACATCCTGGTTATGTAAAAAAAATATTATATTGTATATATACTCTTAGGATGTAGTGGTGTATTATACGAATATGAACTGAAGTATGGAATGGTTTTAAAACAAAGATATGTCTTTATGAAATATTTATAAAAACTTAAGTAATGTTTTATGAAATGGTTCATTAATGATTTTAGTATTAAAGGAAATATACTGTAAGTAAAAATGCATGTGATTTAAAAATGTAAAGTAATCGGTGTAGTTAAGAAACCAATGGGATAGAATACCTAAGTGTATGTAGATCATTGTATTCGCATAATTGTTCTTGATCCAGATTCGAGTATATGATTTATGGGGAATTTACACCAATTCGAAAAAGAATTTTTCACTCGACTCTTGATGGTGAACACTTAATACAGATTTTTGATATGATACTAAAGTTTTCTATCGTAGTGTATGGCTATGAAAGGAGAATGGAGGTTTCTAATCAAGGAACCTAATGGGAGTCTGCACTTGAAAAGTCGAGTGAGTGATACTAGTTCGAAAGAGAAGTTTATGTGATCGAGCAAGCGATCAGATTTGATATTGCGTACGGATGACATATGTACATCGTACGGGCTGGAATGTAATTGTATGCTTCTTGCATTAGGAAGGCAATTTACATGGTTTGAGATGGCTTCTTGATGTGAGATGATTGCTATATATGATTTAGCAGGCTTAGATTTATGATATATTGGATGAGTTGTTGTATGTTTCAATTGTCATGTTTAACTCTCTTTTGGGTGAAGTAAGTAAAATTCAAGTACACGAAAGTAAAGGCTTGCTAGTTGCTTTTGGTTTCACGAGTAGAGTTCACTTACAAGCAAATTGGTACGTGTTTATGCTTAACAGGTGTGTCTGCTATGTGACATACACACTAATAAGCTATATCATAAGTATATTATTGTTGTGTTGTCCCTAGATATAGGAGGTTCCAAATATGGGCTAATATTGATATTGTGATTTTTTCAGACCTAGCCACACAAAGGAGGTGTTGCCAAAAAATTTCGTAACATACGGGATTTTAAAAGCTTAATAACTCATTAATTTTATTTTTTAAATTTAAGGGTTTGGAGATAGTTTCTTACTTTGGGAATTTCGGGGATGAAACTCTTTTAAAGGGAAAGAAAGTAACGATCCATAATTTTTAATATTTCGAATGGGAATTTTTAATTTACTTAAAAATTCAAACTGGATTTAAATTTAATAAATAATAACAAAAACCAATTGTTAATAAAATGAATCAATTTTTAGTGACATATTTTGAATGAATTTATAGAATTTTTCCATAATTTTTAATTTTAGAAAATATTTAAATTATCATCTGATGTATTTTGCAGCAAACGTTGGTATTTTCGAAACCAGTGTATTTTGTTGTTTTTTTAAGATCGGGTCGCATTGTTGTGTGCGATCGTATTTTTATTTCTGTTGTTCGTGGTTCGTAGCGAACATGGTACTGCGTAGCGAAGTGTCAAAAATTATAAAATTTAATAACCCCAAGCTTAACCCTTTTCCTCATTACTCTTTCTCTTTTCATTTTTCAATATCCTGTAAACAAAATAAACCTAACCAAATCTTTTAAAAATAAAAATTAAGTGATTCGATTAATAATAAATTATGAAAGCAGATCCATTGAGTTTATATTGATGAGGGCTTCAAATCTATGAGAGTGTGGTCGAGTGTAGTCATGTTCGAGGAGTAGTGGCGTTGTGAGTGGAAACTAGGGTTTTGGATAGATAGATTTTTAGGCGACGATATCGAATTCACCAGTGCGTTTCTCGTGTTGAAACACACCTTTCTCCAAAATTTGGTCAACTCTGGTCGAGTATTGCAAGATACGACAATATGAGGTTGGGAGGCTGCTACAGGTCGCGATAGAGGGGAGGATGTCGAGCTTGTTAGCGTTGGGTTAGCAGCAAAGCATTCGCGATGGGAAGATTAGCGTCAAAGTCCGTCCGTCGAACGAGAGACCGGAGAGTGAGATACGGTGGAGCGTGCATGGTGAAGGTTGGGTATTAGTATGCGTGTATAGGAGAAGTAATGGAGAGGAGATTAGAGGGTAATTAGTTTAAAGATTTGTTAATTAATTAGTTTAATTTAATCTCAAATCTTATTAAATAAATAACTCTTATATACGAGGTTCAACCGAGGCACGGTCTTTTGCATTGCGTTCATAGGAGCATTATCTATACACTAGAATTGGTTTCGCCAAGTTTATAGCAAGTGCAATTTTGAGCTAAAATCGAAGATCATTCAATTTTAGATCAAGACGAAACATAAGCACTAGCTGAAATTTTGGTTAGTTAACTCACCTTTGGATGAACTCTGTATGATATATGGTAGATATAAATTATTGTTTTCGTGCTTGAATGATTTATTGGTTTGTTTTGGTTGAATTCTCATTTTGTAAATGGACGATATGTAAAATGAAATACAGGTAATGCATGGAATTTTGTAGAGGGATCCAGATTCCTCACCACTATTGATGTTAATTTCATTTATATACTTATGTTATAAATTTGTTGAATGTCAAAGTTTGGTAATTTTACCTTATTTGATGTGACTTTGATATGTGTTAAAATTTGAACTTTTTTAGTGATAAAGGTAGTAAGTATTTGTTAAGTGCTATAGTAGCTATTGGCCTCATTATGGTATTTTGAAAATACTATTAATTGGTTTTTTGATTTGAAAATTGATTTAATTCGGAGGATGACTTTTTTATGTGACTTTTTGTATTTCCAATGATATTTTATCTAGAAATGGGTTTTAACTTCTCTATTTAACTTTAACCTTTTTATTAGTCTTTTATAACATATAGGGAAATCTTTTAAAAGTATTTTGGAAAGTATTCATTTACAAGAAAGTTGATGCAATGTTTATTATGAAGTGAAAAAAGGGGCTTATCTTTAATTATAAAGTGGTTCTGTTTTGAGAGAAGATGTAAATATTTTAGGATAAATATTTATGAGACGCTTTATATAAAATGGTTTATGAATGCATATGAAGATGTTAAGTTTCAACAGCATTAGAGATATCAAGTTTCACTAACATCAGTAGGATGCCAAAGGCATAGATGTCAAAGATCAACAATCTGAATATAAAACAAACCCCATGTTGAGTAGACACGTGGCAGCCGACCCGCCTGCCCATTACCACTATAAATAGAAACCCCATTGCTAAATGAAGGAGGCGAATTATTCTTTCCTCATTTCTTACATTTTTAAATTTGTAAATCCTAAATTGATTTGGAGATTTTAGAGCCTATTGTACTCTTGTGACATTTTCATATAAGATCTTGGACATTTAACAATTTAATAGCATATTTCTTTGAAGAATTGTAATTCTCGAATTTTTCACATAAGGACTTGGATAATAAACTTTTTGCATGGCATACTTCTTTTGGATGACTACACTTGATTATTCTTGAATTATGGACGAGCATATGATTATGTTCTAGACTTGAGTTTTAATAGTGAACAAGAATATGACTTTACTTAGACTCAAACTGGGCTTGCATTTTTTTCCAACACTTGCACAAGGCTACTTAAGCCCTTATCCAAACCAATCCCAACTTACCTTGCATATTTTCTTAGCAAAGAAATCTTTTAACAGTAAACACAAAGTCCCATGCTCGAACATAAACATGAACCATATGGAATTAAATATCATTAACTCCCGATACCAACATATCGATAAGCATACTTTTGATATGGAGTTGATAATATCTTGTCCTGGGTCAGCCAAACATTAGACTATGCATCCTACTATGTCTTTAGCCATTTCTGATGTCGATATCATGTTCGACATCTTTCACACGAGTCTTCACGCCTCGAACACGGATCTCCACAAGGATCCCTACATAAGTAGTCTGACTCTATAGCACTCCATCACAACTACTTCGAAAACATAGAACTTGTTTACTAGTTTTGAAGTGGTATTCGGTAAGTGAAACACTTACCAGACTGGCCAGTCTCTTCAAAACTAATTCGATAAACTTCCAGTAAACTCAATTAGATTCTTCTAGAAGTAAGCGAACTATATAAAGAGGAGTTCTCCCCGGAGGATCTCATATATATAAGTTCTTAAAGCCAGAGAAGTTTCATACCAATGCTCTTCCCCGGGGGAAAGGGTATGAAACCATGAAGATTTTAAATACTTCTTAAGTTGTAGTAGGTCATGTTCGATAGTCGACTAATTGATTATCTGGTCAAAAACAAATACTTATACAAATGAGTGTTCGTATACTTAACACGTTTTTGACATTCCAACTTATGCTATCCCTTGGTCAAGAGTGAAGCCTGGTAAGTTAGTGCACTGGTTGCATATCAAAACCTTGTCTAGACACTCTTTTCTTGACTCTCATAGATAGAAAAGTCTACATCGTCAGCTTTTAGTGTTAAGTATAGTATTAATGACTTCCATAAATGAGTAAGTAATTAACACAATTAACACGTTTTGGATATTCCAACTTAACTATTCCTCGGTCAAGAGGCAAGCCGATAGGTTAAAGCACTATTTCTATTATACCTACTTAAACATCAAT
This sequence comes from Allium fistulosum, assembly GCA_030737815.1. Lineage (NCBI taxonomy): Eukaryota > Viridiplantae > Streptophyta > Magnoliopsida > Asparagales > Amaryllidaceae > Allium > Allium fistulosum. The sequence continues at coordinate 974,812,901 of CM060901.1, forward strand.
CTTAACTCTCACAAATAGAGAAGTCTACCTCGCTTGGCTTTTAGTGATAAACGTAGTTAATTACTTCTCAAACAAGTAAACAAAACACAATTTAGCCACTAAGCAACTCCTACTTCCTCTTGAAATCATATGGTTATACTTTTAAAAATGCTTTTTGAATACTTTAAAATACTTATAATAGGTTTAAAACATTTTCTCAAAATATTACTTTAAGATAACAAGATTATAAAAGACTTTGAAACATGGAAAACCATGTTTTCTATATATTTAATATTGAACCCTCTTCTTTAAAAATTCATAACTAATTCTTAAAAATCTCAAAACAATTTTCAAGTACTATAATAATAGTTAGAAAGCATTTACAAAAAGAATGAAATAAAATACTTAAATTCAAATAACTTTTCAACCCTTTTAAGTCAAAATATATGCTAAAACAGAGCAGTTTTACACAAGTGTAAGTTTGGTCATTTTTCGATATGTTACTCAACTTTTCAATGTTCAAACTTTTTATGGAAGTAAGAATACATATATAACATCAAAAATATAACAAGAAACCTCCAAGGATCTCTCTACAAAGTTCCATAGAAATTGTCGAACATAAGGCAATTCTTAAGTGCATCTATAACGACTATATAAAAGCACTTCCAAATGCAAGTCCAACCTAAACCAAAGTCTAACCATAACCTATGTGCTTTTTTTCAAGGTCATGCTTCAAGTCATACAAGTTTTTATATATATGGATTATATATGTCATTTGCTTTCAAAGCAAGAATCAAAACCAATATTACAACATATCTCAATATCAATTCAAACCACATATACACAATCAAACACAAGCACATACACACAATATTTTCATTCAAGGTGGTGAGTTAGCTCACCCTTAAGCAAGCAAATAAGGAAGTCCAAGCAAACCAAGTTCAACATCTTCCTTGCAACACCAAACTTCCAACCTCTTCCTAGCTCTGCACTTGTTTTTGCCCTACTCCCCTTGAATAATGCTCATGGCCTATGTATGTAGGGTGGGTTTTGCTTTGGTCCTTCAAGATATAACTAGTTAGGAGTTATTGTAATGTTGTCCTAAGACTCTAGTCCAAGTTTGAGTTGATTTGGATGAGTTTTGAAATTATTATTTTTAGGAAAATATATAGAGAAAAGAGATAAGAGAGTGATAACTTTGGTGTAAAAATTTGTGTAACGAATTCAAGGGTGTGCCCCTCCTTTTATAGCTTATAATAGTATTGCCTAAGCTTACTCCCACCACCTACCGTGCCATGAAAGGCTCACCCCTCCGCATACCCATTGCTTTTCCTTTGCATCTCCTACTTTAGCAAATGACCGTTATACACCCTTATATGGTAACATCTCTTATCCACTTAGAAACTTCTAGAACATTCCAATCATCCCACGTAGAAAAGTGTGTTAATTAGTTGAAAATGTGTTCATTTGATCATTAGACAAGTACAAAAGAATTCGAACAACTTATATCGATCAAAAAGATGTTTATCGATTGTTATCAGGCCTTTTGGCCCGGCTATGTTCAGACTGACTGGAAAAGTTCGACTCCACGATTACCGAGGTAATCAACCCAAAAAAAATCATCTTAGGGTCGGTCCAAAGGCCCAGAACAGACAATAACACAAGATAACGATCAAGCGGACTCAAGCGAACAACCTCCTCGAATTGACTAAGTATGGATTGGTACCTCCCCTAGGTAGGGGATCGGTACCTATCCCTTTCCCTATTGGCAACAACATATTAGAATTGACTAAGTATGGATTGGTACCTCCCCTAGGTAAGGGATCAGTACGTATCCATTTCCGTATAGGCAACAACATATCAGAATTGACTAAGTATGGATTGGTGCCTCCTCTAGGCAAGGGATCAATACCTACTCCTTTTCATATAGAAAGTTTAATCCAGTAGTTCAAATCATCAAAGATCCATCGATACCTTCAAAAAACACCTAGGCGGCTATGCAAAACAACTACGAAACCACGAAGTAGACATCAAGGTGAGCCACCAGCAGGGATTGCACCCCTATGGGGCCCCCTATAGGGATCGGTACCGATCCCTCCCCCTAGGGGATCAGTACCTATCCCCAACCCTGGGGAATCTGGGGTTGAGATTTTTCGAAGGACTCCTTCTATGCGACAAGGTTCTGTAGGCAAAATTTAAGAAAGATTTTTTGTCGCTCACCCCTATAAATACACCGTGCAACCTACATTAGATGAGAGCTTCTCTTTTCAAGCTAACTCCTCCCTAGAATGCCATTAAAATTCATTGTATTAAAGGATCAAAAGGGATCCTAATCACATGTAATCACAAACTAGTGGAAAACTAATAGAGAACCTTCAAGTGGACGTTGGCCCAGATTGCCAAACCAGCATAAAAATTCTATGTGTGATCTTTACTTGCTTTTTCTTACTTTTCCATCCACTTTCTTGCATTTACTTCCTACATAAATTTTTTCTGCATTAACTTTATGCAAATTTTTCCTCTAAGGTGTTTGGGTCAAATTTTTCTCAAATACACCAAATTTTGCTCAAACATTTTGGTGCTTTCATTGAGAACGACTCTCAGGCTACTTGATTTAACATCTACTATTGGATTTCCTAAGATCCAAGAAAGAGAACCGGTTTCTCCCCCTTTAAATTTGAACATCTTTACTTGAAGCTATCTCTAATGGCCCCCAAGAAATAGAAAACCATTGCTACCTCTTTAAGAGCTATCGATGAAGCATAGACTACAAATTTGAACATTAAGGAAGAAGGAACACAAGGAGCCAGGGATCTCCAAAACCCTTTTGATGTTATCACTATGATAGACTTAGAGCATATGATGAAAGAGCTCAAAGATAGCCATGGAGCTAAACCGGCAAATTTAAGAGAACATAACCTTGATGGCATAGCTAAACACTCACATTGGAGGAGGACTAGGAAAGAGCTATCACCTCCATGCTCAGATTCTGGAAGTTCCACACCGTCGGATCATCACCGAAGGAGCAGACGGCGAAGGATAGGAGTATAAGAGGTAGGAGCCTCTAGGCTGGAAAATACTAACTCCCACTTAGGCAGAGGGATAGGTACTAACCCCTCCCATAGGGAGGTCACCACCGATTCCTTATCTAGGGAAGTCACCACTGATCCCTCCCCTAAGGACCTCACCACCAATCCATTTTCCCTAGGCGCTGGACTTGACTTAGGAGCATCACTTTAACCAAGAGAAAGAACTCAACCAGGGCATATTATGAGTGACAAGGACACCGTGACTTAAGATTTCTCTGTCGGACAAGTGACTCTTCTAGAGCAAAGAGAGCCTAGACAATGAGGAAAAAATAAGGACTGTTTAATGAGCCAAGAAAAATGGTAGATCATGACTATAGCAACTTAACATGCATTCAGGGATCAGATTTGACTGCAATGCTTGTCAGCGAGAGCCAAGATCAAACTGATGTCAACTGGGGCGTTTCCCCTAGTCAAAACCCTTTCACTGAAGCTATCATACGCAAAGGATACCCTCGGAGATTCAATATGCCAACACTGCTGTCTTACTTGGGAACAACTAATCCAAGACAACACATCATGAAGTATGAATTGCACATGAATTCTGCCAGGGCCATGGATTCCATCAAATGCAAATGCTTTCCCATTTCCCTAGAAGGAGTAGCGACCATGTGGTTTAGTCGATTACTATCAAGGTCCATCTCATCATTTGACCAACTTGCAAGGAGATTTATTGAGCAATTTATGATGCAAGCGACTCGCTCCAAGGATGTCATGTCACTATTTGACTTATTCCAAGGACCGGATGAGCCGCTCAAGGACTTTCTACAAAGATTCAATACTGTGTGATTGAGGTGAGCAATCCTTAGAAAAATATCATACTCATGGCTTTGATTAGAAGGATCCACCCCGACATGAATTTTGCAGAATGGTTATTGAGAAAGCCTCCCTCTACCCTAGATCGCTTTTAAACAAGGCGGCTCGATATTTGCACAAGGAGGAGGTTCTACAAACTAGATGAGGAGATAGAACAAGCCACCAGGCCAATGGAGTTCAGAAAAACATTGCGGTGAAACAGATCAGAGTGAGTTCCGAGAACATTGATTTGAATGTACAGAACAAGACTGGAAATCAAAATAAGGGCCGAGGTAGGGCCCTAGACGAGAACTTGGATTCTAGGAGACAACCGAGAATCCCGAGATTTGATACCTACACCTCCTTGAACAATTCAATTGAAAACATCTACTTAGCCACTCGCGACTCGAAGCAGTACCGGAAACCAACCCTGAGAGAATCGATTGAAAGCTAGAGGAAGTCGGAATTTTTTTGTAGATTTGATGAGACCCATGCTCACGGCACAAACAAATGCAGACACCTCCAAGATATGATCAAAGAGCTGATCCGGAACAAAAGGCTCAAAAAGTTTGTGAAAGCCCCGCAGGATGGCGGGCATAGGACATCTAACCCTCAGCAAGGACAGACTGCCACTAGTACTAACAGACCTAGGTGGCCTGAAAGACAATTGATCATCAACTAGACCAAGACAGTCATCTCCCAGCCGAAAAGGGCTGGAGTACCGTGAAATGACGAGCATGATATCATTTCAGCTTAGAATGAACTCTTTTCTTATTGGTTTTGAATTTTCTCATAAGTCAAACTATGTTATTTCTCTATTTTCAGTAGATTTGCTTTTCAATCATGCAACCTTGTCTTTGCGCGTTATATGAGTCGTGAAACCCGACCGACTCGAATGAGACTTCATATAAACAATATAGGTATTCGGGTACCTAGAGTCAGGTTTCCACGAAATCTCCATGGCCCAACCTTCAGAGCTCAACCGAGATAAGCGTGAGTCGATCGCTCATTAGCCACTCTTTCCCCTTACTTAGAGGTAAGCCCATGATCCAAAGTGGATGTGACTTGACCATACACTCTCAAACGAATACTCGAAATCTTTTCCAAAAACACTCATGCCTTGCTTGGGGCTCAACGGGCTCAAAATCCAATCTAATGTGGACATGACATGACCGTCCATGCACTAACTCATACCCTCCAATACGGGGCCCAAGGCACAACTTGATATGGATGTAACACGACTATCCATCGACTTATTCTTTCCCTTGATCTACTACTTCCCTTGATCCGACAGGGAGAGTATGAATTTCGATATGGATGTGGTCCGACCGTCCTTCGTCAACCCTGGAGCGGATGTGACCGACCATCCATCTTCAAGCTCTTTCCCTTAACCCTACATTAGGAGTTTAAACCAAAATGGATGTGATTGACCATCCATTGACTTAACTCTCTCCCTTGACCTAACAAGGGGAGTTCAAACCAAAGTGGATGTGACTTGACCGTCCACTTACCTCCTTTTATCTTTAACTTGGAAATGAAAGCTTGAAATTAGGATAAATGTGATCCAACCATTCATCCATTAACTTTATTTCCCATAGCTTCACTGGGATACAAACATAGAATGAATCTGAGCTAATCGTTCATTCACTTACTCCTACTTTTAATCCACCAAAGAAAGCATAAACTTAAAATGGGTGTGACATGACTGCCCGTTCGCCAACTCAAACCTTAGTTCTGATAGGAAAAGGATAACCTTATAAGGACGAGACTGGACCGTTCATGCACTAACCTCGTTAACCTCAGAGCAGGGGCAGAGGAATATCATCATCTAATAGCTGAACACGACATCTCAACACTGCAGCTCGTTCCTAATGTTCAGTACAACTTAAGGCTACGCTCGAAAGAATGCCTTAGAATGGAACAATTAGAATCATTCGATCACCAACTCATGACTTGAATTCATGACGTCATGGCCAACTTCATCACTTGCACCTACTATTTCACCTTCATCAACATCATCCTGAGCCTCTTCAACCTCCTGAATGAGGACTGAGGGCATGATTAGAACTAAGCATCCTAGAATAGGATGTCATACTAATAACTCAAGCAGGAATTGATTTATTCATTAACCAGAATTAGTCGCCTTGACGATTGTCCTTCATCGGACTAGCTTGAAAACAATTTGTGATTACAATCCAGCAGAATTTGGCAATGGCTCATAGGCATATGAACATGCTTGGGAGCCCACGACACACCCGATATACAATTCCCTGACTCGATGAAAATCAAATTCTTACCCGAGACATTCCAAAGAAAAGAAACATTTTAGATAACTGAAGCCTACTGACCCTATCAACTAGCTCAATGAAACTGAGCACAGACAATCATTGAGAAAGTACATCCCTACTTACGATGTCAGATATCGACCATGCATTGCAACAATCATCCGAGACACTAAGCAGAATCATTCACGATGAACTTGGCTTGTCTCGATTCAAAGTTCATCATGTTCACCACACAATGTACTTTGGGAGGAAAATGTTATTCGGCCTTTTGGCCCAGCTATGTTCAGACTGATTAGAAAAGTCTGATTCCACGATTACCGAGGCAATCAACTCGAAAAAATCATTCTAGGGTCAAGAGACCCAAAACAGATAAGAACACAAGATAACTGTCAACCGGACTCAAGCAAATAGCCTCCTGGAATTAACTAATTATGGATTGGTATCTCCCCTAGGTAGGAGATTGGTACCTATCTCTTTCCTTATAGGAAACAGCATCTCAGAATTCACTAAGTATGGATTGGTGCCTTCCCTAGGCAGGGGATCAGTACCTATACTATTTCCTATAGACAGTTTAACCAATAGTTCAATTTATTTAAGATCCATGGATATCTCTAAAAAGCACCTAGGTGACTGTGCAAAACAACCCTGTAATCACGAAGTAGACATCAAGCGAGCCACTAGGAGGGATCACACCCACTATGGGGCCCCCCTATAGGGATCAGTACCGACCCCTCCTCCGGGGGGATCGATACCTATCCCCAACCATAGGGAATCCTGGGTCTAGATTTTTTGGAGGACTTCTTCTATGCGGTGAGGTTTTGTAGGCAAGATTTGAGGAAGATATTGCTTTGTTTACCCCTATAAATACACCGGGCAAGCTTCATTAGATTGGAGCTTCTCTTTTTTAGCTAACTCCTCCCTAGCCAACCATTAAAATTAATTTTAATCAAGGATCAAAAGGGATCCCAATCACTTGTAATCATAAATTAGTGGAAAACTAATAGAGAACCTTCAAGTGGATGTAGGCCCAGATTGCCGAACCATTATAAAAATTCTATGTGTGATCTTTACTTGATTTTTCTTGCTTTTCCGTTCATTTCTTGCATTAACTTTATGAAACGTTTTCTTCTTGGGTATTTGGGTCAAATTTTGCTCAAACAGGCCAAATTTTGCTCAAACATCGATAAACCGATTTTCATTTACATTATCGCTTCGAAGAATATATTTTTGTAAAAAAATTTAAAAATAAGTTTCTTGTCATTATTCATTAATTAAAAGATGTTTAACAAGGTTATAAAATCACATTTATAATACTTAACTAAATTTTAAAACGTTACAATATTGGAAGACATAGTGTTCGAATTTCCAGGTCACTACACTATCCTATAAAATTTCACCACAATCGGTCGACCGCATTTACTGAAGCATTCAACGAAAAGCGGTCAAACACTCCAGGAGCAGTAAGTTGACTGACTGGCGTATTCCAGATGTTGTATGAACATCGGCCTAAGGCTTAAGTTATAAATAAAAATAATTGAGCGTGTGTGTATGTTTGTGTGTGTGTGTATTATATGTGAATGTTAGGTTAAGTAGGGAAGTTAGTTCCATATGTGGCGACCCTAGGGCATTGTGGGGATGGGTAAATGCTACTTATCCAGCATGGGTCGATATTTGACTGTGGGTGATTCTATCATAATTTGCACTGACATGAGGTTCTACGATGGACGCACAACACTGAATGATGCCCGATGAAGCGTGTGGCCTGGCATAATAGGAGTTTCCTGGTATTCATGGATGACGTGACATGATGTTTTGTTGTTCTTGAATCCCGGTGCATGCAATAAGAGGCGTTATGTTATCTTTGAAAGGTGGACACATATGTGGATGATGAGAGGCTTCGGCAAGTCAACATTGCAAGTTCACCCTCAATGTGTAACTGGGATACGTGTAGTTGTAGTTATGGAAAACTTGGTCTCTTGATAGAAATTGTAGGGAAACCTACATTGGAATAGTTACATATAATCGTAATATGGGAATGGTAGGGTAATCCTATGTGGGATGGTCTAGTAGCATCAGCCGATCATTTGTTGTCTAAAGGTTCAATTAATTGTATGAGCCTGCACAAGTAGTTAATGTAGGTGTGTATTGAGTTAAACCCCTTAAATTAAGAAACAAAGTAATTCATGGATATTTGCAGGACATCCTAGGTCATATAGAGTATTAATAAAGTCAATTGCATGTGATTGCCATATCAATGATGTACTCATTCACTAGACTTCTGTCTGACCTGCTCCTTTCATTTTTCCTCCACCATAGGACAACATGACAGTAGTTGGTTTGGCATAAAGCATGGAGTAAGGAGCTAAGCATTGGAGTTCCACTATTCTTCATGGTTCATCATATATTTATTTATTGCATTAAATTTCTAACAAATTCATATTGTACTTTGGAAATAATGTATATGATTTAAGTATTTTGGGGATTGTTTTTCTATAATCTTTATTTTTAGTACTTATATTTTTCTGTCTTCCGCTATGAGATCTGAAAGTGTAGAATGCCTTAGATTTTGTCCATATATACTTAGCCTTTGTGATGTTTAAAAACCCCATAGCTCATAGTTCTTAACACCGACGCGAGTCCAAAAATCACCCTAGGCTTTGGATCGGTGTGTCAAGAGATGCGGGTTGTCACATATGGTAATTATGATTACCATATTATAATAACTGAAATGCTAATTAAAACTAGGATTACTATTGTGCTTATGATATAATTTCCTATTACACATTTTTTTAACATCATAAACATATCTAAATAGAAAAATCGTTGCTAGAACAACCAAAACCAAAACAAAAAATATGCAAGCTAATAAAGAGATAGATACAAATACAAAACAAACCTCAGAAGCACAAGTAGAAAGCAGATTCAATCTCTCCAACAATACACCAAGGATTTAGAAAGAAAGCTTGAGAATAGTCAAAAAGAGCACAAATGGAAAGAGAGAAAATAAAAAAGGGAGAACAAATTGTAGAAAAAATGAAAACTGAAAATGAAGCTCTTGGAATTAAAAATTCCAAAATGTGGAAAGGAACAATAACAAAAAATGAGGAACAAGAAATTTAGCGCCATACATTTGATTTAAGTATAACCCGACAAATCCAAGGATGCATGAAGAATAAAAGAGAAAAAAATGAAGAAAAGGAAAAAAGGCACAGAAAAAATTCGGGGCTTTAAAGGAAAACGCCAAATTCATTGGTACAAAGGATGAAAGGAAGAAATGAGAAAGAAAAAAGTTGATCCTGAGCACCAATATAAACTTGTATTCCATAAAAAACCACAAAAAAAGATAACAAGAGTGAAGCCAAAGAAAAATAGAGTGAAAGAACCTTGAAAAAGAAAGTGAGAACAAAGGAAAAACGAAGAAGAAATTGAAAAATAAAGAATTGATGATGAAAATGAAAGTGAGAGAAAAAGAAATATTGCCCTGTAATTTTACCACTTTGATTTGTGAATATTTAATAAATTTTAAATATTCAACTAATGGTTTTTAAATGGTCAAATAACCCTTTTTTACTTAATAAATAACGATGGTAAAAATGTTTTGAAATTTGTTTACAAAAATAAATAGCTCGATGAAAAACTGAAAATGTGACCGAAGATCGTTTTTATAAATTTCAACCTTAAACATGCTGTATGCACCAGTATACATATATAAAGGTAAGAATAACAACTTTATTAATGTAATGGTTTAAATAAAACAAGTTTAAAAAAAATTACTTAAGTATTAAGAAAAGGAAGACTTTTCTTATATAATTTAAAATTGACAAAACACAAAAAATAAGACAAAGTACATTAGTAAAAGAAGGTGGTAATGACAAGCGTCTTAGGAAAGTGTGTTGCATAAAAAAGAAAATGGTTATTGCTTTTTAAGAAGAAAGGAGTAACTTTTTAAGGATGGTAGATTTGGTAATTTTCCGCTTTTCATTTCTATTAAAGAAACCCCTTCCTCTCATTTTTTTTTCACCTTATTTCATTTTCATCTTTTGCTTTCTTTCTTTTCCTCTTCTTTTCCATGTCTTCCTCCTTCTTCCTCTATATTCTCCAAAGAAAAATCACACCAAATTTGCTTCTTTTCACTTTTAAATCCATAAATAAGTTTCTAAAATGATTGCTCACTTCATCCAAATTTCTTCACTTTTTCCCTCCTCTTCATTTAGCCATAACATCGATAAAACTACTCAAAATTGGGTGTTCTTTTTTCGAACTGAAGAGAATTCAATATGCAAGAACTTTTATGTTGATCACTTTTTCAAATTTTTAGAGTAAATATGTCAAAACCCCATTTTTTTTACCCAAATCAATCTTTGCCCAAAAGTTGTAACTCCGAAAATGCCTCCTATTCGCAAAGCCATAACTTGCACAAAAAAACTCCAAATTAAGTGGTTCTATTTTGAAACCGAAGAGAATTGAATAAGGAAGAACTTTCATTTTGGTCACTTTTGGTATTTCAAAGAGGAAACTTGTTGAAAACTAGTGAGAAAACGTAATTTTAAGTTAGTTATATTTTTGTGTGTAAATGTTGAAATAATCTATTGCTCTTATGTTGTGATGCATGTATCTTTGGGGGGTTGTGGCCGAGCACTAGTGGGGTGTTAAAGAAGGTGAAGCAAGGCCAAAGCATGTGATAAGGTGGTGGCTTTGTGTTTGGTTTGAATTAAAATGAGATTTCTCACATTAAAGTTAGTTTTAACTTGGAAAAATGTTCCAATAATTTAATTTTGCTTATATGGTTGCATGTATGTATTTATGTTGTGTTTGAAATTATTTGATTCTTGCTTGAAGGCGGATGGCATAAATAGCCATTTTGTTTTAGGGGGCCAGAAGAAAGAAATAGAAGATGAAGTGTCTTCATTGCGAGTTGCAATGGAAGCACTTCGAAGAATAAAAATATTGTAGAGGGATCCAAAAGGATTCCTCACCTTGTTGATTTTATTTACATATATGGATATGTAAATGCTTGTGTCTGTGAAAGTGAATGTTGTTTAGTACAATTAATCTACTTGTTGTTGGTTTTATTGCAAGGTTGAAATCCCGTGCTCGCTTTTAAGCGATTTATCTCTTTGTTTTCTAAAGTGTTTTGAAATGGTTTATGAACTTGACTTTTGGTTTCTCAAAGCCTTTAGCAAAGGTATTAAACTGGTTTAAAATGTAAAAAGAAAGAGTTTAATGTTATTTGACTTACTAAAAACAAGTTTTAAAAGTTACGGTCCATAGAGTGATAGTTGTTATGGATGTAGTTTTGAAAATCTTTTATTTCTGTTAAATAAAAATAGTTGTCGATTTTAAATATTTTGAAAAGTCTTTTCAAATGTGTTTAGAAATATTTAAAAAGGAAGTTTGAAGTTTTAAATATATTTTTAAGAATTTATCAGCTATTTAAATAAGGGGGAATTAAGGAAAATGACAAACTTTGGAAAAAGTTAGACTGAAGGATATCAAATTTTATTTTTGGGATGAAGGACAAATGCTAGTTATATTTAGCATTATATTCAAATTATACACTATATAAAATGCTAGTTATAACTAGCATTATATTCAGTTTTGCACTATACAAAATGCTAGTTATAACTAGTTGCTTGCACCAAAAATTGGCACAAACACCCAATAGAAGCTTTAAAGAGAAATAAATGAAGAATATAAAATGAAAATAGAGGAAATAAGCAACTAAATAGCAAAAAATCAAAGCAATAACATGTAGACAATGATTTATAGTGGTTCGGCGTTGTTTATCCACGTCCACTTTGAATAGATAGCTTTATTAATCACTTTGTAAATGGGTACAATAAGGATCAGATGAAAATCCTTAGTTACAATAAAGTACAAAGCAACTAGCAGCGTAAAAGTCCTGAAAGTGAACAACCAAGCATGTATTTATAGAGGAAGACGGCGAAATATCTCCCTGAAAATTCGGCAGAAGGATCTCTAAAACCATATGGACCAATCAGAGGGATCGCATGGCTCAAATCCCAAGGAATAAGGATCGGTGTCGATCCCTATTTTTGAGGAATTTGTGGGTGTGATCCCTATGGGAGCTTTCCATGTTGTAATATACTTAGCCTCTAAGTTTCATGTCAATTAAAACTTGAGTTATTGTTCAATCTTTGCTGCAATGCGAGTTGTTTCCTGACTCTAGCCGATCCCTCTTGCTTCATCCTTTTGAGTTGTGATCCCTAGGGTAGGCTCCCTAGGTCTCCACATCTTGCTCACAAAATTTCATATGCATTGGACTTATGGATTTGAGATATTGACTGTTTCCTATTGACTTGCTCTTATTTGGCTGAAATATGCCAATCCCTATGGTTGAGAGGGATCATAGCCGATCCCTTTTCCATGTTAAACTATATTCCATACTTTGAACATTCTGCATTATATATCTCTCAATTCCGTTTGACCACGGCTTCATATTATCATTTGTACTTGATGTTAGACCCCATAATCATCGCTCTGGACTTACCGGCCTTGATGATAGTCGAATTTATCTAATCCAATCAGTTCGGATATAGCCGGGTAAAAATGCCAAATAACTCTTGCCCCCCAATGTACATCTTTTGTTGAACATGACGTGCTTTGAATCGAAGCAAGTTAGAGTCGTCGACAAGAAATCCATCCAGTTTTCTGAATAGTCGATGTCCTTTCGTCGAACTACTTTGATCGTCATGATGCTCGGTCAATTTACATTTTCATAAATTATGGATTATATTCCATCAATTGCTATGTCCGATTCTACGAGACTAGCAAGCTTTGGCTAATTGATCCAGTCTCGACCTTGAAAGATTCAGGTTTGGATCAATTTCTATCGATTTCAAAATTTGAAATTTTAGATTATACATGCGCATGTTCAGGTACACGTTCTTGCCGTTGGCTCCCGGATGTGTTTGTACACTCACGAGTCATTTCCAATTTTTGTTGAATTAGATGCAATTCATTTCATTTTATATATATGTACTTTAAATAATTTTCATGTCCATGTTTGTATGCACATAGGGTTCATAACCAACCCCTCTTTTTTTTCTTTTTATGCATATAGGGATCGACATTCTTCTAACCGATCCCCCCTCATTCTTTCTTTTTCCTTTCCTTTTTTTCTTTTTTATATATAGGGGTTGGCATTCTTTTAGCCTATCCCCTTCTTCTTTTTTTATAGATGTACGTTGTTTGGGATAGGATGGATCTCCCTTGGGTAGGGATCGTAATCGATCCCTATCAATATCAGGGATTTAAGATATTTTGGGCTTCGAAGAGAAGCTCAATTGTGTCAATCCCTCTAGCTTCGTAGAGAATGGAAAAGCAGATTGATCTCTCTAGTCTCGTATATAAGCTAGTGTTTCCCCTCCCATCCTTTACTTTAGTCTATTTCTACATTCGAACCTATCTTCCTATTTCCTTCGAACTCACCTCCGAACCCTCTCCTTTAATTTAAACTTTGATCCCTTCCCTTACAATCACATATCGCCTTCATCCTGAAACTCATGATTCTCCCTTGTTTTAGATCACCACTTCGTCTTCAATTTGAATTGAAATACAACATCTCCCTTCAAGCAACTCGTTCTTTACACACTTAGTAGGTTTTCTTGCATATGACTTCGATTTCTGATGAGATAATGGGTTTTGTTTGCATTAAACATGGATTAGTTTTGGAGGAGATGAGATTGACGATGGCGATGCAGGGTTGGACGAGGTAATAGAGCAGAAAGAAAAGAACGGAGCATGAACGAGCAGAAGGATTGGTCGTGCATTGTATGTGAAGCATGGAGGGATCGGTATTGGAGTTGGAAAAGGGATCGTTGATTTAGTACTTGCTAAGGGATTGGGTATGTTGGGTTTGACATAGGGGCCGGTTGCATTGTTTAGTGAAGGGATCGATTGATTACTGATGTAGAGAGGGATCGGTTGTTCGTGGATCATCGAGGATAGGCTATATACTTTGCGAGAGTGATCGGCTGTGGGTTTAGGAGAATTGTAAAAGCGGTAAAGTGAAGGGATCGGTGGTGGTGTGTGAGGATGGAGGGATCGGTAATTGGCTTTTCGAAAGGGATCAGTTGTTTTGCTTTATAAAAGAGGGATCAGTTGTAGGCTCCATAATAGGAATCAACTATTTTTATATAGAGAGATCGGCTATGGGTACTTAGCCGATTCTAAGATTTGAATTGAACTTAAACACTTTAGCAAACCAATCCAAATTCACTTGCATGAATAATTAGAACCAATCTCATCTTAGCGAACTTGCACATATGATGATAATGAACAACGGTACATGCATATCTAATATCGAACTCGAAATTGAACGACCAAACTCTTGGGACTCAGAATATGAACCAAAACTTAACATATGAACTTTAATAATGGACTTCACACTTCAACATGCCGTTGGTCCATCCCAAAGCTTACATGACCGATCAGTCTAAATGCCAGTTGAGATGGTCAGTGATAACGGTCGCTCTAGTCGGACTCCAAGGTCTCATCACTTACCTTTTCTTTTAATTTTGAACTTTTTATCTCTACATTGCACGACATCGCACCACACTAGTTTACACTTAGCACGGGAGGACAGGTAAATTAGTCTAATTTTGATTATCTACTGAGTTTAGTTGATATGGGCCTTAAACGTTCAAAGCAATTAGCCTAAATGCCATCTGGACAACCTTCACAACCTAGCAATCTCAGAGCCGAGTCAAGTTCTGCAATTGTTTTTGGCAGACTTTCCTATGATCGTCAAATTGAACAACTAGAGGTTTCTGGCCCATTGACCGACCTTTTCTCTAATGTTCCCATCCTTCTGGTGGAAGATATAAGTCCTGCCCCCGACATTGTAGAAGGTGCTACATTTCTGGATAACCCGACGGATTCCCAAACATCCAGAATTGTAGAAGCCACTCTCTATAGACTATGCTCTTAACATGGGATTCTGTTGGAGACTTCTGGTTCCTTCAGTGAATAACAGGGCTCATTTGCCCTCGGAGGGATATACGACATGCAATAAATTCATGTGCTAGGCTGGATGTGTGCCGCCTTTTTATTCTTTTATTTGAGAGATGCTAAATTATTTAGGAATAGCTCCTGCTTAGCTGCATTCGAACAACTATGCTTTTCTTCATGACACTTGCTTGCTATTTATGGATGTGTAGTTCTGCCCACCATCTCCTAAGGACACCAGGTTTATTTACAATTTCAAACGATGGATGGGAATCCTTTCTTACACTTTCCTCGAGCCTTTGCCCAATTATCAAGTTCTAACTAGTGCTTCGAACATGCTTAGCATTTTTGAACATGAATGGTTTTACGTTCGTTATCCGCCAGGCTTCCAATATGTAATGCTCCACTAAGGAATGTTGTGGGACAAGAAAGCGACACCAATAGCCCTATCGTGCCCCCAGTCGAGGGGGCTCAGGATGACATCGAAGGGTGCGAAATTAGAGGTGTCAAAACTAACAAGCCTAGCGATGCTAATGCAGGTCCAGGCAATGAGCCTATGGTCGAACCATCACAAGGCACACAATCTCACATGCTAACAAGGAGAGAAAAAAGCTAGCATATAAACTCCGTAGGAGAAAAACTACTAAAGAGCTCGAGTTTATTATCACCTCCGTTGAAGAAGAGTCTTCCTCTGAACATTTAGAAAGCTCAATGGAAGGGTTTCTAGAATCTCCCGATCCCTGATACTATTATGACTTATGACTTCCCCAACATCAATATTAGGGGGCTCAATTCTCCCACCAAGAGTGGTGACGACATTCCTCCTACTAGCAAAGGGGATAACACTCCTATGTGCAAGGTAGCAACAACTGGTCTGTCGGGGGGACACTATGACACTCACAATCACACACACTTCACTGCACGATTTTTGTATATCTTTTATTTGATGGTCACTTATACACTCTTTTTTGGTTTGCAGGTGCGATGTCTCAATCCCATGCCTTCGATCGCTTGAGGAGCTCCTCAACGCGGTATGGATCCAATCGCAGTCCAGACTCGAGGAGACGTCGAGAAAGAGATGACAACCGGGAAAGAAGTCGTCGCTCGAGCGAGTCTTCATCTTCTAAACATAAGTCTCAATCTCAATTGTCTCATCAGGAAGTTCAGCCCAATTTTCCTTTATATAGCGATGATCAGACTTTTCCCCATGCTCCTCAAATTTCTATGTGGCCCGAGCTTTATTCAGGTTCATCTGGTTCCAGACAGTCCCATAATCGTAGGTCGAGCAAATGCCTAATTGTTACTTCTGATCCAGCTTTGCCTACTGTAGCTCCTGAGGCTTCCATGGTAAAAAAATTGGACGAACTTAAGGTCAATTTTCCAAAAATTTGCTTTGATAGGCTTAAGTTCCTTCCTTCCATTCATACAATTCAAGGGAGTGCTAAAGCGAGTTCCCTTGCATACGTCAATGACGTTTTTGTGCAGCATGAAGCATTCCGGCATTTAGTTGAAAAACATCGATGAGGTGTCTATCGAGAGATAACATGAAATACCCGTCTCAAGCTTGAAGTGGTCCATGATAAGGATATAATTAAACATCAAGATGATAAGATCACCGATTTGACAGCGAAGCTAACCGTGGCAAAAAAGAGTGCCAAAGAAACATCCAAGGTGGTTAGTTGTCTAGAAGCGGCTCACAAAACGGAGCTGGATGCTGCCCTCAACCGCAGCAGTGTGTTTGCTTTAGAAAAAGATACACTGTAGAAAGAGAAAAACATTCTGGCCTACTGCATATGAGGAACTCGAAGAACTACTTAAAAATAAGAAGGAAGAAAAATCCGAAGCTTAGGAGGAGTCGCAAAGATATTGCGAAGAGGCCGTCAAAGCCTGGGGACTAAAAATTAAACCCTATGAGCAACTCGCTTAAATTGAAATCCTCAAGGAAGAGGTAAGAGAAGCAGGTCGCAATGAGGTTAGAGAGAAGATCGAGGCCTAGTTAGAAGATGCCAAAGAAGCTGGTTGGAATGAGATTAAGGACATGTTCGATCCTTTAATTGTTGAATAAAATACTAAAGCCATTGTGATATGAGTTTTCTTGGAGAGGGCTATCTTGAATCGCTCGCCGAGGCTTGGGAATATATTGTTGAAATGAAAAAGAAAGCCCTGGGTGAAGCTGATTTAGATGAATAGAAGCCGGTACAGGAGATTCTTCACGGGATGAACCTTTTGACCTTCCTGTTGCGAGACTCTGATACTTTGATATTTTAGCACCCTCTAGCAAGGGGAAAAACATTGTCGAGTCTTCGAAGTCCGATCCCAAATGTCCCCCTTCACTTCAAATTGCCAGAGCGTCAGTTTCTCTTGGCCCGGGACAGGATCTGAGCTATGAGCCGGATAGACCTGGCTATCAATTTAAGGTGCTGACTCCTATTCTAGAAGGCAGCATTCCAACGACAACTGAAAGTCGGCCTGAAACAGGTATCGCACTATACTTTCGATTACTTGAAAGTTTTTTTCCTCATGCCCAATAGTTATGGGTTTATTTTTTTGTTTCTACGAATCTGCTTATCTTCTGAGTCCCAGCCAAACTTTAGGAAGCGGTGCCACCATAGAGCAACAATTGACATCTACTAAAATTCCAATGACCATCGATATTTCAGGGTCCGATGCTTTAGTTATTGGAGCACTTGATGATGAAAAAGCTGATGATCAGCTGCTGCCAGATGAATCAGATGACGTCGTGATTACTGGTGCCTCCGAACAAACCAATAAGCTTAGCTTAAAGGAGCGCATCGAGAAAGAGGAGTTATTGAAGAAAAAAGCTAAGGCTGAACCCGTTGATGTGGACATCGACGATCCAAATCTCATCCCACTACAAGTATTCCACCTGGTGGGTCGGTTCTTGAAGAACTCCCTCCAACCTCTGAAAAGCTCTCTAGCCAAGGGCAACAAAGGATCAAAAGGAAAATAAGCGGAAGCTCGGGTGGCGCCACTCTTAAAAAATCCAAAGAGAAAAGGGGCAAAAGAAATAGCCGTCACTTTGGCTTAGTTTGTACATAGCTTGTATAGCTGCTTTCTCTTTTTGTAGGCTGTGACTGTGCGGGTATAGCCTCCGATTTTGAAAAACTTGTGCCACACTTTTCAAGTTTAATATGCGAATAAAAGTTCTTTGTTTTCTGTCAAAATCTTATGTGAATTTTGTCGAAGTAGTCGAGCTATTGCTCTCCCATTCAATGTACTTGTAATTCGTTGCTCGTTAATTCGGAAAATCATCCATTAATTTGCACTCAAGGCTCTAAGTGGTCGTGGCCTCAGGTTTTATCAAACACTAGGCTCAAGCCTAGTGTTATGCTATCGAATTCAGTGGTTTGATGATTATACTCCTACCCCCAGTCTCGGTTTAGCGGAGTTAGATAATGGATGGTCAAACTCCATCCTCAGCGAGTTTATACTCCTTCTATTGGTTTTATGTTAGAGTTTATGGTGTAGTGAGTGGTCGAACCGCATTCATCTAGTTGTTTATACTCATATCCGCATTCTAGGGATAAGAGTTAGTTGGCGGGCGATCAGATCACAACCAATTCATGTTTATACTCTAGTCCACACTTTGGGGACTTAGAGTTATTTCGGAAAATAGCCGGATCGTACTTTCATTAATTGATTGATTTCCCCCCAAGTCCGGGGTTTCACTTAGAGAGCGATCGGTCGTATCAGGATCGTTTGATTCACGTTTGTCCCATCACTTACTAGGATTAACTTGGTTATCAGATGATCAAGTCACATCCATCCCTCATTAGGTACTCCATCTATCGTGTTGTGAGCGAGAATCATCAAATGAACGGTTAGACCATTCTTTCTTTTTTTAGTTCGATCGTGAACTTATGTAATCGACTAGCTCCAATCTATGGGAACTTGCTCAGACATGTCGATATTAGTTAGTTGGGTATCATAACTAAGCTATAGCAATCACATATATAAAGGAAATTTCAAACTTTATTTTCCAAACGGAAAGAAATGACATAATTTGTCTTATTACATGTCTGAAAAATCAAATGCTAAATAAAATTCAAAAATTGAATACAACTGAATGAAAACGAATAACTAAGTGAAATAAAGTCATAAATGCTCACTATTCCACGCCATTGGGAGTGTGACACCATCAACAGTCGCTAACTTGAAATTACCCTCTCCAAGCCTCTGTTTAATGACATATGATCCTTCCTAAGTAGGATTCATATGCGAAGGGCAGAAAAAACCCATTTTAGTACGAGAACGCCAATTTCAAAGGTTCTAAGTTGGACTTTAGTGTTGTAGTATCGGGCGACTCAGTGTCGATGTGCAGCGCCCTCAAATCAGTTTCTTCATGCTTCTCATCTCCAAAGTTTAGATATTCTAAGAGGTGATCTCTATTTGTTCTGGGATCGTAGTAGGTCATTCGATGAGAAGGGACTTCAAGTTCAACAGTAATAACGGCTTCAGAGCCGTAAGCAAGGGCGAATGGAGTATGGCCAGTTGTGGACTTGTAGATGGTTCTGTAATCCGATAATGCTATTGGGAGTTCATCCACCCACTTGCCTCTAGCCTTTTCTAAATGCTTCTTTAGAATGGACTTTATGATTTTGTTCGCAGCTTCAACTTGTCCATTTGCTTTAGGGTGAGCACCTACCGCAAATCTCTTCTCCATATGATGCCAACAGCAGAAGTCTTTGAATTCAGCGATGTCGAATTGGGTTCCATTGTCAGTCACAATGGTTCATGGAAAGCCAAAACGACAGACGATGTTCTAGACAATGAAGTTGATTGCTTTCGTTGTTGGGGTCATGGCTAAAGGTTCTGCTTCGGCCTATATGGTAAAGTAATCAACTACGAAGATCGCGTACTTCATACCACCTTTAGAGATAGGTCAGAAACCGATAATATCAATGCTCATATGGAAAACAGCCATGGGCTAACCATTTGTGTGATTTCTATCGGCGGAGCTGTCGGAACGTTTGCATACATCTGGCACTTGTCACATCGCCAAGCGTAATCAGCAGCATCTTGGTTGACAGTCGGCTAATAATACCCATAACAAAGTATTTTCTTTGCTAGGGTTTGCCCTCAGTATGATCGCCACATTCCACTTCACGAACTTCCTTTAAGACTCGTTTTACTTCATCACGAGTGATACACCGGAGCAAGGGAATGGAGAAACCCTTTATATACATGACTTCTTCCTGAATGATATACCGTGAAGCTTTGCAGAGCTTTTCTCCTTTCATTCCTCTGTTTGGGTAGGGCTCCTTGTAGCAAATAGTCTTTAATCGGAGTCACCACGACTCCATCTCAGGCTCCGTCTATAGTACCCAGTCGACTTCCATCTGGTTTATTCTTGAAGCACCTAGTACATCAATTGGAACCAAGCCCATTTGTTGTACATCCCCAATGCTAGCAAACTTTGCCAAAGAGTCAACCTCTTTATTTTGATTCGGGGAATATGTGTGATGTCATAATACTCAAAACCAGTCAATAGCTATTGGACATGGGTAAGGTACGAGGCGATTCATTTTCCTTTAACTTGGTAATCTCCTATGACTTCGCATAATACCAACTGTGAATCGCAAAAGATTTCAAGAGATTTTATTCCCGGTTCTTTGGCAAGTTTGAGTCCAGCAATCAAAGCTTCATACTCAAATTCGTTGTTCATTGCAGGGAAGTCAAGCTTCAAAGCGTAACAAATTGATTGGTCTTCTGGAGTCACTATCATGATTTCGGCTCCAGAATAGCGATCATTGGATGCTTCATCCGTATACATTTTCCACCTAATGGTAGGGGCTCATCGCTCTCTGGGAGATTATCCTATGCAGTGAATTCTGGTATAAAGTCTACCAGAGCTTATCCCTGGATGGCTCTCCAAGGGAGATAAGTGATGTCAAATTGGCTCTATCCGATATTCCACTTGAGTAACCTTCCAGACGTTTCAGGTCGTTGTAGGACCTGTCGTAATGGCTGATTAGTGAAAACATTTATATGATAAGCCTGAAAATAGGGAAGAAGCTTTCGTGAAGCAATCAAAAAGCAGTACGCCAATTTTTCTATCTTTTGGTAGTTCTTTTCAGTTCCTGTTAATCGCTTGCTAACATAATAGACCGGTTGTTGGATCCGATTCTCTCATGAAGCAGTGCGACACTTATAGCATGTACCGACATGGCCAAGTAGATATATAAGTCTTCATGATCCACTGGCTTTGACAAGATGGGGGGCCTCTCTAAATGGTTTACGAAAGCTCAGAATGCATCTTCACAATCCTATTCAAATTTCCTTTTCCCTCTTCTAATTAAGTCGAAGAAAGAAATGCATTTATCGGTAGCTCTAAAAACATGTTGACTTAGGGCAGCAACCTTCCCATTTAGACTTTATACTTGCTTGATGGTCTTCGGCACTTGGATGTTGCGAAATGCTTGAATCTTTTTGGAATTAGCTTCAATTCCGTGAGCATTGACGATGAAACCCAAGAAATTTCCTGATGCAACACTAAAAGAACATTTTAGAGGATTGATCTTCATTTTGTAATATCGGAGGATGTCGAACATTTCTACTAAGTCCCTAATGTGGTCGCTTGATTATCGTGACTTCATGAGAATATAATCCACGTATACCTCCATCATTTTACCAATTTGATCTTTAAACTTTCTGTTGACTAGGCTTTGATAGGTCGCTCCAACATTCTTCAATCCAAATGGCATTACCACATAGCAATACAATCCAACATTGGTAATGAAGCTGGTGTGCTCCTGCTTGGGAATGTGCATCGTGATTTGGTAATATCAAGAGTACACATCCATGAAAGATAATAACTCGTGTCCTGCAGTTGAATCTACCAGCTGGTCGATCCTTGAAAGTGAAAACTATCTTTTGGACACGTCTTGTTTAAGTTCGAGTGGTCAATGCATGTCTGCCACTTTCCATTTGCCTTTCTCACAAGTACAGGATTAGATACCCATTTAGGGTAGAGGGCGTCACAAATAAACCCATTGTCGTTGAGCCTATCCACCTCCTTTTTAAGGGTAGCATATCCCTTCGGATCCATGCCACGCCTTATCTATTTCACCGGGACATGCCTCGGGTCGATATTTAAAGCGTGGCTCGCAATGGCAGGCGAGATCTCACACATATCAGAATGATTCCAAGCAAACACATTAAGATTCGCTCAGAGAAAACCATCAAGTTCTTTCATCATCAGAGGGTTGAGCTATGATCTGATCCTTAGGACCCGTGATGGATCTTCGTGGCTAACCATGATGTCAATCGTCAGCTCAGCCAAAAGCCTTGGTCTCTTTGGGCTACTCCTCATTATCCCTCGGATTTATGTCTTTATAGAACTGACTGAGGCACCCAAGCCAAGGCTCATGCACTAGTTGTTAATCGTTGGCGGTTTGGAAGGGGAGAGACTTGTCCATACCCTTAACTTTCTCCTTCCATTGAGCATCTCTCAATTCATCTACATAGAAAGCACGATCGATCTCCCGATGACCATGCATAACTCCAACACCATTATCAATTGGGAACTTCAAAGTCAAACACCATGGGGCAAGAGCTGACCGAAATTCAGCTAATGCTGGTCGGCCTAGAAAAGCATTGTATGGTGAATCAACGTCCAAGACAACAAATGGTAAAATCCGTACTCTCTTGCGGTCACCTTCTCCTAACTCCACAGGCAATTCGACATAACCGACGGCTTCGGTCGCACCACTGTTAAAGCCATGAATGAGGGCTTTAGACGGTTTTAGTTCCTTGGCTTCTATCCTTATCTGATCGTAAGCCTTTCTGATCGTAAATTATATGATCGGCCGAAATGACCATTGGGTCGATCATTGGTGCCTCCAACTTGTCTGCATATCTATTTCTGAATATAATGTCATATGCCATTGTATGCTACTGTTTTGCCTGAGCTTCGTCTTCTATACTCGAAAAATATTCAACATTCATATGCTTGATCGCGCTAGCATAGCTCTCCATCTCATGCCAGCTTTTATCAGCTGGATGCAGTCCTCCGACTATTGTATTGATAACTAATCTTCCACCAGTCCATGGAGGTTCCTCAGCTCTGTGCGGCCCTTGTCCTTGGTTGAGGTCGAATGTCCCCTGCCCGCCGTCCTGTGGGTCTTTAACAAACTGCTGTAACTTTCTTTCCCAAATTAGGTTTTCTATAATATCCTAGAGATGCCTACACTCATTCATGTTATGACCATAGCATTCGTGGAACCGGCAATATTTTCCAGTTTGTTTCTATTTCTCAGTCGATTCTTTCGGAGGTGGCTTCTTATACTGTATGGTATTGCATGTAGACAAGTAAACATTCTCTAGAGATGTATTCAATTGTTTGTAGGTATCATACATTGGAATCCTAGGCTTTCCTCTTCCAGAATCCCTTTTTCGATCACAGTTCCTATCACCGCCTTTCTTTTGCCGATTCGGTTTATTTTGGACATTTAATTGAACTTTTTTGGAACTCTCCCCTGACTGTTTCACTGCAACTTACTTTGCACTCCCTTTCCACTTGGTCCCACAACATTCTTCTTCCTAAATCATCTAGCTTCCTCTTTTCTCAAATACTGAGCTACTTTTGCATAGAAACATTCCAATGTCACGAGTGGTTTGCCAACTAACCAATCGCCAAAGTCAGAATTAATCCTCTCGTTATTTCCATCAATATTTAATGGTCATCTGGATTACTGACTTCTATGATAGCTCTATGAAATCTCTCCTAATAATCTTGCAACATTCTCCCTGAGCCTGGATCACGCTGGATAGGGACATTACATCTTTTTGGCGAGTTGCGAGCATACAGAACTGCTCCACAAATTTCATTACTAAATTGTTAAATCTAGGGATTGACCGTGAGGGTAATCTTGTAAACCACATCATTGGTATTAGAGAGTGATAGAAAAACATCTACACTTCGTTGCATCATCAGCTCGTGTGGAATCCATCAGCCATTCATATCTCATAATGTGCTGCCTTGGCTCAGTATTTCCCTCATAGGCAAGCATCGACGACATACTGAACCTCCTTGGATACTCTGCATGTACGATATTGTCAGTGAATGAGCTATGGCTTCTCGAGATCCCCCAAATCATCGTTGGTCAAGCCTTGGCCCTCTCTCACTAGTTGTCTAACCATAGCCGACAAGTTCGGCGTTTGGATAATTGGAGCCAAGCGGTAGTCGTGCTCCACCTCTTGTGAATGGTTCGGTCGATGTCTACGGGCAGTTCCACGCCTTCTTGGCTCAACATCCTCATGATGTATATCATGTACGTTTACTTCATCATCATTCTAGGGAGGTAATTGGTTTGCATCCATCTAAACTCCAGCATCCAAATCAATCACAGCAGCTCCATCTTGTGCTCCAACATGAAGAGGCAAGCTACCTCCTTTAGAGGCTGGATCGACCCTGATCCCTATAGAAGGATTGGTATGGATCAGACTTGGTAAGACTATTTGGTTTGCCTGCTGATGTCTAGAAGCTTCCGCATGATATCCGTTAGTTTTGCAACATCTGTGTCTATGATAATCATCTGATGAACTAGAACTCTCTGATGTAGAATAAGGGGTTGGCCACCTCCTAGCTTGCCCGCATTGTTGATCTATGAGTTGATTCATTAGATCGATATTGGCTTGAATCACTGGTTCAACTATCGGTGGCTATCCACTAGCTCTCTCATCAGATTCTGGAAACTAGCTCTTGTGATGGAATCAGCCAGATTCTGGACATCAACTGGATTGGCAGCATTTATATCTACTAGTAGATTGCTCGAGCCTCCTTACTGGATGCTAGTGTTCTTGTTACCTTCTACGTTTTTAGATGTAGATATGGTATTCCTAACCATTGTTGATAGTTTTCCTTAGACTTTTGCAAATCTGAATAGAACGAATAAGCTTCTTGAAAATAATTCCGAATCTCTACGGCGGATTTATGCAATCCAGTAGCAGCAGAGGGATCCAAATAGGGTTGAGAATCTCCCTCTGAATGAAAGCAACAAAATGTTTACACCAAAAATTGGCACAAACTCCCAATAGAGTTTTTGAATTGAAATAAACGAAGAATATAAAATAAAAATAGAGGAAATAAGCAATTAAATAAAATAAAATTAAAGCAATAATATAAACACAAGGATTTATAGTGCTTCGGCGTTGTTTGCCAATATCCACTTTGAATGGATAGCTTTATTAATCACTTTGTAAAGTGAGTACAATAGGGATTGGATGAAAATCCTCAGTTACAATAAAGTACAAAGCAACGAGAAGCATAAAAGTTGTGAAAATGAACAACCAAGCCAGTATTTATAGAGGAAGACGGTGAAATATTTTCCTATAAATTTGGGAAAAGGATTTCCAAAACCATATGGACCCATAAGAGGGATCGCATGGCCTAAATCACAAAGAATAGAGATCGTTGTCGATTCCTAATTTGGAGGAATTTGGATATGCGATCCCTATGGGAACTTTCCCATGTTGTAGTATGCTTAGCCTCTAAGTTTCATGCCAATTGGATTAGTAGAACTTGAGTTATTGCTCGATCTTTGCTGCAATGTGAGTTGTTTCCTAATTCCAACCGATCTCTATGGAGGGAACAGGGTCGATCCCTCTTGCATCATCCTTTTGAGGTGCGATCCCTAGGGTAGGCTCCCTAGGGTCCCCGCATTTTGCTCACAAAATTTCATATGCATTAAACTTATGGATTTTGAGATATTGATTGTTTCCCATTGACTTGCACTTGTTTGGCAGAAATATGTCTCCCTATGATTGAGAGGGATCATAGCCGATCCCTTTTCCATGTTTAACTATATTCCATACTTTGAACATTCTACATTACATATCTCTCAATTCTGTTCGATCACGGCTTCATATTATCATCTGTACTTGATCTTTGGACCTTACAATCATTGCTCTAGACTTATCGCCCTTGATGACAGTCGAATCTAACTTGTCCAATCAGTTCGGATATAGTCGGGTTAAAATGCCAGTTAACATTAGCATTGTCATTTTACCAAAAAAAAATGCTATCCTTCTATAACATCCCCTACCTAGAGGCCAAAAACTAAGCGCGATAGATGCTGCAGTCATCGGCGACTAAATACGGCTATATTAATGGTATCAATAATATCAGAAGCACTTGAATATGAAACAAAACACAGATTTCAAAAACAATTTTTTACTTCATTACATTTCAAAACCAAATGTTTCACATTCCCAACACATAATCCCAAATTCATTCCCAAGCATAGATAAAATATACTTATTACAAATACGCCAAGAGTGGTATACGAAGATACCGCCTTGGATGATCATAGTCATATGCTCATAATAGACCTAATACAATCACAACAGAAATACATCAAAACATAAACAAAAACTGCAACTCCTAAATAGCGAACGTTGGCCTCCTACATGCCACCGGTAGCCTTATTCGTCATCCTAATAAAACCTGAAAAAAAACTTAACCCCTCAGCTTACTCAATTTAATTTGAGCACTCGAGAGTTTAAGGGGAAAACATAAACTTCGAGTCAGACATAAAGCCTAGTATGAATAATACTATACAACCCGGAATATATATGTTAAGTGAGACCACGCCCTTAGCGGAATGGGTTTCCCCTCACTAACATCGTTTTAAAACATATCTTTGCAAAACCTTTTCCTACAATCAAAACTGATTAAACACTGTAAAGCATCATTATGTAAACATAAATAAACATCAGGTAATAATGAACTATCTGTTCAAATACATAAGTTTTGTTTGGATAACTTTTAACCTTTGGCTGACTCGGGCCAACCAGACAATATAATCAAAATTAATCATCTATTAGCTATTCTTTTTTCTGGATTATCTATCCTTAACTATCTGTTAAATACTTCACTTTTGATTTTCTGTCCTTAACTATCTGTTAAATACTTCTCTTCTGGACGGTCTGTCCCTAACTTAATCATCTCCCAGGTCTTCCTAATCCTAATGGTTTCTCGGGCTCACTAATAACCTATCAGTATACAACATATATTCCTTTCGGTGTGTAATCATAATTTTAGTCTACCTGTGACCAAGCCCTATACACTGGAATTTTGGACAAAAATTAGCTGGGGCTAATAGCTAATGTTTGGTGCGCGACCCCTACTAGTCCCATCTGCTATTCTAATATATGAATCATTTTGACTTAAGGATCCCCTCCCATAATTTTCCTTGAAAACATTTTCAAAATTATTTAAACCTTTAAATCAAACTTAAACAAGGAAAAATATATAGTCTTTATGCTTTACTCAAAATTATATCACCATGTTATACATTTATCTTCTTTACTCAAGTTTTAGTTGATGAAAACATTTAAACTCTTGAAAGAATCTCTTTCTAAACTTTTGAAAACATCTCTTTCAAAATCAAACATCAAGCCTTTCGAAATCATACCTTTCAAAAATAATAAAACTTTTAGACATCCTTCTTTAAAATTACTTTAAACATTTCCTTAGAAAAACCTTGAAAACATTCCATATCAAACCTTTTGAATCCTTTCAAAACGAGCCTTTCGAAATCATCAAACTTAACCCTTTCGAATCCATTGAATCAAAACCTTTCGAAACCATTGAATAAACAAACATTTTGAAACCATTCAATAAACAAACCTTTTGAAACCATTCAATGAACAAACCTTTAGATATTATTTAAATAAACCTTTCGAAATCATTGAACTAAACCTTTCAAATTCATCCAGTAAACAAACCTTTCGAAGACATTAAACCTTTTAAAACATAAACCTTTCGAAGACTTACTGGGTTCAATTCAGAACAAGTGGAAAACCTTCTTTCAATACCTTTCGACTTCATTGGAAGCAACCTTTCGACTTTTTCGAAAGCTCTACTTCGAAAGCTTTGGTTATTCTTCATTTGGAAAACAAGGGTAAATCACCTAAGTCGAACGCTTTCTTTCGAAAGCAAAGAGAAGCGGCTAGTTTTAAAAACAGGTAAACCTTTCGACTTTGTTAGAAGGTTCAAATTAAAACAAAACAAAAGCGGCAATAACCTTTCGACTGTGTCAAAAGGTTTCAAAACAAAATAGTGTCGAAAGGTTTAAAACCTTTATTTAAGCATTTGACCTAGTTGGAAGCAACCAAGCCGAAAGCTCTTATTCGAAAGAAAAGCAGCTATCTTTGGTTTATAAAACAAACATACTTCAACCTCTTTGGCAACCAACCTTTCGACTTAGAACCCTTCGACTCTATCCAATTCATTACTACCAAGTAACTTGATACCCTATGCATCGGTTTGACCATGTCAAAAGCTATAAACCTCTCGACCTTGTCGAAAGGTCTGGGGCAGAAGGTTTAATGCCAAAATTGGCTGAAACGTGCTAAAAGTATGATTTCTTTATTTTTAACTTAAAAGGATAATTTTCAACTAACCTACCTTTATTTGTCAAATTCTCATTGGTTAACAAATACTTTTCAGAAAAGTGCTGGCACTATTTTTTAGAATTAAATAATCATTTTATTTTATAAAATGCCCTCCTTAATAAAATATATAAAACATTTAAGTCTCATACCTTAAATAATTTTATATATTCATCAAATAACTTAGGAAAAATCCAGAAAAATCATAGAAAATCTATTTTAATATGTTTTCCAACAAATAAAAATTTCAAACCCAAATAATTATTATTTTAGCCGTAAATAATTTATAACTAAATAAATCATTTTCCTCACTAGGAAATTTATATAAAATCCACATTAATTCAGTAAATTATGAAAATTGATACTCATCTCTAAAATATCATTTATGACCTATATATAAATTTACAAGGCATTTGGATGTCATTTAATAGGGTTTTCATGTCAAATATATCATAAAAACTAACATGAACATACATAATTCATCAACAAGCATATATATAAATTTAATCATCAAAATATCGCATATACTTGCAAAACATTTTAGATCTAATTTTTAAAACCGAAATCATAAGAAAATGGGATGTAATAATTTTTAACCTTAGCTTTGAGATTAAATGCTGTGAGATTTGATGTTGATTTAGTTGATTATCTTCCTTCCCTTGAATCTAGCTTATCTTCTCTTGAGAATAATAATGGTGGCCGGCCTTGGTTTAATTTTAGTTAGAGTGAAAATGAAATGAACGTGAGTTTCATTCCTAAGGGTTTAGGCTATAAGCCCTTCTCCTCTTTCCCATATTGCCCTTCTCATATCCTAACACATTAGCTTATCTTACTTCATTTTAGTATGTACATTAACATGGCATGGCTACCCTTAATTTAATTAAGTCTCAACCCATTAATCTCCACATTATTTTATTTAATTTATCCAATTAATTATTCCAAATAATGTTATAGAAATATGGGGTGTTACACCTTCGGTCTAAAAAAATTTCTAAATTTGTCCTTGTGTCTATTTTCCTATTAAACAAGAGGTTTAAATTTTATTCCGTTGTTTCAAAGATTAATTTTGTTCAAAGAAACTATTTTTAAAAGAGATATTTTAAATACAAGTTTCAGATTTGCTTTAAAGAGCTTTAAAAGGTATTTCTTTTAAAGGAGAAAGGAATCATGGATTGCAACACTATTATTGTAATAAATGTTTTCGAGAAAAGGAAAGAGATTATGGACTATAATATTTTTGTTATAGTAAATGGTTTTAGAAAAATAAGAAAGGAAGTTTGGTTAATAACACTCTGTTATTATTAAACAAGTTGTTTGCTTTTATAAAAAGGAAGATTTTTAAAGCGGTTTGGAATTCATCGATTAAAAAGGTGGTTGTTTTTATAAAGAAAGGATATTGCCTTATTAAATCAAACTTCGTTTTAAATAAGTAAAAATCTTTTTATAATAAGTTTTTAGAATTGGTTTTCAGATTTTTTTTAAAAAGACTTTGTTTATGCAAGGGATTTCTTTGTCAATACCATTAAGTAGCAAAACAAACATGATAAAGTAGTTCTAAAATGTTGACATGTTTATAGAAAGTAAGTCATCTTATATTTAGCACCAAAACCAATAAGTAGACTTTGCTTTATCGGTAAGATCTTGAATCAAAGTGTTTGAATAAGAAAAGGTCGGGAGCACCCAGTGTTGTGACTTACCTGACATCGATTCTGGACGAAGGATAGAGAAGTCAAAATGTCGGAAACGTGATAAGTATGAGAGGGTCAATTTCAATAAATGGGTCATGATTAATTAAGTATATGAAAAGTACTTCATCATATACTTGACATCAAATTCTGAAGTATGGAAACCCATCTCTATCTTGAGAAGTGAGAGTGTATTTCGAGGTAAGGATAGTTTTCTAACTTATCCGACTTCATTGGTAATCAAGGGATAGTACTGTTTGAAATAAAAAAGTGGTGATGAGTATAAGTTGTCTGATTTTTCATATACAAACTATACTTACACCCATACGGTGGTTCGTCCACTATCAACAGCTTGACCTATTTTGACTTAGGAAGTATCTAGAAGATACATGGGAATTATATGATACAGTTATCTTCAGTAATGCTATACTGTATGTACAAAATTGTTGTCTTCTTCTAGGATAAACGATAAGGAAATCTATCCACTTAAACGGTTACTAGACTGATCCAGGTGTTATTTTCTTATAATACTCGGGTCAGATCCCAATACTTTTCCACGGTTAGCTTTGGATGATTTTGAGCTTCAAGAGACGAGCTGGATGCCTCCCAGATGTATTCTCGTATTTTTATTTTTCTACTGCATTACTCGTTTGTGTTTATTAGCATTTATATGGACAGGCTATTATAACTATCCAAGTTGATGGGAGGTTAGACTCAGATTGATTGATGGATATTACGTTTTCTTTTGTAAAGATCCTTTGGATACTATATATTACTCATCATGATGTGAGATTCTGTTCTGTCTTTTCTTTTCTTTCACCCCAATATCTATTTTTTCGACGCTTGAATGCTCGGCATGAATACCGTAGATGTATTACTGTCGACTTTCGAAGGTCGAAATAGTGGATCATCACAAATATAAAGAAGAAATTTACACAGAAGGTACTAATACCGAAAGTAAAAAACAAAATGCAGAAACTGAAAATGAAGAGGGAAATGAAGTAACTAACACTGACAGCAACCCTAAAAAGAAAATGGAAGAATCTAGAAACAAATTTGATGATAAAGATGAAACAAAACAATGGATGTGGATGCATATTCGCCAGTAAGAAAAGAATAGATGGAAAAACACATCAGAAAAAGTACAGTTCTACACCTACTAATTGAAATGAGAAAAAGAGCATAGTTCTTACTTTTTTCAAATGCAATGAAAACAACATGTAAGATTTTTGTTCTTAATAACATGATTAAATTACAAATTAAATAAATTTGAATACACTAATTTCTTAAATATTAATTCTCAATACCATCACTATAGCCAGGATGAAAGATGATGGAATCAAAGATAGTATAACAATAGTAAAATCAATGTCGGAAACTATCTTATTTGAACATTTCACAAATGGGCAGGTATATAAATATTAGAAAAATTATTTGTTAATGATCAATATTAATATAATGCATTTATACGTTCAAAGTACATCATAATGTGTTTCATGTGCAAATGCAATTATACATTTAAAGTACATCAGAATGACAGGTAACCTTAGCATTTTACTTTTCAAATCCACCAAAATGAAATAGTAATTGAGAATGATAGATAAACATAACATTTGTATTTACTTAGTCCATTAGCATGAATTAGTAATGCAAAATTATAGGTAAACATAGCATCTTATATTTTTTTAACTATACTAGCATAAATTACTAAAAAAATGATCAACAAATATAATAATTTATAAAGTTCACAAACATGTATTAGTAACATGGAATAATAGATAAAAATATCATTTGTATTTATAAAGTCCACAAGCATGTATTATTACTCCAGAATGACAGAAAAACATAACATTTTATTTTTGAAACCCACTAGCATCAAATAGTAATGCAAAATGATAGTCAAACACGACATTTGTATCAATAAACTCCACTAGCATGTATTACTAATCCAGAATAATAGATAAACATAACATTTGTAATAAGAAGTCCACTAGCATGTATTACTAATAAAGAATGATAAACAAAAATATCATTTGTATTTATAAAGTTCACAAGTATGTATTATCACTCTAGAATGATAGATAAACAAAGCATTTTATTTTTGGAACCCACTCGCATAAATTAGTAATACAAAATGATAGACAAACATAGCATTTGTATTAGTAAACTCCATTAGCATGTATTATAAAAACAGAATGATAGACAAACATAACATTTGTATTAATAAAGTCCACTAGAATTATGACAACCCGCACCCCTCGACACACCAATTCAAAGTCTAAGGTGACTTTTGAACTCACCTCGATGCCAAGAAGTACGGGCTATCTAGTTTCTATAACATTATATAGACTAAAAATAAACAAATATGATCTAAGATATACTACACTTTCAGAATCATAACAGAATGAAACAAAATATAAATACAGAAAATAACCATCTTAAAAAATATCTCAATACACAGTCTCAACAAAACCATACATAGTCAAATATAGAGTACAAAGAAATACCACTCATAGTCTGATAAAAGAAATACTAAGTATTAATAGATAGAAAGTTACATGGAGAGTAAATAAAAGATAAGCAACTCTGGTGATGAGCTCGCTTCTCCACGTACTGAAATCGAGCTAAATCACCTGTTGCCATGTCCTCTTGTAGTAGGGAGAAGAAAGGAAAAAAGGGTGGATTAGACAAAATTCCGGCGAATGAGTACATGTTTAATATACGATGATCATGTGCAGTTGACTTTAACACTACCCTATGTGACCTAGGGTGTCCAACAAGTGTCCATGTGTTACTTGGTCGTTTTACGTTAGGGTTTGACTTAACACATACCTACATTAGTAGCTTGTATAGGCTCTTATTAAGATCAAATGGCTAATCGAACCTTAACAATTGATCGGCTATGGCTAATAGGGATTTTCCAACATAGGACTATCCTACCATTTCCCTTATGGGATTACACTTCATACATTACGACTACACGTAACTACTTTGCATAGGTTGTCTTTGAATTTACTTATGGGAATGAATTTCCCACAACTACAACTAGACTTACCCCAACTACCATTTAGGGGAGGGCCCGTAATGCTGACACACCGGAGTGTCTCATTGTCTACATCTGTATCTGGCTCTTAATCATAGCATACACCTCTTATTGCATGTGCTTGGATCCATCAACAACAAGCAACACGCACATTAGAAATCCTGAATACCGAGGAAATCCATTATGCCAGACCCCCACACTTCATCGGGAATCATTCGTTGCGGCACGTCCACTGTAGAACCTCCCGTGAGTGTCATTTGCAATAGAATCGCCCCCAGTCCCCACTAGATAAATTACATTTACCAAGTCTGCAACATCCTACCGTCGTTTTGTAGGGAACAAGCTCCCTTACTATTCCTAACATCCATTTATATATAAGAAGTATATAAACAATTAAAAATAAGCTTATATATAAATAACTAAAGATAATTTAAAACTAAGACCTTAGGCCGAGGTTCAAATTACGCATTTTAGCGATCAACCGGTCGATCGCTCAGGGTGTACAGTCGACCAGTCATAGTTCAAATTATAGGGTCTTATCTCCTATTACGACGATTCTAATAGTTTTCATTTTCATTCTCTAATTCTGCAAGTAACTGATTACCATTAAATATTTCTTGTAATTTCAAATGTCACTTTTCAAATCTATACAATTCTATGCTAAATTAGTTTAATCTAGGTTTAGTCGATTTTAGGGGGTTTTAACCAATTTAGATGAATATTACATTAACCAATTTATTCCAATTTCAATTGCTAATCCCAATTTCGGTTCAAAATAATTAAGGTTTTTAGTTTAAATCACTAACATCCTAGATCAGATAGAATATACTTGAAATTAACTGTAAATAATCAACTTATTAAATTTATTCCCATCGACCTTGGATCCAAGCTCTAGCTATATTCCACGTCCGAGAATCAAACCCGTTAGCTTGTCGACTCCTAAACTTCTATTGCCGACTTTGTTCCTTGGAACTGTTTGCCTCCAAGACTAGTGAAGTCTTTATTCAGCTTGACAAAATCGGCTTTGGGTGCCTACATCGGAGCACCACAATCAACAGCAGCATTTGGAGTGGCTACTTGAGCATTCTACAGCATGTTCCGTATCATGGTATTGAACATAGTCTATAGATCGAGATTAGCAGGTCTCTAGAAACTGAGTTCCTAGTAGCATTCCTTGTTTTACGACTCATCCTTCAATCTGTAATAAGGATAATTACTCTCTCTATAGGGAATTCTACTTAAGTAGTACTCATGTGTGTAGCGTGACTTATATACTACACACTACTATATAATTTTGAAAACCAAAATATATAACAAGTATGTACTTCATGTGTGTATGTGTGTCTATACACACACACACACACTCGATCCAGTCTAAGGTGAGAACTCATATCCTATCTCCACTGGACCTGGGTATCCCTTAGGTTAAACAATGCAACCAAAGCTCTGATACCAAATGTGATGATCGTCCTACACCATCGAAACCCAATATACCTTTATAATGCGTTGTAGTGGTGCTCAGTCGATGCGGAGCAGCCGTTAGGGGTTTGTAATGTAAATAAAATATCACGTCACTGAATGCATCGTTTATCTCATAGCACATCGAACAATATAATAGTAAACATCTCAAATATAAAACAGATGAGGCAATAAATA
The DNA here is from genome assembly GCA_030737815.1 of Allium fistulosum. Taxonomy (NCBI): domain Eukaryota; kingdom Viridiplantae; phylum Streptophyta; class Magnoliopsida; order Asparagales; family Amaryllidaceae; genus Allium; species Allium fistulosum. Next base: position 974,847,816 of record CM060901.1, read on the forward strand.
ACTGAATGAATTGTTAGTACTTAGGTATTGGTTTTGATGATAACAACTATAGATATTATTTAAAATATAAATACTAATATTTTATAGAGTTATATATAGTATATAGTGCAGAATATTAGATAGGTGTTGAATAAGAAGACTGTACAGTATCAAGAGTCGATTCAAGATGCTGATATAGAGTTTCAAGAGTTGGAGAATGAAGACTCATGAGTATTAAAGAGTTCAAAATTTTAGGATATTCCAAATAAGTTATATAGTTACAGAATTTATGTTAAAACCTTGATAGCACTTTCCTGATCTATCTCTCCTTCTCTAATTTTGTATTAAATTATTTTTCAAATATCTTGGTTTTAAAATAATCTTTTCAAAATATTTTTCAAAATGATTTTCAATCTCTTATACTTATAAAAATATTATTTTACTGTTTTTAAGTATATATATATATATAGAATTTTTATTTATACTTTAATAAGTTATAATAATATTGCTTTTATACATACATACATATATATATATATATTATTTACATTATATTAAAATTTTCAAAATTATTATATAAAGTTTATTAAGTTTTATTATGATTAAAATATGTATAAACTATGCTTAAATGATTTTACAAAGTATCAAACTATTTTACAAAACAATGAGTTTTCAAAATTATGTTTTAAAGTTTTTTCAGTTTTTAAAAAGAGTATGTCGACATACTCTATGTATGTATGTCGACATAGTGGCCGATTTTTTCCAAATTTAAATTTCAAAAGAAGTGTCTTTCATCATATCCCTTCATGAATGGATACGATCGTTGTTCCTTTATAAATATCAGACTTCCAAACGAATTTTTAATCATCATTTTCTTATTCATCTCTCCTCCTTCCACTCACTCATTTTCTAAATCAAAATATACTCATCCTCTGCCGAAATTCAACCAGAATCAAATTCTATCATCACTAGTTTGATTCTCCTTCATCTACTCTCTGATTTCTCTCATCTCTCTCACTCAAACCAAGATTGAAGTGCTATTCAAGAGTTATAGGATCAATTGTAATCAAGATCAAAAATCTTAGTCTATAAACTCTATCAAATCATACTTTATACTTTATGGTATGCTTGGTATCCCTGAAATCCAAGTAGGTGTGATTGTAGCCAATAAAATCAACTGGGTGTGCTTCGTAGTCCGTAAATCTAGTGGTTGTAATTGTAGCTTGGAAATCAAGTGACTCAACCCAGAGGTCGGGATTCTGGAGGGTGTGTCTCGTAGCCTTGAAATCGAGATTGTATTTTCATTTACTAGTTGAAAAGAAATTTGTATAAGGAATTGTGCGGGACTGGATGTAGGGTGTAACGACCCGATATTTTGCACCATTCACATCCATTATAAGTGTATAGGTAGACACTCAGGCCGAAATTGAATTGCTCAAAATACCGCGTTGTTATTTTAAATTTGGCAAAACTGAACATATACAGTAAATAAATAATCACAGATCACAGACACAGAGTAATAAATGCAGCGGAAATAAAAGAGATAGTAGTTCATGAAGCTACTATATGAATATATAAGATACATCAGAGTTTACAACAGAAGAGTAATACGATACATCAGAGTTAAACCGGATACAATGGAAGAGTAACACGATACATCAGATACAAATCAGAATACATCACTGGAATCATCGAATACTGAAAGCAGAATAGATGGCTGGATCTTCAAGCAAAGCTCCAACTCCAAAGGTGAGTCTCGAATACTGGTACACTTAGTCTGACCCAAGCGTAAAGCAAAACACAAGACACTCGAGTCAGGATTAACATTCTTATATTAATAAATCCAACTCAAGTGAAATAGCAATTTAAAATACAAGTAACTCAAAGGATGTTTGGAATAACCATCCTTTAAGGATCCGTTAAACTATCTACTAGGTAGTAATGTACGCTAAGTAGATAATGTCTATCAGTAATATAAGGTATCAAAATAGTGTTAAGGCGTTACCATTATCCCCCTTAACACATTTTATATAAGCGTTATAATCTATACAGCACTGTAAACACCACCGTAAACTAGTGGGCTATCAGGGAGTACTCCATAGGTATAACACAAAACAAATCGTAGTGGTCGCGTATATAGGGATCCAAGTATGACAAGGCACATGAGGCAATACCCAAGGTAGTGAAACTACCGTTTGCCTGATCCGGACTGGTGAGAACGCATCGCCGCAGCGACCGCAACACCGCAAAACAACACTCCCAAATCAAGGGTGCACCAATCGACAACAAGTAATGAATAGTTTCGAAGAAGTGTGTTCGCTTGAGGTAGCTGACCTCCATTGGCCCGGCACGGCTCCTGTTTTAGTCATTTCCAATTTGACACAAGTGTCAAGGCTATCCATTATCGTTCTCTTTCTTCAGTCATCACGTACATCATTCCAACCACTTCATTCTAGATCATACTCCGTGTATAGTTATTAAAGTGGTTTTTGGTTTAGATAGAGAGTATATCCATAACTGATTCCGGTCTCTTTAATAACCTTCGAAATTATTTCACCGATTGGTCGTTTATTTATTTCAAAACCAAATCAATTTCAATTTCAATCAGAGTTTATAAATCAACCTTTCGTTTGTCTTTCTAAACCAATTTCCAAAATTTACGTTTCAAAACTTCCACATTCATAATTTCAAGATCTTACAATTCAATTTCAATTTTTATTTAAAACACTTCAAATATTGATTCAAGTTCGTATATCAGTTTCATTCCGAAATCATTTAAATTAACTTAATTTAACATTCAAATCAATTTAAATTCATTTATCGATTTCATTCAATATTCATTAAGTAAATTTGCCATTCAAAAAAATTTCTATTAAGTTTCCAATTCATTAAATCCATTATTTAAATTCAACTTCCTTATACCAAAACATCAAATTGAATTAAATTAAATTCGACAAATCAAATTCTTTACATTTCAAGTCTTACAATTTTTTTCAATAAAACACATTTTATTTCTTGTTAGAGAAATTCAATTTCACTTATTTATTTACTTAAATAATTTTCCAAACTTAGTTAATAAAGAAACTCAGTTTCAATTATTCAAGAAGTTCAATTCCACTTATTAAAGAATTCAATTTATTTAATTATTAAATAATTCAATCTTATTTAATTACTTAATAATTTCAAAACTTAATTATTAAATAATTTCAAACTTAATTATTAATAATTCCCAATTTTAAAACAACGTTTATTCATCATCTACTATGTTAATATTTTGATTCAGATTATTAAATATTAACATTTCCATTCATTAAAATTCAAATTCCAACTTCGTTTCAAAACTTATCATTTATTCAAATAAAATATTTATTTTATTTTTAAATCAAATTTTTGACCAATCGGGTTTTATTTAATTCTCTATCCTAAGTCAAAGTTTATTTTGGGTATTTATCATTTCAACCCGATTCCAATTCAATCCAAAATCAAAGCATAGCAAAGGGAACTTGCAGTGTTTGGGATGGTGTCAAAGTAAATAAACAAGCAATAACAACAATCAATATCAATCCAATAATCCATTCAAATAATCCCGAAATAACCGTATTAATTCGCATTGTTGTTTGTGCAAATTAATATAATTATTTCTAGAATCCACACTATCATTTCATGTAGATTAAAGATTATTACACTAATATTTATACGGTTTTTCACTTGATATCCACTATTCAATTTCATACTATATCAATTTATACAACATACAATCAATGATTCAAGGTGTAGTTAACCCTATTTCTACGTGTCAAATTATTTAACATTTAAAGGGGGTCACATTATACAAATTTAACTATCCTATATCAAATTCAATTGCATACTATTTATCACTTTAACATTAACAATTTAACGTCTAATATAAACATCAACAATCAATCAATTATCAACCAAACTGTATTATCATCGCATAAATGACAGATAATGGTGTCAGGTGTCATAGGTGAACAGATACAGGTAATAGCATATAGAACAGTGTAAATAACTAATAACAGCATATTTCAATTTGTCATTTCAATTGAAATCAAATTTAATAAATAAAAGAACATCAATCGTGAGTGAGTGCTCACCTTTCGAGGCTAGAGAAGTTTGACAACAGAACAAGCTACGAATTCCGAACAAAGCTAGATGGACGCGATTCAATGGGGAAAAAGACACGACAGACAAGGCTGAATAAGAAATAGACGAAATCAAATCAAAATTGGCTCGTGAAGATAAATGATGTAAGCGAACTTATTTATATGTATCATATTCTACATTCAAACACAATTTAAAAATATATTTTTTTTCCAAAAGTCAACATTAAAACCGTATTAGAAATAAATTTTAATATTGTATCCATTTAAAATAGATATGCAATAAAGTCCATGGTTTACACAATGTTTCAATTAATATTTAAACAAAACATCTATATATAAGCTTTATATAAAATTTTACGTATTATAACAATATCAAGTTTTAAACATATGAACTAGCCTACGTAAACTGGCGCAACTCTTGTACTAACCTATTATGCAAACGGGTTTCAACATACCGTAGCCCTTTGTATATTTAATAAAATTACAGTTAATATAAATGTGCAGACTATATATGCAACAGTGTATACATGCTACTAAATAAAATATACAAGCTTGACACATTCAAAAAAAAATGAAGTATAATACTTTCAACCCTATAATATGATATATATAATATAATACTTACTCTATAAAATGCTGCAACATCTACATAGTTTCATGGATATGCAGACTATAACGTACGAATACTTTAAAACAAAATATATTATTTAATAAGCTAACATATATGCAAACCTTACCCATAAAAATTTCAACAGCAAAGTTTAAAACTAAAGAGTACATATGCACTGTAGCACTCAACATAAGCTTAAAAGCTTCAGCCATCATAAGAAAATAAGACACCATTCTCTTTTTACTGTAAATTGCAAAACAAGAAAACACAGAAGTCTAAGAATATATGCATATAAACCCATGGGTAACTATAACCAATGTACTATGCACGTAGATATAAATATCCAGACAAACTCTATATAAACAAATACCAACACATACAGATCTATGATGATATAAATATACAGATATAACTTTAAAAATGTAATTACCAATGCAAACTTATAACCAGACTATTTTACTTATATGCAATAAACAACTCACCTTATATTTATAACTTATGACACGAAAACACATACAATATATACAATTTGCTTTGCACTATACCTTTATGCAGTTATACAGACCATATGCATGCTATATATAATTTAATTTTTGTTATAACTAATATAAAGTAAAACAATAACATAATATATATATCTATACTTACACGAAAGGGAGGGAAGATGGGAAAAGATGGATCTCTGCAAGATGGGCGCGGCGGGTGTGGTGAAGGGTGGTGAAAGAGAACGAACAGGAGGAAAACAACCCTCAGGCAAAAGCAGTTCTCTTTGCCCCTTTTCTTTTTTTTTCTTTTTTTTTCGATGAATGGAAGAAGTGGAGGAATGGTGGCCGAGGGGTTCAAGGCCGGGCTGCTGCTTCGACTTCAGGCGATGATGAGGAAGAGGGGCACGGGTGCTGACGAGGCAGATACCAATTTATCTGATAGCTAACTTTTTACCTCAGAGTTGAAGGGCCGAGGCAGGGTGTTGGCCACTAGCATGGTTTTGGTGGGCATCTGTGTGGCTGTTCGACTCACGGTGGAGGCGGAGGGATTGGTGAGAGGCTTTGGCCAGATTGGCGGCCAGTGAGGAGGGAGATGATGCGGCTGCGTGCTTGCGGGCAAAGCTAGGTGATGGAGTTTCGGCACTTGCAGGTGGAAACATGGATATGATGAATGTTTTGAGAAAAAAGCTAATAAAAGTGCAACGTGGCTCCAGAGGGGAAAAATATAATGGAGAGAAAATGAACCGATAATAGAAAACAAAGGTAGAAAGCTTATGTATTTATTTTTTCAAGTAACAGGGAAGGTAAGAGGGTGAGTTAAAAATGGAAGAGCAGTAAGGCATACTTGGCTACAGTCTTTCACGTTACAAGTCAAATACACTGACACATAAAAGCTTATTTAATTGTTTTCTCAAAGCACAAGGAAAGAAAATGAGTTGGAAACAGCATGTCATAAATTTGATACCGAGAAAAGCAAAGGACAGGGTTGAATTCAATAAACTAATGAAAGCTGATGGCTATTGGTTTACCGGGTGAAAGAAGGATGGCCACAAAAAATAATAATAACGTGAAACAATAGACTCGAACGGGTACCGATACGGTTGGCCGTTTAAAAATTTCACCGCGAACCATTCTCCGAAATGCATAAATGAATATGCCGTGCAGATCGGCACGACGAGATGATCAAAACGGTATACGGATATCGGTGGTTTGATTGAATTATAAAAATTCAAATTTTTCTACTGGCGGAAATTGCAAGAAAAACGTAGAAAAGTAAGATCGACGGAGCCAAAGAAGTCCGAATTTGGAAAAACGAAAAATGACGTCTTGCTCAAAAGATGGTTTAGAATTTTTCTATGTAAAAATATTTAAGTTCCGAAAACGTTTTATTTTTATCGCTTTTTAACTGATTAAATTGAAGTAAATTGACGCACGAAATAAACTTTCATATTTTCAGACGAAAATTTACCAGTTGCTATGTTTAACTAGACGAATTCCAAATATCAAATTTATATTTCAAAATTTTATCATTTAAAATTTCACAAAATTCAATTTATTAAATAAATAAACGACTAAAATTTACGGGTCGTTACGGATGTAGGGTAACTCCAAACTAGTATAAAATCCTAGTCTGTTCTTTCCATTTTACTTTTACTGCATTTACTTTTATCTGCATTTTGATTCTGTGATTGTTAATTACATCATTCCAAGAAGAATCTTAAAGAATTTGAAAAATATTCATATAATCCGTTAAACACTATTCATCCCCCTCTGGTGTTAATTTAGCCTTAAGATCCCTATTCCATTGATTCGCATTTGGTATCAGAGCATTGGTTTTCAAAGTATTCATAATCTGACTTTTAAAAAAGTTTTAATGGAAATTTTTTATAATAATTTTAACACTATTTTCGAAAAGATAATTTGCAAAATCATCATAATGTTGTTTCATAAATTTGCATCTATTCATAATAAAAATCATGTGATCTTTTGGAATGGTATGAATTGCAGGAACAAATGTGTTACATGGCTTTTCATGAATAGACACCTAATGATCAAACTCTACATATCAAAATGGGAAAATGGATATTGGATAGTGGATGCTAAAGGCACAAGACTGAAAATCTAGAGATTTTGAAAGATATAGTTTACAAAGATGGTGGATAAGTAAATTTTGGAGACAACTCTAAAGGGTACGTGATTGGCATCGGCAATGTCGGTAATTCTAAAACTCATACTATTTCTAATGTCTTGTTAGTTAGGAATTTAGCATAACCTGTTGAGTATAGTCAATTATGTGATAAGGGTTTCAAAATTAAATTCGTAAAAGATAAACATCCCATTAAAGATAATGAGTCAAACATTATCTTTGGAGGTATAAGGAAATGATACATCTTTATATTCTGTATGAAAATCTCAAATGATAATTTGTGTCTATTGGCTGAATCAAATGATTCTTAGATTTGGCATAAAAGGTTTGGTCATTTGAATTTAAAACTAATATCTAAAATTACAAAAAATGATCTAGCTAGAGGTCTTCCCAAAATGGATTTTAAACTTAATCATTTATGTGATGCATGTCAATTAGGAAAATTTAGAAAAAGTTCTTTTAAATCAAACGATATGATTTCTACCTCTCAACCCCTTGAACATCTTCACTTAGATCTTTTCGGTCCCTCACAGATATAATCTATAAATCATAATATATATGTATTTGTAATTATAGATGATTATTCTAGGTTTACCTGGACAATTTTCTTAAAACTTAAAGTGATGCTTTTGAAACGTTTAAAATCTTTGTTTGACGAATTCAAAATCAAATGACTAGTAAAATTAAAACTATTCTGAGTGATCACGGTGGGGAATTTGAAAATGAAAATTTTGAGAATTTCTTTAATAAGAAAGGCATAACTCATAATTTTTCATTTCCAAGAACACCATAACAAAATAGAGTGGTAGAACATAAAAATGGGATGATTCAGAGTGCACTAGAACTATGTTAAATGATAGTAATTTTCCTAACAAAAATTTGGGTTAAAGCAGTGGGTACTACATGTTATATATTAAATAGAATTTTGATAAGACTATTCACTAAGAAAAATCCATATGAATTGTTTTATAATAAGTCTAAACTATCACAATTTAGAGTTTTTGGTAGTAAATGTTTATTTTAAATACTAAAAATAATTTGGATAAATTTGATGCTAAATCAGATAAAGGAATCTTTATTGGATATTCAAATAGAAGTAAAGCTTATAGAGTTTTTAATACTAGAACTAATACCATTGAAGAGACATTACATGTCTTATTTGATGAAATTTTTTAAAGTTTATAATCCAAATATTGATGAAGAAGAAAACATTGATAACCCAAACTAAATTAGTAATGATGAGATTACTGAAAACGAAAATAATAATAATTCAGGAAATTCACATCCAAATTAAAGAACAAGATAATTGAATGATCATCCTATAGAAAATATACTATGAAATATTGATTTTGTTGTTAAAACTAGAAATCAACTAAATAAAATGAGTAACGTTGCTTTAATTTCAACTATTGAATCTAAAAATCCAAAGGAAGTATCAATTTATGATTCATGGATTCTTGCTATGCAAAAGGAATTGAATCGATTTACAAGAAATGATGTATGGGAATTAGTCCCAACACCTAATGATAAATCCATAATAGGAACTAAATGGATATATAAAAACAAAGTGAACGAACAAGGAGCGGTTGTGAGAAATAAAGTTCGATTAGTTGCACAAGGTTATTGTCAAGAAGAAGGAATAGATTTTAATGAAACTTTTGCACGCATATCAAATGGATGTTATAAGTGCATTTTTAAATAGTTTTATTAAAGAAGATGTATATGTAGAACAAACTCTGCTTTTTGAAAAAGAAAAACTATCTAATCATGTTTATAAATTAAAAAAGGCTTTGTATGATCTGAAATAGGCTTCAAGAGCTTGGTATAATAAATCCTAGAAATAGGCAAAGTAGATAGTACACATTTTATTAAAAGAGATAAAAATGATATTCAGTTAATACAAATATATTTAGGTGATATTATTTTTGGATCCAACGATAAACTAAGGAATTCTCAGAAATAATGACTATGGAATTTGAAATGAGTCATATTAGATAACTAAATTGTTTTTTAGAATTACAAATAATGGAATTTTTATTAGTCAAGAAAAATATGCTAAAGATTTAGTTAAGAAATTAGGTATGTCAAATACTAGTGGTAAACCAACTCCTATGGCAACTAATGAAAATTTAAATAAAGAAGAAAATTCAAAAAATGTACATCTAAAATTATGTAAAGGAATGATTGGATCACTACCCTATATAACTGCTAGTAGACCTGGTATAATGCATAGTGTTTATCTCTGTGCAAGATATCAATCTCAACCTAGAAACTCATTTAAAATCCGTAAAATAAATTTTGAGATATGTAAACAACACAGTAGACTATGTACTCTTTTACCCAAAAAAGGACTCCTTTGAATAAATTTCGTATAATGATGCTGACTATGGTTGTTGCAAATCAGACTAAAAAAGTACAAGTGGAACTTGTCACTTTTTGGGACACTCTCTGGTTTCCTGATTTAGTAAGAAGCAAAATTTTGTATCTTTGTCTATGACAAAAGTATAATACATTCAGTAGCATTAGCATGTTCACAGTTTATATATATGCAACAAACATTAAAAGTTTTTGATTTAAATTTTACTAAATCACTAATATACTATGATAATACAAGTGTGATCAGTCTATCCAAAAATCCAACTCATCATGCTAGAACTAAACATATTGATATAAGACACCATTTTCTAAGAGATAATGTAAACAAAAAAATAATATCACTTGAATTTCTAAACATTGAAAATCACATAGCTGATATATTAACAAAACCATTGAATCAAACATCTTTTACAAAGTCAAGAAGAGAGTTAGGAATTTGTTCTCTATCAAAAATATGAAAATAATGAAGTAAAAATTACAAAATATAAAGAAAAAAATAATCAAAATTATAACATACATGTCGACATATTCTATCCCCTTATATCGACATATAACGATAATTTTTATTTTTTTAAATTTCCCTCTAAAATTCAAATTGGTGGTTATATAATAACCAAATTTCGACTTTCTTCTTCAGTTCTATGTATTCTCTTTGTTTTAAACTTCTGAAACAAATAAACCATGGCCTCTTCTAATCCCAAATATTCTAGAGAAGAGAATTCATTGTTTTCCTTCCCTTCTCCTACCCAAGGCCCATTCCAGAACACTACTATGGCCAAAGTTATTAAATTCGAATGAGAAATGAAGAATTTTTTGAAGATGTTAACTAAAATATAAGTCGTACAACTTTGTGTGTCCAAAGAACAGGAGAAACAAAGTTGAATTCTTCGCAATTTACAAAAATATCTATTGGATAATCCTATGAATCCAATAGTTATTGAAGATGATTGCAAATTTGGCCATTTATAACCCTATTCAAGGTAGCGATGACGAGGAAGAAGAGGAAGAAGAAGAAGAAGAAGAAGAGGTAGAATGCATGAAGGAAGATGACAAAGTCCGATACGTTGGACAAGTATGTTTCGATCGAGATGGAATCTCGTATAACAAAAGGGGAACTTATGACTTCATTATCCTCATTGGCATATTCACAGATCCTCGATCATTAGGAAATCACGTTAGGATGGTACTTGTCTTCATTAATTTGATTGTGTGGTTTGTATATTTAATTTAACTTAACATTTTTTTTACTTACTTATGTGTACGTTTTAAGATGTGATTGGATTATGGTGTGGTATTGAGTGAATATATAGATTGGTTTGGTTACTATTAATGATTTGTTATCACTTATCATTTCTTATATATCGTTCTTATCATTATTTCCATTTCAACATTATCTCATTTTAAATATCACTTATTGTTCTTTTAAATCATTCTCATCATCATTATATGTCATTAGTCTATAATATTTTATTTAGGGGCAGCTAGAGTTAATTTAAGAGTTAGTGTTAGAGTTATAGTTTTAGGTGGTTACTTATGTTCATGACAAAGGGGGAGAAATATATAAAATCCAAGCATAGATTAAGGTGGAGTTTTGTAACTCATAGAGAGTTATATTATATTTTATACATAGAGTTGTCATCATCAAAAATAGGAAGATTGTTAGTACCTTACGTATTGTTTTTGATGATAACAACTATAATCATTATATAAAATATAAATACTAATGTTTTATCAAGTTATATAGTATCTAGTGCAAGATATTAGAAAGGTGTTAATTAAGAAGATTGTACAGTATCAAGAGTAGATTCAAGATGCTGATATAGAGTTTCCAAGTTTTGGGGAATGAAGACTCGTGTGTATTGAAGAGTTCAAGATTTCAAAATATTACATATAAGTTATAGAGTCATAGAACTTATGTTAAAACCTTGATATCACTTTCCTGATCTCTCTCTCCTTCTCTAAAGTTGTTTTAAATTATTTTTCAAATATTTTGGTTTTAAAATAATCTTTTCAAAGTATTTCTCAAAATAATTTTCAATCTCTTATACTTATAAAGATATTAGTTTAGTGTTTTTAAGTTTATATATATATATATTGAATTTTAGTTTGTACTTTAACAAGTTATAATTATATTGATTTTATATATTTATATATATTATTTACATTATATTAACATTTTCAAAATTATTGTATAAAGTTTTATTAGGTTTTATTATGATTAAAATATATATAAATTTGCTTAAATGATTTTACAAAGTGTCAAACTATTTTACAAAACAACGAGTTTTCAAAATAATGTTTTAAAGTATTTTCAATTTTTAAAAAGAGTACGTCGACATACTCTATGTATGTATGTCAACATAGTGGTCGATTTTTTCAAAATTTAAATTTCAAAAGAAGTGTCTTTTCACCGTATCTCTTCACGAATGGATATGAACGTTGTTCCTCTATAAATACCAGACTTCCAAACGAATTTTTAATCATCATTTTCTTATTCATCTCTCCTCCTTCCACTCTCTTATTTTCTAAATCAAAATTACCAAAACTCTTCCGAAATTCAATGAGAATCAAATTCAATCATCACTAGTTTGATTCTCTTGCATCTACTCTCTGATTTCTCTTATCTCTCTCATCCAAACTAAAATCAAAGTGCTATTCAAGAGTTACAGGATCAACTGTAATCAAGATCGAAGATCTAAGTCTGAAAAACTCTATCAAATCATGTTACTATACTTGTGGGTATTATTGTAGCCCGTAAAATCAATTGGGGTACTTAGTACCCCGTAAACCTAGTGGGTGTGCTTGTGGCCCAAAAATCAAGTGACTCTACCCAATGGTCGGGATTCTAGAGGGTGTGTCTCCTAGACTTGAAATCAGGATTGTATTTACATTTACTAGTTGAAAAGAAATCCGTACAAGGAATTGTGTAGGACTAGATGTAGGATAACTCCGAACCAATATATAATCCTGGTATGTTCTTTCCTTTTTATTTTTGCTGCATTTACTTTTATCTGCACTTTGATTCTATCATTGTTTCTGTGAGTTTTAATTACATCATTCCAAGTAGAATCTTAAAGAATTTGAAAAATATTCATATAATCCATTAAACACCATTCACCCTCCTCTAGTGTTAATTTAGCCTTAAGATCCCTACTCTGTTGGTTCATGTGAATCACAAAATCAGAGTAATAGATCCATACAGTATGCAACATAATAAATAGAGTTATACATCAAATAATAACTCATAACAACTGTCTTTAAGAAATAAAGGCACTAGCAAGCTCCATAGTGGTGTGCAACGGAATAACAAATGAGTAAATATAATAATATGAGAAAACAATCTCCTACTCGCCACCTGTCTAGCTCCACGTGCTCACCAAATCTGATATTCCTAATCTACTCATTTAAGATTAACCATAGTAATAGGAAGCAAAGCATAAACCCCGGGTCAGACATCTGGTGTGAGCGGTAATAAATATCTAGATACTAATATGCAACTATAATAGGACAAGGTATGAAGGGTCATACCTGACCTGTCCCTGCATCCACAGAGTTAGCACATATACAAAATATATGCTACTCTACATCATAGTCATTATGGGTGTACTCTGCATCAAAGTACTGAGAGGTGCCTAGATATCTACATCAACTATATCAGCATCAGGTGACATCTTTAGTGTGATCCACAATATAACAAACATAACATACATCATCAATCCTCACATTCACTCACTTAGTGCGTTGGATATAAAATTACTTGCCAACATCACGGTCAAAAACTAAACTACCTGTCACTATAGTCCATATCTTGGTTCCTCGGTACTCAAATCCATTCCTCTCAGTTGTCCAGGAAATAGACTAACCATCATGTCAGTCAAGGGTAACCAACTACCATATCTAGAATAAAGAGCCATCATGCTCTAGGAACCATCACAACCTAGTATCCCCACCTCATGAGTACCCTACGAACCCTCGAGTGTCAACGATCCCTTTGCATACACTATCGATAGCATTGCACATCCTTGAACTGATCTCATGACTCCCATCATGAAGTCACTACGGTGGGGACGATTCTTTGCTATCAATATCACATAGAATACCACCTTGTGTCCTATAGCCATCATCTAACAATTCCCTCTATCCGACCCATAATCCTCAACTCTGCATCTGAAGCACGGCTATCCATTATCGAAGCCATCACCCCCACTTCATGAAATATTCAACATCGGTTCACGAGTCATTGTCGTTGAAAATCGTTGAAAAATTCATCGAAAAATTCAAATCATAATTTCCTAGGTTCAGGCTCAAAGCAGAGCCCGACATTCCTAGGTTTGGCTCGAAGCAAACCTTGGCCCGAAGTCGTGCCCAAGTAATTTCATAAAATGCCCAAAGCACGCCCAGGAATAGGTACCGATCCTGAATTAGTCATTTTTTCTCTTACCTTCACCAATCTGAGAAGGCCTTAGGTCAAGCCTAAGCTTTTGCCTTTCTAGCCAGAAGCATGCCAAAGGATCGGTACCGATCCCTGACTTTCTTTCATTTTTCTAGCACGATCTATAAAAGACCAAAGCATGTCCCAAAGCTAAGCCTGGTCTAGCCCGTACCAACCTCGATCTAGCACTCAAGAAAAATTTCCAACTTCAATTCCAACCCCGATCCAAAAATTCATGAGTCACGCCCGAAATTTTCCTCATCCTAGCCCGGAGCAGTCCCTAAGGCGATCCATGACTTGCCTTTTTTACACCGATCTAACTTTGAACACTCATATCTCGACATATGAACTTTGGTTGACCTAAAACTTGGCATGCAACCTTAGAGGCCATCCTTGCCACCTCCCATCGAATGCACCATAATCTGAGAATTTTGAATTCATGGATCATAGCCAATCCCACTCCACCAATCTATATATATAAACGGCTACAACTCAAACACACGAGCTCCAAATGACTTGAGACTTGAAGGGTATTCTTATAGGGCCTTTGTTGTCAACCCATATCGATCGCATCCAGTTTGGGAAAAAAGTTAGAGATCATCACCGATCCCTAAGCACAATGATCTTTAAAACGGATCATATAGCTATGTCATAATTCAATCAGCGTTTTCAACCATTCATACATCACAAAATCATGCAATCATCATAAATAACCAATACTAACAAGCATACAAGCAAACATATCAATATGAGTCATAAATCTAAGGGACGGTATCCCTAAGAATAAGAATTTACAAAACTAATCCAAATTATTTTAGATTTTTATATGTTGCTTAAAAAGGTTTTAAAACGTGTTTTAGAGTTCAAAAAATCATTCAAAAACATCATTTAACATCTAATAGGGGCTAATTAGCGAGTAAAGGCTTAAACCACTCACTTGTCCCTTAAACAATCTTCTCCAAGCTCCAAGAATCTGAGTATGAATAGTAGTTCCAAGGGATCCTCGGCATCCGATCTTCAACCCAAAGTGCAAATCCAGCTAATCTCCTCCTAATCGCTTTTTAGGCTAATTAAAGTAAGGGTTTGGGTAAATTTTAGGCTAAGAAGATGGTTAATAGGGGATTCTCTCTATTTTTGGGAAGTGTGAAATGATAGGAGGGATTCCCATAAGCTCTATCCCCATGCTAATCTTGAAATGGGCTTTAGGCCATGCCATTAACCCGCAAATTACCCAATAAGCTGTCTAAAATCAGATGGGACTTCAAACAGCCATATCTCCCTAACGATACATCTGTTTTTCTATTATTTCCGTTCTACGAAAAGGGAAACCATCTTCTCGATCTAATGGAAGTGGTTCTGGCAAAAATCATATATAAGGGAAAGTCCCTAAAGTCATTTCCCAAAATTTTAGAATCATATGACCTCATATGAAAATAATATAAATATTCCACGATCCTCCGATATGTAGAATACAGATCGTTATATTCGCCCCAAATCCTGTAGGAATTTTGCCCCCGAAATTCTGAACAAAAGTCGATATGGCCATCCCACATGCCTAACAACCATATAGAAACATAGGCAACTATCACAATCGAACATGCATACATAGCAATAAGTAGAAAAGAAACATCAAAGCCTATCCTATCATGTAGGATACTATACTATGGTTATCATAAGTGAAAGTAAAAGAGATAAATAAGAAGTCTCACAAGGTAAATAGCTCTGGATAAGCTGTCCTCATGCTCTCCTCAGTCTCCCAAGCGCAATCGCATTTGCATTCACTCCACTGAACCTTCACCAACTTCACCGTCTTCCTCGTAAGCTGCTTCATATCATGTTCGACGATACAAATAGGCATAAGAGGTCTCAATGCCTCTAGTTAAATCTCGATATCATCTAACTGATTCTGTGCAATAGTTACACTTGAGTTGTGCACAAATTTGCACAAGTGAGAAACATGGAATATATTGTGTACTCCCGCCATTCTCTAAGGCAAGTCGACTCTATAAGCAAGGTTCTCAATCCTCTTTAGTATCAGAAAAAGACCTACAGATCTCAGTGCTAACTTCCCTTTACTGCCGAACCAAATATCTTGACAAATACTAGGTCACCGACAGAGAACTTTAAAGCTTAACGTCTCTTATCAGTATAACTTTTTTGTCTATCTTGGATAGCTTTCATCCATTGCTGGATGATCTTGATTTTCTCTGATGTCCCTCTAATCATATCTATCCCAATTATCAATTTCTCGCCCGCTTCCTACTGGTACAAAGGAGCGTTGCATGGTCAATCGTATAATGCCTCGAATGGTGTCATATCGATGCTAGACTGTATGCGAATTCAACAAGATGTAAGTGATCATCCTACAAGCCTCCAAAGTCTAACATGCAAGCCTGCAAGAGTTCCTTTAAGATACAATTCACTGTCTCAGTTTGGCCGTCAGTTTGAGGGCAATAAGCCGTGCTAAGGTACAACTCAGTCCCTAACGCCTCCTATAGGCTCTTCTAAAATCCACCAGTGAACAATGGGTCTCGATCACTCACAATGTTCTTCGGCACACCATGGAATCGTAATATCTACTTTACATAGAGTTCGGCTAGTTTGGCTGTCATTCTACTCGACGAGTATAAGTCTAGCTCTCTTCACCAATCGATTAACTATGACCCAAACGATGTCGTACCCTACTCGAGTCCTCAGCAGTCCATCGATGAAATCCATCGATACTTGTTCTCATTTCCACTTGGGAACTTCTATCAGTTGCATCAGACCACTAAGCCTCTTTTGCTCTGCTTTAACTAATAGGCACTTCATGCATTTTGAGAAAAATGTCCCAATGTCTCTCTTCATCCCTTCCCAATAGAAGGTCTGCCTCATATCACGGTACATCTTATTACCACCGGGATTGATATCAATCTCGAATGATGGCACTGTCGGAGCATCTCATCCCTCAACCCATTAACATTAGGAACAAATAGTCTCCTATCCTTACGGAGATAACTGTCTCTGTCAAGTCCGTATTGTTTTATATCCTCATACTCTACTCTAGCTTCAATCCTAGTAACTATCTCAGCTAATCGGGCATTGCACCTCTGACTAGTCCCATTCCCCTCAATCATAGTTGGCATGTTAGTCGAGCTCGTCAATATCTCTAGCTCTAACTTGTACCTTGGTCGGAAATCATAAACAATAATATACTTTAACTGCATCCACTCCAGGAACATAGCTCCCAAGCTGGCATGTTTCCAACTCAAGGCATCATCAACTGTATTACCTTTCCCTAGTGTATATGCAGTATTAAAGTCATAGGAGGCTAGGAACTCTAACCATCACTGTTGGCGAAGGTTAAGTTCCTTCTATGAAAAGAGGTACTTTAATGATTTATGGTCGGTGAACATCTCAAATCTCTCTCCTAAAAGATAGTGTCTCAAAATATGTAGCACAAACACAATTGCTGCTAACTCTAAGTCATATGTTGGGTATTTCTTCTTATGAGGCTTCAATTGTCGGTCGGCATATGCAACAACCTTGCTACTCTGCATCAATATCGTGCCTAATCTGGTACCGTCGGCATCAGTGTATACCGTCATCTCTTCATTCCCACTCAGAATAGTGAATACCAGTGCACTCATCACTTTTCTTTTAAACTCACAAATGCATGCTCACATCTCGCACCCCAAGTAAAATTCCGATTCTTCTTCGTCAACTGTGCCGCTACCTTAGAGAATTACTGGATGAATCATCTATAATATCCGGTTAACCCCAAGAAGCTTCTCGTATCCATAGCATTTTTGGGTCTAGTCCAATCTTAGACTGCTGCGACTTTTGCAGGATCAATTGCAATGCCCTACTCAGAAACAACATGACCCAAAATCTCACTTTCCACCTCTAGAATGAAATTTTTAAAACTTATCTATCAGTTGGTGTTTTCTCAGCACCTCAAGCACGATCCTTAAATGTGTCTTGTGTTCCTCTCCATCCATGAATAGACAAGAATATCGTCAATAAACATAAGCACAAATTTATTTAGCTGATCTTTAAAGACACGGTTAATGAGATCAACAAAGTGTGACGACGTATTGGATAGCCCAAATGACATAACCAACCACTCGTAATCTAGATGGCATACAAAACATTTTAATCGATACACTCTGCCTCGCTACTCTCAGTTATTGAAATCCTATCGCTAAATCTAATTGAGAAAGTACTCTAGCGCTATGAAGCTGATCGAACAAGTCATCAATATATGGGAGTGGATACTTGTTGTTCTTCGTCACTTTATTCAGCTCATGGTAATCAACACAAAATCTAAGGGAGCCATCCACCTCCATGTCGAATACTAAAGGTGCTCCCTATTCAGAAATAATCTTGCGAATGAACCCCTTTCGCAAAAGATCGTTCACTTGCACCTCGATCTCTCTCTACTCTCTAGGTGCCATCCTCCTCAACGACTTCACTATTTGTTTGGCATCTTTAATTAGATCAATACGAAACTAAATCTCTCTATGTTGTGGAAATCAGGTCACCTCCTCAAATACATTTGAAAACTCTCTAGCAATCGGGTAGATGGCAACTCGTTCGGTGGGAATAGAGCGAATATAGAATGCTGACCATCACGTCATTGTTCAGTAGGCAGCTAGCACTGCCGTCCGCCCATCATCCACCCTTATTGTCACCAATGACTTCTCACAATCCACTGTCACTCCATATCTATAAAGCTAGTCCATCCTTAGAATAATACCGAACCCAACGAATTCCAAAACAAAGCAATCATATTCAAAAAATCATCCATGACTCGATAAGACCAAACCATACACAGGCTAGTAGAGCTACCAACAAAGTTCGTCATAATCAAAGGTCAATCGGCTATTTCGGGTCTCAATTCCAATCTATCTACTAAGTAATTAGATATGAAGAATGTGAAGTCCCGGTATCAAATAAAACTTGTACAACAAGATCATAAATTGAAAGAAAACCTTGAATAATGGTGCATTTCCCTGCCCCTTTCGTCGTTGGAATATTTGACGAAGTTAGAATGGCACTGATGGCATATGCTTTCACCACTTGATTCTACTTCAATGGATCTAGACAGTCCTTCTGACTGTGCCTAAGCTTGTTGTAGTTGTAGCATTTCTTCCCCTCAACTTTGTAGTCTCTACTAAAGTGGCCCTTGTCACCGTAGTTGTAACAAATGAGTGAGGTCTTACTCTTCTTCTGCCGCCTTTGTTCTGAAACTACTTCCTCTTATTATTCCACTTCTTCTTGCCTCCCCCACCCAGTTGCAGCTTTGGCTCAGCTTTGGGAACAATAGCACTCGGCTTTGGATAAAGATTCTCATACCTCATAGCCTTCTCGACTAACATCTCAAAAGTCTCATCAATATGACTCACAAGCTTCTCTCCTATGTAGTCATTCAAGCCAATGAGGAACTTCTCGTTCTTTTTCAATAGAGTGTCGATAAAAGACATTCCATGTTTCAACAGAGCATCAAACTCGACAACATACTCGGAGACAGTGTTATCTCCATGCTTCAGATCTATGAACTTATGGAACACAACCAACTTCTAAGCTGCTGATATAAAATTATCTTCAAAATAGGCTTCAAACTGATCCCAAGTAAACTGATCATCAGGTGTAGCAACTCTCACGGTGTTCCACTGATTCATCACCCTTCCTTAAATTTGACGCGAGGCCAACTCCTATTTATAGCATTATTAAGTTCAAGATTATCAAACATCCGCTCATAAGTGTCAAGCCAATCCTGAACTTCCATTGTCGACTCCGTTCCTTGGAACGGTTTACATTCAAGGCCGGTGAAGTCTTTATTCGGCTTGGTAAAATCATCTTGGTAAAATCCCGTATGGTTGACCCCCCTAATAAATAGACCTCCATCGACACCAAGAGAGGGGTGATTCATTCTTACTCTTTTCTCAAATTTTAAAGTTGTAAACCCTAAATCTAATTAGGGATTTTAAACCGATTGTACTCTTATGACTTTTTACAAATAAGGACTTAAATAATCAACTTTGCATAGCATACTTCTCTTGTACTTGCCTAATTAGATATTTGTGATAATGGACATGCATATGTCTTACCTTTTGGACTTACTTAGAAAATGAACATGCATATGACTTGGCTTTGGGACTCGAACTCGAAATTGAACTTGCATACACTTTTAAGCTTGTATAAGGCTGCATAAGCCCTTATTCAAATCAGCCTTACATGTTTGGTTAGCTAAGAAATTTGCGAACATTTTGGTGTTAGAAGGAGGGCTTCGAACCTTCGACTTCCTACATATCCCTCTAGAGGACTTTAGGGGCTTTCCATATCCTACATATCTCTACAAAGGACTTTAGGGACTCTCCATATCTAGCATATCCCTTTAGAGGACTTTTCATATCCAGCATAATCTACTAAACAACATTATGACTATCTTTGAACAAGGATCCTACGAGTCCTACTTCACCAAGTCAACTTATCAAATGAACCATAATCTTCAATTCCATGAAGAATAAGCATTAACAAAATTGACACTGATAACTTTAGCTGAAAAGAGACGAGTAATTCCTTATAACCAAGATAACTAGAGCATAAATCCATTCCATAAGGGATCTACTCCAACCTTCGCGTATTTATCCTACATTGAGTGAAGAAAACAAGAAGAGCAGTGATTCGCTCTCGGAAATGAGAAAAGCTATAAAGCTCCAAGCTAAAGGAACTATCTTCGAAAATAAAATAACAAAGGTTTTCGATAAGTTTTCCCAAAAGTGAAAGGGACTACTCAATCGCTCTCCCACAAAAATTAGAATTCGAGAATTTTTAAATAGAAAAATTGCTACTAGAACTAATGATCCTATGTAATGTTACAATAAAGCCAAACGGGGACCAAAGAAAAATTCCCTTGGAATTTCGGATTTGCTAGAGCCCGTTCTCTTACCACCTCCTATGAAAAAATTTATCTTCTAACCAAAGAAAGGTTGGAGTATTGGCCTTCAAAGAAGAAGCAATAAGGAAATGAAAGAAATCTTGGGGGCACTTATTGCCAATATCACCAAAACAAATGGACACGAAATCAATCAATGTCGAGCCCTTAAAGGGATGATTTAGAATTTCTTGGGAAATGGAGAACTCCAAGAGTTTATTAATAAGACTTGAGCAAAAGATTAATGTATCTTCAAAGATTAAATGCTTAATAAAGAGAAATGCTTCAGAAATGCTTCTTGAAAAGGACATATAAAATAAAGGAAAAGCCTTTGATCCCGCCACAAGGGCTTGGTCAAAGCACCTCCTATAGGGAGATCAGAGTAGACCTCTGGTCCTACCTAAAAGGCCTGGCCAGAGCACGCAAGCTTTCTATCCTACCTACATGGCCTGGCCAAAGCGCCTCCTAGAGGGAGGAGGAGTAAACCTTTGGTCTTGCCTAAGATGGCCTAGCCAAAGTAACAACTAGACTTAGTTCCGCCTATAAGGCCTGACCGGAGCGCCACCTAGAGGGAGGATGAGTAAGACTTTTTTCTACCTAAGATGGCTAGCCAAATGCATCGATCAGCCTGAATTTTTACCCATAAGGTAATAATGGGCTCAATCAAAGCCTAAATAATTACCTATAAGGTACTAAAGGGAGAAAGAATTAAAGCCTAAATCATTACCTATAAGGTAATAAGGGACGAAAGAGATCAATCGGGAAAGTGTAATATCATCTTGAGAATTGCACAAAGCAATTTTCTAAGAGAAAGTGTAATTAAACACGATCAATCAGGCTCCAAACTAAAATTAAAGCAATCTTTGAAGGAAGAGTCAAGGACACTATTACCCAGAACCAAGGGTCTAAGCATCAATTATGGACATCTAAGAAATTTTGAATCTCCTTATCAAAAATACTCTGTCAAATAACGGGAATCTCCATTATTGTTCAAATTTCTGGTCCCGATTAGTTGAAACATTAGATGAATTTATGGTCTTCTTATCAATTAAATTTATGTTCTTCTTATTAGATGGATTTCTGGCCTTCTTATCAATTGAATTTATGGTCTTCTTATAGAGCAGATTTCTGGTCTTCTTAATTAAAGTTGTTTTTACATTAAAATGCAAAAAGTCGCTTTTATATAAGAAAGAAAGCAAATTGATCCATGCTGATTTAATAATTATTCCAAAAAATGAATTTCAAAACTAAGTTTTCAAAGTTTTAAAGATTGACAAGAGAGCTTTTACAAAATTTCTTTGGCGTTTACAAAACAAAGTGATCAATTTGAAAAGGAATAATTTCTCAAATTATGGGAGTCAAAATTATTTACCTTATGTTTTTCAGAAGAAAAGGAGAAGATTTCGTAAAAGTAAGAACTGAAAAGGTGAAAAGATACTTAGTTTTACAATAAAGTGTGAAAAGCTTCTTTTATGCAAGGAGGGTGACAAAAAAGAAATATAGCACCCGATAAGCGACTCTCAAATCAATGCCTATCTAAAAGCATTCTTCAAAGAAGCAAGAGAAAACAAATCTATAAGATCGTAGATCAAATGGAATCAAATTAAGATTATGAAGAAAGTCACAAATCTCAACCAAGCTCAATGAGTTTAAATGCAAGACCAGAATAAGAAAGAAAATATAAGGTTTATTCAAAATATCAACTATTCAAGTACCAAGTTATTTACTAAATTTACATACAAACGGTTACAAATATCAAGAAAAGTCATTCAAGTCGAGGAGGAGGTGGAGGAAGTAGATAATGTTGGTATACTTGTTCTTTCGCCTTCCTCTCAACCTCAAGAAGATATGGATGAGGGATTATAATATTTTTGTGGTGGTCAGCACCCATCCAAAAAGAAGTGTTGATAATGTCTGTATCCTGCCTCTGCTGCTTTGCTCAATCCTTGGTTCATTCTGGACCTAAGAAGGAATAGTCAATTTTTAAGCCAAAAGCAACTATTATTTCAAGCAGATAATCAACAAGGGAATCCAATCGTTAATTTTCTAGCGACGTCACCTTGGTTATTTTCAATTAAGACTCAAGGTCTTTCACTTTTTCCTTCAAGACTTTAACGGTCAAAGAAGGTTCGATAATATGATGAATTGCCACATCCAGTAGTACTTTGAGCTTCTTCTCTTTATTTTGGATGATATTCCCATCAATTGTCAATAACCTTGGGTATGTGGTCGAGCGCTTTATTGGCCCCTTTTTAATTTTTAACCTTCAGCTCAAGAACATACTTCTCGCACACTAGCTCCTCAACCTGACTTTGATACTTGTTGAGATATTTTGAAACCTTTTCATCCCACTTTCCTTTAGAAAATTGAATGCATTTATATTTGTACTCCCGACACCACATAGAAATTTCTCCATCATCTAAACCCGGCGGTGGGTTTTTCAAGGAAGAATTTTTTTTTGCCAGTTGAGGATTTAGACATAGTTGTCCTTGCGGAGTAGGAATGGGAAGGTTGGATTTTCCCCTACTAGTAATAAGATCTAAAAATTAACATGATACTTGACTCTTTAACCGATCAATTTCAAGGTCTTCAATTTTCTGGTATAGTCGGGCAATTTCTACATCAACCTCAATTCTTTGATTTGGGGCTTAGATCGACCAACTGCGATTATTCTCTCTTTTAGCTCTTTAATCTCTTTATCTTTCTCTTTGACCTTCTCCTCCAAACTTGAGGTCATTTCAATCATACTGCTTAATGTTGACCTCAATTTATAGTATTTGTTATGCCATTTACATGCTTCTGGGCTGTCCCAAAATGGTATAGCTGAAGCATCTTAGGAGGGGCGCTTCCTAATATCTAACATTAGTCTGGCCTTAAGCTATCCAATCGAGAAGAGAGGATAGGGTTGTTGGATATAAGCGTTAGTTGCATTCCTAATAAAATTAATTAAAAGAAAAATCAACACATGCGAAACATATTCTTTATTAATAACAACAAGGTTTACAAGCATAAACAAATTCAAATTACATTAACATTTCAAGTTTTATACATTTAATACTTAAGATTAAAAGCAGCTATTTGAGCTTTTTTAAGTGAATCTATAAACATGGGGAAAGAGGAGTCAAAAGAGGCATTAAGTTCGTAAGGAGTATATACTAGGGGAAACTGACGATAACCCCATTCTTCGGCAAGGGGACCAGAATCTCCACATAACAATTTAGCATAATTGGACTATATTTTTTTAAGTAAACTGCCTTTTTCATCACCTATGAAATCAAAATATAAGTGGAGAAGTTATGTGTAGACTTCTTGAATGTCCCTAACAAAGCAATATTTTGCTAGTCGAGAGGTTTTGAGATTAATGTTTTCTCTTTAAAATCCCTTTTTAGCTTGAAAATTTTACTTAAGAGTTCTTTTGAAATGGGAGTGCTTAATGATTCCTTAGTGTATTTTAAGAAAAATAGACTAATTTGAAAAAATAGTAAAGTTAAAATTTATAAAGATTGTACGAATTACATAATACAACAATAAAATCACTTAGGTTCATACAAAATGGATAATTTCTATTTGTTGAACTTGACTTTCTCAGGAGGACGAGTGTTGGGGGAAAGTGAAACAGTCGCGATCATGGGAAGATTCCAGCACTCCCTAGGATGATGATCAGTCCCATGATCATTCAAATATATACTATGAAGACGCATAAGTTAACCCCCACTCTCCTTTCCTAAGAAGGAAAATTCAGTGAAAAGATTCCTAGCATAGATTTTATAGAGGAATTCCACTAAAGTATCAACATCTTCAATAAGCATCCAAAAAAGTGTGGTCAACTCCATGTTCTCCTTTAAAACACTTTCTCAATGAATGCGAGATCTTTTTAAGAGCAAGGCTACTCGTTTCTCTTTGAAACATTTTAATCATTCACTATAAGTGAGAAGGCTCCTATACTTTTCAGATAAGCTATTGTGGTCTTCAACTAATTTCCTGATTTCTCTATTTAATCGCAGCACATTCTTTTCGCTCTTCTCCTGTAAAATTTCAAAGTGAATTTGTTTCTTTTCCTAGACCAAAATAGTAGATTTATTAACTACAGTTAACAAATAAGTGTAATCATTTAAAGATGGTAAACTTTATACCTATACCACAGGAGCCTGTGAGGCAGAAGTTACAACTTTCTCTTTGCATAACTCTTTGCTGTGATAATCGAGGTCATGAATGTCCTTTGGCGCAGTGTCTTCTTAAGGAGGGTTCTGAGACTCGGGAAGTTTAGAAAGATCGAAGATTTAACATCATGGGCAGACGAGCCCAAATTATGATTACCTAACCCATTACCACCACTTCCTGGTCCCTCAAGGTATTTGTTACCATCACTTCCATCCTTCCCGAAATTATTGTCATCATCTTCATTATCATCGACATCATTGTCATCTTTGTCCCCAACCCCTTCATCATCATCATCCCTGCCTTCGTCTAGTAGAGGATCATCAAAATATAGTAGTTCCTGAGGATTGATGGCTTCTTCTTCTGGATTCGTCTTGCAAAGACCTGGGAACTCTCTCTAGTTTAAAGTCGAACTTCCTTTTGAATTTGTCTTTCAATGTTGGTAGCGATGGAAAGTCCAACTCTGGATAATTTTCTATATTATTGTAATACACAATGAAAAGGGCCTCCTCATAACATTTCTCTTTTATTTGGGAGAGGGTTTGTCCTATGAGAATAGAGACTTTCTCTTTGGAATTCTTAATAATATTATTTTTATAAACAAGTGTCACCTCCCTAATTTCAAGACTATCTTTCAAGATTGTAATTTTTGCAACCATTTGGGTATTTTCAGTTATAGCTTTCTTTAGTAACTCTTCTAGGGATTTCACCCTCTCCTTAATAGTTAGCCTCCTTTTTATTTCCTCATCCAAATCGAAGGCAATTTTATTCTTTTCAGTGGTAATATCATCCCTCTTTGTGGTGGCCTCAAGAATTTGGCCCTCGAGAGATTTAACTTTCTTCGTCAACGATGAAATCTGCTCGTTATGTTTTGGAATTTGATCGACGGACTCATGAGAAGCATGTTAAAGGAAAAAAATTATGCTTGGCTGCCTGAATTATGTAAAATTTATAATAAATAAAGATAGTTGGAACCAACATTTCTGTTAGTCGGACATATAAGTATACATACCACAAGACTATTGAAAGAGGATGTGGAGATGATCATTAGATAAGGTAAAAGGTTGCAACGAAATTAGAGAAGCCACGGTAGGCGATTGGATGAGCGAGTGAAAAAATACCAAAATTTAAAGGAGTGGGTTGAGCCGGAGCTTCATAAGGCTGAGACTCAAAAGGAGGAGGAGTTAGGCCCAACTCCTGGTATAAGCATCGAAAAAAAGTTGCGGATAAGGGATTCATAATGTATATAATGTGACTTAGAGTGTAAGCAACTTCTGTTTGGACCTAAGGATCCTAGTCTAGTAACCATAAATCAACTAAACTAGAATCTTGATTGATTGCGGTCGAAGCTGCATTTAGATCCTCAGTAATAATAGTCAGCGCTTGATCATTTCTGAGTTTGGCCTTTTTGTTTGGTAGAGGAATCGAAGTATAAAACAAACATGCAAAAATTACTCTTTCTTTTGTGATCCTCAATAGCCCGAAGGGCATCAGCAAAGAAAGGGGGAGATAGCCCGAGTGCTAAATATGGATCGGAGTGAAAGCAAAGAAACCTTCCGGAGGATTGTCTATCCTTTCGAATGGGCCTGCCACCCTAGCCTCTACGTTGATAATCCCAATTATTGAAGAATAGTATTGACTTCATCCTGGGTAGTTATGAAGGGTTGAGCATGCCTAAAGTCTCCTTTCTCTGAAGCAGGAGAGGATTTAGAACCTTTATCAGTTTTCTTGCTGGTCATTTTCCTGTCAAGTGATATCAGCAGAAATCAGGGAAGTATCATATGTTATAAAATTTTAAAGTACTTAAGAAGATGTTACAAGAAAATGTATTTCTTTAAATTTGGGTATAGATAAATATGTAACATAATGTCGAACTTGTAACTAGCTATTGAGTCAAACAAAGGTATCAAGCTCATAAAAGTTAGCAAGTTCATAATTAGTTGAAGATTCTTTAATTAGTTACCAATTTCATAATAAGGTGTCGAACTCATAACTTGTTATTGGGTTTATAACATAGCGTCGAATAAATAAACAGTTGATAAATCCATAACTAATTGAAGGTGAAATATTAGTTGCTAAGTTCATAATAAGGTATCAAACTTATAAAAGATATCAAATTTGAAACTAGATAACAACCTTTCAAATAGTTGTCGAACTCGTGAATGATTGAAAATTCTTTAAAAGGTTGTCAAATTTTTAACTAATCGATAATTCTTTAAGCAGTTGTCGAACTCATAACTAGATACCAAATCTCTAACTAGTTGACGAGTCTCTAAGTAATTGTTGAATTTATGGTTAATTGGCAAACCTATAGCTAGTTAATAAGTCTTCAGCTTAGTATCGAGTTTCTAATTGGTTATTGAATCACTAAGTTAACTGCTGAATTCTTTACTATTTAACAAACCTTTGAAAGGCTATCGATTTTCTGAGAAGATATCGAGTCTTTAACTAATGAAACCCTAATTGAGAATCGAGTTTCTAGAAAGTTATCGAACTTATGATGATCACCAAAATTCATGAAATACCAAGTTTTTGTTAATCGTTAGGGGTATGTATTGTAAATGGTGTTCGAATCCAAGCACTGAGATTCCTAAATCGTGAGAAGTGTTTGGATTCAATCGCTAATCAAACCCTAAATGGTTTTGAAACTCTCTGTTACCGAAACCTTAATTTTTTATAAACAACCTTCCTTTTTGTGTATTTAAATTACTTAGAAATAAGAATCACACCTTGAGTTAAGTAGGAATTGGAAGCTTCTTTTGAAATTAGAAGATTGAAAAGAAGGATAATTTTGATTTAAATTTTGAGCTTGCAGGTGAAGCTCTCGAAGAAGAAAGGATAAGTATTCATATCACGGGAGAGAAACATCAAAGATCGTTGATTCCTATTCGAATGGACAAAGGGGATTGAAAGTGTTGGAATATCAGACGGAGGCAATATAAAAAGGGAAATTATACTAAAGTATAATATGCTCTTTTTATATAGGAGGGGTAAATGTTACAATAAATATATATATATATTGAGCGTCTAAAGAGAGCTTTTTGAGTTTGGTAATGACATAAGATATCGAACCAAAAGAAAATAAAGCCATTAAGTATTCAACATTGGATCCCAAACCAGTAGAAAGCCAAGTCATCAAGCATTCGACATTTGATAAAGGATAGCAAGCTTCAAGCAATCACCATTAGGTGTTGAATATCTAAAGGCAAAGGGATGTTGAACCTCTACAATAAAGGAGATGTCAAATGCTCAAGTAATTAACATGCATATAAGAGGTATTGAACCTTTAAAGTTGTCGAACTTGAACGCAGTAAGGAGGTGGTGTCGAGCCTTAACAACCATAAGGATTGCCGAGTATATAACAAATAGAAAGTGATATTGAATATTAACAAGGAATCAAGGTATTGAGCCTATGAGGAGATGAAGTTGACGAATCAATAAGCACTTATGAGTATCGAGTTTCTATAATACAAAAGCTACCAAGCCCAATGATAGCAAGGTCGAAAAAGACAAAGGAAGAGATATCGAGCCTCTACAACATGGGGTATAGTAGAACATGTAATAAAGGAAGATGCCGCATCTAGTCACAAACTGGGGATACCGAGCGTCTAGGGGATGATGAGCCTATAATACATCAACTATCATCAAGCTACTACTATAATAACAGCTATTGAGTATCCACCATCATGAAAACTATCGAGTAGCTGCCAAAGGGAGATTGAATTGTTGAACCTAGGAAAGCAAGTGATGCCAAGTTACCACAAAGTATGGCGAAATTTCATTAAAATGATGTTATTAGAACCCTCCGATTCAATGCCAGGACACGTGTCAACCATCCCCATGATTGGCACCCCTATAAATAGTCCTCCATCGACACCAAAAGAGTGACGATTCATTCTCACTCTATTTCTCAAATTTTAAAATTGTAAACTCTAAATTGAATTGAAGATTATTAGAGCCAATTGTACTCTTGCGACTTTTTACAAATAAGGATTTGAACAATCAACTTTGCATATCATACTTCTCTTGTACTTGACTAATTAGATATTTCTGATGATGGACATGCATACGTCTTACCTTTTTGACTTGGACTTAGACAATGAACAT
The DNA here is from genome assembly GCA_030737815.1 of Allium fistulosum. NCBI lineage: Eukaryota > Viridiplantae > Streptophyta > Magnoliopsida > Asparagales > Amaryllidaceae > Allium > Allium fistulosum. The sequence continues at coordinate 974,877,152 of CM060901.1, forward strand.
GCACAGGACTTGCCTTTAGGACTTGAACTCGAACTTGAACTTTCATACACTTCTAAGCTTGTATAAGGCCGCTTAAGCCCTTATTCAAATCAGCCTTGACTTACCTTGCATATTTAGTTAGCAAAGAAATTTTCTAATATGTGTACTATGCATCAAAGGAACAAGGGGTGCCTAGATATCTACATCAACTATATCAACATCAGGTAACATCTCTAGGGTGATCAGCAATCAAACAAACATAGCATACATCATCTATCCTTGCATTCAATCACTCAATCGTTGGATGTAAAATCACTCGCCGACCCATCACGGCCGAAGACTAGACAACCTCATGGTTGAAGACTAGACTACCTATCACGATAGTCCACATCTTGGTTCCTTAGTACTCAAATCACTTCCACTCTATCGGCTAGAAAATAGACTAACCATCATGTTTGTCAGGGATAACTAACTGTCACATCTAGAATAAAGAGCCGTCATGCTCCAGGAACCAACACGTCCCTAGTATACCCCACATCACAAGTACCCTAAGAATGCTCGAGTGCCAATGATCCCTTTGCCCACGTCATCTATTGCAGAGCACATCCAAGAACTAATTTCACGACTCCCATCATGAAGTCACCATGGTTAGGACGAATTTCTACTATCAACATCACATTGGATACCACCTTGTGTCTCATAGCCATCATCTAATAGTTCCTTCTATCAGACCCGTAGTCCTCAATTCTACATCTCAAAGTACATCTATCCATTATCGAAGCTATTACTCCACTTCACGGAATCATTATCGTCGAGTCATGAGTCGTCGTAGTCGCCAAAATCAATGAAAAACTCAATTCAGAGTTTCCTAGATTCTGTGTGATGACCCTACCGTTATACCCATACTATTAAATAATATTATAAATAATGTCATCTAATAATATGGAGAATGCGCTTGTTAAGGGCGACCAACTGTGAATATATCTTTAAAACTAACACAATGTCAAGTTACTATTTTTACTGAATATCTAGAATCAAATTATGACATGTACGGTCTCACTCTACAGTAATAAGCACATCGGTTTCTCAAAATTAGAACAATATATCATAAGAAATAATAATGATCACAGATCACCATGGAGTAATATTCATCATATACAATACATACTGTGAGTGTACAAAATATACAACTATGCTCACATAATACACATCCAAAATAAGTCACTATCTCAAATAATACATCCAATAATACAACATGTAAATATCCTACAAAAGGTAAACCAAAGTGTCAAAATGTCTATCATCTGCTAGCATACCTACCCAAAAGCCTAAGCGCCTTGAAATCTGAAAAGTCTCAGCCTGACCCAAGTATATAAAATAAACGTGTCAGACTATCTCTAAATATCCAAAGAGGTGAGAACATGATATAACATAAGGTATAAAACATAATAACATGCACTAGTCACTGAAATGTTTAATTAGTTTATCACAAGGCACATGAGTATATGTATAGATTAAGAAACATAGAATAGTTACTAACACAGAATTCCAGAAAAAAGAACAATATATCTAATAAAAATAAACCAAACCCATACGATCGTCCTGATCGTCCATACCAATCTAAATGGTTGTCAATACCGTGGAAAACACCAAAACAAATTGGTATATTCCATACCAATCTAATACCTAGGATTGTCCATACCATAGAAACAAAATCATATTAAATCTCAAGGATCGTCCAAACCAATCAAAATGATCGTAGAAACCATGACTCGAATTCTCTAGATTATTCATTACTGTTATATATATACCTTTATTTATTTATAACTCATATCGATCAAGATGGTCGTAAAGAAACCTTGAATATACCTCTTAAGGATTTATCGACCTACGGCCAAACACCAAAAGGAAATATACTTTAAAGTGCCAAATACTATCACTTTCAGTAACTACTAGAACTTAATCAATATGTCCCATACCGCCTGGTGAAATTCAAGTATTTACTAGAGGCCAGTAGATCTCACTCATTACGGATACCACTAGAAAACCTGAATCATATTCTCTTAAAGATCTATCAGCCACCGGTTGAACACCAAAAGAGAATACAACCCTAAAGTGTTAAATACTTCCTAAAAACAGTCATAAAAACTTAACCAAGACATCCCATACTTCCCTGTGAAATTCAAGTATTCACCAATGGGCTAGTAAGTATCACTCAAACATTCTATTCGATGAGTTATATAATATTCGATGAAGCGTTACTTGAAAGCATTTTAACCAATCAATAACACTAACTCGATTATTAATACTCCTCGTATTAAAGAATTAAGGTTCTCAAAATATTTTATTTTAAACTTCCAAAGGTCACACGAAGATGTCCAAAGTTGCATGAAATCCAAGATTTTTTTTACGATTTATTAAATAATAGGAAACCATATTATTAGATAATTTGTAAATTAGTTTTTAAAACAATATTTGTATATATAGACAAATTTCATAAAATCTTTAGTTACAACTTTAAAATGATCAATTTCCTTTATAATTTTTTCCATTCAAAACTATATTTATATAAAAATTCTTTACAATTGCTTGAAAATTAAATATTCATATATATATATGTTCCCAAAACATTCTTATCCAAATTACACATATTCTTTATATATATATGTATATGTATATTTATATATCAATACATATATATATACACACGTAATAGAAAACAATTTATTTCCAAAAGAGATTTTCCTTTGTAAATAGCTTTGCAATTGTATATATAATTAAATTATATGCTTAACACTTAACCATAGAAGAAGAACCCAATATAACAAGATCATCTAAGGGGATTCAATAACTTGGAAATGCAACCCAAAATCATCACAAAAGAAAGTTCACATCAATGATAAGAGAACAAAATTACCAAGAAGCAAACAGAACTCTACGAGCTGACGGATTGGGTTGGCTATCACCTGGAACTCAAGTTCTAGGTAACTATCGATCCATGATGACCGGTCGACTGGTAGGTAGCTTGGAACGTCTGTTCCAGGTGACAATTTCTTCCACCGTCAACTCTCTCCTCTCCAGTGACTCCTCCGATGACCTCTGGTCCTATACTTAAAGTTTATATCCCTAGTTATCACTTGTATGCTTCCAGTTAACCCTCTAGTTTATCCAAGAAATAGGTTTGAGTTTACTATCAAGTTTCCAACAAGGTTTCAAAGCATTATTTACAGTAAAACAACAGATAATGAATTCATCCAAAATCAAACAAATAAATCACCATATACAGTAATTCAACCATTCAATCACTAGAGATAGGTCTTGTGAGTTTAACTCGACTTATAGCTAAGAGAAGAAGTGGTTTACTGTTTCTAGACCTCTGCTCAACTCCTTACAGCTGATGTTCCTATTAATCACAAAAATGGACCCAAAACACACAACTCAATTACTGATCAAAACTAAATAGGAGCAATATGATGTATTAATGGTTATTTGTAGATTGAGTTTATTAGCTTTAGAAACTAGTGATTTCACTTTATATTTGGTTGATTTGGGGAAGAACTAGGGTTTATTCGAGAAAGAGGGTGATAAATTGTTTACTGTAAGTTGTTTTACCTACTAATAGAAGTGAGAAAGAAATGAAAAGAGAAGGTGTATACGTACACTTTATTTTCTCAAGTACAGTCAATATTTCTCACTTTACTTAACTAAAAAAAATATTAGATTTTGGGCTTTGAATTAATTATAGCCCAAAAAAGAACTAAATACTTAATTTCCTTTTAAAATAAAGAAACATCCTTTAAAACCAAAGTTTAAACTATAATTTGGTTTCACTAGTTTACAAAATTTTATAAAATCATAGTTAGCCTACTAATGGCATTTCCACTTCAAATAATGGAATATATTTACAATCTTTTTATAATAAAAATAAATCATTCTTTTTAATTTTAATATAACTACTAAGCTAAAAGCCTACTAAGCTGTAAATCCTCCATTTAAAAAAGAAATAAAAATACTAAAAAATTAATATATGCATTTTAGATTCATTACAATGATTTTACAAGTAATAAAATAAGCTATTAAGTTATACTTGAATAAAATGGTTCTCAACTCCTTATTTCATTAATTAAATTCCACGTTTTCTTTTATTATAAAATAAAACACTTAATCATAAAGAAATTATTTCCATTTTCTTAAATTCCCAAATACCCATTTTTGTTAGCAAAGCATTCACATGAACTCTATTTTAATTGACAATAAATCCCCAAATTTCTTAATTATTCAATTGTCACTTAATTTAATCATCCTAAATTCAGTAATGTAAACCAGGGTTGTTACAAACTCCTACCCTTAAGAAAATTGCATCCCCGCAATTTCCTTAAATGGAAGAATTGCATAATATAATTTTCTAATTGATATTTACACTTTTATTCCCAATTACAACTCATATTTTAAAAAAAATTAGAATACTTTATTTTAAAGTATCTCCTATTTATTAAATTCCATTTTTATTTACAAAAGAACTCAAAAGTTCCATCCTATTCTTATCAAACTCTTAAGGATAGATATAATGCGTTATCCTTTTGTTTTTAAGGAGCTCTTAAAATTTCCCACTAATTCATTAAATTATGAATTAAATTATCTCATTATATAAATAATATTAAGCCACTCGTTATTATGATTTACTTCATTACTTACAAAGTTGATAACATATGCTATCAACAGTGTCTTACCAAGTTTCTCCACTTTACTCAAGTATTTATGGCTAAATATTATTTCAATTTATTTTAAAATCAAAATATTTTTCTAAAACAATTATTTTTAGACTCTCGTGTTAAAATGTCTCAATCAATGTTTAGGAATTTCTATAGATAACATGGCATCCCACATATCGATCAAAATCATTAAATGTTTATCAGACAAGTCTACACAATAATTGATTACAAGTTTTTCTTAGTTATATTTATTTTGTCTAACATCCGTGCATCCAATTTGAGTAAATATAACTAAGCAATCAATTCCTAACAACTAATTAACCAAAAGCAGACAACTTATTCCTAGAACTAATTCTAATGCAACCTAGTAAAAGAAAGAACACTATGTTAGACTATAACTATACCTTACTAAGCCGATCTACCAGTAGTCTCTACGGCCTTCCCTTTCCCTTCTTTCTTATTCTTGTATAGGCAAGCTGCAATATGTGCCCGTCCTTCTTACAATAAAAGCAAACACCAAATGGAGAAGAAACTCCGAGCTTCCTACACTCACTTGAACAGTGACCATTGGTTCCACAGTTGAAGCATGCTACGTGACTCCTATGCTGGGTTATAGAACTGGACCCATCCTGCCTCTTCTTCTTACTCTTACCTTCATAATTTCCTTGCTCAACTAGTTGCTTTCTTTTCTAGTTAAACTCTTGCTTTTTCTTCTTAGGAGTTTCCTCCTCCTCACTATCCTTCTCTACCTCCTCGAGACGAAGTGCTAAATCTACTGAAGCCTCGAAAGATATATCCAACTGAAGTAATATGGCTTTATTCAATGGCTTGCATAATCCATAAATAAATTTCTGATTTTTCTTCCTTGATGTACTAATGAAATCCAACCCATTCTTAGATAATGCCTCAAATTAAGCTACGTACTCCATAATGGAAGACTGATTCTGCCTAAGATCGATAAGCTTTCTGGTCATCACTTCCTTTTCTACTTTCGGAAAAAACTTCTGTACAAACCTCTACCTAAACTGTGCCTAAGTAAGATGAACCTCTTAAACCTCACCACTAATAAGTCATACCATTCCAATGCTCTTTCTGTAATTGAGTAGATGCCACTAAAACTCTTTGAGCATCGGAAAGGTTCATGCAATTGGAAATCCTTTCACATGATTTTATCCAAGCTTGCATCTCAATGAGCTTCTTTATTTCCTTTAATGCTTTACCTCCTAGATACCCGAAGTCTCTACATAGATAAACAAAATCAGCACGAACCAAATGATCATCGAGATCAGCGATCCGGGCAGCACGGACAGTCTTTGGCATCTTCTCCAAAGTCAAATACATTCCTCTTGATCTAGGATTACTGGTCGATCCTGAGGAAACTTTAGATCTGCCTCCAGCCATGATACTATTCTACATAATCCAAACTCTAATATTATTTTTAATATAACCAATTAAAATCAAAATACGTCTCTAATGATTATCTCATAATCATTTTATATTCCTATCCTTAATTAAATGATAAATGTAATTATCTAGCACACACCCCAAGGGATAGTACTCCAAGTTATTTAGGCCTCGGATCTATGATATTATTGTTATAATGTTCTGACCCTGCTTTGGTACCAACTCTGACGAACCTACCGTTATACCTTAATTATTAAAGAACATTATAAATAATGTCGTCTAATAATACGGAGAATGTGGCTTGTTAAGGACGACTATATGTGAATATATCTTTATTAACACTAACATGTCAATTAACTATTTTTACTTATTATCTGGAATCAAATTTTGACATGTACGGTCTCGGCCTAAAGTAATAAGCACATCTGTTTCTCAAAATCAGAACAATATATCACATGAAATAATAATAATCATATATCAAAATGAAATAATATACATCATGTACAATACACATTATGAGTGTACAAAATATATGACTAGGCTCACATAATACACATCCAAAATAAGTTACTATCTCAAAAAATATATCCCATAATACAACATGTAAATATCCTATAAGAAAATAAACTAAAGTGTCAAAATGTTTATCATCTGCTAGCACACCTACCCAAAATCCTAAGCACCCTGAAACTTGAAAAGTCTTGGCCTGACCTGGGTATGTAAAATAAATGAGTCAGACTAGAGTTAGACTATCTCTAAATATCCAAAAAGGTAAGAATAAGATACAACATAAGGTATAAAACATGATAACATGCACTAGTCACTGAAATGTTTAACTCAGAATTTATCATAAGGCACCGGAATATATGTACAGATTAGAAACACAGAATAGTCACTAACACAGAATTCCATAACAAATAACAATATCTCTAATATAGAAAAACCAAATCCATACCAATCATCCTGATCATCCATACCAATCTAAATGATTGTCCATACCATGGCAAACAACAAAACAAATTGGTATCTTCCGCACTAATCTAATACCTAGGATCGTCCATACCGTGGAACAAAATCACAACATATTTCAAGGATCATCCAAACTGATCAAAATGATTGTAGCAATTATGAATCGAATTCTTTAGATTATTCATCATTATTATATATTTACCTTTATTTATTTATAACTCATACCGATCAAGATGGTCATAAAGAAGTCCATGAATATACCTCTTAAGGATCTATCGGCCCCTGGCCAAACACCAAAAGGACATATAGTCTGAAGTGCCAAATACTATCACTTTCAGTAGTTACTAGAACTTAACGTCCCATACCGCCTAGTGAAATTTAAGTATTTACTAGAAGCAAGTAAATCTCACTCATTATGGATACCATTGAAAAACCTTATATTCTCTTAAGGATCTATTAGTCCCCGACCGAACACCAAAAGAGAATATAACTCTAAAGCATTAAATACTTCCTAAAAACAATCACAATAACTTAACTAAGGCATCCCATACAACCCGTTGAAATTCAAGAATTCGCTAATGGGATAGCAAGTATCACTTAAACATTTTAGTCAATGAGTTGTACAATATTCGATGAAGCGTTACCTAAAAGCATATAAACCAATCAATAACACTAAATCGATTATTAATACTCCTCATATTATAAAATTAAGGTTCTCAAAACGTTTTATTTTAAAGTTCCAAAAGTCACATGAAGATGTCCAAAATCGCATGAAATCCATGATTAATTTTAAGATCTATTAAATAATAGGAAATCATATTATTAGGATATTTGTAAATTAGTCTTGAAAACAATATTTATGTGTGTGTGTATATATATATATATAAATTTTTATATATAAATTTCATAAAAACTTCATTTACAAATTTAAAATGATCAATTTCCTTTATAAACTTTCCATTCAAAACTATATATATATATATATAAAACTTCTTTACGATCGCTTGAAAATTTAAAGAGTGTGTGTGTGTGTATTTCCCAAAACATTCTTATCAAAATTACACATATTCTTTATACATACATATATACGTAATAGAAAATAATTTATTTCCAAAGGGGATTTTCCTTTGTAAATTGCTTTGCAATTGTATATACAAGTAAATTGAAAGTTGAAAACTTAACCATAGAACAAGAATCCAATATAACAAGATCATCTTAGGGGATTCAACAACTCAGAAATGCAACCCAAAATCATCACAAAACAAAGTTTACGGCAATGATAAGAGAACAAAACAACTATGAAGCAAATAGAACTCTACGAGGCGACGGATGGGGTTAGCTATCACCTGGAACTCACGTTCTAGGGGATGATTGGTCAACCGGTCCATGATGATCGATCGATCGATGGGTATCTTGGAACGTGCGTTCCAGGCGATAATTTCCTCCACCGTCGACTCTCTTCTCTCCAGCGACTCCTCTAACAACCTCCAGTCCTATACTTAAAGTTTATATCCCTAGTTATCACTGGCATGCATTCAATTAACCCTCTAGTTTATCTAAGAAATGGATTTGAGTTTACTATCAAGTTTCCTACAGAGTTTCAAAACATCATTTACAGTAAAACAACAAACAATGAATTCATCCAAAATCAATCAAATAAATCACCATATACGGTAATTCAACCATTCAAGCACTGGAGGTAGGTCTTTGAGTTTAACTCACCTTATAGCTAAGAGAAGAAGTGGTTTACTGCTTCTAGACCTCTGCTCAACTCCTTACAGCTGCTATTCCTATTAATCTCAGAAATGGACCCAAAACACACAATTCTATTACTAATCAAAACTGAAATATAGGAGCAACATGATGTATCAATGGTTTTTTGTAGATTCTAATCAATACTGTTTACTATAAGTTGTTTTGGTTACTAAAAGAAGTGAGAAAGAAATGAAAAGAGAAGGAGAATAACTACACTTTATTTTCTCAAGTACAGTCAATATTTCTCACTTTACTTAACTTAACAAAACATTAGATTTTGGGATTTGAATTAATTATAGCCCATAAAAGAACTAAATACTTAATTTCCTTCTAAAATAGAGAAATACCCTTTAAAACCAAAGTTTAAACTGTAATTTTATTTCACTAATTTACGACATTTCATAAAATCATAGTTAGCCTACTTATGGCATTTCCACTTCAAATAATGAAATAAATTTACAATCTTTTTAAAATAACAATAAACCATTCTTTTTTATTTTAATATGACTACTAAGTTGAAAGCCCATTAAGTTGTAAATCCTCTATTTAAACAAGAAATAAAAATACTATGAAATTAATATATTCATTTTATATTCATTACATTGATTTTACAAGTAATAAAATATGCCACTAAGTTATACTTAAATAAAATGGTACTTAACTCCTTATTACATTAATTAAATTTCATATTTTCTTTTATTATAAAATAAGTCTTAATCATAAAGAAATTGTTTCCATTTTTTTAAATTCCCAAATACCCATTTTTTTAGCAAATCATTCACATGAACTCTATTTTAATTAATAATAAATCTCTAGATCTCTTAATTACTTAATTATCACTTAATTTAATCATTCTAAATTTAGGTAATCTAAACTAGTGTTGTTACATTCTGGCCCAAAGCAGAGCCCTAGAATTTCTAGATTTGGCTCGAACCAAACCTTGATCTGAAGTAATGCCCAAGCGATTTCAAAAAATGCCAAAACATGCCCAGGGATCGGTACCGATCTCAGACTTAACTTGTTTTTTCTTTTACCTTCACCAATCTAAGAATGCCTTAGGTCAAGCCAGAGTTTTTTTCTTTCAAGGTCAAAGCACACCAAGGGATCTGTACCAATCCCTAACTTAGCTCATTTTTGCAGCATGATCTATAAAAGCCCAAAGCACATCTCATAGCGAAGCCAGGTCTAGCACGAAGTAACCTCGATCGAGCTTTTAAGAAAGTTTTCCAACTTTAATTCCAACCCTAATCCAAAAATCCTTGAGTCACACCCAAAATTTTCAATGTCCTAGCCCGGAGCACTCCCTAGGACAATCCATGACTTGCCTCTTTTACACCAATCTGACTTGAACGCCCATATCTCGATCGTACGTGTTTGATGTGATTTTTTGTTTGATGATAACAAATATATATCAATTTATAAATGTGTTTGCAGATTATACTATACACATATAGGAATAAATATTCATGTTGAATAATAATACTATTGCACAGAACTTATCAAATTCAATCAGTATTTTTATTCAATATAATATTTTATACAATACAACATTTTTCAGCACTCGTTACATACACTGATTTCATACATTTCACATTTACAATTTATTGTTCTCACTACAACACTCAACACTTAGTTCTTCACTCTGTCTGCATATCTGCATCTATCTACATTGTCCAGCTCCGGTTCTTGTCCTGTCTTCTGTACCTGTATAATTAGCAACTACAGCAGTAATCTGAAAATAAACAAATTTGAATTTGCAAAAATATAAATTTGTTTTTTATTAATGTCTCAGATATATGGGTTATTGTCATCATTTTCGATTGTGTAATATCTGTGCATATCAGTATTTTTATCAGGGACAGGTAATCATGAGTGGCTGCAATACACACGTGTACATTTATACACGTGTGCACTACCTCGCCAACTCGTGTGCGCAGTCATCATGCACAACATAGACTACATAGTCAGACTGCGCCATAACAATGCTAACATGAAGTGTTCACATACTCGAAGACTCAAACATGTCAAAAAGCACTGATTCAAGTACATCAGACACACATGAATATCAGTGAAGACAAACAGAGATAGTCAACTGATCAGAGGAAAGCTACACAATGAACTCAAGTTCAAGTGAACACAAGTACATCTAGCAAAACCAAAACTGGACAGAGCAATATGATGAACAACAGACAACAATATGGCAATGCAACTCGATCTGCGACTCAAAGAGCTCGAATGCTTCACGGTGAAATGCACAACTCTAATGCAAACTCAAGTGAAACAGATGTGGGTGCATACTCAAGTCACAAGTACAAGAATGCAACAGCCACAATTCTAACAGAGAAGTGCACAAGTGCACATATAACAGAGAAGTGCACAAGTACAGATTCAAACAAGTCCACACTGCAACTCCAACATATCAGAGAGTAGTTCAAGTGACAAATGCACCAATGACACCAATGAACAAAGTCAGTGCACAATATACAAAGGTCTGGAAAACAAGTATCAATGAAGACTGCATGATGAACCAACTACACAACTCGAAGCAACAATGCATATGTGCACTAAATCAAAAATGCAGACAGGTCGAAGTCATAGACCAGTTCAACTTGACTACAACAATGTACCAGTGAAACTGACGAAATCACAAACTATATCAAAGAAACAGATCAAAGTCAATGATCAAGTCAGGGATAAACACAGATGGCCAGAGAAGATGGTCATAGACAATGATCAAGTCAGATCAAAGTTAAACTCAGGGATGAACACAAAAATATCTAAAGGTGAAAATCAGCACTGTCAAACAATGTCAAAGCCGTATGTTTTAATTAAGTAAATCAAGTTGAAAAAGTCAAAAATCAAAATCAATAAATTAGGAAAGTTTCTGGCATATAAGTCAAAGAATGATCGAATGATTTATAATCAAAGTCGTGGGCACGAAGTACATTCCCAAAATAGCACAACATAAAAATGGAAAGATTCAACGACTTGAAGGCCAAGTAAATCAAATCAGACGAAGAATTAGGGTTTCGAAATCCCTATAAATAGAACCCGATAATCATCATCGACAAGTGAGCAGCGCAAAAGAAAGAACAATCGAATTCAAGCAAAACAAACCAGAAATAAAACAACATACCAGAGATAAAGGCGAACGCGATCATCTCGAAGCAATCAAGCCGACTGTATCAAGCTCTAATTGCTCACAGAGGAACGAGATCAAGGCCGAAGTCGGAATCAATTCCACAAGAGGAAGACGAGGATCTCACAAGGCCGAAGTCGTAGATAATCTCACAGGAACAAACATGAGAGCAAAGCCCTAATTCATAGCAATAGAGAAAGAGGAACGAGAGCCACCATTTTTCTCAAGCAAAAAGAAACGGGCTAGAAGAAATAAAAATGAGGCCGGCCTTGTTAAACTAACAAAGGCTTTAGTTTTTATTTCATTATTTTATTTGGGCCGGGGTTATTTTTAATTAAGGGCAAAATTGGTTTTAAAGTTTTCTATTTTATTTTTGCTCTTGTTTTTTTTTTGTTTTGAAGTTTGTACTCTTAGAATCAAATCAGGGTAAATCACCACCTAGGTTTTAGGTTGTGTCAGATTGTCTAGTTAGGATTAGTTCAGTGAGCAGTGTTTGCGAGTTTGCAAAACTCTATAGGCGGTAGCAGGGTTTGCGAGTCTGTTAGAGTGTTTGTAAGCGGGAGACTGTTAAATTCTAATAGAAATATGGGAATGCAGCAGTAGGCAGGGGTTGCCAAAGCTGGGTAAATTTTTGTGTGATTTACTTTACAGCTTATTTACTTTTCTGCAGTTTGTTTAAATTAAAGAAAATTTGCTATAACCCTATTCACCCCCCCCCTCTAGGGTTAATCTAGATCCTACAAGTGGTATCAGAGCCCGGTATTTTTCTTTAACTCTAGAGTCATGAATCCTCCAAATAATGCTTTTTCTGAGGGGCAATCTATTGCTAGGCCACCTATGTTTAATGGGAATGATTATGCTTATTGGAAAGTTAGGATGGGTATTTATCTTAGTTCTGTTGATTATGATGTTTGGGACATTATTGAAACTGGCTATAAATCTCCCACTATAACTGTTGGTGATACTGAGATTCCTAAACCTAAGGATAGGTGGGATGCTAACGATAAGAAATTAAAAACTACAAATGCTAAAGCCATGAATGCTTTGATCTGTGCTCTTGATAAGAATGAATTTAATAGAATTTCTCATTGTAAAACTGCGCAGGAAATTTGGCATACCTTGGAGGTGACACATGAAGGAACTTCTCAAGTCAAGGAGTCTCGTCTAGCCCTATTCAGCAATGAATACGACAACTTTGTGATGGACAGAGGCGAGAGCATAAAGGACATGTTTGGACGCTTTTCAACTTTGGTGTACAATGCTAGAGCGCTTGGGAAGGTATTCACTAAGGTAGAGCTTGTGAGGAAGGTGCTACGAGTCTTACCGATGAGCTTTGAGGCAAAAGTCACGGCAATACAAGAATCGAAAGATCTGAGTAAACTAAGCATGGAGGAGTTGATCGGCAACTTGATGACATATGAGCTTGAGCTAAAAGCAAAGGAGCAACGCAACAACTCCGAATCAAAGAAGAAGATGATTTCCTTAAAGACCAAAGAAGAGAGCAATGAAGAAGAAGAAGATCCAATTGAAGAGCTTGCAATGGCTGTCAATAATCTTATAAAATGGTCAAGATTCGGGCCACGCAAGAAGAAAACAAGTGGTAATAGGACAAAAGATTTTGACAATTCCGATAATGAATTAACTTGTTATAACTGCAAGAAGCCTGGCCACTTCAAAAAAAAATTCCCACTTCTCAAAAACAACAAAGGAAAGAAAAAGAAGAAGAAGGCCTTTGCAGCGACTTGGGATGATGAAGAAGGAGAGGAAGTTTCGAATAATAGCCCAGAGGAGGCTAATTTATGTCTTATGGCAAAATCAGATTCAGAAGCAAGCTCAGAGGAATCTAGTGAGGTAAGTGACTATTCTTATAAAGAACTTGTTTTGATGTGTTGTGATCTTACTAAAACAATTGATACTCTTGAATCTAAAATTGAAAAACTGAAATCTGATAGGAGAGAACTTGTCCATGAAAATTTTAGGTTAGAAACTGAACTTGAAAATATTCAAAACCTAGACTGTAAAAATGTAAAATTTTAGATTCAAAATTATCAAAACTTAAGAATAACTTTGAGAACCTTGAAAAAGAAAACTTGAGTCTTAAGGAAACCATTGACACTAGGAAAAGGGATTTTATAAATAGATGCACCTCACTTATGACTGAAAATACAACACTAAAAACCATAGTCTAAAACCTTGAGAAAACTCTGAACAACTTTTCAAGAGGAGAAAAATCATTTAACATGTTATTGGGAAATCAACTTTTTGCTAACAACAGAAAAGGACTAGGCTTTGGGAAAACACAAGTTGATGATAATGCAAAAAGTAAGAGTGTCTTTGCTAGATGTGTAAAATGTGGAATAATTGGACAACGTGCTGAAAATTGTATTCATAGGAACAAGAACACAAAATTTATACAAATTTGGGTTCCTAAGAATTCTACAAACAAATTTCATGTCTATTGGAACAAGAATAAAAGGACAAAACAAGTTTGGGTTCCAAAGGGATTGTTTATTCACAATGCTTCAGTCACTAATATCATTGGACCTAAGAGTTTCTCTAGGTCATCTTCCTCTCTCTCTCTATGTAGGTTTGTTGGCGGGCTAAGGAGCAACAAGAATGGTATCTAGATTCAGGATGTTCTAGACATATGACAGGTGACAAATCAAAGTTCCTTAGCCTAGAGAATTTTAAAGGTGGAAATGTGATCATGGGAGACAATAGCAAGTGTAAGATTATTGGTAAAGGTGAAGTAGGTAACGGTACTTTTTCCTTGACTAATGTTTTATACGTCGATAATTTGCATCACAATCTCATTTCTATTAGTCAACTATGTGACAAAGGTATGAATGTGGTTTTTGATAGTGATACTTGCAAAATCATTGATAAATCTTCTAATAACATTGTTTTTATGGGCAAAAGAAAAGGAAATGTTTACACACTTTCTTTTGATAATCTAAATCTTTCTAGATGTTTGGTAGCCACTGACGAAGAGGCATCCTTATGACATAGGAGACTTGGACATGCTAGCATGGGCCTCTTGGAAAAACTTGAAACGAAAGAATTAGTCAAAGGGTTACCACATCAGAAATTTAAAAATAATAAAGTGTGTAAAGCATGTTCCTTGGGCAAGCTTAGTCGATCATCATTTTGCCCTAAAAACATTGTTAGCACATCAAGGGTCCTTGAATTAATTCACATGGACTTATTTGGACCAAATGAAATTGCAAGCTTGAATGGAAAACGTTATTGTTATGTATTGGTTGATGATTACTCTAGATTTACATGGGTTTATTTCTTAGCCAAAAAGTCTGAATCTTTTGATTATTTTTCAAAATTTGCAAAACTTGTTCAAAATGAAAAAGGAGTTTCAATTAAAACTTTGAGAAGTGATCATGGAGGCGAATTTGAAAATTTGGATTTTGAAAACTTTTGTGAAGAAAATGGTTTAAAACATGAATTTTCTGCTCCATGAACACCTCAACAAAATGGGGTGGTTGAAAGGAAAAATCGTACATTGCAAGAATTGGCTAGATCCATGTTAAGTGAGTATAAACTACCTCTAACCTTTTGGGCAGAGGCAGTGAATACTTTGTGCTATGTAATGAATAGAGTAATGATTAGACCAATACTTGGCAAAACGTCTTATGAATTGTGGCATGAAAGGAAACCTAACATTTCTTATTTTCGTGTATTTGGATGTTCTTGTTTCATTCTTAACACAGGTGATCAACTTAGAAAATTCGAATCAAAGGCTGATGAGGGAATTTTCATGGGCTATTCAACAAGGAGCAAGGCGTACAGGATATACAACAAACGAACAAAGACAATTGTTGAATCAATCAATGTGAAATTCGATGAATCTGACCTGGAAAGGACGACTGAAAAGGCGATTGGCGATGGGGTAGATCATGAAGGCATTGAAGAAGGGACATTTAGTGAGAAAGCTGAAAATAGGACTATTGATGCTGATAGATTAAAGTTCAAATCCAATAATCCTCCTGAATTGGTTATAGGTAATCCTACGGAAGGTATACGCACTCGCTCTTCATTTGATAAAAATTTGTGTGCGTTTTGTTGTCACAGTGGTTTTATTTTTGAGATTGAACCTGATTCTGTTGAAATGGATCTTAATGATGAAAGTTGGGTTTTAGCAATGCAAGATGAACTTAATCAATTTGAGAGAAATAAAGTTTGGAAATTAGTTCCTAGGCCTAATGACTATCCAATTGTAGGAACTAAATGGGTGTTCAAAAACAAACTTGATGAATCGGGAAATGTAATTAGAAACAAAGCTAGGTTGGTCGCAAAAGGATATAACCAAATAGAAGGCATAGATTTTGATGAAACATTTGCTCCAGTTGCTAGGTTAGAAGCCATTAGGATTTTACTAAGTTTTGCATGTTATAAGGGTTTCAAACTTTAACAAATGGATGTAAAAAGTGCTTTTCTAAATGGTGATTTAAAAGAAGAAGTTTTTGTTGAACAACCCCCCGGTTTTGAAATTATGATTTTCCAAATCATGTGTATAAACTAGAAAAAGCATTATATGGTCTCAAGCAAGCTCCTAGAGCTTGGTATGACTGCCATTGTACATATCTTTTGGAAAATGGTTTTAAAACGGGGAGAGCAGACGTGACACTGTTTCTATTACATAAAGAAAGTGATTTTTTGATTGTTCAGATTTATGTGGATGATATCATTTATGGTGCTACTAATGAACTCTTGTGCGAGAAATTTGAACAAGTCATGCAGGCTAAATTCGAGATGAGCTTGGTTGGAGAATTGAAATATTTTATTGGATTTCAAATCAAGCAAAGCAGCGATGGCATTTTCATTTCACAATCCAAGTATGTGTTGGAACTGTTGAAGAAATTTGGAGTTGAGAACTCCAAACCATTGAGAACTCCTATGAGCCCATCAACAAAGTTGGACAAAGACGAGAAAGGAGTTGCTGTTGATCAGAAGAAATATCGAGGGATAATTGGTTCACTTCTTTATCTTACTGCTTCTAGACCTGATATTATGTTTTCTGTGTGTTTGTGCGCACGTTTTCAATCTAACCTTAAAGAATCTCATTTGAAAGCCACTAAACGAATTTTGAGATATCTTTCACACACACACAAATTTGGACTATGGTACCCTTCTTGTGAAAATTTTGATTTAGTTGGTTATTCTGATGCTGATTATGCGGGTTCATTGGTTGACAGGAAAAGCACTAGTGGGACATGTTTCATGCTAGGACATTCATTAGTTTCATGGTCAAGTCGAAAACAGAATTGTGTTGCATTATCCACCACTGAAGCAGAATATATTGCTTTAGAAAGTTGTTGTGCTCAAATTTTATGGATGATGCAAACTCTTTCTGATTTTGGCTTAGTTTATAAACAAGTTCCATTAAAATGTGATAGTAAAAGTGCAATAGACTTGTCAAATAATCATGTTCATCATTCACGCACAAAACACATTGATGTGAGACACCACTTTCTTAGAGATCACATTGCTAAGGAAGACATTTGCATTGAATACATTTCAACTGAGGCTCAACTTGCTGATATTTTCACAAAACCCCTCCTCGAAGACAGATTTTCCAGATTACGTTTGGATTTGGGGATTATAGAAATTGACTAATCATTTTCCATTTTTTGGTTGAAATATTCTTGGATATTTATTTTCAACTTCAATTTCTAGGATTCAAACCAGTTTTGGATATTATTCAAAGATTGATTCGAATATGGTATTCAGTAGTGGAAATATGTTTGTTTTATTTTAAGAAATTTCATAATATGATTAATTTGGTAACTTATTCCACGACCATTTCTATTTCTACCATCTTTCTATCATTCATAATGGTTTTGTAAAATGAGAAGAGTGAATTATTTTTTAAAATTAAAAAAGAAAAATTAAAAAAAAATTATAAATATCTCTCATGCATCCATTCTCATTTAAAAGTCCTTATGGTTATGCATGGATGGAGCATGTGAGTCAATTATTTCTTTTTATCATCACTCCATTCTCATTTAAAAGTCCTTATGGTTATGCATGGATGGAGCATGATAGCTAATAAGTAACTGCTAATCCCATTTAAAAGTCCTTATGGTTATGCGTGGTTAGTAAGTGCTTATTTTTGTGCTTAAATGTCAAAAAAAAAAAATTTAAAAAAATCTCCCTTCTCATTATATAAAGACCGAATCATCGATCCATTCTCTACAATGTGGAAATTGTTATCTCGTTATGATATATTATGATTTTTCTTTGTTTTACATTGTTTTCCTACTGTTCCATTATTTTTTTGTTAGTCTTTTGATGATAACAAAAGGGGGAGAAGAACAAGATTTTGATAAGAAAGTAAATATTTTTGAATACTTCAACAAATTTGTTAAATGTTGTTAGTTAATTTTCTTTAGTTCTTTTATTCTTCTGTAATTTTCAAAATCTTCTAAATAGGGAGTGGTCTCAGTTGTAGGGGGAGCATCCATATAGGGGGAGCATTCATATAGGGGGAGCTAAATATTTCATGCTCAAACACATTTATCAGAATTTCAAAATCTTTAATATATATGTTTGTCATCATCAAAAGGGGGAGATTGTTTGATGTGATTTTTTGTTTGATGATAACAAATATATATATCAATTTATAAATGTGTTTGCAGATTATACTATACACATATAGGAATAAATATTCATGTTGAATAATAATACTATTGCACAGAACTTATCAAATTCAATCAGTATTTTTATTCAATATAATATTTTATACAATACAACGTTTTTCAGCTCTCATTACATACACTAATTTCATACATTTCACATTTACAATTTATTGTTCTCACTACAACACTCAACACTTAGTTCTTCACTCTGTCTGCATATCTGCATCTATCTGCATTGTCCAGCTCCGGTTCTTGTCCTGTCTTCTGTGTACTTGTATAATTAGCAACTACAGCAGTAATCTGAAAATAAACAAATTTGAATTTGCAAAAATATAAATTTGTTTTTTATTAATGTCTCAGATATATGGGTTATTGTCATCATTTTCGATTGTGTAATATCTGTGCATATCAGTATTTTTATCAGGGACAGGTAATCATGAGTGGCTGCAATACACACGTGTAAATTTATACACGTGTGCACTGGCTCGCCAACTCGTGTGCGCAGTCATCATGCACAACATAGACTACATAGTCAGACTGCGCCATAACAATGCTAACATGAAGTGTTCACATACTCGAAGACTCAAACATGTCAAAAAGCACTGATTCAAGTACATCAGACACACATGAATATCAGTGAAGACAAACAGAGATAGTCAACTGATCAGAGGAAAGCTACACAATGAACTCAAGTTCAAGTGAACACAAGTACATCTAGCAAAACCAAAACTGGACAGAGCAATATGATGAACAACAGACAACAATATGGCAATGCAACTCGATCTGCAACTCAAAGAGCTCGAATGCTTCAAAGTGAAATGCACAACTCTAATGCAAACTCAAGTGAAACAGATGTGGGTGCAGACTCAAGTCCCAAGTACAAGAATGCAACAGCCACAATTCTAACAGAGAAGTGCACAAGTGCACATATAACAGAGAAGTGCACAAGTATAGATTCAAACAAGTCCACACTGCAACTCCAACATATCAGAGAGTAGTTCAAGTGAAAAATGCACCAATGACACCAATGAACAAAGTCAGTGCATAATATACAAAGGTCTGGAAAACAAGTATCAATGAAGACTGCATGATGAACCAACTACACAACTCGAAGCAACAATGCATATGTGCACTAAATCAAAAATGCAGACAGGTCGAAGTCATAGACCAGTTCAACTTGACTACAACAATGTACCGGTGAAACTGACGAAATCACAAACTATATCAAAGAAACAGATCAAAGTCAATGATCAAGTCAGGGATAAACACAGATGGCCAGAGAAGATGGTCAGAGACAATGATCAAGTCAGATCAAAGTTAAACTCAGGGATGAACACAAAAATATCTAAAGTTGAAAATCAGCACTGTCAAACAATGTCAAAGCCGTATGTTTTAATTAAGTAAATCAAGTTGAAAAAGTCAAAAATCAGAATCAATAAATTAGGAAAGTTTCTGGCATATAAGTCAAAGAATGATCGAACGATTTATAATCAAAGCCGTGGGCATGAAGTACATTCCCAAAATAGCACAACATAAAAATGGAAAGATTCAACGACTTGAAGGCCAAGTAAATCAAATCAGACGAAGAATTAGGGTTTTGAAATCCCTATAAATAGAACCCGAAAATCATCATCGACAAGTGAGCAGCGCAAAAGAAAGAACAATCGAATTCAAGCAAAACAAACCAGAAATAAAACAACATACCAGAAATAAAGGCGAACGCGATCATCTCGAAGCAATCAAGCCGACTGTATCAAGCTCTAATTGCTCACAGAGGAACGAGATCAAGGCCGAAGTCGGAATCAATTCCACAAGAGGAAGACGAGGATCTCACAAGGCCGAAGTCGTAGATAATCTCACAGGAACAAACATGAGGGCAAAGCCCTAATTCAGAGCAACAGAGAAAGAGGAACGAGAGCCACCATTTTTCTCAAGCAAAAAGAAACGGGCTAGAAGAAATAAAAATGGGGCCGGCCTTGTTAAACTAACAAAGGCTTTAGTTTTTATTTCATTATTTTATTTGGGCCGGGGTTATTTTTAATTAAGGGCAAAATTGGTTTTAAAGTTTTCTATTTTATTTTGCTCTTGTTTTTTTGTTTTGAAGTTTGTACTCTTAGAATCAAATCAGGGTAAATCACCACCTAGGTTTTAGGTTGTGTCAGATTGTCTAGTTAGGATTAGTTCAGTGAGCAGGGTTTGCGAGTTTGCAAAACTCTATAGGCGGTAGCAGGGTTTGCGAGTCTGTTAGAGTGTTTGTATGCGGGAGACTGTTTAATTCTAATAGAAATCTGGGAATGCAGCAGTAGGCAGGGGTTGCCGAAGCTGGGTAAATTTTGTGTGTGATTTACTTTACAGCTTATTTACTTTTCTGCAGTTTGTTTAAATTAAAGAAAATTTGCTATAACCCTATTCACCCCCCCCTCTAGGGTTAATCTAGATCCTACAGTACGAACTCTGATCGATCTGAAACTTAGCGTGCAACCTCTAGAGACCATCCTTGTCGCCTCCTATCGACCATACCCTGATATGAGAATTTTTAATTCTTGGATCATGACCGATCACGTTGTAACATTCTGTAAAATCAACCATAAGTAAATAAGTAAATTAATTAATTAAATTAAACAAGATAGGGGTAAAAATGTAATTTCTGAAAATGTTGGAATTTGGCCATGAAAGTTATATCGTTGCGTTCGTGGTGAAATTCTGATGAATTTCCATATATAATATACTAAAAATGAAGCTCAAACGAAAAAGTTATGAGCGTTTAAAATTTTCGAGTTTAAAATAATTTAAACAGAATTCAAATTCAAATGAATAAAATAAGTTTAGAATTTTAAAATATAAAATTTAATCGGGATTAGACTTAGGTTATGTAAACATTAAAGTTAACGTTAAAAAGTAATTAAGGAATAAAATAAATTAACAATGGTAAAATAAAAAACGTTCCCAAATATAAGGGGAGCTGTCAACCATTAAAGTCGACCCGTCAACCCCTAGTGGTCAACCTGTGTATAGGGCGGTCGACCACTACCCAGGGGTGGTGGCTAGGGTTTTGAGGTGATGAATGCACTGGATTTTTCTATTTTTAACCTATTTTCATCCTACTATTCTAGTGATTTTCATCCTTTGTAAATAGGACCTGACCCTCTCAACTGTTATTCATAAAATATTTGGGAAGTCTAGCGAAAATCGGCCACTTTGTATTTCCAATAGATTCAGAAACTCCATTAGATATTCAGGTAATAATCCTATTTAGATTTCTAATAATTCCTCCAACCTATTCTTCTCCAATTTTTCTGAATCTAACGAATGTATATATTCCTATCGCTTGCAGTGTGTGTGTGTCAAAGGAGACATCTGGAAGAGGTTGTAAGGCATTGCAAATCCGAAGAAGATAAAGCTAAGGATATCATGTCAGTGGAAATATTAGCATTTTTATTTTAGTAATAGATTAGTATATAATGGATTTGAATATGCCTTAGGGTTTTTGGGATTGCGAAAACAAAACACTATAAAAACCCCTCAAAACTCCTTTAACTCAAAATGTCAATTCTAGATGGAAATTCTCAATCGTTTATGTTAAATTAATGGAATTACATAGTTTTTAGAGTTTTTGATAATTTCAAATTTTATTCCACTCCTTCTTATTCTTTGATTTGATTATGAAATTTTTATTAAAGAATAAGGGTGTAAAGTATGAATTTTATTCATATTTTGCACCACCTATCCATAAAAATTACATAGAAATTCCCTTGTTAATTTCTTTGTAAAAGGGGTTGAATAGAAGGTGAAATTAGGATTGCAATTTCTATTGTTAAGATTATTCCATTGGTTTGATACAATAAATTGAGTTTAGATTTTTATATACAACTCCATTTATTGCAATTTTTCAATATAAGTATTGAATCCTTTGTTATGGATATTATAATCCCTTGTTATGGATATTGGAATTTGGCATATTGATAATATGGAAAAGAACTTGTATTATTGGTGTTAAAAAGGAATTTACATTTACCGTTAGTTGGGGCGTAATCTCCGCACTCATAGAAAATAATAAGTGTGTATTTATTTATTTATATATTACCATAAATAGCGTACAATTATAGCATATTAATTCTGTAGTTAATTAGGTAATAATTACCATTAAATCTTCCTTAGGAAAGTAATTGATTGTTAAGGTAAAATAAAAAGGAATTCTTGCAGAGCCTAAATAATGAATAAGGTGAGATGCTTGATAAAGTATATTAAGATTGTTGTAAGAATGACTAAGTCATAAGAACATTTCCTATGGTAAGCAATTATGGATGATGCGACGTTAGTCCCAATTCTATAGGGATAATCTACCTAGCTAATCTGGCTATGAATAGTCGAACTAATGTGAGATGTCTTCGTTGATACGGGTCATAATACGAAGGACCTGCTCCGGGGGGTTTGATGGCCGCCACTTTTCCCTAAATGAAGTATTGAATGGTCAAGAGGTGTAATGACCCTAATTTGACTAACATTATTTAGCGCATTTAATTAGATAAATTAAATGGAATAATGTAGATGGTTAAGGTATTGAGATTTGTTAATCAATAAGGAGGGTCATGCCTTAATTAATGTATAAACAAAAGAGAATTAAAAGAAGAAAGTAGGAGGAATATGACAAGGGCAAAATAGGAATAGTCTTCATTCTTATACCCTTAACCCATCTTACCTTCATTTCTTACTCATTTCAACATTTACAAACAAAACCAAAACACTTATAAGCTCGGTCGGCCACCATTAAGAGAAATCAAAAGGAAGATAAGCTAGGAAACAAGTAGAAAGCTTGAAGGGATTAATCAAAGGACAAATATCAACCTTCTTAACATCAAGCTAAGGTGAATAATTTGACCTACATCTCACTTTTGTTGATAATTTCGGTTTCAAGGTTTGACTCGAATAAATTTTGCAAAAAAAATATGCCATGTTATGTTTGTTTGAAAGGATATATGTTTGTTGATGATTTATGGTTTTTCTTATAGATTTTATGATAAGTTTAGATTGGAAAACCTATTAAATGACATCCAAATGACTTATTGTTTCGATATATGGTCGAAAACTTTATTTTAGAAGTGGGTTTCAAGTTTCAAGTTCCATAATTTTCTAAGCAATTTCGGGTTTATTATGAATTTTCCATGAAAGAAAATAGCTAATATTGGATTTAAATTAATTACGGCAATTATATATTACTTTTGGGTCTGAAATTTAAATATGTTAGAAAACGTATTAGAAGTGAATTATGGTAATTTTTGGGGAATTTTTCTAAGTATTTTCTATGATAATAAAACAATTTAAGCTGAGGGACTTAAATGTTTTATATGATCATTCAAGGAAAAGGGTTTATTTTTTAAAACATTTTAAATTGACAATTACTGAGTTTGGCAGCACTTTTAGAAAAAGATTTTCTACAAAGAAATAGCAACCAATTATGTTTTGACAAATAAAGCAAGTTAGGTGACAAGAAATTACTTTTAAAAGCTAAAAATCAGTTTTTCTTAGAATTGCTACTTCGCCACTTCCATATATTAGCTTTCGACACCATACCTCCGCTAACCTGTTCAAAACCAAAGCACATGGTACCAAGAAATTGATACATAGTGCATTAGAGAAAGGCGGATGGTACAGTGTCGAAACATTGCTTTCAAATGTGTAGAGGCTATTCTTATTAACTTTGAACTACTTTTATTTATAAATGGTGCTTTCGAAGGGGTTGGAGTTAGCTTTCGACTTAATCAACTTGCCTTTGTTCATATAAAGGAGCTTTCGAATGAGTTGCCGCGTATTTATGATTAAAAGGAAGCCTTTGAAGGGATAGCCGCTTTCAAACTTATTCGAAACCTCGCTGCCGCATTCATACCTTTCGAATCAATGCATTCGAAAGGGTGCTTTTGCCTTTTTCTTTGAAACCACATTCTCAATGTTTTGAAAGGGTCACGTAGCCGCTTTTAAAAGGTTTCGGAGGCAATGGTTTTGAAAGGGTTGGTTTCGAAACTATCCTTTTTCTTTTACTTAGGATAAATGCTTTCGAAAGTAATGTTTTCGCCCTAGTTCTTTATGACCCTTAGTTATATTAAAGGTTAAACCCAATGGTTTCGAAAGGAATAATTATTAAAGGTTTCGAATCAATGTTTCCATGATTCTTTACTTGAACGCAATACTTTCAAAAGGTACATAATATATGTTTCGAAGGGGAGATCCCTAATGTTTTCGAAAGGTTTATTTTGAGTATTTGGATGGAGGGTTTTCAATGATTTCGAAAGACAAGTTAAAATGGCTTTAAAAGAGGTTGTCTAAGGTTTTAGTAAAGCTTTCGAAAGGATTGTTCTCAATGATTTGGAAAGGCATTGTTTAAAGTTTTTAAACAAGGGTTTTGAAGGTTTTACCTTAGTTTCATGGCATAAATTCTTTTAAGTTAAAAAAGGTTTTAACTTACTTTGAAGGAACAGATAATCCCATTGATAAGGTTTCATTAACATTATTTTGTGTAAATTATATACCATGGCATAAGTGTTTTGAGTAAAGTAAAGTATATGATTTCCTTTTTTATAAAGGTATGATTTCAGAGGTAAATCATTTGTAAAGACTATTTACAAGGAAATGAAATTTTAATAGGGTAATTAACCCTAAGATGGGAAATGAAATATGGATAGGGCAGTTAACCCAAAGTTTATGACTTAGATATTAGGAGACCAGATGGGACTGGTGTAAGGTCGCACCCTATACTCTAGCTATTAGCCCCTAGCTAAAATACGTCCAAAATTCCAGTGTGTAGGGCTTTGTCACAGGTGAGAGTAAAATGAGGTTACACACAGAAGGGAATATATAGAGTAAAGATAGGTTATTGGTGAGCCGTAAAACCGTTAGGTTCAGTTGACTCTAGAAAAAAGAAAGCTAAGGGCAGTCGGCCCAGTATTGTATCTAACAGAAGTTGGATTCTTGATTATGTCTGGTAAGTCCGAGTCAGCCAATGGTTAATTGTTAGCTAGATAAACTATAGTGTGGACAGATAGTCCATTGAATTCCTGATTTTCATGCATATATGGATTTGCTATTAATGTTATAATCGGTTTTATTGCAGGATTTTTATTTGCAAAAGATATGCTTTTAAAGGGATATTATTGAGGGGAAACCTGTTCCGCTTAGCGGCGTTGTCTCACTTAATATCAGTAAATCAAGATGTAATAGTATTATTCACACCAGGCTTTATGTCTGACTCGAAGTTTATGTTTTCACCTTGAACTCTCGGGTGCTCAAAATTTAATTTGAGTAGATTGAGAGTTAAGGTTTTTCAGGTTTAGTAGGTTGGACGTATAAGCTTTCGAAGATGTGCAGGAGGCAAAGTTAGCTATGTAGGAGCTATTTAGTTTTATTTCCGTTGTGATGTATTTATGACTGATATGCCTACCTAGTGCTCTATTCATCCAAGGGGGCATCTTCATATGTCGCTCTTGGCGTAATTTGTAATAATTATATTTGATCAAAACCTTGGATTAGTTTTGGGTTTATGTAACTGAATATGAAATATGGATTTGAAATGTAATAAGAAAAGTTGTTTTTGAAATCTGTGATTTATTTCATATTCACGTTGTCACATACCGAAATTTTCGACTTTCGAAAATTCGACATCGATACTCACTTTATCGACTGCCGAGCAATCGAGTGCCGGAAACTCCAATAGTGAGGGTTTAAGAAAAAGAAATAGAAGAAAAGATAGAAGAAAAAGAGAAGAAGAAGAGAAGAACAACACAGAACAATTTCATAACAGAAAACAATATCAGAATCTTACACATCGGAGCGGAACAATATATAATAGATAATTGAATAATCTTTAAAACAAAGAACTATATCATTTTATACATACATCAATCATCAGAGTCAATATACAACTCAATACATCAATGGACAGTTATATAACTTGTCCTCATACAGAATACACAGCGGAATAAATACTATCAGATACAAATACTACGTCTCGTCATCCAGCTTATCTCCAAAGCTCCAGAATATCCTGAATAATATAACTCTAGGCTGCCCGTGTGAAAATTGGTGGGCATCCAGAGTTTAGAAGGGAACAATAAACTCCGAGTCAGTCATGGTGACTGGTGTGAGATCGTAAAACATTTTATCTTTTACAAAGAAAATAAAACAAATTCGCAATGCTTTTGGAAAATGAAACTACCATAAGACCTCCCGCCACACACACAATGCAAACGCAGAATTGGAGGAGATTTCTTCTTATGATAGTCAAAGATGCTTACTGTGCAAAATCAAATCATTTTTGATATTATTATTAGTGCATAGTGTAGAAATCATTTCGAAAGTATAATATTAATCTTAGCCAGCATAGACATTTCAAACTATGCCTACTATAGCTACCATCCAAACAGTGGGGCGCCACCATAAGTGAATGATAGGTTCTACAACTAAAACCGTACAAGTCACGTATTGTTTCTTTGGATTTCCAACAAATGGTCAGGCTAAGGAACTTCCTTTTCCACGATGGGTACGTCCTTGGAATAGACGACCCGAGAATCTAACGTTACGGTTAGATCTCTGCCAACACAAGGCCGGGTTACCTCTGCAAAAGTAGGTAACTACTGACACGCGTATGCCATCCCCCGATCGTCACCGATCTTCCCGAGGATCCCCAATTCCAACAAACCACATAGAAAAAATAATGCAGTAACCACAGAGGTTAAGTATCTGGGCTCCATACCATGATACCACCTTTATCCAGAAGGAATGACATACACTAAGGGGCGCTACTCCCTAGAACCTTGCTGCATCCTTCCTGTTTCGACCATTTCCGGGGTGTGAGGCTCGACGAAGTCTCGTCCACAAAGCTACGCTTTCTCAAAAAGCCCTGCTTCGGGTCAAACAAAAATGATCAACCTATGATCACAAAGATATAAGATCAAACAAATGATCATATCACAAATGATCAAACACTGATCATTTCACAGCAACACTCAGTATGCCACGTTACCAAATTGGGATATATCGCTGATAAATTTCAACTACATAACCTCTGAGCTCGTACGTCTCAGAGAAGGGTGTTAAGCTAAGAGAATAAATTCTCCGCCACCAACAGAAATGTATTTGAAAAAATCAGCTTTATATCTCAAATTGTAACGTCAGACACACAATCCATATAAGTCTGTTCCGGGATCGAACAGAACCGAAGGCACTTCTCACGAAGCCCTTGCAAATCCGGATAATTTTCAATCACGTCAGGACTTCCCGTCACTAAGGGTGATAAAACCTCTAAATCGGAGATCAGCCGATGTAGAGTAACTCGACGGTAATCCTTCCGTTTTCAAAAATATCCGGTCTTCAACACCGGTCTTCAAATGCGATTCATAACGACGTATCACATATTCGGAATGGGTTATACGACCCCATGGTCCTTTCCCGGCTAACCCGAATAGTGAGCGCTTATTTAAAAATAAGTGTGGCATTCAAATTCATCCAATTCACAACAAATACCTATCTAAAGGTAATTATTGATAGTCGGTTATTTAACTATCAATAAAGATGCGCAACATCATCAGATTCCAAATAATTTTCCCAAATTATTTATTCTTCAAAAATATCTTTATAAGATATAAAATTTCCACACTTAACCATTTGAAAACAATTTCAAATATTCACTTTTCAATTTATCTTTAAAAGATAAAAACTCAAACAGTTCATTTCACATTGGAAAAGCATTTCCATACTTATTTAAAAAAATAAGTAATTCACAAATCATTTATTTTCAACACTTAGAAAATATTCGATATACTTAAAATCAAAATTAAGTATATGTCTCATTCTTTAAGGAAATCATTCTTAAATCACATTTATTTGAGTCAAAACGAATGTTACGTAAAACATCGTTACGACGACTCAAAAATCACTAGTATAGGGATTCGAAATTTAGATAGATATGTAAATCCCAATACTATATAAAAACATTTCCTTTCGGAAATCATTTACTATAACAACAGTGTTATAGTCCACCATTTCCTTATTTCTCGAAAACGTCTATTTCAACAATGAATGTTGAAATCTATGTATTCGATACTTAACACGTTTTAAAACATCTTTTAAAACAATTAACTTCATTTATAATATCACTTTCCCAAACATAACCATTTTTACTTAAAAATATATTCACTGTCCAAAATCGTGAATATACTTCATTTAACCCAATTCCAATCATTTCTACACATTTTCATTTCAATAGGAATTCGCTATCCAAAATCGCGAATATATCTTCTTTAATGTCCTTCTATATTTAATTTATCAAATCCAATTGATTTCGAATTTATAAAACAACGTTTATAAATTCTATTTTCTATTCTATAACAACTTCAATTTTATAAATTTCCTTTAATGACCCATTCAATTTTATAACTCAACGTATACATCAAAAATCCATATTATAAGTTAAATACCTATAATTTATTTATTTTAAAAGAAATCGTTCTTTTAAACTTTACAAACTGTAAATAAACCCATTTTAACATCATTTCCATTTTTAAATCCACATTCCCAAATATTCATTTCTAAATTAATTTCCCATCCCAAATCATTTTATATTGATTTTTTCTAAACTTGTTTCAATTTGCCAATTAAATTTATAATTGGACTTCCAACTTATTTCATTTTAAACAAATTCCTCTTAAAGAAAATAAATCCCTTTTATCTTTTTCCAACTATTTAGAAATCCAAATTTTAATTAAATTCTTCAATTTTAAAATCACTATTATACGAAATTCATTTATTTAACGTTTTCACTTGATTCTGGAATTAATTCGATAAGAATATAAAAATTAACTTTTTATACTTTAAAATTCCTTTCTTCGAATTTATTCAATTTCTAAAATTTATTCACTTAAAAATTTCTACTTGAATTTAAAAAATTCAATTTCGTTTATTTTTGGAATCCAATGATGTCAAACATCCATTCAGCTAAATTTTAGCTTTCAACAATTTCCAGACATCAATTCAATAACATCAATAATCATTCACAGATTATCACATCACAGTAGAAATAAATTCAATCAATGTGAGGGGTCCAGTTGGATCCCTCCAACCTGTTTCCCTGCATCCAAAGACGTTAGCACAATACCATTCCACTTCGAGGTGGAATATCGCGGTATATGGGTTTTTATAAAAATCCGCTTACTAACGGCGCAATAGGGTCTCATCCGCTATACGAGGCGGGAAATCAATCAATCCAATATATACATATGCCAATATGTATATACTGCTATATATATAGATATATCCTATCATATCTAATAGCACATTCAAACAAATCAAACAAATCAATAACTGAAAATATTCCACATTCAATTTGAGTGAGAAAATCTCACCTTAGCTTTTTATTTGCCATCCATTTCCATTTTGACCATTTTTGCTTGATTTTTAACCTTGTATAAATAATTATACAATTCTATTAATATCTGAAATAATTGGATAAATCAATTTTCATCAAATAGATATTATTTTGTCCAGTTAATTTAATTCCAAACAAATTTCCTTTTAAAAAAAATCTAGTATATAAAATTTCTATTTCTTTCCTATATTTATACTTATATATATATTAAAATTAAATTAAGAACTTAAAATTCAAAATCGCTTAATCATTAAATAACTTAATTAATTCATGGTTTAAATTTTCTAACTCAAAATTTTCTTTGAATAATTTATTTTTCTGTCTCCAGGTCTCTGTACATTCCTTATATTTTCTGTTAAAACGATATTTCTATTCTTCCCTGTTAAATCTATATGTATTTGAAATAAATTAAAAATACAATTTACCTTACTGGAAAAATGCAGGCGACTCCACCTCGCTCGATCAGAGCCTACTCAACATATGCTCGAGTTCCAGGTAAAACGCAGCCCTCAATGTCTTCGCGTTCACGCTTCACCATCACCATTCGCGAAATCGAGACCACCATCCTCACAAACGATCGCGTCTGACCCCTTTGCTGCCTTCGACCCAAAATCGACCACCCTCATCTCGAACACCCACGTGAAACCCTCTCCGCAGCTACCACCAGCCACTGTCGAAGACCACAGCGATCGAAACCCTAGATCTCGACTTCGACATCGACAGCCTACCGCCTCCCTTCTGGCCTCGCGATGCCCTCCGCAATCCCTCGAACCCACACGCGCGACATACGAACTGCTTCCTACACCCCCCCGTCCTCGATTTATTCGTCGCCTCGCGATTTTAATCGCGTGTTCGAACACGCGAATCTCCCTCCCTTTCTTTTTTTTTTTAGAGAAACGAATGAAAGGAATTGAGGAAAAATGTCGTTTTGTTCGAACAGAAGAAGGAGGATTAGAGATAGGCACACGATCGAGTAAGCGGCCATTATACTGAGTTTTGTTATATTTTTCATTTTTGATTTCTGGGCGAAAGAAGAAGTGTCGTGATTCATAAAAAGATGGATTTGATTATAGCTTCTAAGGGAAGACAACGAACACGTGATCAAGTTGAGGGGAAGTCGGCTGAGATGAAAAAGATTTGACAGATGAAATGATAAACGATATTTTAATTTAAAACGATTAATTATTTCTAGGCGTTTGTACACCGTACGCTCACAAACGCCTCTGAACGCTACGAAAATTGAAACCGGGTAATAATTCAATATTACGGACCCAATGGAACTGGTTTCGTCGAATTCCGAGACTGTGTGAAAAATGACTATTTTTGAATATCGATTCGAACAATTTAATTTCAAAACTGAACAGAACAGTTCGAAAATAAATTCTGAAGCTTCTATCATCTTCAGTATTATCAATACGAATTTTAAAAGCCTTCGAAATATTTTTCTTCAACTTTAAATTGAATATTCAAATTTTTATTCAACTTCAATCGATTAAATTTTATAATTTAATCGTCAAATTCAAAGTTATATTCGGATTCAAATTAAATCATCGTTCAAATATTTAAAATTAATTAAATATTTTCAATTTAATTTGTTCAAAATTCTGGGTCGTTACAGACTTCCCTCCTTAAAAGAATTTCGTCCTCGAAATTACAAGTTAGGAAAAATGGTCCTTAACTCGTCTACTATCTTTCACAATCTAATAGTTTTATCAAATTTTCAAAACAAATCTCTCTACTAAAGATTCGTTATCATTCAACTCGTTTTCCAACTTCAATTATAAGTTTCAAACAACATTGTTTACATAACAATTCAAATTTAAACTTCAAATTCAAATTTAAACTTTTAAAATTTCTCAAAAATTTTCTAACACTCAAAATTTTCGAAAAATTTCGCCAGCGTCTCCTTTGCGCGGCTAATACGGCACGACTACAAAACGTCCCTACGGACTCTCAGATTTCAAAAAGAAAAAGAAAAAGCCAAGCGGCTAGAACAGAAATCATCAAAAACTCATATTGGAATTCAAATACGTACCTTTTTCGAGCAATTCAAATTTATCTTCGAAATTAAATTCCAATTCCTTTATACCTGTGTATCCTACTAGCCATTATATCTAGTTACAGCATTCAATCCAATTTGCAAATTCTATTACAAATTTTCCAATATATACTTCTTATCTCCTCTTTAAATTCGCTATTGAAGTTACATATTCAATTTCGTTCAATTTGAACTCTCATTCCAATTCATTTGTTACTACTCCAATTTATTTATTCAAATTCGGTTTCAACTTCATTTACTACCAAATTCAAAAGAAGTTTAACATTCAGTTTTAATCTCATTCACTTCATTCAATTAGCTTCACCTACAAATTTTTAGTTCAATAGTTCACTTCGTTTTCCACAAATCAAATTCAATTGCAGTTTTATTTACTTACAAATTCAAAAATGAATTTTAACATTCAATTTCATTTTCTGGCACTTGCAATCGCAATTTATTCATTCATTCACTAATTCATTCGTTTTCACTTTGAATTTCATTCTAATCAAAATTCAAATATTCTATAAGTTATTAACTTATTAATATTTCGTAAGTATTTTAAATAGGATTCCAGAGTCGTTTCCATTTTTTTTTCAAAACCATTTGAAAACAATTCAAATTCCATTTGAATTTCCAAAACAAAAACCCAAATTTTCAACCAACTCCTATTTAAAACGATTTGACAGCAATTTCTCTTTTGGAAACCCGAAAATGAATTCTAATGATGTGGCCACCATCATCAGGATTATTTTTCAGCGACCGAAAAGAGTTTAGAGCTTTCAACTCTCCAAATACTTTTCAAAACCTTTGAAATCCATTTTCAAATCAAAAAGGAATTAAACTTTCTAAAACACCAAAATTTACAAATTCCTTTCAAAACATTTCCAAATACTCCTCTGGAATTCCGTTTCAAATTATAAGTCACATTTATAATTTATATTCTTTAATTTCATTGGTATATGAATTCATTTCTTAACTTTGGAGTTACGATTTCAATTTCTTATTCAATTTCAATGATAATAATTTACTATTATTACCTCCTAACATCCATGCAACCATATACTATAGTAATTCATAGAAAAAACATTTCTTTTCTATACAAAAATAGCTTTGGGTAAAATTATTTCATTTACCCTATTTAAAACAATACTGTGCCGAATTGTTCTATTCGAGTGTTTAGAGATCCCTATCAATGATCGTTAATTACTCGTATTGACCAGAATCCATATACCACTCAACAAATCAATCATCACAATATAAAAAAAAAATTATATTAACTAACAAATACGCGCTCGTATCTATTATTACACTCAAACTCATTCTAGAGTAATACTGACTCTATCTCTAATGAGTAACACCCAACAGAGCAGGGTTGTCGCCTAACCATATGCTCCGATACCACTTTGTCACATACCGAAATTTTCGACTTTCGAAAATTCAACATCGATACTCACTTTATCGACTGCCGAGCAATCGAGTGCCGGAAACTCCAATAGTGAGGGTTTAAGAAAAAGAAATAGAAGAAAAGATAGAAGAAAAAGAGAAGAAGAAGAGAAGAACAACACAGAACAATTTCAGAACAGAAAACAATATCAGAATCTTACACATCGCAGCGGAACAATATATAATAGATAATTGAATAATCTTTAAAACAAAGAACTATATCATTTTATACATACATCAATCATCAGAGTCAATATACAACTCAATACATCAATGGACAGTTATATAACTTGTCCTCATACAGAATACACAGCGGAATAAATACTATCAGATACAAATACTACGTCTCGTCATCCAGCTTATCTCCAAAGCTCCAGAATATCCTGAATAATATAACTCTAGGCTGCCCGTGTGAAAATTGGTGGGCACCCAGAGTTTAGAAGGGAACAATAAACTCCGAGTCAGTCATGGTGACTGGTGTGAGATCGTAAAACATTTTATCTTTTACAAAGAAAATAAAACAAATTCGCAATGCTTTTGGAAAATGAAACTACCATAAGACCTCCCGCCACACACACAATGCAAACGCAGAATTGGAGGAGATTTCTTCTTATGATAGTCAAAGATGCTTACTACGCAAAATCAAATCATTTTTGATATTATTATTAGTGCATAGTGTAGAAATCATTTCGAAAGTATAATATTAATCTTAGCCAGCATAGACATTTCGAACTATGCCTACTATAGCTACCATCCAAACAGTGGGGCGCCACCATAAGTGAATGATAGGTTCTACAACTAAAACCGTACAAGTCACGTATTGTTTCTTTGGATTTCCAACAAATGGTCAGGCTAAGGAACTTCCTTTTCCACGATGGGTACGTCCCTGGAATAGACGACCCGAGAATCTAACGTTACGGTTAGATCTCTGCCAACACAAGGCCGGGTTACCTCTGCAAAAGTAGGTAACTACTGACACGCGTATGCCATCCCCCGATCGTCACCGATCTTCCCGAGGATCCCCGATTCCAACAAACCACATAGAAAAAATAATGCAGTAACCACAGAGGTTAAGTATCTGGGCTCCATACCATGATACCACCTTTATCCAGAAGGAATGACATACACTAAGGGGCGCTACTCCCTAGAACCTTGCTGCATCCTTCCTGTTTCGACCATTTCCGGGGTGTGAGGCTCGACGAAGTCTCGTCCACAAAGCTACGCTTTCTCAAAAAGCCCTGCTTCGGGTCAAACAAAAATGATCAACCTATGATCACAAAGATATAAGATCAAACAAATGATCATATCATAAATGATCATATCACAAATGATCAAACACTGATCATTTCACAGCAACACTCAGTATGCCACGTTACCAAATTGGGATATATCGCTGATAAATTTCAACTACATAACCTCTGAGCTCGTACGTCTCAGAGAAGGGTGTTAAGCTAAGAGAATAAATTCTCCGCCACCAACAGAAATGTATTTGAAAGAAATCAGCTTTATATCTCAAATTGTAACGTCAGACACACAATCCATATAAGTCTGTTCCGGGATCGAACAGAACCGAAGGCACTTCTCACGAAGCCCTTGCAAATCCGGATAATTTTCAATCACGTCAGGACTTCCCGTCACTAAGGGTGATAAAACCTCTAAATCGGAGATCAACCGATGTAGAGTAACTCGACGGTAATCCTTCTGTTTTCAAAAATATCCGGTCTTCAACACCGGTCTTCAAATGCGATTCATAACGACGTATCACATATTCGGAATGGGTTATACGACCCCATGGTCCTTTCCCGGCTAACCCGAATAGTGAGCGCTTATTTAAAAATAAGTGTGGCATTCAAATTCATCCAATTCACAACAAATACCTATCTAAAGGTAATTATTGATAGTCGGTTATTTAACTATCAATAAAGATGCGCAACATCATCAGATTCCAAATAATTTTCCCAAATTATTTATTCTTCAAAAATATCTTTATAAGATATAAAATTTCCACACTTAACCATTTGAAAACAATTTCAAATATTCACTTTTCAATTTATCTTTAAAAGATAAAAACTCAAACAGTTCATTTCACATTGGAAAAGCATTTCCATACTTATTTAAAAAAATAAGTAATTCACAAATCATTTATTTTCAACATTTAGAAAATATTCGATATACTTAAAATCAAAATTAAGTATATGTCTCATTCTTTAAGGAAATCATTCTTAAATCACATTTATTTGAGTCAAAACGAATGTTACGTAAAACATCGTTACGACGACTCAAAAATCACTAGTATAGGGATTCGAAATTTAGATAGATATGTAAATCCCAATACTATATAAAAACATTTCCTTTCGGAAATCATTTACTATAACAACAGTGTTATAGTCCACCATTTCCTTATTTCTCGAAAACGTCTATTTCAACAATGAATGTTGAAATCTATGTATTCGATACTTAACACGTTTTAAAACATCTTTTAAAACAATTAACTTCATTTATAATATCACTTTCCCAAACATAACCATTTTTACTTAAAAATATATTCACTGTCCAAAATCGTGAATATACTTCATTTAACCCAATTCCAATCATTTCTACACATTTTCATTTCAATAGGAATTCGCTATCCAAAATCGCGAATATATCTTCTTTAATGTCCTTCTATATTTAATTTATCAAATCCAATTGATTTCGAATTTATAAAACAACGTTTATAAATTCTATTTTCTATTCTATAACAACTTCAATTTTATAAATTTCCTTTAATGACCCATTCAATTTTATAACTCAACGTATACATCAAAAATCCATATTATAAGTTAAATACCTATAATTTATTTATTTTAAAAGAAATCGTTCTTTTAAACTTTACAAACTGTAAATAAACCCATTTTAACATCATTTCCATTTTTAAATCCACATTCCCAAATATTCATTTCTAAATTAATTTCCCATCCCAAATCATTTTATATTGATTTTTTCTAAACTTGTTTCAATTTGCCAATTAAATTTATAATTGGACTTCCAACTTATTTCATTTTAAACAAATTCCTCTTAAAGAAAATAAATCCCTTTTATCTTTTTCCAACTATTTAGAAATCCAAATTTTAATTAAATTCTTCAATTTTAAAATCACTATTATACGAAATTCATTTATTTAACGTTTTCACTTGATTCTGGAATTAATTCGATAAGAATATAAAAATTAACTTTTTATACTTTAAAATTCCTTTCTTCGAATTTATTCAATTTCTAAAATTGATTCACTTAAAAATTTCTACTTGAATTTAAAAAATTCAATTTCGTTTATTTTTGGAATCCAATGATGTCAAACATCCATTCAGCTAAATTTTAGCTTTCAACAATTTCCAGACATCAATTCAATAACATCAATAATCATTCACAGATTATCACATCATAGTAGAAATAAATTCAATCAATGTGAGGGGTCCAGTTGGATCCCTCCAACCTGTTTCCCTGCATCCAAAGACGTTAGCACAATACCATTCCACTTCGAGGTGGAATATCGCGGTATATGGGTTTTTATAAAAATCCGCTTACTAACGGCGCAATAGGGTCTCATCCGCTATACGAGGCGGGAAATCAATCAATCCAATATATACATATGCCAATATGTATATACTGCTATATATATAGATATATCCTATCATATCTAATAGCACATTCAAACAAATCAAACAAATCAATAACTGAAAATATTCCACATTCAATTTGAGTGAGAAAATCTCACCTTAGCTTTTTATTTGCCATCCATTTCCATTTTGACCATTTCTGCTTGATTTTTAACCTTGTATAAATAATTATACAATTCTATTAATATCTGAAATAATTGGATAAATCAATTTTCATCAAATAGATATTATTTTGTCCAGTTAATTTAATTCCAAACAAATTTCCTTTTAAAAAAAATCTAGTATATAAAATTTCTATTTCTTTCCTATATTTATACTTATATATATATTAAAATTAAATTAAGAACTTAAAATTCAAAATCGCTTAATCATTAAATAACTTAATTAATTCATGGTTTAAATTTTCTAACTCAAAATTTTCTTTGAATAATTTATTTTTCTGTCTCCAGGTCTCTGTACATTCCTTATATTTTCTGTTAAAACGATATTTCTATTCTTCCCTGTTAAATCTATATGTATTTGAAATAAATTAAAAATACAATTTACCTTACTGGAAAAATGCAGGCGACTCCACCTCGCTCGATCAGAGCCTACTCAACATCTGCTCGAGTTCCAGGTAAAACGCAGCCCTCAATGTCTTCGCGTTCACGCTTCACCATCACCATTCGCGAAATCGAGACCACCATCCTCACAAACAATCGCGTCTGACCCCTTTGCTGCCTTCGACCCAAAATCGACCACCCTCATCTCGAACACCCACGTGAAACCCTCTCCGCAGCTACCACCAGCCACTGTCGAAGACCACAGCGATCGAAACCCTAGATCTCGACTTCGACATCGACAGTCTACCGCCTCCCTTCTGGCCTCGCGATGCCCTCCGCAATCCCTCGAACCCACACGCGCGACATACGAACTGCTTCCTACACCCCCCCCCCCCGTCCTCGATTTATTCGTCGCCTCGCGATTTTAATCGCGTGTTCGAACACGTGAATCTCCCTCCCTTTCTTTTTTTTTTTAGAGAAACGAATGAAAGGAATTGAGGAAAAATGTCGTTTTGTTCGAATAGAAGAAGGAGGATTAGAGATAGGCACACGATCGAGTAAGCGGCCATTATACTGAGTTTTGTTATATTTTTCATTTTTGATTTCTGGGCGAAAGAAGAAGTGTCGTGATTCATAAAAAGATGGATTTGATTATAGCTTCTAAGGGAAGACAACGAACACGTGATCAAGTTGAGGGGAAGTCGGCTGAGATGAAAAAGATTTGACAGATGAAATGATAAACGATATTTTAATTTAAAACGATTAATTATTTCTAGGCGTTTGTACACCGTACGCTCACAAACGCCTCTGAACGCTACGAAAATTGAAACCGGGTAATAATTCAATATTACGGACCCAATGGAACTGGTTTCGTCGAATTCCGAGAATGTGTGAAAAATGACTATTTTTGAATATCGATTCGAACAATTTAATTTCAAAACTGAACAGAACAGTTCGAAAATAAATTCTGAAGCTTCTATCATCTTCAGTATTATCAATACGAATTTTAAAAGCCTTCGAAATATTTTTCTTCAACTTTAAATTGAATATTCAAATTTTTATTCAACTTCAATCGATTAAATTTTATAATTTAATCGTCAAATTCAAAGTTATATTCGGATTCAAATTAAATCATCGTTCAAATATTTAAAATTAATTAAATATTTTCAATTTAATTTGTTCAAAATTCTGGGTCGTTACACACGTGCTTCTAATATTATGGATACCATTAACATTACCGTATTTTGTCACCTGAAGTTAACACTATAGATGACTACAACATCTATAGCGCTTAGCTTCGGGCCTCAAGATAAGGGATGTTGCAACTTGGTATCGGAGAATAGGTTTATGAAAAACTTAAAAGAGATTTTAAACTTAAAATGGTTCTGAAAACATAATCCTAAAGAATTAGAGAAAAGGTTGGGGTATGGGATAACGCTATAGTAACGTACTTGTATTTTCTATATATATATATATAAGTATATGCTTTATCTGTATTTTCTCATCTCTCTTAGGCTATTCTTCTGTATCTTACAAAGCCTCGAATGTAGATTTTAAGGACGTAAGATATAGATGCTAAGAGTAGAAGAGTTAACATTGGTGGAGGAAGCACCACAACCAATGGGAATGCCAGACCTAATACTAGAAGGAATCCAGGTCGGGCACAAGCTGCTAATGTGGGTGCTGGAGTGCCGCAAGATGATATGCGAGCTTTGTATCAGTTCTTCGTTAACATGATGTAGGCTAGAGTTGTTGTGGGTTTAGTCGGAGGAAATCGGGGAGCTCCGGTGGTCAATAACTATGAGTACTAAGCATAGATTATGCCAGACTTGGAGGAAAGCCGTTTATCGGGACCAAGGATGCAATTGAAGTGGAGAATTAGTTACTTCGTTATGAAAGGATCTTTGTTGATTTAGGGCTTAATGATGAGCAAAAGAGGAGGCTTGCTTCTAGGCAGTTGCAAGGAGCCGCACTGTACTAGTGGAATAGTGTTACTGTTGGAGTTAATGAGGAGACCATGACTTGGGCTGAATTTAGAAGGAGGTTTTAGGAAAGATTCATGTTAGAGATTGCTAAGTCAACTCTGCTCAGGAAGTTTATGGAGTTGGAGCAGGGAGACATGACAGTGCTTGAATATACAACCAGATTTGAGGAGCTGTCAAGATACGGATATGCTACGGTTGATACAATTATCAAAAGGAATGAGAAGTTCATCCGCGGACTGAAACCTGAACTAGCTAAAGTACCTCTACCACATATCAGGGATCCGTGTGATGTACTTGTTTAGATAGCTTTAAGGCGGGAGGAGATGCTTGCTTTTCATGATGGTAACAAAGCAGGGGAATCTCAAAGTGGGCGAAACCAGAAAGGCACTTAGAAAGGAGGAGCAGCCAAGAAAAAGAAGGCTGATGTAGTTTGCTGCAAGTGCGACAAGAAGGGACATTATGCTCACGAGTGTTGGACAAGCAAAGGAAAGAAAGCTGCTGACAAGAAAGAAGTGAGGTGATTTAACTGTGATCCGATTGGACATTATAAGAACTAGTGCGAGGAACCAACCAAGGATGGAAAAGGCAAGATGTTTGCATTGGAACCAGCTACCTCAAGACCAACAGCTAAGGGGAAAGGAAAAGCTATGTTGGGAGGTACGCTTCTGATTCGTAGTGTATCAGTTAGAGTTCTATTTGATACCGGTGCATCGCATTCTTTTATGTCTCATAGCTTAACCTAGAACCCTCATATCTAGTTATTTCCTTAAGGGTTGTGAATCCGGTAGGAGGGTATGCGACTCTTGGGATGAGATGTAACCACTTAGAGTTTGAATTGTTAGGTCATATATTTGCTTACAGTTTGCATGTATTCGATTTCATAGGGTTCGGAATTATTTTGAGTATGGATTGGTTAAGTAAGTATGAAGCTAGGATATTTTTTCATGATAGGAAAATATCACTTAGACACCCTAGTTGTAGTGACCGGATTATATACTCCGTAGAAAACCCTAGTTTGCGGTAAACGCTTTGTTGGGTGTCATGGAGGAAGAAGCTGAGTTGAACCGAGTTTTTGTTATTAGAGAATTTATAGACGTCTTGAGCCCATAATAGGACTACCGTCGAAACAAGCCATTGAGTTTCAGATAGATTTAGTACCCGAAGAAGAACCAGTGAGTAGACAGCCAAGTAGGATGACACCTACTGAGGTGAAGGAGCTAAAGGTGCAGTTGGTGGATTTAGAAAGTAAGAACTTTATCAGACCAAGTATTTCGCCCTAGGGAGCAACATTAGTGTTTGCAAAGAAACTAGACGGATTGTTAAGATTGTGTATCGATTATCGTAAGTTGAATGAGAAGACGATAAGAAATCGATATCTGTTACCTAGAATTGATGATTTGTTCGACCGGTTGAATGGAGCCAGAGTATTTTCCCACTTGTATTTGGCAACATGGTTCCATCAGCTTAGAGTAGCAGAGGATAGTATTCCTTTGATGATGTTTAGAACAAGATATGGATCGCATAAATGGTTGGTGATGCCATTCAGACTAACTAACGCGCCAGCATTTTTCATGGATTTGATGAACAGAATCTTCCAGGAGCATCTGGAAAGATTCGTGTTAGTGTTCATAGACAACATTTTGATATACCTAATGATGAAAGAGAGCATGAAGTTCATCTTAGAGTGGTGCTTCAGACGTTGAGGCAGCATCAACTGAAAGCGAAATTTTCGAAGTGTCATTTCTTGAAGAAGGAAGTAAAATTTCTTGGTCATGTAGTCTTAGAGAAAGGGTTGTCCGTAGATCTAGCTAAGATCGAGGCGGCGAATAATTGAAAGAGACCCAAGATAATGACTGAGATTAAGAGTTTTCTTGGACTATATCGGAGATTCATTAAGGATTTTTTGTGGATAGCGGCATTGATGACTACTAAGCTAACTTGGAAAGATGTGATGTTTGTCTGGACTGATAAGTGTGAGGAGGCATTCCAGAAATTGAAATACTTATTGACTAATGCACCTGTGTTAGTTATTCTAGAGGGAAATTAGGACTTAGTGGTGTACACGGATGCATGTGGTACAGGGTTAGGAGTTGTGTTAATGCAAAGAGGTAAAGTGATTGCCTACGCTTCGCGACAGCTTAGACCGCATGAAGTTAGATATCCAACTCATGATTTGAATTTGTTGCAGTAATTTTCGCATTAAAGGTATGGAGACATTGCCTTTTGGGAGAAAGATTCGAGCTGTGGGAAACATTAGGAAGGAATTTCTTGGAGAATTCCATGGTTCAAAGTTCACTATTCATCCTAAAGGAACTAAGATGTATCAGTATATGAAAAGGAGTTTCTCTGGGAAGGTATGAAGAGAGATGTGGGCTTATGGGTGAAGCAGTGTTTGAACTGTCAACAGGTAAAAGCTGAACAACAGAAACCATGTGGGTTACTTCAGCCTTTGGATGTTCTAGTTTGGAAATGGGATTCTATCTTAATGGATTTTAGAGACGGGTTGCCAAAGTCAAATTAAGGAAATGAAAGTATATGGTTCATAGTGGATAGGTTGACCAAGAGTGCCCATTTCATTCCAGTTAAGTCAACCAGGATGGCACCTGCTTCTGGCTAAATTATTAATGAAGAATATAGTTTGACTGCATGGAATGCCTAGTAGTATAGTAAGTGACAAAGATTCCTTATTCACTAGAGAATTCTGGAAGAGCCTACAGGAGACTTTAGGTACCAAGCTCAAGATCAGACTAGTATAGGGATGACATCGTTTGAAGGTTTGTATGGAAGGCCATGCAAATCTCTCATTTATTGGTTAGAGATCGGGGATAGGTTAATTATTGGTTAAGATTTGGTTATAGAAGCTATAGAAAAGATTGTGTTAATTCGAGCTAGAATGAACGAAGCTCGGTCTAGGCAGAAGAGTTATCCTGATAGGAGACAGAAAGACTTAGAGTTCTCAGTCAGAGATCGTGTTTTCCTCAAGATATCACCAATGAAAGGTGTAATCTGATTTGGAAAATCAGGAAAACTAGCACCGAGATTCATTGGACCATTTCCTATTATAGAGAGGATTGGGAAACTCATATATATAGTAGAGTTACCAAATAGTTTGACAAGAGTCCACAATGTTTTTCATATTTCACATCTAAGGAAGTGTATTCGAGATCCAGAAACTACTATTGCACCAACTGTGTCAAATGATTTAGTAGTGTAACCGGATATGACCATAGTTAGAAAACCAGTTTGTATAGTTGCCACGGATGAGAAGAGATTAAGAAACAAGATGGTCAGATTAGTCAAAGTCCAATGGAGTGATGACGAGAGAAATTGTACTTGGGAAACTGAGAGCAGGATTAGAGATACTTATCCTAACTTGTTTCATGGTATGTTTTACCTATATGTTTAATTATTGCGAGTACCTTATCATAATTTTAAGGATGAAATTCTTTAAGGAGGGGAGTCTGTAATGACCCTAATTTTGACTAAAATTATTTAGGACGTTTAATTAGATAAATTAAATGGAATAATGTAGATTGTTAAGGGACTGAGATTTGTTAATCAAAAGGAGGGTCGTGCCTTAATTAATTATAAGAAAAGGAGAATTAAAACGAAGAAAGTAGGAGGAATATGATAAGGGTAAAATAGGAATAGTTTCCATTCTTATACTCTAAACCCATCTTACCTTCATTTCTTACTCATTTCAACATTTACAAACAAAACCAAAACACTTATAAGCTTGGTCGGCCACCATTAAGAGAAATCAAAAGGAAGATAAGCTAGGAAACAAGTAGAATGCTTGAAGGGATTAATCAAAGGACAAATCTCAACCTTCTTAACATCAAGCTAAGATGAATAATTTGATTTACATCGCACTTTTGTTGATAATTTCAGTTTCAAGGTTTGACCCAAATAAATTATGCAAAAAAAATATGCCATGTTATGTTTGTTTGAAAGGATATATGCTTGTTGATGATTGATGGTGTTCCATATAGATTTTATAATAAGTTTAGATTGGAAAACCTATTAAATGACATTCAAATAACTTGCGTTTTTTATATATGATCGAAAAACATTTTTTTAGAAGTGGGTTTCAAGTTTCATAATTTTCTAAGCAATTGTGGGTTTATTATGAATTTTCTATGAAAGAAATTAGCTAATATAGGATTTAAATTAATTACGATAATTATAAATTGCTTCTGGGTCTGAAATTTAAATATGTTAGAAAACATATTATAAGCGAATTATGGTAATTTTTGGAGAATTTTCCTAAGTATTTTACTATGATAATAATATTATTTAAGCTGACTTAAATGTTTTATATGTTTATTCAAGGAAAAGGGCTTATTTGTTAAAACATTTTAAATTGATACTTTCTGAGTTCGGTAGCACTTTTAGAAAAAGATTTTCTATAAAGAAATGGTAACCAATTATGTTTTGACAAATAAGGTAAGTTAGGTTACAAGAAATTACTTTTAAAAGCTAAAAATCAGTTTTGCTTAGAATTAATACTTTGCCCTTCCATATATTAGCTTTCGACACCATATCTCTGCTAACCCATTCAAAACCAAA
This sequence comes from Allium fistulosum, assembly GCA_030737815.1. NCBI lineage: Eukaryota > Viridiplantae > Streptophyta > Magnoliopsida > Asparagales > Amaryllidaceae > Allium > Allium fistulosum. The sequence continues at coordinate 974,921,406 of CM060901.1, forward strand.
GCACATGGTACCAAGCAATTGATATGTAGTGCATTGGAGAAAGGCGGAAGGTACAGTGTCAAAACCTTGTGTTCGAAGTGGTAGAAGCTATTCTTTTTAACTTTGAACTACTTTTGTTTATAAATGATGCTTTCGAAGGGGTTGGAGTTAGCTTTCGACCTAATCAACTTGCCTTTGTTCATATAAAGGAGCTTTCGAATGAGTTGTCGCGTATTTATGATTAAAAAGGAAGCCTTTGAAGGGATAGTCGCTAAACTTATTCAACCCTAGTTGTTGCATTCATACCTTTCGAATCAATGCATTCGAAAGGGCGCTTTTGCCTTTTTCTTTGAAGCTGCCTTCTCAATGTTTTCGAAAGGGTCACATAGCCATTTTTAAATGGTTTCGAAAGCAATGGTCTCGAAAGAGTTGGTTTCGAAACTATCCTCTTTCTTTTATTTAGGATAAATGTTTTTGAAAGTAATGTTTTTGCCCTAGTTCTTTATGACCCTTAGTTATATTAAAGGTTAAACCTAATGGTTTCGAAAGGAATAATTATTAAAGATTTCGAAGCAATGTTTCCATGATTCTTCATTTGAATGCAATGCTTTCGAAAGGTATATAATATGTGTTTCGAAGGGGAGATCCCCAATGTTTTCGAACGGTTTACTATGATATTTGAATGAAGGGTTTTCAATGATTTCGAAAGTCAAGTTTAGATGGCTTTAAAAGAGGATGTCTAAGGTTTTAGTAAAGCTTTCGAAAGGATTGTTCTCAATGATTTCGAATGGCATTGTTTAAGTTTTTTAAACAAGGGTTTCGAAGGTTTTACCTTGATTTCATGGCCTAAAATCTTTTAAGTTAAAAAGAGTTTTAACTTACTTTGAAGGGACAGATAATCCCATTGATAACACTATTTTGTGTAAAGTAAATACCATGGCGTAAGTGTTTTCAGTAAAGCAAAGTATATGGTTTCCTTGTTTTATAAAGGTATGATTTCAGAGGTAAATCATTTGTAAAGACTATTTACAGGGAAACGAAATTTAAACAGGGTAGTTAACCCTAAGACAGGAAATGAAACATGGATAGAATAGTTAAGCCTAAGTTTATGACTCAGATATTAGGAGACCAGATGGGACAAGTGTAGGGTCACGTCTTGTACTTTAGCTATTAGCCCCTAGCTAAAATAAGACCTAAATTCAAGTATGTAGGGCTTTGTCACAGGTGGGACTAAAATGAGGTTATACACAGAAAGGAATATATAGAGTAAAGATAGGTTATTGGTGAGCCCGTAAAACCATTAGGCTCAGTTGACCCTAGAAAAAAACAAAGTTGAGGGCAGTCAGTCAGCATTGTGTCTAACAAAAGTTGGATTCTTGATTATGTCTGGTAGGCTCGAGTCAGTCAATGGTTAATAGTTTGCCAAATAAAACTATAGTGTAGACAAATAGTCCATTGATTTCATGATTTTTATGCATATTTGTATTTGCTATTATTGTTATAATCAGTTTATTGCAGGACTTTGATTTGCACAAGATATGCTTTTAAAGGGATTTTAGTTAGGGGAAACACGTTCCGCTTAGCAGCATAGTCTCAATTAATATCAGTAAATCGAGATGTAATAGTATTATTCACACCCGGCTTTATTTCTGACTCGAAGTTTAAGTTTTCTCCTTAGACTCTCGGGTGCTCAAAATTTAATTTGAGTAGATTGAGAGTTAAAGTTTTTTAGGTTTAGTAGGCTGGACAAATAAGCTTCTGAAGATGTGCAGGAGGAAAAGTTAGCTATGTAGAAGCTCTTTAGTTTTATTTCCATGGGATATATTTATGATTGATATGTTTATCTAGTATTCTGATCATCCAAGGGGGCATCTTCATATGTCGCTCTTGGCGTAATTTTTAATAATTATATTTGATCAACAACTGGGACTAGTTTTGGGACTATGTAACTGAATATGAAATATGGATTTGAAATATAATAAGAAAAGTTGTTTTTGAAATCTGTGATTTTGTTTCATATTCATGTGCTTTTGCTATTCTGGATACCATTAATACTACTATATTTTGTTACCGGAAGTTAGTACTGTAGATGACTGCCGCATCTGTAGCGCTTAGCTTCGGGCCTCAAAATATGGGATGTTACAAGGGGTTTGGCATGGTAGGTGGTATCTCGGAAAGAGTCCATTTTGAGATTAGGTATTGAGTGGCTGAAGGGTCCGCCCTCAAAGTATTAAGTGGCTCAAAGAGATTCCATGCAATGTTAGCTAGATAGGCACCTAAGAGGAGTCGGCCTGGGGAATAGGTATTAAATGATAGGCTTAAATGCATAGAGTCTGCCTATTTTCAATAAAGAGTATCAAGTGACTTGGGTACTATCTCTCGCATTATTAGACATTAATAACGATGGTTATGGGTTATGAAATTGGAAAACTTGCTTCGGAGAATTGAAGGTATTAAGTGGTTGTTTGAGGGCCCACCTCTTTTTCTTATATGAAGTATCAAATGGTTTTAAATACACAAGACATGTTATTTTTTGAAATATACTACCCAAGTACTGAAATAGTAAGGCTCGAGGTTTTTATTCATCATGTTCTGACTCCCTCCTCATTACAACACCGGTTAGAGAAGGAGTTAATGATGCTTAAAGATGAGGAGAGTGGAACTTGTAGCGATTGTTATTTATCTATTCATGTTATTTTCTATTGTACCCATAAATGTAATTTTGAACAAGACATTGTAACAGTTATTATTGACATTATATTATGTTTTGTAACTTTTAACTTGATTTGAAACAAAATAGGTACTATTATTGTTATTATATTTTGTTCCTTCTGCTTTGCGTTTTGAAAGAATAGATAGATGGCACTGTATTGTTTTTCTTTTTACCAAACAATAGCCATCTTTGGAATGGGTCTAAGTTTTGATGGGCTTTCTGGGTTGGAATTTAGGCCTATTACAGGGTGGGTTGTTACACCTACTCCACCTATCTGTACTTCAACGGCTATAACTCAAGCATACGAGCTCCTAATGACTTAAAACTTGAACAGTAGTCTTTCGGGGACTTCGTTATCACCCCATATCAATCACATCCAGTTTGGGACAAAAGTTAAGGATCATCACTTGATCCCTAAGTACAACGATCCCTAAAACGGATCCTATAGCTTAGTCGCCATTCAATCAGCGTTTTCGATCATTCAAACATCACAAAATTATCATAATTATCCTACACTAACAAGCATAGAAGCAAACACATCAATATGAGTCATAAATCTAAAGTGCAGTATCCCTAGGAACACAAATTTACAAAACTAATCCAAATTACTTTATATTATTATATGTTGTTTAAAAGGTTTTAAAACGTGTTTTAGAGTTTAAAATCATTTAAAAATGACATTTAACATCTAATAGGAGTTAATTAGTGAGTAGAGGCTTAAAACCACTCTATTTCCTAAGCAGTCTTCTCCAGACTCTAAGCTCCAAGACTTCGAGTATGAACAGTAGCTCCAAGGGATTCCAATAGCCAATCTTCAAACTAAAGTGCAAATCTCGGTAATCTCCTCCTGATTTCTAATTTAGGCTGATTAAAGTAAGAGTTTGGGTAACTTTTAGGCTAAGAAGATGGTTAATGTGTGATTTTCTCTATTTTTGGAAAGTGTGAAAAGATTAGAGAGAATCCCATAGGCCCTAACCCTATGCTAATCTCAAAATAGGCCTTGGGCCATGCCACTGACCCACTAATTACCCAATAAGCTGTCTAAAATCAAGTAGAATTTCAAACAGCCATGTCTCCCTAACAATACATCCGTTTTTCTATTATGACTTCTCTATGGAAAGATAAACTATCATTTCGATCTAATGGAAGTTGTTTTAGATCTTAATTCGGCTATTATCAAAAGTTATAGGAAATATAACATTTTCAGGGTCAAAATGGTCACAAAGAAATCTGGCTAAAATCATACACATGGGAAATATCCCTAAGAGTCATTTTCCAAAATTTTAGAATTATACAACCACATATTATGTAACAACCCAGATTTTTTAAGTGTTGTTTAAATAAAATAAATAAAGATTTAAATGGGAGATTTAAATGAGAAAATTAATTTCTTAAATATTAAAATAGGAGAAATTAGAATTTAAGTGCATTGAAATTAGAATTTGAAATGAGAATTCTAAAAATATGTATAATATTGGAAAAGGAATATATGTAATTTATTGATGTTAATTTCTTGTTTTAAAAACTTATTAAACAAGAGATTAGAGCTTTTTAAATATGGCGTATGTGGAATTTGTAAACTAATCTATTTTGAAAAGGATATAGAGATTATATTTGTTTGGTAAATCTTTTCATTATTATAAAAATAGTGTTATGAGGTGATCAATTTGTAAGCAAACATTTTAAAGGATTTTGTTATTATTAATGGGGAATTAATTTTTTTATAACTTTAGATCTTAAAATTTATACGAAATAAATTATTGTGAATAATTTATAAATTTGGATATGTAGTCTTTGGGTATGTGTTAAGAAATCAGGTATGATTTAATAAATTAGCATTGGAAATAAATGCACATTAAATAAATAAGAATTGTGTATTTTATTTTAATGGGCTTAAATCAAATCCATATCCATTTCTAAGTGAATTAGAGAAGTACCCTTCTCATTTTTTTCTCACTTTCTAAATTATGTGCATTCTCAACATAAGAAAGAGAAGAAAACTAGGGTTGGCTTCTCTTTTCAATTTCAAGTAAAATCTACATCTTTTAATTAGAGAAATTCATAGTAAATCAATGGTTTTGCTGTTTATAAGAAGACAAATCAATTTCATAGAATTTCTAAGGATGGTGAGTGAAAACTCACAAATATTTCTATTATGAATTTATACACTGAATTCGTTGAGTTCGATGAATTTAATGTTGAATTGATTTCATTCTTGTGTGTTGTTTGAATCTTTGGCTACGTTATTTTCAGTTTGCTAAAACCCTTTTCATATGATCACTTGAATCATCGAATTGTAGTTGGATTTAGGTTTGCATGCTGCTAAAAATAACGCCTTAGAAGTTAGAAGCATTCATTGTCGGAAAACCCTCGCTAGTGGACTACCAAAAGGCACAGAAATCGTTGGGGCTTCACCAAGGCGATGCCATAGGTGGATCGGTCCTCATGGACTGGTGCATCGGTCATGCACCTGGGCAGAGCCAAGTTGATGTTGCGTGCCTCACATTCGCCCATTCGACCACTTGTTATGTTGCTTCGTTACCTTGCTTGTTTGCCTTAATGTTTGCTATGATTTTAGGGTCATTTTGAAGCTTGGTTGTGATGAAATACTAATGCATTTTTTGGTGTTTGAAATCAACTTTAATGATTGTGTTCGCAAGGAAACTTGCTCTATGTTTTCTTGCCAAATACACAATTTAATTGCACATATTTGCAAAGTTAATTATAAAGGAAATTCATTTGGAAGTAAAATTGATTTCTATATATATATGGAAAATATGTGTATTTTGGACATGAATTATACTAGAAAATATATTATACGTATATACACTTTTAAATGTTAAAGTGGAATGTGAAGAAGTTTTCTATTTGTATAGATATGAATTAAATTATGTTCTCTATTATATATATTTTAAATCTTTTTAATTAATATTTTAAATTAGCTTTCAAAGTAAAACTATTTTATTATAAAAATACACTATCTTACTTGGATAAGAAATTGAATTAAACGGTCTAGTAAAATAAGTGGTATGAAATGCTTGCGTTTATTTTACTAGTTAATTCATGGAATTATTCAAGTAAATATTTATTTGTACGAACATAATTTACTAGCTTTTAGTAATCATTTGAGCATCATCAAGTGGTTATGGGACATTAGTCTGCACTCTTATAATTACTAATCGAAAGTGGATGACAATTATTTATAGAGTCTTTAGACTCAGCCTTGGAAGATCTATTTAGGTGGATTAAATGGGTTTTCGAGCCCGCCCTGTGATGCTTGTTTTCTATCGAGTTATAATTTGCGAAGTGCAGCCTCTTGTGGTTGCGGCGAAGTGCGTGAATATTATGTCGACTTGTGAAGTACAAGTCTATTGCTTGCATATATGGATGTAATTATATATGCTCTTATTGTAGTGGTTGCTTTGACTTTGATGAATGTTGTAAATGAGCATTAACTTAACTATAAAATCGTAAATCACTAAATGAAGTATTATTATGTTAGTGAAGTACATTTATAGATATTACCCTTGGCATTTATGTAAGTTATTATTATCAGTATCTCGCCTTTTGTGATAATTAAAGATAGTCTCACCTGGGTGTTATTTAATGCTTGGGTCAGACCGAGGCTTAATAGGTACAGGGACTTGGTGGCTTTGGATGTAAGCTAGCTTAAGGAGTTTTATTTGTTTTTATTATTATTTTTGATGTACCATTTGGGTCTAGTGTATATGCTTGTATATGTTGTAGTCTTTTGTGGTCATGTATATTTGAGACCTATCAGTGTTTGTAGATGTATATGTATAAAATGTGAGTCTAGTATTTCCTTTTGTAGACTCATACTTTAAGAGATATTGATGTATATTATTTCCGTTGTGAGGTTCAACTCTGTGTTGTAGATTATATTGTGTATTGTATAGAATTAGATTAAAATTATGTATTATTGTTTTGTGCCTGGATCGGATATGTTGAATTACCACTTGTCAGAAAAGAAAAATATAGTCACATTATTCGACGTATTTGATACACGCCCAAAGCAGTTTTACGGATGGTTGCTTCTAAACAGCCCTATTCTCTGCACTAACAGACAGTATTACCCAATCATACCCTTTGTTAGTGTGGGTCTTGGGGTGGGGCATTACATATGAAAATATATATTCTACGATCCTCCGATATGTAGAATACAAGTCGTTACAAAGTCGATGGTCGAAGCTTTAGAGCACAAATCCCCAAAATGGCGTATGGTCGTGTGCTTCTAGGAGGAGGTGAGGCCTTGGTGTGAGCTAGGATGATGATAGGAGGCATTGTGCTAGTGATTTGGGTGGTAACAAGAAGTAGTACTTGTTCCAAGGTCTAAGTTGCATTTAAAAATGAGATATCTCACTTTAAATTAGTTCTAAAAATGAGTAACATGTTGTAATAATTTTATAGTTGCTCAATTTAGTTGTTTGCATGTGATATTGTACTTGACATTGTTGTTGATTCCCGCTTAGAAGTGGATGTCATAAACAACCATTGTGTTGTAGGGGACAAAAGCAAAGAAAAATGGAAGTGAAAGTGTCTTCTTAGCGACCAGGTCGCTTTGGAAGCGCTTCGAAGAATAAATTTTTTATAGAGGGATCCTAGAGAATTACTTACCTTATTGATTTTTATTTACATACATTCTTGTTTATGTAAATGTTTTTGTATGTGAAAAGTGAATGTTGTTTAGTTATAGTCGACAAACTTGTTGTTGGTTTTTGCAACATTGAAATCATGTGCTCTCTTTTAAATGGTTTACCACTTTGTTTTCTAAAAGTGTTTTGGAGTGGTTTCCAAACTTGACTTTTTATTAAAACATTTTTGGCAAAGGTATTTAAAGTGGTTTAAAATATAGAAAGAAATATGAATTAAAAGCTATTTGATTTACAAAACAAAGTTTGAAAAGTTACTATCCATATAGCGATAGTCGTTATGGATACACTTTGGAAATATATGATTTTTGTAAAGTAAAAGGAGGTTATCTATTTTATATATTTTGTAAATTCTTTTCAAATGTGTTTATAAATGTAGTATAAGTATTTAAAAAGGAGATTGTAGAATTAAATATATTTTTAAGAATTTATCTGAGTTATTTAAGCAAGAGGTTTAAATTTTGTAAATGAAACTGGTTAATTTCAAAAGTCAAGTTTTGTCTAAAGGCGATCATATTTAAGGGGATGTTTTAAATACAAGTTTCAAACTATGTTTTAAGGAGTTTTAAAAGTTATTTTAAAAAGAGGAAGGAAGCATGGACTACAACTCTGTTGTTGTAATAAATGTTTCCGAGAAAAAGAAAGAGATCGTGGATTATGACATTTTTGTTATAGTAAACGGATTCGGAAAATTGGAAAGGAAGTTTGATTTATAACACTTTGTTATTATCAAATAAGTTGTTTACTTTATAAAAAGGAAAGATGTTGCCTTTTTAAATAAAACTTTGGTTTAAATAAATGGTTTTGGAAATTATTATAATAATAAGTATATTCGAACTCTTGGATCATATGTTGTTATTCTAGGCTTCGAATTATGGAAATTTGTTTCTATTTTGAAAGTTAGAAGTGAATGTTGAGTCAAGGTTTGAGAGGTAATATTACCCAACTTGAATGACTACATTTCTAACTGATGAAAAGTAATAGTTTGAAATTGAAGACTAGTAATAAGTTTATGAAGTTGGTTTTCAGTTTGTTTTAGAAAGTTTTTGTTTTATGCAAAGGATTTCTTTATCGGTGCTATTAAGTAACATAAATATAATATGATAAGTAGTGCTAAAATTTTGACATGTTTATGGAAAGTAAGTCATCTTATATTTAGCACTAAAACCTGATGAGTAAACTTTCCACTATCTGTGGGATCTAGAAACGGAGTGCTATAACTAAGGCAAGGCCAGGTGCAATTAGTGCCCTGACTTACCTCACTTCTATTCTGGGCGAGGGATAGGAAGTCGAAATGTTGGAATTATGATAAGTATAAGAGGGTAATTTCTATAAATAGGTTATGATTAAGTATACGGAAGGTACTTCATCTTATACTCAACACTAAATTTCAAGGTATGGAAGCATATTTATATCCATGAGAGTTTAAGATTGTATGTCGAGGCAAGGGTAGTCCTCTAACTTATCTGGCTTTATTATTAATTAAGGGATAGTACAGGGTTCAAATCAAAAAGTCGTGACCAGTATATGATGTCTGATTTTCTATATGCAAACTATACTTAAGCCAGATGGTGGTTTGTCCACTATCGATAACTTGACCTATTTTGACTTTGGAAGTATATCAAAGCTTCGTGATTTCATATGGTTTGAGATTCCTTTGGGAGAACTCATTTCAATAAAACATCACTTGCTTTAATGGTGGGTATTCGAGATCTCATTGGGACCCTTATATCAGCCGCTTACGTCTGAAAGAACCGAGATTGAGTCGACCAAAAACTATTGATTGTTGGTTCGGAGAGACTAGGATCAAATAAGCATGAGTTAATCGAAAACCACTTTGAACTGGCATAAGCGTTCTAATATGGGACATCTTGAAGATAGTGGAATCGAAGATGGAGTACTTTTAAGTGCAAGGACTACTTGCTCCTAATCCTATGGGTAGTTCCAAAAAGGATGTAGTAGAGGTGGTGCCTTCAATCGGTTCATATCCTAAACAACTTGTATGGATGAATATTGGCATTGCATTATTGCCTAGAGGGCAATGTTAGCATTCCAAGAGAGATTTGCTGAGGGGAAAAGTTAATCAAGGCCTCACAAGCCTCATAACTCGGTAATGACTAGAATCAGGGGATATGCACTTTTACACAATAATTTAAACCAAGTCAAATTATGAATATTCGAAAGGAAAGTTTCTTGGCCTGTAATTCCAAGGCACATTATTTGGTTTCCACTGAGAGCTTAGGTGTCGGGCTCAATATCCAAGAGCATAAGATTCGAAGCAAGAGTAAAGACGTCAATGAAGATCAAGATCATTGTCCAATTAAGACAACAAACTCAGCCGAGAGCAGCAACTACCAAGACCAAAGATATTTCAACAAGTATCAACAATCAATGGCTTGGATAGCCCTAGACCGAGATCAACAGCAAAGATAAACTAAAGGAATTAAAGGAGCTGTATATAAAAGCGCCAGGGCAGCAATCCACGTCAAAGCACTTTCAATCAGATGATGAAAAGTGTTTAAATCAAAACTGCACATGACAAGCCAAGTTATATCCAAGATGAAGGCTCTCCACCAATGGTGTTACGACATATTGGCTATAAACAGGTGGCAATTCCAAGGCACAAGGGATCTTTTGGCATAAAAAAATTGAAATAAAATCATAAGTGTACTTTCCGATATTAGAGCTTTACTCAAAAACTTATTAATGGTGGAAATGCCAAAACTCAATGTAAATAGCCTCTCGGCTATATAAGATTGACTAAATAAGGAAAGGACAATGGACGTAGGGACTTTTGGCCGAACCCTATAAAAGTCTCGGTGTTCTTTACTTTCTACACTTCGCCTTCTTTACATATATTATTAATACTTTATGGTTTAGCATCATGAATTCAAGATTTAGCTACGACACATCTTGATGATCTCTTCGCTGAGTCCAATATTCCATTCGACTTCAAGAGACATGCCTTCAGACTTCGAGTGTTGGTGTTGATGAAATCCTGCACTAATATTTTTGGCGCTAGAAGGAGGACTCGAACCTCCATCATTTGTCCCCTTTTAGAAAATCCAATAATATCATCCCTCCAACTATGATTAACTTTGAGAGTGAGAAGCTATCTCCAGAGTTTCCCCTCAACCTCTGCATTCAACTCATTGAAGAAGACAACAACGAGAGATTGGTTACCCTCGTTTTGGAGAAAGAATGGTAAATGATATGATTCTGTTTATGAACTTCAAGCTCTCCAGATCAGGCATCTTTCAAAACATCTCCAATAATCACTCCATGAGTCAGCCTAGATCCAAAAAATTGTTAAGGCCATGAATAGTGAGGTTAGGGTTCTTTCCATTGAATTGTTGAAATATAAAGGCCCGGTTCCTTCCAATAAGAGAGCCCAACCGATTACCTTAGATGATGGGTTTTGGATTAAGCTAAAGCATGATCAAGACCTTATCCTGCTCAATCAAAGCTTGTCTTAGATCTACATGGAAACTCGTGATGACCTCTCTTACCTCGACTACCCCCTTTAAAGAAAGAAAATTCGAAAAGTTAGAAATATTGCGCTTACCACTTGATGAATGGATATGAAATGGACAAATGTTGAAAGCTCTCTTACACGATCGAAATTCATACAAAAAAGGAAGTTAACTAAATTCATTGAGCATTAGATTAAATAACATGTTTTAGAATTATTCATTTTGTATTGTTTTTTCGATTTCAGGAGAAATCCATGTAACCCTTGTAAAATGAATGCATGTGTTTCTTTCCATAAAGATAAAGTTGCAAGAAGAAGTCTTTTCATAAATCAAATTCCCACAGACAAAATAAAGGACCCTGGTTCCATTAAAGTGCTTATCTTGGTTATAACTTCAAAAGTTTCAATCCAAAAGGGAAGGGCACCTCATAGTTTTGGATCTGCGGAAGTTTAATCGGTTGGGCTTGCTACATCCATCTTTAGCATAACCCAATCCTAGGTTCCTACTCTAAGAGAATATTCAAGTCTAAGTATTCACAGTCCATTTCGGTGTGTTTTATCTCCTTAAGAACTTTTGCATATCATACTTGCATTTAGGATTTAAGAACTGAAATTCCCTATTCATACTTCATTTAGGATTTAAGAACTAAAATTCCTCATTCATACTTGCATTTAGGATATAAGGACTGAAACTCCGCATTGATCTCATAAGATCAATGAAGAGTTTCATTTTTCTAATATATATATATATATGTATGTATGTATATATGTATGTATGTATGTATGAATAATAAAAATAATTCCTCAACAATCTTCTTTCTCAAACTCGAATCAATTTCCTATTGAACAATGTGATTTGAAAAAATATATGATTTCAAAAATCTTTACAAAATGTTTTAAAGGCATTCTTTTCAAAAGACCCATATTTCCCATTTTCCAAGTTATAACTAGATTTTCGTAAAACCATTAAATTAAAATGGATTTTGATGGCTGACACTAATCAAAAGTGGTTGTAGATGGCTGAAACTAGCCAAAAGTGGTTGTATATGGCCGACACCAGCCAAAAGTTGTTGTAGATGGTCGACGACAGCCATAAGTGGTTGTAGATTGTGATCCAACGATAAGTTGGTAGACCTCGCCACAAGAGCAACCCCATAGTGATGCGCAACAAAGTGTAAAGCCAATATCACCTGAGTTTAAAAAGACGTCGAAAAGTAGAATGCATGTTGATAGGGAATCATGGTCAATGGAATCATGCACTGGGTAGATCCCCATTTAAATTAGAATATTAGGTAGATTCCCAATAATAGTGAGCCATGGTCAAGTAGTACCAGGCATTGGGTAGATTCCCAGTTATATTAGAATATTGGATAGATTCCTAATAATAGCGAGCCATGGTTAAGTAGTACCATGCATTGGGTAGATTCTCAATTAGATTAGAATGTTAGGTAGATTCCCAATTAGATTAGATTGTTGGGTAGATTCCAAATTAGACTATAATATTGGGCATATTCCCAACTAGATTAGAGTGTGGGATAGATTCCCTATATTAGTGAGCCATGGTCAGTAGTACCATGCATTGGGTAGATTCCTAATTAGTTTAGAATGTTGGGCAGATTCCCAGTTAGATTAGAATGTTGGGTAGATACCCAATTAGATTAGAATGTTCGGTAGATTTCCAACTAGATTATAGCATGGGGTAGATTCTCAATGTAAGTGAGCCATGATCAAGAAGTGTCATACGTTGGGTAGATTCCTAGTTAGATAGGAAGTAGGTACATTCCCAATGTTAGTGAGTCACGAACAAGAATTGCCATGCATGGGTAGATTCCTAGTTAGGTAAAAAGTGGGTAGATTTCCAATGTTAGTGAGCCATGGACAAGAAGTGCCATGCATTAGGTAGATTCCTAATTATATAGGAAGTGAGTAGATTCCCGATATGGATAGAATGTTCAGGAAAAGCTCCTAAGTTAAGACATCAAGTAGATTCTTAGTAAATTGAAAAGAAGTAAAGGTGAAAATGGATTCAAAATAAGATGAAACTCTTAACTGTGATACTAGGTTGGCTCCGAACGAGAATCCAATCATATAATTTGGTTGGGTCTGAAACCTTATTTTAGTGGAAATATGCCAGGGGCAAAAGATACCCCATAGAAGGAAAGTCCTAAAAAGCATACTCAAGCAAAATGATAACATAAGAAGTGAAGTCAAAAGGAATAAAGTTTCTTTACATGTAGTTTATCTAAGAAAATGTTACAAGGGATAAGCCAAGACGAATGCCTAAAGAAATAGTATTACAAAGACTGGATTACAAAATCAAGAGCATTAAAGGATAAAGTATAAAAACAAAAGGAGGAGATCGATCCAAAGGGGCAAGCCAAGGTGGCAGGTCAGTGCTTTCTGAAACAACTTCAGTTTTATAGTCTCGGAAGGAATCCATTAGCTACACCATCCTTAGCCTCTTCTCCTCCATTTAAAAAAATGACAATGTTATCGCCCGAGGTTAGATATCAGTTCAGGGCTCACCCCTCTCCAAAGAAAAGCATCCATTAGTTTTTAGACCCAACTTTGACTCCAGGAAATCGATCTTAATCTCAAAGCCCTTAAGGGTGACTTATAGCTTTTGGAGTTTAGCTACCTTGTCCTCGTAAGGTTGGCAAAGAGAAGCATAGTCTCACTGAATCTTTGTGCAGTTCAAGCAGGATACTCCCTAAGAAACATTGACTTAAGATTAGTAGAGATAAAAGATGGTAACCAAAAATGAACTTCACATCGGCTACTCTAATTTAAAACATTTAGTGACAATCGCATCAAGTTGAATGAAAATTCAATTATAAGTAAGTCCTTAAGGAAGTTCCATTCAAGAATACATACAAGTCAAAAGCTACAGAAGTCATATTGTTACAAAGATAAGTCACGGTGTGTTTCCTTCGTCAAGTGTATTATCGGGAGTGTCATCTTATACCTCCTTGTCGGAAGAATTGACCCTTCCTTTTCCACTACCAAGGTTTAGGCTTCAGTAGCCTCGGTATCTTTCTCCTTCTGATGCTCCTCATACCTTTTAGCGAAATTGACCCCTACAGTGGCTGCATGGTTTCCAAGATCCTAGAGAAAAAGGCATGTTTTGATCCCAGTGCTGGGCATACGCATCAAATAAAACTTGGAAGGCTCGCCTGCTGGCCTCCTTCTCTTGTTCATCTCTAGCGATGTAACGTTCTTTGTCAATCACCCCTACCTTGGCTTTCTTCATCCTCTCATCCCTTTCCTTCAGGACTTTCTCAAGGATCTCAATCCTTTGATCCTCCTCTCTTGTAGTTCTACCCGATTCCTCAACTTGAGTAGTCAGCTCTTGAACCTTAGCCTTGAATTCCACGAATTCCTTTTTTGTCGCTTCGGCAGTAGTAGCCACAGTCTCCTGCATTTTCATCCACCCATGTCGAAAGGCAAAAATTACCACCACGGTCTGCGAAGAGAAAAACAGAGTAAGGACGCATGTTGAAATCATAATCTAACACAAGAATTTTTTACCTTGATACTCTCCCGGAGGCTATACTTGATTGCTTTTCGAAGTCCCGGGACAAAGGTTGGAAGTCTGGCATGTGTTTGGTAATGGCATGAAGAACACCTTGAAAGGCAGTTCTCGTAATTTCCATCACCTGCTTATTTTCTCAACAAGCAAATTTGAATCTCTTCTCTTGGAACTCTCACTTTAGAGGATTTAGAGACCTTTTGCATCTTTGAACCAATGGTGCCTTTGTAAGAAACCAATGACTTGGATCTTCTCTTGGCCCCTTTCCCTTTTCTGGGAAGCCAGCCTTCTTTGGAGAAGAAAACACTGCAACAAAAAAAGGAATGAGGTCAAAATCAAAGTTAAGACTAAGTTGCGCTAAGAGCCTAAAATAAACTGGTTCAAAGGTTCAAGAGTAAAACCCCTGGTTTCACTTTCTCCGGGATCAGACCCAGCTTCCCCTCCACTATCAATGACTACGGTAGAAGTTGTCTCGTACTTCTTAGAGGATGCGAGTTTAGCAAATATACCAGAAGGAGGTAGCAAACCTTGAGATTTTAGTCTGTCTTCAGCAAAAACTAGGTATTGGTATCGCTGTAAGAAAGGAATCTTCAAACTTCCTTATACCTATCCTTATATTAGTCAGTGATAGCTGGATCGCTACTCTTCTCGGGTCTCACTATTTAAGATTTAACGAAATAAGGAGATACTACTTAGAATATGGGTAAGATAAAGGAAATGAAGATATCCAAAAACATATAAGCATTATTGAAGGAGGTGATAATTTGATCAGAAGAGGCCTTAACAAGGAACTGCTTACGTGGTGTTATCTTACTAAATGGATCTTGTAGAGGAGAAGGCCTTAGAAATTTGAGAAAATAAGCTGGAAATTCCCTAATGGATTTGGATTTTAACAAGTTGAACATGTAATTGATCTCGATAACAGTTACATCCCAATTGCCTCTTTCGGAATATAGGATCCCATGGCAAATAAAGTTGTGTAAGGGGTAACCAAGATTTGGAAGGGATTAATGCGATAAAATTCTACAACATCAACAAATAAGATCGCTAGAGGTAGGAAAATCCCATATTCCAAATGCTCCATGGACCACACAAAATATCTTCTAGGGGGTTACTATAATACATCCCAGACCAGGGAGTATGCGTCTCAACTCCTATGATCCCATACGAAGACAAAATATCATCAAGTTCTTGCCGAGTTTGAATAGGAGCATCCATTTCTAATCTAAGAAAATAGGGCAGAAATTGAAAGAGGAATCGAAGAAATTTAGAAGATAACAATGACGATTTTACAATTTGAACAAGTGAAAATAGGAGAGAAAAGGGGGAGGAGTGTTTATATTAAAAAAAGGGCATAGGTTGAGAAGAGGAAAGCTTTCCACCATGAATTCATTTTAAAGGTATACATAAAGATAATATCAAAGGGTCCCCTACCAGATGCCAAGTCATCATTCTCAAAAAAGGAGAAATGCTTTTTGGGGATATCCAATCAATTGCCAACATATGGACCCACATTAAATGCGAAATCAGTTACCATCTCTTCAAAGGTCTATTCCTGAATGATCACTTACGAATTCGTACTATAAACACAGTTTTGACCTCGTAATCTCAAATCAGATTTTGCATGTTCGCTCCGCAACAATTTTGCTTACCACTTAGCCTAAATGGCTTCATGTGGTAAGCATATTTTTCAAAAGTTTTAACCTTGCAATCTCAAATCATATTTTTTTTCCTTTTGGCATCGTAACAATTCCGCATACCAGTTAGCCTAGATAGCTTCAAGTGACAAGCATAGTTTTCAAAAGCTTTGACCTCATGGTCTCAAATAAGATTTTACCTTTCGGCGCCATAACAATTTTGCTTGCTACATAGCGTAAATGGATTCAAGTGATATGCATAGTTTCAAAAAGTTTTGACCTTACGATCTCAAATCAGATTTTCCCTTTCGGCACCGTAACAAATTTAGCTTACCACTTAACCTAGATGGCTTTAAGTGATAAGCATAGTTTTCAAAAGTTTTGACCTCATAGTCTCAAATCAAATTTTGCCTTTTGGCACCGTAACCACTTAGCCTAGATGGCTTCAAGTGATAAGCATGGCTTTCAAAAGTCTTGATCTCATGGTCTCAAATCAGATTTTGCCTTTCGGTGCCGTAACAATTTTGCTTACCGCTTAGCCTGGATGGCTTCAAGTGGAAAGCATAGTTTCCAAAAGTCTTAACCTCATGGTCTCAAATCAGATTTTGCCTTTCAATGCCGTAAAAATTTTGGTTACCACTTAGTCTGGATGGCTTTAAGTGGCAAGCATAGTTTTCAAAAGTTTTGACTTCACGGTCTCGATTTAGATTTCATAAATTTTGACCCTACAGTCTCGATTTAGATTTTGCCTTTCGGTGTTCTAGCGACTTCACTCATCATCCAGCCTAGATATTCTTGAGTGGCAAATATGATTTTAAAGTTTTTGACCTCATGGTATAAGTTAAAATTTCACCCTTCGGTTTTAAAAGCCGTTAACTACGCGCCACTTGACCAAAGCAACCAGCTAAGCCTTCACCTTTGAGCATTGATTTTGAATTATTTTCAAAACTCTCTAAATGAGGTTAGATTTCAAATTATTTTCAATGTCCACTAGATGAGGTTAGATTTCAAGTTGTTTCCCAAAACCCTCTAAATGGGGTTAGATTTCAAATCATTTCCAAAAACCCTTTAGATGGGGTTAGATTTCAAAATGTTTCCGAAACAAGGTCAGACCTCCATAAGTTGTCTCGGTAAAGTAATATTGCAGATAATTCTTAGGGTAACTATTTCGCACAAAGCCATGGGTCAACTTTATGATGGGAACGAAATTACAAGCCAAGAACAAAGCATAATATAGCACCATTCTTTCCAAAGTCCACCTCATACCGACTTTATAAAGTGAACTTTGGAGGCATGTGTTACACCATAATTTATATGAAGCACAAATTATGAATATTCAAAATGAAAGCTCCTTGGCTTGTAATTCCGAGGCCTATTTTTTGGTTTCCATCGAGATCTTAAGCACCGGGCTTAATATTCGAGAGCATGAGATTTGAAAGCAATAGCAAAGACGTCGATGAAAATTAAAACCATTGTCCAATTAAGACAACAAGCTCGGTCAAGAGTAGCAACTATCGAGACCAAAGATATTTCAATAAGTATCAACAATCAATGGCATAGATAGCCCTAGACCGAGATCAACGGCCAAGATAAACTAAAGGAATCAAAGGAGCTATATATAAAAGCGTCAGGTCAGCAATCTGCATCAAAACACTTTCAAACAGATGATGAAAAGTGTTTAAATCAAAGCCACACATGATAAGCCATGTCATCTATCCAAGAAGAAGGCTCTCCACCAATGGCATTACGACATATTGGCTACAAATAGGCAGAAATCCCAAGGCACAATGGATCTTCTAGCATACCAAAAATTGACATAAAATCACAAGTGTACTTTCCTATATTAGAGCTCTATTCAAAAACTTATTGATGGCAGAAATGCGAAAACTCAATGTAAATAGCCTCTCGACTATTTAAGAGTGACTAAATAAGGAAAGGACAGCGAACGTAGGGACTTTTGTCCCGAACTACTATAAAATTCTCGATGTTATTTACTTTCTGAACTTCTCCACCTTTACATATACTATTATTACTTTATGATTTAGTATTCCGAATTCAAGATTTAGCTACGATGCGTCTCGGCAATCATATGGATTAGGGTATGGTCATCACCTATCTAGATCAGTATCTATGGATTTATGTATGATGCTAGCTCGCCGAAAAGGCTGGAAAGCAACCGGAGTGATGACATATTTGGTATTATTCAGGAAGGGGTAGGTCGGTTCTGTGTTGCTCAGAGATTAATGTATCGGCCCTTGGTGCATTTTATCTAAAGATGTACGATGGTAGGTGGTACCCCGGTGCCTTGTCATTGATGGAATCTATTCTCCAATACGCGCTTTACAGTTTTAGTTGTAGAACCCAGTACTGTTGAATGTAATTATGGGTAACCATTCTAGATATTTTACATATTTATTTTCAACCCTAAACATTATTATAATATCATTGGATTTTTGTATAAAATGGGTTGGTTATCGTAAGGTAAAAACCTGTCCGTATTTATTTGTACCATGGTCTTACGAGATACCTTATTTTTGAAGGGTTTTATAAATAAAAAAATCCCTATGATTTAAGTTTCTCACGTTGGTTTACCAGACTGATCTAGGTGTTACTTTCTTATAATGCTCGGGTCACATCTGGGTATTTTTCTAGAATTAGCTTCATACGCTTTAGAGCTTCAGGAGATGAGCTGGATGCCTCCAAGACGTATTCAAATATTTTTATTTCCACTGCATTTCTTGTTTTGTATTATCATCATTTACGAGGACATGCTTTTATAACTATCTAGGCCGATGATAGGTTAGACTCTGATTTTTGTATGATTATTAAAGTCTTCCTTTGGCTATGGATCCTACACATGATACTAAATTCAATCAACTCTAGGCATCAACCAATTGAAAGCATCTCTAGATATCTAGAGTCGATGTACCCACTTGGATTAGCTAAATACCTTGGCTATGATCCTACTTTGTTTTCTTCCATTGTTGATGGTAATGTTTAGCCTCTCATCACATGAGTCTTCATTACTGGAACAGATCTTGAATCTCTCCATGGATTCCAGCATAAGTTGTCCGACAAATGCTAATCTATCCTCTCTCTTGGAATCAACCACAAGAAAGACTGTACCCTCGCTAGCATCATTTAAAATTTGAATGCTGACATCTCCCTTAGACTTAACCTTAGGCTAAATAGTTCAACTCTATAATATTTCACTCCATAACTGCATCCAAAACATTACAAAAGATATATATATGTATATAACTATTTCACTATTCATTTCTACTCTTTTCAGTACTTATAAATTTATTCATATTCTTATCCCAAAAGGATAAGAATATTCACAAATCTCTTGACAAGATTTCACATTTCAAAAGAATATTTAAATAGGTTAAAAACAAATTTTATTTAGACATCGTTATTATAAACCCAAAACCATTTTATCCTTAACATTATCTTTAAAATACTCCTTTAACGAACAAATATATTTAAGGGTTCAAAACAAATATTACTAAGACACGGTTTACTATAAACCCAAAACATTTCACACTTAGCATTATTTTTAAAGCATTCTTTTCAAAGATCCGGTTACATCTACACTTATTTACCAAGGTAATGTACTTTTAATTAACTTCTTAAAACATTCATTATAACTTAAGGTTATAAAAAACTACTTTTATCCTTTTTGTAAATTTAATTAGCTTAATTTTCCAAACTTATATATATACTTTAAAAATAATTATAATCTATATAAAATATTAGTTAAAAATAACTAATTTCAAATTTAACAAAAATTAATAGGGAAAACGTGTTTTACATTTTAAAAACCATTTACTTTAAAAATTCATATATTATAATTAAAAATATATTTAAACTTAAAATCACTTGTAAAACACCCTAATTAATGTTATTAGGCACTCATAAAAAATTATAGAAAATACTTTATTTAATATCATTTTTAACCATTTTAAAGTCTCAATAACATACTACAACATTTATAGAAGTGCTGTCTAAAGTTTAGAAACACCCAGAAAGTGTTTTAGTTTAAATATCATTTTAAGACATTTAAAGTTTCAAACAACAAATAATAGCACTTAAAGAACTATTCTCAAAAGTTCTAAAACATAATGAAAATGTTTCAGATTCAAAGTGTTGCAGATTCTTGCTTATGTCTTAGAACCAGTTTTAAAACCTTCATTGTTCGATTCATTTTCAACATGTTATCAAGTGATTCATGGTCCAATTTTTTTACGCTAAGTACTTTATTTGTACATAAAAACTAAGCAAAAAAACCACTAAGGATCTCTTTCAAAATTATGTTAAAAATTACCGAACATAAGGCAATTTCAAAGTGCACCTATAGCGACTAATTCACTTCTAACATTTACAACTTTGTTTCACAAGTTCTATGACTTTTCAAACCAATTCCTTATTGGCACATGCACTTTTGTATGTGTAGAGCACAAATAAAATATATTATATCACAATATATTAACATACAGACAATTTAAACAAGTTTAAATACAAGGGGATTCAAAGTGCTTTCATAGCAAGTATCGCTATATGGACCATTCCATATCCTTTCCAATTTCAACATACAATCGGAAAATCATACATACACAATGTCAGGACCATGCACATGTTATAGAAGGTCATAGAAGTGATGATATATATACTGGAGTTGTCATTTGCTATCAAAAGCAAGTAAGGCCCAAATTTATAGCTTTATTAGTTCACTTTAACTTTATATTTAAACACAACAAATATACCACAACATATACAATCAAATGGTGAGTTAACTCACCCCACAACCAAGCTAACACAAGTATAAGCCCAAAAAAAAGAACACTTCCTACCATCACCAAAAACCTAAAGATCCAACTTTTAGCCCTTTTTAGTGCTTGGCCATGCTTCTTCCCGATATAGTGCTCACGACCTCAACATAGACTATATATGTGCCTCCTTCCTCCCTTTTTGACTTGCTTTTCCTTGTTCCTATGATGCCTTAGGCCCTTGGCTAAAGTTTGGTGAAGTTTGGACTTCATTTGTTTTGATTTGAAAATGTTAAAGAGAAGAGAGAAGGAGATGAACATTATCTTTCTGTGTTTTATAAACTAGCAAGGCACTTTGGAAAACACGAAGCCCACCCCACCCCAAATCCCCCCCTATATGCTCACCATTACACATCATTACTTCACCCTTATGGCTTCTCTACATACCCCTCTTCATAAATATCTTCTATGACATCATTGCTTATACCACCCTATCCCATTAATTATAATCAGTGCAAAATATTTTTAGTTTCCAATTTATTACACCTTAATATATTAGGAAGGAACAAAAAGTTTGAACAAGTTTTAACGAGTAAAAAGCTGTTTACCGATGAAATAATTTTCGATCACGTTATCGATATTTCTTTGAACTATTTATTTTTGTAAATATTTTTTAAAATAAGTTTACCATCATTAGTTATTAATAAAAGGGGGTTAAAAAGGTTATAAAATCCATTTAATCACATTAAATCTAAGATTCAAATATTTAAATAATTCAGATACTTAAACACGAATTATTTAAAATTTCGAGTCATTACATTCTCCCCCACTTAAAACATTTCATTCTCGAAATTCCAACACGACCTCATAATAAAAGAAACAAGCATAATCAATACTTAACAATATTCAAAATTACTTGCAAGCAAAGCTTACGGTTTGCTCTGGTTCAAAAACTCTCTCATCGCACAAGATTGATAAATAATCTACTAAGTGTGCCTAAAAACCATGTACTCAGATCCTCAAGCTACCGGTTATTAATTACTAGCAAGCAAAGCTCATGGTTTGCTCTAGTTAACAAGGTTATTAATTAGTCGATCAGTCAAGCTACCCCATAACAAATCAAAGAGTCATTCCCTAAACACTCCATAAGCCAACGAAACATAGTATGCATATACTTAAGCCCGTACGATATGCATGGATCATCAATATGCTATATCTAATCTGATCACTTGCTCGATCCCATAAATTTCACTTTCAAACTAGTGTACATTACATGACTTTTTTAGTGCAGACTCCAATCAAGTTCCTTGATTAGAAACCTCATTTTCCCTTACATAGCCATGTACTATGACAGACAACCTCGGGATCATATCAAGAATCCATTTCAAATGTTCGCTTTTAGGAATCGCACAAAAAATCCCTGTTTGGACCAACGTAAATCACCTCGAAACCATGTACGCAGATCTTGGATCAAGAATAGTCATGAAAATAAAATGATCAGCGTAAAAATTACATATTTTATCTTATTGGTTTCTTATCTACAACAATTTCTTTTTAATCACATTCATTTACATAAATAGTACATCATTCAATACAAAAATATTTTTGAACCATTTCATAAAATCATGACTTCAAGTTTATAAACATTTTGTAAAGACATAACTTTATTTATAAAACATTTCAAAATAAAGTTTATCATATGTTATTACTCGTATAATAATCTGCTACATCTTAAGAGTATATACAAAAAAAACAAATTCTTTTACTTTCTAAAATTCAATTAAAGGCCCAAAATAAATATGGGTCTTATAATTGAGTCAACCTTTTGACTTCTTTAACCGTTAGGTTAGGGAAGTAGCTAGGATGAGCAGGACACTGGTATCGAAACTCGGACCTAGAGTCTACTTTCCTTAGATAACCCTAAGGTAAAGACGTTTATCACTTGGCCCATTAACATCGAGTGATTACTTAACGTATATGTTCAAACCAATTCAAAACATGTGTTAATATACTACATTCTCCATTCAAGAGTTATGTAAACATATCTTTATATTCTCAAAAACACTTAGCTCTGAGTTCTGTAACGATCTGGAAGTTTCAGGCTGTCCAAAATCATCAAAAAATCGATTTCATTCTAACAAATAAAGCTATCAAACAGCCACATCAAAATATTATGAAAATACTACACTTTCCTAATGTACAGGATACAGGCATCGGTAAAATAACTTATCAAAATTTTACTTATTTATTTCACATTTTACTATAAAGGGAAAATAAGAAAAGGTTTCACAATAATTTGGGTTAAGTCACGACCACTCGAGCTCCCTACTTAGCATACATACAAATCTTTTCTTTACAGAAAGTTCATATCAAAGTATGCAGTACCAAAAATATCCTATAGCAAAATACTATGCATTTTTATCTAAAACTTCTTTAAAGAAAACTAGAATGAAACTCCAGGTTTTTACTTCAAACCATTTAAAATAACACACATACGCACACACATATGTATATGTTATATCAAATCATACTTTCGACATTAAACCAAAATCATTTTCAAAGCCGCACCAAAAAATTCGTACAATCGTACTAAGTATTTTGATCTCTTTGAACCAATTTCCCAAATATATACTTTAAAATCCATATAAAATATATATTGACCGAGTAGCACAAAAATGATACCATGGAAATGGATCCTACCAAGTCGTGCCATATATTCCTCTACTAAGAAGGTTAATGCCCACAAGAAGTGCTTACCAATCGAAGAATTCTCTTGCCCATTTTTAGTCACTTTTGAGCCACTTGAACTAAATAACATAAAAGTACTTTGTTCCAAAATTGACTCATTGATTCTGAGAGCAACCTTGAACTCGAACAAATCTTAAAACCCTTTCCAAAATATTAGCATTCATAACAGATAATACTACTGTTATTTAATCCAAAATCTTAGAAACCATTTTCAAAGATAAAAAGATTTAAGTTCTCAAAATATTAGTTTAAATCCTTTTAATTTAGAAATCATATTGTATAGACCATACTTAGAAAATTTACACTAAACTTCTTTTATTAAAGTAACTTCTAACCTAAGATTATCATCAAACAATTTATAGTCAAACTATGAAACTCAATTCATAAGGTGTTCATTGTAATGCACCCACAATATACTGTGTACCCAACCCATGCAGTAAAAAAGTAAAGTGCTCATAAACTAGTCGAGCACAAATCAATGATCGGTGGATAATAATAAATGCTAATAAACTGGCTGAGCATAACTAATCAATCTACAAATGATAACAATCCTCATAAACTAGTCGAGCATGACCAATCAAATCAATAAATGTTAACGATACTCGTAAACTAGCCGAGTAAGGTTAATCAATCAAATAGA
This sequence comes from Allium fistulosum, assembly GCA_030737815.1. Classification (NCBI taxonomy): domain Eukaryota; kingdom Viridiplantae; phylum Streptophyta; class Magnoliopsida; order Asparagales; family Amaryllidaceae; genus Allium; species Allium fistulosum. The sequence continues at coordinate 974,945,563 of CM060901.1, forward strand.
GGATAGCAATGCCCATAAATGGGCCGAGCGTGGCTAAATTAATCAATGTGGGATAATGAATGAACATCATTAATCCTTACATTAATTATACTACATTTTAATAATTCACACTTACATAAGTTACTTATATAAGATCTTTTAATTTTTGTAGCTAGAATTACATTTAAAGCATACATTTATAAAAATGCAAATACGCTCTCAAATGTATAATACATTCAACTCATCCTAGGGAATAATTACCCAATCTCTAATGAGTCACCCAACCAAAGCTAAGGTTCTCGCTTAACCTTCATCTTTGATACCAATTGTAATGACTCGCCTTTTTAATCCCTAAATGTCAACATTAATACATCCACGGTATTTAATGCGTTGAGCACTCAAGTGCCGAAAAGACAAATTGTTAAAGTATGAATAGAAGGAAAAGAGAAAGAACAAGAAATAAGAGACCAAAACATCTGAATCTCACAATGCGATGATAACATATAATATCAAAAGACAGTACAAAATGTTACTCTAAGATATATAACATTTCAGACTTACAATCCTAAGTACTATCATCGGCCTGGATAGTTATAACAGTATGCCCTCACAAATGCTGATATATACATAGTAGTAGTGCACTGGAAATAAAATACAACAGTAAGAAATGGAATCATCCAGATCGTCCCCTTAAGCTCCAAAGAATAATAAATAAAACCTGTCTTTTTCAAACGGCTCGAAAGAGCACTCGAGGGATTAAAGGAAAGATAAAATATGAGTAAGACATAAGTCGGGTGTGAGAAACTCAAGAAATATAATGCACCATATTATAGTATCTTTTGAGACAGTTCCAATCATCATAATGGTTTTCCCTTGAAAAAACCAAAATCATCTAATAAGTGCATAGGGTGATATAATAGATGGTGTTTATGGTGTAGAATATAAATCATAAAATAGCCATGCCGGTTGCATCTCACAACACAATAATATTGAAAGTACATCTAAAACAGTAAGGTTCATTCACATACGGATTTTTATGGAGGTCTCCTTAGTACATTGAAGCTGACTCCGTACAAGGGTCAGAAGTTACATTCTGAAACCATGCATATCTCTAAATAAAATATGTCAAAAAGGTCCCCTCCTCGAACACGTGATACTGAATAACATTAACTTCCGGTGCCAACCAACTGAAAGCATCTCTATATATTTAGAGTCGATGTACCCTCTTGGGTTAGCAAAACCCCTTGGCTTGGATCCTACTCTGTTTTTTTCATTATCAATGGATAAGTAATGTTTAACATCTCATCACATGAATCTTCATTACTCGGACATACCTCGAATCTCTCCATGGATTCTAGCATAAGTCGTTCGATGCATGCTAACTCTGCCCTCTCTCTTGGAACCAACCTCAAGATAGACAGTACCCTCACTAGCATCGTATGAAATGTTAATGCTGACCTCTCTGTAACATCCCGCTACTATAGCAAAAAAAATTGTTAAAAAAATAAAAATAAAATCGTTATGGATATAAAATAAAATTTGGAGTAAAACGCCACGAGCGAAATTGTAATCGGAAACCAAATTGCGGTTAAGGGTATGAAATGTTATTTGAGGGGTATAAAATTATTTATTGAAAAATAAAATAAAAGTCTTTGATTTAATTGGACCGATGTTTTCGTACTTATCCTTTTCATCATTCTCCTTTAACCTACTTGATTACTTAAATCTAAAGTCTCAGAATATAATCTATATAAGCACTGCATCTCATTATTATCCAACGCAAGCAAACTCACATTTTTTTATTCTTCTTCATTTTCATCGGACAGCGCGGATAAAAAAAAAGCGAGTATACTTTCTTTTCTTTTTACTGTGTATGTGCTATGTTCCATCTTTCGTATATATATAGTCAGTGTACTCTTGAATTGTTGCTCTTGACCGTGCACAATCACATGCTTACACACACATTATACATTTATTCACACACTCGTTACTACACGCACACGCATGCCTATACATACAAAACGCACATATTCTACACATCCAGACCCAACACAGTACTAACAAATATTAATACATGCTTACATATATATATTTATACTAAGAACAAGAAGGCATGCATGTACAGGTGAAACATATTTATATATTTATATTAAGAAAAAGAAGAATGCATATAGGAGAAACATGTTTATATATGTTTATAATAGGAATAAGAAGACATGCATGCGCTCATATTTTTTTCATTCTTTCTTTTCAGAAAACTTTTGAAAAAAAAGAGAGATCACGAACCCACCATTACATTTCTTTTACTTCTTTGCAAAAATGGAAGACACAATGCAAACAAACAAATTTATACATATTTTGGGTTTCATGCATGTCAGGTGCTTATGTAGTGTTTATGCATGCTAGTAGTTGTGTGTGCGTTGGTTTTATTTGTGCATGCTGTGTGTGTTAGTACATATATATTATATGTTTCTAAACTAGTTTTTAAACATTCTTCATCTAACGGCTAGCTTTACACTAGAAATATAGAGAACTTTGATTTTATTTTGTTGTGCATTTATTAGGTTCTAGCCTTGGTATTAAGAATATGGCATAGGCATACGATGAGTTGCATGTATCCATGAAAATGAGAATCCTTTTTAATTAGTGTCCATGTATTTACACTTTTATCCTACTAATTTTGAATAAGATATAAATCAATATCTATGATGATCTTGAACATGGAACCAAAAGGAAATATGTAGAGGGAAGTGAGATGAACAAATCGCCTAGCTTTCGCCTGACCGACGGACCCCGTGGTGATCAGAAATGACACTGTTAAGTCCGCAACCGTATGATGGACGGAAGCATTAAGACCAAAATGGAAGGTACTAGTAGGACCGTATTGCGTAGCGCATCACGACGGTGATCTCGGTTCGCTCGTTAGAGATGTGTGGAGGTGTGAACATAATCAAAAAGTTTTAGAGTACGACGCTACGCAATATTCCATTCGCGTACGGACCGCGAACGACCGAAATAAAAATACAATCGCACACGACAACGTTACGCGATCACAAAACAGCAATAAAATTAACCGGTTAACTTATTTTATAAAACTTCAAAAGAACCGACGTCTGACGAAAAACGCGTCAACTGAAAATATTTTATTTTCTAAATTAAAATTATAGAAAAATTCTATAAATTAAACTAAAATGACATCATCAAAAATCAAGTCTAAATTTGAAATGTATATTTTATTATAATTTAAATTCAAATCCGATGAATTTCTTCCAAATTGTGTTTACAGGTTATGTTTATGATGTTCATGATGCCATATACTGCAGTTAATGCTATGTTGCACGAACACGACAATTATATGTGATATAAAATAGAAAACGATAGCATTTTAGGGATAAATGGTATATTGGGAAGTTAAATACAAAATAATTTGAATGAATTTAAGCGATGAAGTAACGAGACAAGGTGAGACTACTAGCCGCTAGAATCCATCCTAGCGGACAGATTCGGGGTCGCTCCCTGAATCGTGACGACCTGGTCCCTCATCACTTATTGTCCAAACGATCTGTTGCACGGACACAACCACGATGACAGGCGTAGTGCAAACGGGAAACGAGGAAGAATCGAGAGTAATCTCATTGATTGATATGTGGAGAAACAAAGATGAAGATTACAGCACAACGAGGTAAGCGCCAACGATGTACAGGAGAAGATAGTGCAACCAATAGATCGTGTGGGGGTACCCACAATTTCTGATCGGAAGTTATACGGATGAAAAAGGCTGTAATATCGGTTCGATACAGAGTCTAGTAAGAGTGAATAGTGAATAGGGTTCACTAGTAATTCCATACCTCATAAATGAATGACTTGACGGTGGTATGTCTATTGAATAATGAATGCAACTTATAAATGAATAGGATGTGATATCCCGGTTGATTAGAGTTGCAGCTGTGATTCACTTTAAATAGTGTCACGACACATGTATTTGAACTAAAATAATTTAATGGGATGTGGGTGGGTTTAGATAATGGAGTGTGTGACATATTTCTTTTAATATCACATATATAACCAGACTCCACATTTATATGAATCATTGTTACACTATTATACTCACAGCTAGATTTATAGCCTGACTCGAGGTTTTGTTTTGTGACAACTCCTCGGGTCAGACCGAGGCTTTTCAGGATGATTACCTTTTCACGTTTTGAGGTGATTTCATACGACATTGAGATCGACAGCAACTGGCATACAGTGTATAAATTTAAGGTAGTTGTAGATTTAGAGCTTCACGGACGTACGCTTGCTACATGTCTCAAAGGAACTGTTAGAGTCATCTGGAGGAGAAATGTTAGAGAGATACATTAGAGTCCGTTGAACTATGCTAAGTTGATTTTGGGTAGTCATGTCATATGACCTTTGTATATATTTGTGTGTGTATGTATTAGGACGTCATTTTTGGGACAGTTATGTATAGTATGCATGATGACTTAGTTGTAGATATATGGTGATAGTCTGACGTCTGTTTGTACCTATGTATATGTATATATATCTATCTTTTCGGTCCGCTGTTTTGTGAAACCATTATATATATTGTGTTCTGCTATGTGATTTAAATACAAATTCTCTGAACTCGTGCATACTACATTGTATCAAGATGAGATACGTATCATTTTAGAAATGTTCAGGTATGTTACACGTATCCATGTTGATCCTAAGTAGTGTAGACAAGAGATCGCTCCTTTAGTGCCCATTGATCCGAGCTATCGGACGGTAAACTCCCTCTGATATTTCGGTCACAGGAGTCGGGGCGCCACAGCGTGTTATCAGAGCAAGGTTTCAATAGAATTTGTATAAATCAGTAATTAGAACACATTTGACCATAAGGGAGTCAGACTTAGTTTGTTGCCCAGGCAGTAAAACCCACGGGAATTGAGATTAACTCGTATAGGTGATAGACAAGTTCTAATAAATGTTTTAAAGGGAAAACATTGGGATAATACTTGATACGTATTTTTATTACATACGTAATTGTTAGTAAAATTATATTATATAATAAAATGACATACGTTCTTTATCAGAAAATGGTAGGACCAGGTAGACCCAGAACAGGCTCGACAGTTGAACCACCAAATGGTCAATCAAGCAATCAAAATGTACTTTTAACTATGGATCAATGGGTCGAAGTCATGAAGCGTGTTCAGGATATGGGCATGCTCAGAGATAATAATCAAAATCCTGGATCAGAGTTTACCAAGCTCTGCAAAGACTACTCAAGTTTAGGTGGTAAACCATTCTTGGGAAATGAAGGCATAATGGGAGTTCATGCATGGCTGAGAACATGCGAAAGAATCTTCGGAGATCTGAATCTCTCCGATCAGGACAAGAGAAGGTTAGCATCTCGACAGTTACAAGGAGGTGCCTTAGATTGGTATGAAGCCATAACTGCTGCAACTCCAGAGGAAGACATATCTTGGTAAGAATTCAAAGATATTTTCAAATCCCATTTTCTGCCTAAAGCAGAGAGAGCAGCACTGTTTCGAAAATTTATTGACCTTACTCAGAAAAATTTATCTGTGACTGAGTATGTCAATGAGTTTAATGCACTATCGAAGTATGGACCAGCACTCATTAGCACCCCAATGGAAAAGAATGAGAAGTTTGTACTTGGTCTAAATAATGAACTGAGAGATAAATTACTTACTCAACTTCGATTTCCATTTGAGGAGATTGTGGATATGGCCTTAAGATTTGAAAAAGTGCGAGAGCGAGATTCGGTTTCTGAAAGTCAACCTACTCAAAAAAAACCAGCAACAAAGGAAAAGGTCATTCTTCTCGAAGAAGAATGCAAAATTTTGAAAGAATAAGCGACCATTCCAACCTAAGCAAGAGGACCAGAAGAAGCAACAATCTAAAGCACAAGTAGAATGTTACTCGTGTGGAAAGAAGGGTCATTATGCCAATGAATGTAGAAGCACAGGTCAAGGTCCTATGAAGAAATGCTATAATTGCAATGAAATGGGACATATAGCGAGACAATGCACAAAGCCGAAGAAGCAGATTCAAGGGAAAATGTTCACATTAGATGGTCCCAGTTCAATGAAACCAGATGAGGGAAAACAAGCTTCGGTCCTAGAAGGTACAATTTTATGGCATGGATTATATATTAGAATTCTTTTCGATACAGGTGCATCACATTCATTTATATCGAAAGGAATAGTAGAAAAGTTAAAATTGGATGTTTCTTTTCTTAATAATTCTCTTAGGGTGGCCAATCCTGTTGGAGGATGCGTTACCCTGGAAATGAAATGTAGTGGAGTCATAATTTGCTTATCTGGGTATTCTTTCTCATGTGATTTGTTTATTATGGATTCGTTGAGTTATGGAGTTATTTTGGGAATGGATTGGATCGAGCACTATCAAGCTCATTTACACTGTTCGGAACGAGTAATCACTCTCCAACATCCCGAGTACCCCAAGCGAATCCTTATAGCTCTAGAAAGAGCAAATGTTAGTTTAGGTTATTCTTTATCTGCTTTGGAATCTAAAGAAGATGAAATAAGACAGATTCCAGTAGTTAGAGATTTTTCTGATATCTTTGAACCAGTTACTGGTCTACCACCACATCGAGCAGTTGAATTCAGGATAGATTTGAAACCTGGAACTCAACCTTTTAGTATACCACCTAATCGAATGTGCCCTAGTGAGATGAAAGAATTAAGATCTCAAATAGAGGATCTTGAGCAAAAGAATTTCATCAGAACGAGTAGTTCTCCTTGGGGAGCATCGGCTTTATTTGTTAAAAAGGCAGATGGATCACTTCGACTCTGTATAGATTACAAAAAATTGAATGACTATACTATCAAGACTAAATATCCACTGCCAAGGATTGATGATCTATTCGATCAACTGAGTGGTGCAAAGGTCTTTTCACAACTAGAACTAGCCACAGGTTTTCATCAACTAAGAGTTGCTGAGGAAAGTATTCCACTGACAGCATTTCGAACTATATACGGTTCCTACGAATGGTTAGTTATGCCATTCAGATTAACGAATGCCCCAGATTATTTTGTTGATTTGATGAATAGAATTTTCAGATGCTATTTGGACAAGTTTGTTCTAGTTTTTATTGATGATATCCTCGTCTACTCAAAGATAGAATAAGAGCATGTGATTCATTTGAAATTGGTGTTAGAAACTTTAAGAGAACACCAACTTAAAGCAAAATTTTCAAAATCTCAGTTGTGGCAGAAGAAAGTAAAATTTTTGGGACATATAGTCTCAGAGAAAGGAATTTCAGTTGACCCAGTGAAAGTCGAAGCTATTCAAAAGTGGAAGCGACCCGAATCAATAACCGAAATCAGGAGTTTCTTTGGTTTAGCAGGATATTATAGAAGATTTATAAAAGATTTTTCCAAGATTTCTGCTCCACTAACTAATTTAACGAAGAAAGGAGTTAAATTTATTTGGTCAGATAAATGTGAAGGGGCTTACCAGAAGTTGAAAGAATTACTTTCTAATGATCCAGTATTAATAGTTCCATAAAAAAAATCAGGATCTGGTAGTATACACAGATGCCTGTGGAACAGGGCTGGGTGCAGTATTAATGCAACAAAACAGAGTTGTAACCTATGCGTCTAGACAACTCAGGACTCATGAAGTAAAGTATGCAACTCATGATCTTGAGTTAGCAGCCGTGGTATTTGCCTTGAAACTTTGGCGGCATTATTTATTGGTAGAAAGGTTTGTTTTATACACAGACCACAAATCGTTAAAATATTTATTCTCTCAAAAAGACTTGAATATGCAGCAACAACGATGGTTAGAATTTCTAGCCCCGTATGATCTATAAATTCAGTATACGCCAGGTAAGGGCAATAAGGTGGCAGATGCTCTCAGCCGAAAACACCAGGCCATAGTATCAATGGTGTTGATAGAATGGAAAGAATTAGAAGTGTTATCTTCTTGTAACCTTCAGCCTAGAAGAGTGGATGAAACAACAGCCATGTTGGCAAGTCTGGATATTCGACCGAGTTTACTCGATCGAATTAAAGCTAATCAAAGAAATGACCCATTCCTAGCCGATAAAATTAATAAATTGAAGAATGGAAATGCATCTGAAGATCTCAGCAAGTTTGAGTTAGACTTGAAGGGGAACTTGAAACTTAAAGGACGACTGTGCGTTCCTAACACAGCCGATTTGAGAAAAGAAGTTCTAGACGAATGTCATCGATCTTTATTTTCTATACATCCTGGTGGTACAAAGATGTATAATGATATGAAGCGGATGTACTATTGGGAAGGCATGAAGAAAGATATCGGTGAATATGTGAAACGATGTATTACGTGCCAGTTAGTTAAGGGCGAGCATCAAAAGCCCAGTGGACTTTTATTACCTCTCGAAGTTCCTCAATGGAAATGGGAACAGATTTCTATGGATTTCATTGATGGACTTCCCAGATCAAGATCAGGAAATGAAAGTATATGGGTGATAGTTGATAGACTCACTAAAAGTGCCCATTTCATTCCTGTTAGAATGAATAGAGCCGCAGAAAGTTAAGCCAGACTATTCCTGAAACATATTGTGCGATTGCACGGAATTCCAAAGAATATAGTATGCGATCGTGATCCGATATTTACCAGTCAATTCTGGCAAAGCTTGCATTCAGTCTTGGGTGTACAACTCAATCTAAGAACAACATACCATCCTTAGACGAATGGACAAACTGAAAGAATAAATCGAGTTGTGGAAGATCTACTCAGGATATGTATTTTATAGAGTTTGGGGGTTCATGGGAAGAATATCTTCATTTGATTGAATTCTCCTACAATAATAGTTTCCAATCCAGTATTGGTATGACACCATTTGAAGCTTTGTATGGAAGACCATGTCGTTCTCCAGCCTATTGGTTAGAAACTGGAGACAGATTTATACTAGGACCAGATATGGTCCGAGAAACAACTGAGAAAATCGAGCTTATTAGAGATCGTATGAAGATTGCTCAGTCTCGACAGAAGAGCTACGCTGACCAACGTAGAAGGGACTTGGAATTTGCGATTGGAGATTACGTTTTTATAAAGGTATCCCCAATGAAAGGAGTTATAAGATTTGGAAAAGCAGGAAAATTAGCTCCAAGGTATATTGGAACTTATCCAGTTATGGAGCGTATAGGAAGCCTTGCTTACCGAGTTGAATTACCAGCTTATCTATCCGGAGTTCATAATGTGTTCCACGTATCCCAATTAAGGAAATGTCTACGGGATTCCGATATTATTATAGAACCAAAGCAACTAGAGGAACTAGAAATTGAACCGAATTTGACTTTCACCATTAAGCCAGCTAGAATAGTGGACTTAAAGATGAAGCAGCTAAGAAACAAACAAGTTCCACTAGTCAAAGTTCAATGGTCAGATAATCCCAAAGACTGCACTTGGGAAACTGTAGAGAAAATTAGGAAATCACATCCTGAGTTAATTGAAACCCATTAGGTACGTATTTATATATTCATCGAGTCATGGATGTCAGGACTTTATTAATTGATAGGACGATTTTGAATATATGAACATATTACAGTACTCTCTAATAAATTACGAGGACGAAATTTCTTTAAGGAGGGAAGTCTGTAACATCCCGCTACTATAGCAAAAGAAAATTGTTAAAAAATAAAATCGTTTTGGATAAAAAATAAAATTTGGAGTAAAACGCCACGAGCGAAATTGTAATCGGAGACCAAATTGCGGTAGGGCAATATTGCGGTTAAGGGTATGAAATGTTATTTGAGGGGTATAAAATTATTTATTGAAAAATAAAATAAAAGTCTTTGATTTAATTGGACCGATGTTTCCATACTTATCCTTTTCATCATTCTCCTTTAACCTACTTGATTAGTTAAATCTAAAGTCTCATAATATAATCTATATAAGCACTGCATCTCATTATTATCCAACGCAAGCAAACTCACATTTTTCTATTCTTCTTCATTTTCATCCATCGGCGCGGATAAAAAAAAAGTGGGTATACTTTCTTTTCTTCTTACTGTGTATGTGCTGTGTTCCATCTTTCGTATATATATAGTCAGTGTACTCTTGAATTGTTGCTCTTGACAGTGCACAATCACATGCTTACACACACATTATACATTTATTCACACACTCGCTACTACACGCACACGCATGCCCATACTTACAAAACGCACTTATTCTACACATCCAGACCCAACACAGTACTAATAAATATTAATGCATGCTTACATATATATATATATACACTAAGAACAAGAAGGCATGCATGTACAGGTGAAACATATTTATATATTTATATTAAGAAAAAGAAGAATGCATACAGGCGAAACATGTTTATATATGTTTATAATAGGAACAAGAAGACATGCATGCGCTCATATTTTTTTCATTCTTTCTTTTCAGAAAACTTTTGAAAAAAAAAGAGAGATCACGAACCCACCATTACATTTCTTTTACTTCTTTGCAAAAATGGAAGACACAATGCAAACAAACAAATTTATACATATTTTGGGTTTCATGCGTGTCAGGTGCTTATGTAGTGTTTATGCATACTAGTAGTTGTGTGTGCGTTGGTTTCATTTGTGCATGCTCTGTGTGTTAGTACATATATATTATATGTTTCTAAACTAGTTTTTAAACATTCTTCACCTAACAGCTAGCTTTAAACATTCCACGGTAGCTTGAAGTGGCTGTTTTATTCAATGGTGGTGGTAGGTTTGTATGGTGGTCAGTTGAAGTGGAATAGGCAGGGAGGTCTTGGTAGTGAACAAAGAGATAGGTGATGGAATTGTTGAATGTTGGTGAAATAGCAGGGATGGAAGTGATGTTTAAGTAGTGAACTGTGATTGATTTGGTTGGAGAATTGAAGTTGGCCAGGGATGTCGTACTTAGGGATGGCAGAAGTGGGGTTATCAGAAGCAGGAAAATGGTGATGGTTGAAGCTGTGAATGTTTTGAAAATTAGATGGAGGAACAGTGGCAATTGATTTGGTTTGAAAATGGTCACTGGTGAAGTTTTGTAGGCAGTTTTGTAAGGCAGGGATTGTGTGGAAGGCAGTGGGTAGTAGATGATGGTCGAGGAGGATAAGTATGAAAGTTGTTGAGTGTGCAGCAGATTGGTACGTTGTTGATGGCTGTAGAGGTGTAAGTGGAGTAGTATGGTAGTTATGACAGAGGGAGGGTGAAGTTGTAAAGCAAGGCAGAAACTAGAAACTACAGTGCACAACAATGCACAGAGGTGAAAAATGAAAATTGGGTAGTTTTGTAAAATGTAAGTGAAAATTTGTAAAAACAAAGCAAAAATTGTAAAATGAAAATGACAATGAAATAAAATAATTTTTTTTTGGACTGTGTGTGCTTTTTCTTTTTACTTTTATAAAAATAGGAATGCAAATGCAATGAAACTAGAGAACAACAACAAGCACAAAATAAAAATGCAAACAAAAAATCACACTCACACGATTTTTTTTTAATGCAAGTTAACACACACAAAAAACACATAATAAAATCACACAAAAATAATTCGAAGAATAGAAAATTAAAATCAAGACAAATTCCCTGGCAACAGCATCAAAGACTTATTTAACGATGGAATTTCTGTCGGACTAAAAAACCGTCGAAAAATTTATAATAAACTTTATACCGCAAGCGCACGGTGTACTATCGTAGTACATAGTGAGTACGGATCGATCCGCAGGAAATTGTTGATTTTAATTCTCTATTCAATCAAATTATACCGAAGTCGAGAGTGAATTAAACTAGAAATGTAAGAAAACTAACAAAAACTAGCAAAAGAAAAATAGATAAAAATATGAAAGTTAAATGACAATTTAGAGATAATTTCACTCTCCGGATCATATAGTTCAACAAAACATGAAATTATGATATCTCTTTTGGTCATAAGTGAATTTAAATGATGTGTTTATCATAAGTATGTCCTATTTGTGCTATTAATTAGCTCAACATAAGCCATCAAACTATAACACAACCCTTAAACCACTTTTAATTCTCATGAAAAATTAGAAGAAGTTGAAAATAAAATCTATTTTAAGCATGGCCTATTAACCATTGATTAGAAATATAGACCATCAAATTTTGATTTAATTTCACTTCATTGCCATAATCATATGTAGATGAAGAGACAATTTTTGATTCATATGACTAAGCATAGCCTATTTGTTTTGAACAACATAGGCTATCAAACTCAATACTAAACACAAAATTACATAAACACCATTTTTCCATGAAGCACAAAAAGAGAGCATTAATTATCAAACTATGTTGAAACTACATAATTAGAGAGCTTCATTACCCCTAAATTGAAGGGGTTTAGCCTCTCATATTTGTTATCAAATCAACAAATGTAGCTTGCAACATTAAATGAAAACAAGAGGAAAAAGAGAGCAAAATGAAAAGAAAAGCTAAGTAAAGAAATAAACACTAATCTACTTGCATGAAAAGTAAACAACACTACTAACATAAGAAGAGAAGCATGTAAATAAAATGAAAAAAGCTAATTAACATTGCATAAAAAAAGGAAAATCACATGAAAAGAAATGGCTAAGTAGCCATGAAAGGAGAAAGAGAGCTTTCTTTTATTTTTTAACTACGCTAAAACTAACTAAGGGGAAGGGTGCCTAAAGAAGAGACTAAAGAAGAGAGAGTTGCATGAAACATAAGGGGTATTTATACATGTATGAAACCCTAATTCATATTTTTGGGGAATGCCCAAATTGCCTTTGAGGTGGTGTGGCCACCAAGTAATCATTAGCATATTTTAATTCTCCAGTTAAATGTGCATGAAGCTTTAATGGCCTTTTAGCATGTGCATTAGCTCATATTAGAAAATCAAGGTAAGTGAGTAGGTGGGGTCCTCAATGTTCATGAGTTTGAATTATTTTCATCTTCATTTGATTTGTTTCCTTCTGTGCATGCATATCTTAATGAAACCACTTGCAATTTCCATCCAATTCTCCTACAAAATAATATAGAAATTTTCAATTAAATTTTCTCAAACTAATATATGAACAAAAATGACCATTTTGCCCCTATATGAAGATGAATATGTGACAATTTGAAAATAATTTGAATTTTGGTTTAAACAAGTTAAAACACCCAATATGATCATTTATTTAATTTAAATAGATTAAATATGGTGGTAAAAATATGCACATTTACTTGCACATCATGTATGAATGCTTGCATATTTGTAAACAAAATAATTCAATTACTTCAAAGACAAGGAAACCAAAGTGATCAAGCAAGGACAAGAAAAGATTATTGTGTGTGTATTATGTTGTGTACAAATTTTTTTTTTGAAAAGTTTAGTTTTGAGGTACACTGCTACACAACAACGCGTTCGCGGACGAGCCACGAACGATAGAAATAAAAATACGATCGCACACGGTAATATGACAAGATCACAAAATAACAATAAAATAAACTGGTCAACTTATTCTGTGTAGTTTCATAAATACCGACATTTTCCGTAAAATGCGTCAAACAAAGATTTAATTATTTTCCAAATTAAAAAATTATGGAAAAATCCTATAAATTAAATTAAAAATATGTCATCAAAAATTGGGCAGTTATTTGAAATATATTTTTTATTATATTTTAAATTCTAATTTGAATATTTAAATAAATTAAATATTCAAACTTGAAGACTCAAAAATTACAAGTTGTAACATTCTTCTCCCTTAAAAGAATTTCATCCCTGAAATTCCATGGATGGAAAAATATAACAAAAGCCAAATAATTAACAAAAGTTAAGCATACCAAAAATAATATCATCATAACCCCGGTCGGAGGTACAGTGTCTTATCCTATCCATTTTATTTATCAAATTAAGGTAGTTTCATTTAAAATTCCGAGGTTGATTTACTAGCCCTAAGCGAAATTTTACTTAGGTACCTAACCTAAGCTCTAATACCACCTGTGACGATATAAATTTTCGGACCAGTCATAATCGCCGAAAACCCATCCATTCTAAAACAACAAATGATAACTGCCAACTTAATACACAACAACATTTGATAAATATAGAACACTACTAAATGTATAGGATACAATATTAACAATACAACTTATCAGAGTAATTATTTTTCCTATAGTATGTGCTTTAATACATATCAAACTCAAATGCTATAAATCCACCGCTACACAATTCTGATGTGAGAAACAACAATATCCATTGCTGCGAACTCAGTAAACATATCAGTGTGGAATAAAACGATTAGCACGAAAGAAAAATCAACACATTGAAAATAGCAAACAATAAACGGGAAAATGTTATATTATTATTGGGGTTGTATCACTACCACTTGTGATTGTCTGCGTACTCCTATCTAAGTGGTTAACCAATTAGATACAGGATCAAGCCAACGTAGTTTTCCTACCATAAATAGGACTCAAAGAGCCTACGATGCATAAACAAAGATGTAATTCCCAAACTACATAGCATATAGCATGCAAAAGTAGCTTCCAAAGCGATCCACTTAGACTTTATCGTTTAATTCTTTTCAAAAGATAATTTAGAAATAAATACCCAGATTTTTCATATATTAAAAATATATTTCAAAACTCCTTCAAAAAGGAATATATTAAAATTAGAACCAACATGACAAGGAGGTGGTGCCCCTTACCAAGCATGTTATAACTCTAAAACAATAAATAGAGCCTCCAGTGGTATTCTGGTACCTCCTAAAAACAAAACAGTTAATATACCTACCGTGTTCCAAAATGAGAAAAATCCAAATTGCCTTTACTTTAGTTCATTCACTGCAATGAATACAAATATTTTTAAAACACTTTGCAAGTATTTATTTATTTAAATTCCAACTTTTATCGAAATAATAATATTTCTCAAATACTTCAAATCATGCTATTGTTATTTCTTTCCACGATCATTTCAAAAACTCTTTTCAAAACGATTTCAAAACCACTAGGATTTAAGTTCAAATAAAAGAAAGTTTTATAAATATCTTTTCATCAAAACATTTCAGTCAATATTTATTCCCAAAGATATTTACTTTTAAAAATATTCTAATTAGGGAAAACACTTTCACAAACATAAATCACTTTTCAAAGCAACTTATATAGTTTGAAGTTCAAAATGTAATATTAAATTACTATAACTAATTATAATAATTTAATAAACCAATATTATAATTAAACACCTTATAGTCAAATTGTGAAATAAATCATAAGGTGTTAGCCTATAATTGTTTTCTACCCAACCCATGCAAATGGAAATTAATTTCTCATAACTGGTCAAGCACAATTCAAACAACCAAACAAACAGTAATAACAACACATAATTATCCATAATTAACAATCAAAAAATGAATAATAACACATCCTCAAAGTTAACTGGCATATAAATAAATGTCCAAATATAATATAATAGCAAAATAGGGATTTATTCTGCTAAATAGATAACACCAATGAAGTATAGTTATTTAACTACTTTATTATTTAAATCAACGTAATTATATTTTACCACCAATTATTTGTCACTATTTTATACTTCATTAAAACTATCAAGTGTTTATACCATCATGTTCTAATGTTGATGCGAATCTAATGCAAAAATACGCAGATTAAACGAACTTAAAACGAGTGAGTTATGGCTTTTTAAAGTTAACAACTTTAATTAACTAATTAACAACATTAAACTAAACTCTTTGCTCCCCAACCCAAGCTTAACGCACATGCTACCCAAGGGATCCAAATTCTCATTTTCGCATGCATGCTTGGAACCCAAAACCTGAACCTTCCTCCCCTTCGTTCTTCCACCTCCGGCCCTGAAATGACGTGTGTTCTTCGCTGTTAAACTCAGCACCGATAGATTCATCACCCGACACTTCCAACCCCGTCCACCATCATTAACCACCGACTGTCAATGCTCTGCCACCGCCACATCACTATGCTTTAACTCCAACGAACACCACCATAACATAGCTTCATCCTCTACAACTTCTGTGTTGGTGACTTTGGCTAATTCTTAGTGTAGAGAGAGTTATGGGATTAATGAATTTGAAAATGGAATGTTGTTGTGTTCATTTTTGCATGCGAGAAAAATGTGAAAAGTGTGTTTTTTCATGTGTTGTCCTCCTTTTTATTACGTGTGTGAATGCTTGCATATTTATAAACAAAATAATTCAATTACTTCAAAGACAAGGACACCAAAGTGATCATGTAAGGACAAGAAAAGATGGTTGCATGTGTGTATTATGTTGTGTACAAATTTTGTTTTTTTTTAAAAGTTAGTTTTGCGGTACACCGCTACACAAGAACGCGTTCGCGTACGAACCACGAATGATAGAAATAAAAATACGATCGTGCACGATAATACGACACGATCACAAAACAACAATAAAATACACTTGTTATTCTCCGCAATTTCAAAAATAACGACGTTATGCCGCAAATGCGTAAAATGAAGATTTAATTATTTTCCAAATTAAGAATTATGGAAAAATCCTATAAAATTAAATTAAAAATACATCATCAAAAATTGAAAAGCTATTTGAAAGATATATTTTATTATATTTTAAATCAAATTCGAATATTTAAATAAAGTAAATATTCAAATTTAAAAACTCAAAAATTGTGGGTCGCTACAAAGTGTTTCAAATTCAAATTGTTGTAGATTCTTGCTTATGTCACAAAACCAGTTTTAAACCCTTCAATGTTCGATTCGTTTTCAACATGATATAAAGTGACTTGTGGTCCAATTTTTTATAATAAGTACTTTACTTGTACTTAAAAACCAAGTGAAGAAACCCCTAAGGATATCTTTGGAAATTATATTAAAAATTGCCAAACAGAAGGCAATTTAAGAGTGCATTCATAGTGACTAATTCGCTTCTAACTTTTACAACTTTATTTCACAAGTTCTGCAACTTTCCAAACCAATTCCTTTTTGTCACATACAGTTATACATGTGTAGAGCACAACCAAAATATGTTATATCACAATATATTAACATGCAAACAATTTGAACAAGTTAAACACAAGGGGGTTCAAAGTGCTTTAATAGCGACTGTCGCTATATGGACCATTCCATATTCATTCCAATTTCAACACACAATCAAACAACCATATATAAACAATGTCAAGACCACGACGCATGTTATATAAGGTCATAGAAGTGATGATATACATACTAGAGTTGTCATTTTCGTTCAAAAGCAAGTATGATTCAAAGTTATAACTTTATTAGTTCACTTTAATTTTATATTTAAGCACAACAAATACATTACAACATATACAATCAAATGGTGAGTTCATTAACCCCACAACCAAGCCAACATAAGCACCAGCCACCACAAGCACAAGAACACTTCCTACCATCACCAAACACCTAAAGATCCAACTATTAGCCCATTTTAGTGTTAGGTCATGCTTCTCCCCAAATAATGCTCATGCCCTCAACTAAACCACCCGCCCCCTCACGTGCCTCCTTCCTTCAACTTTGACTTGATTTTCCTAGTTCCTATGATTTCTTAGGCCCTTGGCCAAAGTTTGGACTTCATTTGTTTTGATTTGAAAATGTTAAAGAGGAGAGAAGATGATGAAGACATTAGCTTTCTATGTTTTATAAACTAGCAAGACACTTTGTGAATACATGAAGCATGTTAAATAGACTTTAACAAGAGGTCATATCCACCTCCTAACCTTCTTGGCCAACTACAAAACCCATCCCAAACCCTCCTTCCCATATGCTCACCTATACACATATTACTTCACCATTAAGGCTTCCAAAATACATCTCTTCATAAATATCTTATATGACATCATTGCTTACATTACCTTACCCCGCTAATTATAATTAATGCAAAATATGTTTAATTGCTAATTAATTACACATTAATATATTAGGAAGGAACAATGAGTTCGAAATTCTAAGCCATTACATTCTCCCCCACTTAAAACATTACGTCCTCTAAATTCCAACATGACCAAATAACAAAAGAAACAAGCACAACAAACACTAAATAGTACAAAAATTACTAACAAGCAAAGTGCATGGTCTGGTTCAAAAACTCTCACATCGCACAAGGATGATAAATAATCAACTAAGCTTACCTTATGCTCAACCGCCTTAGGTTGTTACTTAGTCAATCATTAAGGCTACCCCATAAAAAATCAAAGAGTCATTCCCTGAACTCTCCATAAGCCAACAAAACATAGTATGCACACACTTAAGTCAATCTGATCACTTGCTCGATCACACAAATTTAAATTTCAAACTAGTATAGATTACATGACCTCACTAGTGCAGATTCTGATAAGATTCTTGATTAGAAACCTGCATTTTGCTTAAATAGTCAAATATTATGATATAAAATCTCGAGACCATAACAAGAATCCGGTTTCAAATGTTCATCGTCAAGAATCGAGTGAAAAATCCTTGTTTGGACTAATGTAAATCACCTAGAAACCATGCACACGAATCCTAGATCAAGATAGTCATGCAAATAAAATGATCAACGTACAACTTTCGTATTTTATCTTATTGGTTTCTTAACTACACCAATTTCTTTTTAATCACATTCACTTACATAAATAGCATATCATTCAATACTAAATATGAACCATTTCATCAAAACATAACTTCAAGTTTACAAACATTTTATAAAGACAACTTTATATATAAAACGTTTCAAAAAATATTACCTCAAGTTATTACTTGTATAATACCATATTAGATCCTAAGATTGTACACGAAACATCAAATTAATTTTACTTTCTAAAATTCGAATAAAGGCCCAAAATAAATCTGGGTCTAATAACTTAGTCAACAATTTGACTTCTTTAACCATCGGGTTAGACAAGTAGCCAGGACAAGCAAGAGACTGGTATTCAAACTTAGACCTAGAGTCTACTTTCCTTAGACAACCCTGAGGTAAAGAGTTTGTTAGTTGGCCCAGTTACGTCTAATGATTACCTAACATAGATGTTCAAACCAATTTAAAACATATGTTAACTTACTATATTCTCCATTCAAGGGTTATATAAACTTAACATTTTATTCTCAAACATACTTAGCTTCGAATTCTATAACGATTGAAAGTTTCTGGTTATCCAAAATCGCCGAATCAAAATATGATGAAAATACCACATTGTCCTAAAGCACATGATACATGCATCAGTAAAATAACTTATCAAAGTTTCACTTATTTGTTAGACATGCTTTACTATAAAGGGAAAACAAGAAAAGGTTTCACAATTATGCCACTACCACTTGGGCTTCCTATATAGCATACATACAAATCTTTTCTATGTAGAAAGTTCATATCAAAGTCTGCATTAGCTAAACTATCCTATAGCAAACGACTATGCATTTTATCTAAAACTTCTTTACAAAAAACTTTAGAACTAAACTCTGGGTTTTTATTTCAAACCATTTGAAATTATATATATATACATATATATATATATATTTGTGTGTATATGTATATGTATATGTATCGCTTTTGTACACCAAAACATACTTTCGAGATTAAACTAAAATCATCTTCAAAGCCGCATCAAATACTTCGTATAATAGTACTAAGTATCATAATCTCAATTTATAAACCAATTTTCAAAATCTATACTTTATAACCATAGTATATATATACCGAGTAACAAAAAAATGATACCACGGAAATGGATCCTACCAAGTCATACCATATATTCCCTTACTAAGAAGGGTAATGCTCACGAGAAGTGCTTACCAACCGAACACATCTCTTGCCCGTTTTTAGCCACCTTCGACCCACTTGAACTAGATTACATAAAATACTTTATTTCCTAATTCACTCATCAATTCCGAGAGCAACCTCAAACTCGAAAAAATCTTAAACTCTTTCCAAAATATTAGTATTCACAAATACTTTCAAATAATACTACTATTATTTAATCCAACATCTTAGAAACCATTTTCAAAGACACTAGAATTTAAGTTCTCAAAATATTGGTTTAAGTCCTTTTAATTTATAAACCATATTTTATAAACCATACTTACAAAATTTACACTAAACTTCTTTTATTAAACTAAACTTCTAACCCCACATTATCATCAAACTCCTTATAATCAAAAGGTGAAACTCAATTCTCAAGGTATTTGTTTCAATGCATCCATAATTGACTATCTACTCAACCCATTTAGTAATAAGGTAAACTGCTCATAAACTGATCGAGCATAAATCAACAATCCATAAATGATAATGAATGATCGTAAACTGGTTGAGCATAACTAACCAATCTACAAATGATAACAATGCTCATAAATTGGTTGAGCATGACTAATCGAATCAATAAATGTTAGCAATATCCGTAAACTTGCTGAGAAAGGCTAATCAATTAAATAGGGGATAACAATGCTCATAAATGGCCACAGCATAGCTAAACTAATTAACGGGGAATAACGAATGAACATCATTAATCCCTACATTAATTAAACTACATTTTAATAATTCATACTTATATAAGTTACCTTATATTAGATCTTTTAATTTTAGTAGTTGGAATTACCTTTAAGGTATATGTTTATAAAAACACAAATATGCTCTTATATGTATAATACACTCAGTGCATTCTAACGCATCGTTTACCCTATCTCTAATGAGTCATGCCTAACCAAAACCAAGGTTCTCGCTTAACCCTTCAGCTTGGATACCAACTGTAATGACTCACCTTTTGGACCCCTAAATGTCGACACTAATACATCTACGGTGTTGAACATATCGGGCACTCAACTGCAGGAAAGTCAAATTGTTAGGGTAAAATAAAAGGAAAAAGAAGAAGGAAGAGAACAAAACATCTAAATCTCATAACGGGACGATAACATAAATATCAAAAGACTATACAAATGGTCACTTTAAGATACATAACATTTCAGAGTTATATTCCAAAGTACTATCATCAGCCTAGATAGTTATAACAGCCTATCCTCACAAATGTTGATATATACATAATAGTAATGCAATAAAAATAAAATACCACAGTAATCAAATGGAAGCATCCAACTCATTTCCTAAAGCTGAACCTGTCTTTCTCAGACGGCTCGAAAGAGCACTAGAGGGATTAAGGGAAAGATAAAATCATGAGTCAGACATAAGCCTGGTGTGAGAAACTCAAGAAATATGATGCACCATACACCAGTCTTTTGAGACGGTTCGAATCACCTAATGGCTTTATCCTCGAAAGAACCAAAACTATCTAATAAATACATATGGCGATATAATAAATAGTGTCTAAGGTGTTGAATATAAACCAAAAAATAGCTGTGCTGCTTGTATCTCGTAACACAACAATATTAGAAGTACATTTAAAACAGCTAAGGTTTGCTCACATATGGATTCCCATGGAGGTCTTCTTAGTACATCGAGGTCGGCCTCTTGACAAGGGTCAGATGCTACCTTTTGAAACCACACATATCTCTAGATAAAATATGTCACAAAGGTAATCATAGTCGGTCCATGCCCGAACATGTGATACCAAATACCATCAACTCCCAGCACCAACCAATCGAAAGCATCTCTAGATATTAGAATTCGATGTACCCTCTTGGGTTAGCTAAACCCCTTGGTTATGGATCCTACTCTATTTTCTGTCATTACCGATGGTGTAATGTTAAACATCTCAACACACGAGTCTTCATTAATCGAACAGATCCGTCTTCATAGATTCTAGTTTAAGTTGGTCGATGAATTCTAATTCTGTCCTCTCCCTTGGAATCAGCCTCAAGATAGGCAGTACCCTCGCTGGCATCATTTGAAATGTTATCACCGACCTCTCCTACGGACTTAACCTTAGGATAGATAGTTCAACTCTATAACATTTCATTCCATAACCGCTTTTAGAACATAGAACTCGTACATCAGTTTCAAAGTGGTTTTCAGTAAGTAATACACTTATCCAATCCCGGACTCTTTAAAACTATATAGGTGAATTTTTTATTTACCTAATTTCGGTTCTTTTAGAAATAAGCGAATGATATAAAGGAGTCCTCCGAGGGGGATCTTATATATATACTTTCTTAAAGCAAGAGACGATTCATATGAATGAGTCCTCCTCGGAGATCCCAAACCGTATCATAATATAATGATTACATATACTTCCAAAGTTAATTTTGGTTAAGTTCGATAGTCGACTAATCGACTATAAAGTACGAAATGAAAATGATTGCATATGTAAACCCAATCTTGTATACTTATCGCGTTTTCGACTTTATCAACTTATACTATCCCTCGATCGAGTGTGAATTTGGTAGGTTAGAGCACTATTTCCTTCTTAACCCTACTCGAACATCATTCTTAACACTCACAAATAGAACAAGTCTACTTTGTCGGCTTTTAGTGCTAAGTATAGGATTAAATTATTTCCACAAATAAGTAAACACTTAAAGCACGATTAAGTCACATAAGCGACTTCTAATCACCTTTTTATTAATTCTTTTATTAATTAAAACTCCTTTGTAAATACTTGTATGTATATTAATATAATTTTACCAAAGATATATGCACGTATATTACTATTTCACAATTCATTTCTGCTCTTTTCAATTCTTAGAAACGTATTCATATTCTTATTCCAAAGGTATAAGAATATTTAAAGTATATTTAAATGGGTTTAAAAAATGTTGTTAAATCATCGCTACAATAATCCCGAAACCATTTTATACTTAACATTATTTTTAAATAGTCTTTTAATGAACATGTATATTTAAGGGTTAAAACAAATGTTGCTAAAACATGGTTTAATATAAACCCAAAACATTTCACATCTAACATTATCTTTAAAACATTCTTTTCAAAGATCTAGTTACATCTGCACTTATTAACATAGTAATGTACTTTTAATTGACTTCTTAAAACCATTCATTACAACTTAAGGTTATAAGAAATTGACTTTTATCCCTTTTATAAATTTACTTAACTAACTATTCCAAACTTATAAAAATACATATAAACTGGTTTTAAATATCTATATAAAATATTGCTTAAAAATAACTAGTTTCAAATTTAACAAAAATCAATGGAAAAAAACATGTTTTACATTTTAGAAACCCTTTACATTACAAATTCATAAATAATTAGTAAAAATATATTTAAATTTTTATCCACTTTTAGAATACTCTAATTGATGTTATTAAATACCCATAAAAAGATTGTAGAAAAATACTTTATCTGAATATCATTTTTAACCATTGTAAAGTCTTAACAACATACTACATCTTTTACAAAAGTGATGTCTAAAATTTAGAAACACCCAGAATGTGTTTCAGTTTAAATGTCATTTTAAATCATTTACAATGTCAAACAGAAAACAATTTCATTTACATACCTAAAGTTCTAAAACATCCAGAAAGTGTTTCAGATTGAAAGTGTTGCAGATTCCAGCTTATGTCATAAAACCAGTTTTAAACCCTTCAATGTTCGATTCGTTTTCTACATGCTATCAAGTGATTTAAGGTCCAATTTTTTTACAGTAAGTATTTTACCTAGAGTACTTAAAATCCAAGCAATGAAGCCCCTAAGGATATCTTCCAAAAATTTATTAAAAATTGTCGAACACAAGGTAATTTCAATGTACATCTATAGCGATTAATTCGCTACTAACATTTACAACTTTGTTACACAAGTTCTAGTACATTCCAAACTAGTTCCAAGTTCTCACATACACTTATGTATGTGTAGTGCATAACCAAATTATATTATATCACAAAATATTTGTAACGACCCACATTTTCGACCCTCGAAAGTCGGCACCTAATACATCCATAGTATTACAATGCCGAGCATCCAAATGCCGGAAAGACGGATTGTTAGGGAAAAATAAAAGAAAAAACAGGGGAAAATAGAATCGCACAACGTAACGATAACATATAATATAATAAAGACGGTAAAAGCCGTCACTCTAGATACATGATATATCGGAGTAAAAAACAAACATTATCGATCTGGACAGTTATAACTTCCTGACCTTACAATTGCTGAAGGGTATACATAATAATACAGCAGAAGATAAAAATACTACGGCAGGTGCACATCCAGCTCTACTTCATGAGCTCCATGTACCGCCAACAACAACCTAAAAAAATACTTAGTCTGACCCGAGCATTATAACAAATAACAACCGATCAGTCTGGAAAGCCAACGTGAGTAAACTCAAGAAATATGGTGAACGTATAATAATTCTATGAGACCACGCCGCTAAACACGGGGCATGTTTTATCTCTCAAGAACAACATCCATGGATGAAAGAATGGAAACAAGTCGGAACAAAATCAGACTTCAAAGAATGAAAACAAATAAGTAAACATCGAGAAGAGCTCTAGGCACTTCTCGATGCAATTAAGAAAACGATTCAAAGATTTGGATCAAATAAGAAAAGGAAATTTTCCAATAATGACTAGGAGGGTGCCCCCTTACCAAAAGTATACATCTAAACAATATACTTGAGAGGGTCATTTACTCTGTGACTCTCGAAAATGTACAAGCCGGACCCAACAAACCTTACCAAGAATCCGAGTATGTCACATCTTCGTGCACATACCACCGAATCCAATCTAGAGTAGATGCGAAGATACCCTAATAGGAGCAACCCTACATAGCATGGCGTCCACTCACGCTTTAGTTTTGTTGTTTCCGACCAAGGATATCAATGCTCTAACGAGCAACAAATCGTCTTAAATTGACGAAATTCAAAGAAGATAGCATAATCAATAGTCAATAAATCAACTATCGGAAATGACAAAAACGATCGTATATGGAAATTAAAATCTCATATAATGTTTGACTCACACTTATGCTTGATTATCATATCACAAATATTTATAAAACAATTTAAAAACATTCTTTAAAAAAAATTAAAGAGCTAATTATATTTCCAAGTGTATCAAAAAGAAGGATCAAAAACAAATGTCATTAAAACATTGTTTACTATAAACCCAAAAAAACTTTCACTTAGCTTATTTTTAAACATTCTTTTCTAAAAATATTTCTCATTTATAAATTATCATTTATAACTTTAAAACAACATTTATTATCTTGGAAGATAATAAATCAATTTATAAGACTTTTACAAATTTTAAACAATGTTAATCATCTCGAAAGATAATTGATGTAACTCTTTTATAAATTTGAAACCACGTTAATTATTCTGAAAGAAGATTAATCAAATTTTATAACATTCTTATATATTTAAAACAACATTAATTATCGCGATAGATAGTTAATCAAATTTATAATCTTTTTATAAATTCAAAACAACATTAATTATCCCTAAAGATAATTAATCAAGTCTATAACATTTTTATAAATTTATAACAACATTAATTACCCCAGAAGACAATTAATCAAATTATTATCTTTTTAAAATCTAAAACAACATTAATTATCCCGAAAGATAATTAACCAAATTCATAACCTTTGTATAAATTTAAAACAATATTAATTATCTTGAAAGATAATTAATCAACTTTACAATAATTATCCCAAAAGATAATTAATCAAATCTATAACCTTCTTATAAATTCAAAATGATAATAATTATCCCTAAAGATAATTAATCAACTTTATAATATTTTTATAAATTTAAAACAACACTTATCTTTTATTTCAAAACTCTCAAAAATATTTGAAAATATGGTTCACTACAAGAAAGTAGAAACTACGGATTTACCTATGTCAAAATGGTGTAACGGGAACGTAGCTAAATGTAATACCTGCGTTGCGCCTATACCGTTTATGGCATAGGTAAGGCATAAGTAAAACCCATGTAGGAAAAAAAATACTCACACCTTACCTACGCCAATCGTAGGGTTGTTTCTTACGCTTTGCTTATGCCATTGTTTTCCTACGTCTTTATTGTCTACGTTTTCCATACGTCATCCACACGGTTTTTTCTACTATAGTGAAAATGGATTTACTTACGTCTATTCTGAAGCAATTTTAACATACTATTATGGTGTTTCTTTCCGTCAAACACAAAATTAATCCACAACTCTCTATCAACATCAAACTAGCATTAATATCAACTTATCCAACAAAAAAGACATAATATCATATCATCCATCATCAATCAAGTTCAAATATTTGCTCCATGCTACAAAATCAAACAAATTTCAAACAAGTTCTTATATGTTTAAACAGTATGATAATATGTTCATAAGACATAACATCTTATGGATACATCTTCTAAGAATAAGAAAAATACCCCCAACCCTTGTCACGACGACTATTTGACTCTCCATCAAATCGTTGTCGGAGCATCTCACATAGTTGTTCATACCGCATTTTCAGCATTTGAATCTCTCCTTCTTGATGCTCCAACTTCTCCTCCGGTTTGACTCTAGTCAATGCTTCCCTTTTGTTGACGCTATAAGTGGCATCTTTATATTTCTGCATTTTATCAAATATAGCATCAATTTCTAAATTTCAAACTTATTAAAACATTGTTTTACTAAAAGTTTAAATATTTACCCCAAAGATATTGCCATAGTTAATATGTTATTGCTAAAGTATTAGACCAAAGTTGTGTAAATCATAATCATTACTCATAAAATTTGTTATCATATTCAAAATTGTTTAAATCGTAACTACTACTCACAAAAAGTCAATATAAATATATTTCATTCATTATTAATATTTATTTATTGACACTAAATTACAAGAAACTATTACAAAATGTACCAACAATGTATTCCCTAAAACAGTACAATTTTAAATGAATAATACATAATCAAGCAATATTGTATTACTGTTAATCTCAGAAAAACCATAATTCTCAGAATGACATTTCCATACCCACAATAGGAAAATGCATGTAAGCACAGGGTCCTGCCTTTATTAATCACATTAGCAATCCAGGAGCAAATGCAGAAAAGCCTCAACAAATTAGCAAAATATAAAAAATAACCTCAAAACAACTTCCAGTCCACAATGCAAAATTTGGTCATTACCAGGCACGAAGCAGAAGTTTTAACAGAGTCATTCTGATGTACAATCCATTCTTCGATTGCCTAAAATAGGCAGCCCTGGGGTCACTGTCCATATCAACAATTATCTGCACACAAACATTTCACTACAACTTTAAGAAAAAGAACCAATTTTATCTGAAAAATGAAGAACAAAGAGCAAGTGTTTGTATTACTTCATCAAGCCTTGGGAGAGGATGCATGACAATAGTAAGCTTAGAAGCAGCAGCAAGTGAGGATTCGATCAGTTTAGTATCAAAGTACCAAAAAGAATACAAGTAACTAATCTACACAATATGTTCACTGCCTGTTCACTACATCTGATTTTAAATTATAAACCACGTCTACTGTTCACTACCTGTTCACAATATGTTCACTACCTGTTCACTGCATCTGATTTTAAATTATAAACCGCGTCTAATTTTAAATTATAAACCACATCTGACTTAAAATCGGCATCGATATTACAATTGATTTCACAAGGAAACATACATGTTCACTACCTCCATTTAGCTCCTCTTTTGTCAAGTTATTGATGTCTTTTTTTCGTCCACATCTAAGGTATCAACTTTATCTTTTTTCGAAGTTTTCTATCCAGAAAAGGCATCCTGTAAGATGGTATAACTTTATCTTATCTTATTTTTGATAAAATATAAACATAGTAAAATTAGGTGAACATGTTTTATATTGCAGAAAAAGAGCAAATACATTTCGAACGTGGATTTCCGATATGTACTGGAAGTAGATGAGATGCAACATAGCTACAAAGCTGGAAGTTTCCACTTCATTATCACAAAATACCACCACGGCCGGGTATAGTTTCTCTCTAGAAAGTTCTGCACTAAAGTTCCAAACCAACTCAGACCAGATTCCATCATATTTGACTTACAACCCAACTTTAATTACAAGACTACCCCAGCCCCTCTAATCAATTCTCTTTGCTGCTTCTATATATACGCATCCTTTTTGTCCAACGTTTCCAAAACAATCAACATTCATACAATTTAATCATCAAGGAGTGTTTAAAATAAGGCTAACTAATATGGGAGAGGTAACAATTACCGCTTTAAATTTTAAACTTTGTTTTGTTTATCGACTAATTGATTTTGAATCAAAATTTGAACTTTCCACCATCAGAAAGCAGACCAAAAGGAAAGCAAAGTCAAGATGAAGTCAGATGGTGCTGTTTCAACTACAGGTGTTTACAAGCTCGACATACATTGCGAAGGCTGCACCTTAAAGATTAAGAAGGCAGTAAAGAATTTTGAAGATATGTTAATCAGTGACGAAACCAAAGCAAGGGTGGGGTGGGCAGTTGCCCAACCCAAGATTTAGGCAAAAAAAAAAAGTTACAGAAAAGAAAAAAAATACATACTCTCCTCTCGCATTCGGGCTCAGCACTCATGCTCACACGTCTCAGCCGCTCGCACTCTCTTAAATCCATGTCATCTCCTTCAATTCAACCTTCATACTTGATTTGATTAAGTAAATCAAAACCCTAATTCCAGGTTCAATTCAGTCTCCCGTCTCTACGGTTGTAGGTAATTATCCTTTTAATCTTGTCAATTATGTTATTTTAATCCGTTGATTTGTTTTCTACATGATTTGTTTGATTAGATCATACAAAGATTGTCTTTTATGAAAGCATCCTAATTGTTGGATTATCCTTGAATTAAAAAAGCATTCTAATTGTTGGGTTATGTATTTTGTATGTAAGTTTGTAAAATTATCAGTATTATGCAACTAGTCAAACTTTATCATTTTAACATGTCTCAAAATGTACTGCACTAAAGCACTTTGGTTGAATTTCAATTTTCCTGATATATATTTGACTATCTATACAACTCTGCCCAACGCAAACAAAAATCCTGGTTTCGTCGCTGATGTTAATATATATACAGTCCATATTTAGCACCAATAAACGCGTTAATTTAACAATTTATTTTTAAATAGGTGTTCATGCAGTTTCGACTGACATGGTGAACAACAAACTAACAGTGATAGGCAAAGCGGATCCATGGAAGACCCGAGAACGGATGGAATCCAAAACCCGAAAGAAAGTGGATCTTATTTCGCCTGCAAATGCACCCAAGAAGGAAAATGCTGCCAAAGACTCTGAAGCTAAAAAAGAACAGCCTGCTGATGCAAAGGGTACAAAATCAGATGATAAAAAACCAAAAGAGGTAAATGTATTGCATTTACTCAACTATTCTATTGTATGATGAATTGTCGGTTTGCCGAGGACTTATTCAAAAAATGTTTCAGGCTGCACGACGTCTCGCACCAGACGCCGTCGTCCACGCGTGACACCCCTTCTCCTTGCGCGCGCAAGCATCGACCCTCCACTCCACTGTCGCGCCGTCATTGAGGCACGCCTGTGCACACGAATTTTTTTTCCCGTGAGATTGATTTGTGAATTAGGGTTGATGTAGGGAATTGGGGGTGAGCTGGTTTTGATAGCAAATGGGTTTGGGGTTAGCCGTATTAAATTCTTACCCGCCAAACCTAAGTCGTGTGGACGACATTCCTCGTAGGACCCAATCTAGATTTGTAGAAAATGGACGAGACATGGAAATATCGTACGAGATTGTACACGTTTTTTTCTATCTTAAAATTTTCAACCTGGGAGATATCTTAGACTCTTCTATGCCTTGGTTATTTTTCTACATGTTTAAGTAAATACAGAAAATTTTATATGTTTTTTCTACGCTTTTACTTCTTCCTATCTATTTTCTATGTTTTCAATACGCTTCCGTCTTATGGAAACGTAGGAAGCTTTACGGAAAAAACTGCAGTGTTTTCTTATAGTAGTTTAAACAACTTTCAAAGTGCAAAAACGCAACCAAACATTTATTTTGTAAAAATACAAGCACATGGTCAACACACATAAATGCTTAAAAGGAATGATTTTCCATAAGCGACTGTATAGCAATAATCGCTATAATGACACTTACACAAATTAAACAGTATGGCACAACTATTTCAACCAAACATCAATACATGGGACATAAAAATACAAGTAAGATGCATATAACGGTAAATTAATAATGACGAGAAACCCTTTATGATCTCTACAAAAGTCCCCTGCAAAGTAATGATTATTTATGCAATTCGCTTTTCAAGCGGAAATTTAAATTTAAACAAACAATCTAACAATAATAATAAACATATTATTATCAACAATTAGCAATCAATAGCTAACATATTACTTGTTAATTAATCAACATATTAACTAACTTCAAAAATAATCTTTTTACTTTGCAAACATAGAACAGTGATTTATTCGGCTCGATAGATGTCCAAAATACTCTATTCAATTTAATTATAGCAGAACGGTGTTTTATTCTTCTAAATAGATATCATAAAATGAAGTATAACTAATTTACTTGCGTTAAACGTAGTTAAATTAAATCACCATAATTTTATCATTAATGTATACTTCATTAGAACTATCAACTATCATCTAAGCATTCAACAATAATCTATAGCAACACAAATATCATATAGTTTATTTAGAGGTGAGTAAACTCAGCAAAATTCCAGTTGCCGCTTTCGCATTCTACTTTGATCTAAAATTGAACGACGTTCAATTTTAGCTCAAAATTCCACTTGCTTCAAATTTGATGAAACCAGTTCGATTGCGTGCATAATGCTATTACGAGCGCAACACAAAAGATCATGTCTCAATTGGACCTCGTAAGGGAAAATTATTCGGTTTATAAGAATACAAGTTATGACTATTAATTGATTAACTTAATTAATTAACAACCTTAATCTCCCTCATAATCCATCTCCCCTAAATCAAAATTCTAACTTAAACCTATTTCAAGCTTGGGGCATCAATCGCCAATGCCGCCTCGGACCACCAAAGCTCCTACCATCCCCACCATCGTTCACGTCTTAACGAGACGGACCTGATCATGCCAAAAATATCATGCCAAAAATATAATGTGTTTGAAATTCCAAGTCGTTATATCAACCCAAAGATCAAACCCAAGTTTTAAACAAGCTCAACAAGTGGTAAGAATTTATTTTTAAAACATCATTCTAATATTAAGTAATAAAACTAAAGTCGGTTTTTTTGCAGAGGAAAAAATTAGAAAGTTGTTTGAGAAGAAGTGCAGACAACAAAATCTTCAACAAGGAATTTGGAAAAAATGCAATAGCCCAACAAAAATGCCCACGGCAAGAACCAGATTCGTAAATAAATATTTATATTACTAAAAAACAAATTAAAATTTAATTTATTATATGATATGCTTATATTCTACAATAATAATATCGTATGCTTGTGCACAAAATGATAGTCAAGTACATAATGACATATATACATAATGCTAATGCATTGAAAAAATACAAAATGATAAAGAGCTATTACACTGACACAAATGCCTTAACTAAAATGATATATTATATTGGCATTGTCCTCGAAACTACCAATAACTCAATAAATGCTGAATTCTTCTAGCATTATACTTGATATACTATTGTCTTACCTAATATTTTTATAACTGTAACAGAAATGATTATGCATTTTTTTTCATGGTAAATATCAAAAAGCCGGATATGCAACAGCTTCCATTCGAATATGAAAAGGACATTGATATGGTCAGAGCTGAAAATACTTTTCTAATATTCAATAACGTTGAACAGTAATTAGTGCACATATCTTCGTAAACTTACCATAAGAGAAGCAGCTGTAGATGAATCCAAAATACGGACAATTCCAATAGTCTTTAAATTTGATTTGAAGCAACTGCAAATAAAGATGCATGATTTCTTTTAGTATTTGATCTAAAATAATATTTGCACTGTTATAATGTATATACTATGATAACATCATGTGTGCTGTCGTATTGACTTATCTTAATGTTTGCATTGTCATGTTATATGTACTGTTATATTATTTGCACCATCGCATTGTTTGTACTGTCATATTATATGTGCTGTTATACTATTTGCACTATCATATTTGTTTGCATTGTCATATTGACTAACTTAATGTTTGCATTGTCATATCAAATATATCGTTATATTGTTTGCACTGTCATATTGTTAAAATTATAAATTGTTGGGTACCTACATGTGTCAATTTTTTTTAATAATAACCAGTAGAATGCATAATGATAAGACCATTGTTATGAGTTTTTATTATGCTGAAATGTCATATACAACTACCATTATATAAAAAATTGTTGTAAAACATATGTATTGAGATTTTTTAAAATAATTAATGCCAACGTACATAAAAATGGTAGAGTAAATGTAAAGAGCAACAGGTTCAAGCTAAACGTGAACCAAAATGCAAGTAAATACATAACCAAATCTTCGTCTACAGACGAAGTAGAGGCAACAAAAAAAATATTGTCTTATGAACAAAACCAATTATGCCGGTGGTTAGAAAAACATTCAGAATAGATTTAGCTAAAGCTTGCTAGAATAGTATAATACTATAATGTCATACACAATTAAAAGTATAATGCTATATATAGTTAGCATTATATTTTCAATTATTCTTCTCAACAAAAGAGTTGTTATACTACTAAATACATGTAACAAGAAGTATTTTCAAATATCAAAGAACATATATTATGCCTCTCAATTATATATTATTATGCATGATATAAATATTAAACTATATAAATGAAATGATACATACAACTAGCATTATGTTGTCATTTGCATCAAAAGTTGGCACAAACATCCAATATATTATATGTAGAGAAATAAATGAAGAAAACAAAAATTAAAATAGAGAAAACAATCAAAAAACAAGTAAAAAACAACGATAAACAGATTTATAGTGATTCGGCATGGATTGCCTACGTCCACATTGATGAAATAGCTTTATTATTCACTTGCATTTCTAAGTATAAGAGGAATTGGATCGGAATCTGCAATTACAATGGAGTACAAAGAAAACAATAGCATAAAGATCCATCAAATGAGCTATGAACCCTGTATTTATAAGCGTGGACGACCGAGTATCTTCCTGAAAATTCGCTAGTAGAATCTCCAAATGCAGACGAGGGCACCTAGAAAATTTCGAGGCCCAATTCTTAATGGGGAGCAATCAGGGCTGATCAGTCGAGACGTCCATGTGGCATCGCGTGATCGGTTATGTGGGTCCCCCTTCGTGCTAGCTTCATGTTTCTAAAGTTGTTTGCATAGTTGCTTTCATGTTTTTAGAGATATCGATCGATTCCCATTAAATTGAATTACCGATTCAAGCTGTCCATAGCCATAGTGATCATATCGATCTCCTACCTAGGGAAAGCACCAATCTATACTTAGAATGTTCCGTAGAGTCTATCTCTTGGTCTCGCTTGATTGTTACTTCACATTATCGTATGTACTTGATCTATGGTCTCTGTGATCACCCCTTTAGGCTGCTTGTCTTATCTATCATCGAGTCTAACTTGCCCAATTTTAGTTACATAGTAAATGCAAAAATACTAGTTTAACGTACCATTACAATATAAATAACAAATTCATAAAAAAATACAATAGAGTAAACTTCAAGTTTTTAAAGAAGCAAGATAATTCCTTTTGCTGTGACATGTTGCATTACATTAACTGCATTTGTAACTTTTATTTTGAGAACGGCCAAATCCACCACGCCTCTTGGTAGAAGGTCTTCCCATACTACTATAGGAGGCCTAATAACAACATCATTTTCAATCATAACTGGCTTATCAAAATTAGAAATAGGATTAGTAGCTTCAGCACATGAACATAGAAAAACATCAACAGTAAAGTAATGCTCCACACAATCAACAATTGATAACCTTGACCCATTAATACACCTATTTACATTAGCACATGGAAAACCATTAACTATTCATCGATTACAACTACATGAATGATTTCATATATCAACAACATGTGACTTTGGAAATTTAAGTTCAAAAGAAACTCTAAAGACTTGAAAACATCCTAAGCAAAATTATCACCAACTAATTTTATAAGCATTCCTCTATAACAAGACAAAGAACCATTATCCATAAATGACATTCATCTCTCCATCTAGCCATTTTCTCCATTACTTTTACAAGAATACCATCCAAGCAAGAAGTAATTGGCATAACTCTATCTTCCAAAATTCATGAGTTAAAACGTTCAGCAACATTAAAAGAGTATTCACTATAACGCTTACCTTTAAAAAATAAATCTGCCCAATAATCAAAAGATTTATCTCTTAAAAATTATCTACAGCCATTTCCCCAATGTAATGACTCGCCTACTCGACTCCCAAATGTCGATACTAATACATCCATGGTATTCATGTGCCAAGCACTCAAGTGCTAGAAAGACAAATTGTTAGAGTAGTATAAAAGAAAGAGAAATAGAACAAGAAAGAGGAGAATACAACATTAGAATCTCACAATGGAACGATAACATATAATATCAAAAGATAGTACAAATTGTCACTCTAAGATACATAGCATTTCAAAGTTACAATCATAAGTACTATCAACAGCCTGTATGGTTATAACAACTTGTCTGCACATATGCTAATATATACAATGTAGTAATGCAGCAAAAATAAGAATACTATGGTAGGTGTATGGAAGCATCCAGCTTGTCTCCAAAAGCTGCAAAGAACATCAACGAAAACCTGCCTTTCTTGGACTACTCGAAAGAGCATCCATGGAAATAAGGAAAATATAAAACCACGAGTCAGACATAAATCTGGTGTGGGAAACTCAAGAAATATGTGTGAAATATAACATCACCTTTTGAGACCGTATAGAATACCATAATGGATATCCCCTCAAAAGAGCCAACCATCTATTAAGTACATATTTCAATATAATAAATAATGTCTAGGGTGCATAATATAAATAAGAAATAGTTGTGGTGTATGTACAACACAATAATAACTCGATATACAATCAAGAACCACTAAGGCGCATTCACATAATTATGTAAGATTTCCGTGGAGGTGCCCTCGGTACATCGAGAACGGTCCTCCTACACAAGGATCAGAGATATCCTTCCGAATGTCATATATCTCTAGATAAATAAACCATAAGGTAAGCCATAGTTAGTCAACACCAGCGACGTTAACCAAATACCAATAACTCCCGTTAGCAACATTGATAGCATATCTAGATTTGGAGTTGATATACCATATTTGGGCTCATTAAACCACCTATGGCTATTTATCGTATTTCTGGTTTTAGTGATTTACCGAGTTGAGGCTACATTCGGCATCTCTCACATGAGTCTTCATCACTCGAACAGAACACAAATTCACAAATGGATTCCATTATCTCGAACAAATCATGAATCGCTACATGGTTTCGAGCATCTCGTACAGGTCTCGAATCTCCACATGAATTCCTACATACGTCCCCCGATAAATGCTAACGCTGACCTCTTCGTTGGACTTAACCTTAGAATAGATAGTTCAACCCTCTAGCATTAGTCTGAAATGTTAACGTTGACCTCTCCATGGTTTTAACCATAGGATAGATAGTTCAACTATATAACATTTCACTTCACAACTGCTTCTAGAACATAGATCATGTATATGGTTTTGAAGTGGTTACGGGTTCGAGCCATCTCATATAAGTACACTCCCCTCGCTTGCCTGATGCTCCAAAAGCAGTCGATGAATTTCCAGTTAGCTTAACCCTTGCTATTTTAGAAATAAAGAGAAAATATATAAGGATGGAGAATCTCATATTTGGATGAATTTCCTTATCATTTTTCTAGAAGAGCAAGATGAGTTTATACATACAATATAGCATCTTCGAAGATAATTATACCATACAGCCCTCGTGTTCCTTTTACATATTCCCTAAGTTATTTTGGTTAATTTCGATATCGACTAATCGACCATCAAGTATAAGACATATGATTTAAAATGGAAACCAAGTCTCGTATACTTATTACAAACGGATAAACACACAAAGCATGATTAAGCCACACAAAGCACGATTAAGCCACATAAGCAACTTCTAATCCCCTTTTTATTTCGTTAAGATTTTTTACTAATTAAAACCAGTTTTACTATTAAAATTTTTTTGTCAAAATAAACTTTGTTTATCAATCACTACTATTCATTTGTGCTCTTTCAACACTTCAAAAGTATTCGTATACTTAACCCAATTGGTATAAGTATATTCACAAATTATTAACAGGATTTCTTACTTTAAACCTTTACTTTTTTGTCTTTTTCCAAAAGGTTCCATTCCTATAATTTCCTTCAAAATATCTATTTTAAAGATCTAAGTACTCTCACAAATCCATTCAAAAGGTATGAGACTAATGTTACTTAAACATTATCACCACAAATCCAAAATCATTTCACCCATGCTTATCTTTAGAACATTCTTTTAAAGATCTATTTACATTCATAATTATAATCAAGAAGGGTTAAAGACGAATGTTATTAACACATTGTCACAAAAAAATCCAAAACCATTCCATAGTTGTTATTATCTTTATAAACATTCATTTAAATATCTAAGTCAATATTTGGTTAAGTTCAATATTTGACTAGTTAACTATCAAGTTCTAAAGACGATCACTTATAGAAATAAAGGTTTGTATATTTATCACATTTCTGAACTTCTCAACTTATACTATCCCTCAGTTAAGAGTGAAGCCAAGTAAGTTAGAAGACTAGTTGCATATCAAAGCTTTGCCTGGTACTTCATTCTTAACTCTCACGGATAGCAAGTCCATTAGTCGGCTTTTAGTCCTAAGTACACGACTAAATAATTTCCATCAACGAGTAAGTAAACAACATGATTAACATTTTGACATTCCCGACATAACTTTTCCTCGATCAAGAGCGAAGCCAGTAGGTTAGAGCACTATTGCTTATAAATCTTACTCGAACAACAATCTTAACACTGACAAATAGATACGCCACCTTTGTTGGCTTTTAGTGTTAAGCATAATTAATTACTTTTCAAACAAATAATTAAACAATACATGATTTAGCCACTAAGAAATTCATTACCCCTTTCTAAATCCTTTGTTTACAATTTAAAACCCATTTAGAAATGATATGTACAAGTACAATAATTTATTTATAAAACCAGATATTTAATAAAACAGTTTAGAAGATATTTTATTACATAGGATACTTATACTTTAATAAAATAGCCAACACATTTACTAAAAGCTATATCTACTTAAAAATAATTTTAAAATACTTATAATATTTATAATAGGTTTTAAAACATTCATCTAAAATACTACATGAAAATAACAAATTTACAATTTACTTAAAAATTTGGAAAAACCATGTATTATTTAAATTTAAAAGTAAACCTTCTTTTTTTTAAATTCATAACTAATTCATAAAAATGTTAAATAACTTTTAGAATACTCTAATAAGAGTTAGAAAACACTTGGAAAAAGAATGAAACAAAGTACTTAATTTACAAGTCCTTTCCAAACCTTTAAAGTTTAAAAACAAAGGTGTTAACAGATTTCTTTGTTAAACCAAATATGAAGGATAAGGCAAGTCAAGTTTAGATAAGGGCGTGGTAGCCTTATCCAAAGCTTAAGAGAAGGATGCAAGTCTAAGTCCAAAAGAATGAAATATGCATGTCCATAGTCCGAGTCAAGTATAAGAAGTCATATTCATGTCATACGTTCAATAACCGCTCAAATATCTTTATTTAATTGAAGTATGTTATGCAAAGTTCATTCTCCAAGTCCATATATGAAATGACCCTCCTATTTTTCCACCCTAATTTCATAAGGATTTTTTTTTTAAGAAATGATATATAGATATATCATTCATTACAAATATATTTCCCAGGGTCATTTTCTTTCTCCAATCAACAAAATATATCCAGGATCTTTCACAATATAAAAATATTGTTTTAAATCTAAATCATCCCTAACATACATATATGAAGATATCTATGTTATATTCTACTAGAATCAGAGCATGTTAATATGTAAGTAGAATTCCTTTTAAATCTATTAAAATGTGATAATTCCTTGAAAAAAAAGATTAATTATTGTAATCTGATTTTTGACCATAGGATCCACTGGAAACATGTACTTTAGTCTGTTATTCTAATTAAGGAATGATCAAGTAATAATCAGTGGAAAGCAAGCTTTTAATATGGATGATTGTGTTAAAGTCTGAATAGTATCAAACTCAGGCTAAAAGAAAGAGGATCCTAAGTGAACACGAGCAACATCTAGGCGTAATGGAAACGCGCCTAACTTACACATGAGAGGTCACGAGTTCGAGTGCTATGCTGGTCGGTTCAAACCCAATTTTTGTTTTTTTTTTCTTTTTATTTTTCTCCTGTGAACAAAATTGACTGAACCTATTACATACTTTGGCTATGAAACATATCTGAGAATTTAATTTAAATCCTTGGTTGCTGGCTTGACCCAGGCTCAAGAAAAATGGCTATGTTAGCCCTGTTCTGGTTTGCACTACTTAGTTACAAAATACCTGCTATATTATTTTCTTTTCAAAGCAACTCAAACTCTTTCTATCAGATTTTATTTTTGACTTGAACATGGATTTTCTTATGCCAGTCCTATAGATATACATACAAACCACAAATTCTTTCAATCTCAGATCTTCTACCATTATAGCCTAACTGTTCTTGAAGCTTAAAATTCATTTTTCTTAGCAAAGCATTGAACAAAACAAAGCACATAGTTCAGCTGAGACATATAAGTTTAACAACTACAAAACAGCAATTAACCATACATTGGTTTCTCAAAGTAATTTTAAACAATAGGTATTAATCTAGTTCATCATGAAGGTGTAGTTTACTTCAGCAAAGTCTTTAAAAAACATAGCATCCAAATCTTAAGCAGTTTAACATCCAAAGCCTGATCAAAGCAATTCCTATTTCCCTGCAAAATCACCATGAACTGCCCCATATGAATATGAGACACCCAATGGTGCATAAACACAAAAGGGTCAGACTATTTGTCTGGTATGAATAATCCAACTGAAAACATGATCTCATTCAATTCTCTTTATAAACAAACTTTACATGAATAAGAAACTCAGTATCTTCCTTATGCTTGTTTTTGTGAAGCATGTTCCTTCATCTCAGTGTTAACAGATTATTTACACATATAATCACCATGACTTGATTCATAGAAAACAATCATAAGATTCATCCATAAAAAGCACCAAAACAACCAAATACAAACATCTATTCAGTCATCATCCCCTTTTCAACTTTACTGGCCATCAGGGATTTTGCCCAGGCCTCTCCTGAATCTATTCCTAGAATTCATTATCAAATATAACAGGGTCTTTAGCTACTTTCTCCTTTTTAAACACACACTGCCTGGGACATCTCTCTGTTAACCCAGCACACTCAGGCCCCTGGGTATAAACATACCATGTGTGAACTTGCAATATTCCCCTTGCCAAGCTATACTTTGGTAGCCCTAAGATCCCAAGTCCTTAGTTAAATTACTAAGTGTTATTATTATTTTTCATAGTAGTGCTAATCCCTTCTGCATCTCACTTCTTAATCAGAGAAATATAAATAATGCAAGCAACATGTATTCATCCAGAGTTTGGTAAGTTATATTCTCAGAAGCAAACATTTTATCATGAAAGAGGGAGGTGACTTCTTAGCACATTATTTTGCCTGTGGGTTTCACTGGATCAAGATGTAAGCATATGGTCCTGAGTAATTTACTAGACATATTTTTTTTTTCTCTTACCTCTGGTTCAATCAGATTCATGATCTGGCTAAACCACAAGTATATTTGATTTGGGTATTTCATAAAACATAGAAGCTCAGCACATGTACAACATTGCACTTCTACATTTTCTTTTGTTTTAATTAATATGAGACATAAGCAACAACACAATGTTACAGCCCATATTTCTTTCTACCTTCAGACCATACACCCACTACTTGAATCCGGGGATTTTTATAAACAACTTATAAAGAAAACTTATAAAAGAAAACACTCAATCTCAAAGCTAACCCATAGCTCAGACAAACATTTTAGTTCATAAATCCATGCCTCTTATTTTTCTGGGTAAATCAGATAGAGGTTTTACCCTTAAACAAATCATTAACAAACCAAAGTCATCCAATCATAAAACATAACTTGTAAAAGAAAATTAATTCAAACTGGCTGCCTCAATATTCAGGTCTTAATGCCAAAGTTTTCAGTGAGGTTACTCACCTTAACCCTTCTTCTTCTTATGCCTTATGAACCCCTTTTTAGTCTTCTGCCTTCTCCTATTTTCTCTGGTTTATGCCTTGTATATTTTTCTTTAGGTTAATGAAGAACAAAAATATATGGTCTTACTATACTAAGCCTTTTATATAAATCTTGGATGTTACTAGGGTTTATGGACTTACCCAATGTCAGTTCTACCCCATCCCAAACATAGCCTGTCTCTGGTTTGATTCAAGAAAATAAAAGGGTATGTGGTCCTTGTCTTCCTTTCCAGAAATTAGTTCCTCTCTTTTAATTTTCCCTGGTCATGTCATATGCATGACTTCTTATTATTATTGTTATTATTTTCTTAATAAAAGAAATTACTGAGAATAGATAAAGTGCTTGTTTAGGGACTCATGCCATTTTCATGCAACTCCTGCTTCCTTCCAGAGATTGATTGACTGTATACATGTATAACCTATGTATACCTAAGCCTTTTATTTTTCTTTCTTTCTGTAAATAATTTTTAAGTTTATTTCAGCCTAGCTGTTATTTTCTTTGTACTATATTTTATTTAAAGACAAAATTCTATCTTTATGCATATGTATTTCTAAATCAGTTATTTTATTTTATCTATTAATTTCTGCCAAATTTTGTTACACAGAAATCTGTGTGCATGTGTACACTGTCTTGTGCACATGTACATGTTTTATACTTTGTATCTGCAAATCAATTTCCTATTCCAATTTTTCCCAATGCAATTTCAAACAAATACAAACTAAATTAAATCATGAAATTACTCACAAAAATCAGGGTTATCACATATACCCCTCCTTTTAGGAATTGTGTCCCACAATTCTTTCATACTTAACTTAAGTATCATCTCTTCAGAAAAAATGAATTTTTCTGATTTCAAAACCATTTTCAAACCAATCACTTATTAAGCACTATGCATATCAACACAAGATAAAAATCACAATGCATATTCAACCAACACATTCATTAGCATGTATATATATAGATTTACCTTTTCTTCAATCGAACAGCTGGGGATAATCATTTCTGATTTTATCCTCCACTTCCCATGTGCAATCATTTGGGTCTAGACTCCATTGTACTTTTACTAATTTAATTTCTTTGTTTCTCAATTTCTTGGTTTCTCTAGAAACTATGCCCACTGGTTCCTTTTCATAGATCATTCTAGGATCAATCTGCACATCCTTAGAGGATTCTAGTATTGTTTCCTTATCATGAACCCATCTTCTTAGTTGAGACACATGAAAGACATCATGCATTGCTCTCATTTCTTTTGGCAATTCTAATTTATAGGCTACTGTCCCTATTCTTTCTAGAATTTTATATGGTCCTATATATCTAGGAATCAACTTTCCTTGTTTCCCAAACCTTAGAACCTTTTTCATGGGTGAAATCTTGATGAACACATAATCCCCAACATCATATGGTACTGCCTTCCTTCTTTGATCTGCATATTTCTTTTGCCTATCTTGGGCAGAGGCAATTCTTTTTCTGATCAAGGCTACCTTTTCAGAAGTCTCCTTCACATTTTCTGGTCCTAAGACCACTTTTTCTCCAGACTCATGCCAACTTGAAGGTGATAAACATGGCCTTCCATAGAGAGCTTCAAAGGGGGCCATGCCTATACTACTGTGATGGGTGTTATTGTATGCAATTTCAGCTAGATATATGTAATCTTCCCAGCTTCCTCCCCAATCCAATACACATGCTCTCAACATGTCTTCAAGCAATTTGTTCACAATTTCTGTTTGACCATCAGATTGAGGATGGTATGCTGTACTCAAACATAAATCAGTCCCCATTGCCTTGTGAAAACTCTGCCAAAATTTTGAAGTGAAGATGGTATCTCTATCACTCACTATGGTCTTTGGTATACCATGCAGTCTGACTACTTCTTTAATAAACAACTGGGCTAGGGTATTAGCATTTCTTTCTGATTTCACTGGTATAAAGTGGGCTGACTTGGTTAACCTATCAACCATTACCCAAATACTATCATTTCCCCTCCTAGTTCTAGGCAAACCATCAATAAAATCCATTGATATGTCTTCCCATTTCCACTGTGGTATTTGTAAAGGTTGAAGCATTCCTGAGGGTTTCTGATACTCAGCCTTCACCTGCTGGCAAACCATACATTTTGATACATAGGTTGCCACTGCACTCTTCATTCCACTCCACCAATAATCTCTCTTGAGGTTGTGATACATTCTTGTGCTTCCTGGGTGTATAGTATATTTGCTTTTGTGGTAAGCATCCAAAATTTCTTGCTTCAACTCATCCATTGCTGGAACACATATTCTTTCTCCTTTCTTCAGATGGCCCTGATCATCCAACTGAAAACCTTCTACTGTCTCACCATTTAATATTTGTGTCTTCTTTCCAAATAAAAATGGATCTTGGTTTTGTAGCATTGCAACTTTATTTTTCAATTCTGATCCCAGAGTAATAAAACTTAATTTTCCCATTTCTACCTTCCCACTGCATAAGCTCATTTTTTCTATGTTATCACTTTTTATCTCTGAGTCAATTAATAATGATAAAGTGTTAAACTCTTCTATCATTAATCTAGCCACTTTAGCATGTTGTCTACTTAGGGCATCTGCTACTTTATTAGCCTTACCTGGTGTGTAAAATATTTCAAAATCATATGAGGCTAAGAGTTCAATCCATCTTTGCTGCCTCATATTTAATTCTTTTTGTGAAAACAAATATTTGAGTGATTTATGGTCTGTATATACTTCAAATTTTGCTCCTAACAAGTAGTGTCTCCATAGCTTAAGGGCATACACTACAGCAGCCAATTCAAGGTCATGAGTAGCATACCTTACTTCACTTGATTTCAACTGCCTAGAAGCATAAGCTATTACCTGATGTTGTTGCATCAACACTGCTCCAAGCCCTTGTCCACTTGCATCAGTATACACCACCAAGTTTTCATTTCCCTCAGGTATTTTAAGAATTGGAGCTTGTACCAGTGCTTCTTTTAATTTTCCAAAGGCATTTTCACATTCCTCAGTCCAAGTGAACACTTGATTTTTCCTAGTCAATCTGGTTAATGGAATTGAGATTTTTGCAAAATCTTTTA
Source organism: Allium fistulosum (assembly GCA_030737815.1). Lineage (NCBI taxonomy): Eukaryota > Viridiplantae > Streptophyta > Magnoliopsida > Asparagales > Amaryllidaceae > Allium > Allium fistulosum. Next base: position 974,988,788 of record CM060901.1, read on the forward strand.
TAAATCTTCTATAGTAACCAGCCATTCCCATGAATGATCTGACTTCAGTGACATTAGTAGGCCTTTTCCAAGCTTGCACTGCAATGACTTTATTGGAGTCCACAGCTATTCCTTTTTCTGATATAATATGGCCTAGAAAGTTCACTTCATTCTGCCAAAAAGTGCATTTTGAAAACTTTGCTTTCAAGTCTTCCTGTCTCAATTTCTCAAATACTATATGCAAATGGTTCTCATGCTCTCTAACTGACTTAGAATAAATTAGTATATCATCAATAAATATTAATACAAACTTATCCAAGTATTCTCTGAAAATCCTATTCATCAAATCAACAAAATAGGAAGGAGCATTTGTTAAGCCAAATGGCATCACCAAAAATTCATAAAGTCCATATCTGGTGTTAAAGGCTGTATACTTAATGCTTTCCTCTTCTACTTTCATCTGATGAAAGCCTGAAGCTAAATCAAGCCTGGAGAATATTTTTGCACCACTCAATTGATCAAAGAGATCATCAATTCTTGGTAAGGGGTATTTATTTTTAACTGTGACTTTATTTAATTCCCTATAGTCAATACATAATCTCAGGGATCCATCATGTTTCTTAACAAAGACTACTGGTGCTCCCCATGATGAGCTACTGGGTCTAATAAAACCTTTTTCTTCTAGTTCAACTAATTGCTTTTTCAACTCCATCAATTCCTTAGGCCCCATTCTGGTTGGTCTTTTAACCACTGGGCTAGCTCCTGGAATTATTCTAATTGAAAATTCAACTGGCCTGTGATTAGGAACTCCTCTTACTTCCCCAAACACATCATCATATTGATTAACTATGGGGATCTCTTCTAATGCAGGCATGGGTTTTTCATTTGACAATGCAGAAAGGTTGGCTATACTTCTATTTTTGTTTGCCTCACAAAGAACGATTATTCTTTGTCCATCAGAAACCTTCAATGATATGGTGGAGGTCTCCATATTTATGATAGCCTTGTATCTACTCAACCAATCAACTCCTAAAATAATTCCTATGTCTGGGTATTGCAACACATATAGGTTTGACTCAAACACATGTCCTCCTATATTTAATCCCAGTTGCATGCACATCATACCCATGACACATGAACTACCTATAGGGCTTCTAATTAGCAGTGGTTTATCAACAATCATACAGTTCAATTTTAATTGTTGTGCAATATCATGAGAGATCAATGAGTGTGTAGCCCCAGTATCATATACTACTGTTAAAGGTATTGAATGGATAAGCAAAGTACCTTCAACTTGACCATGCTTTTCAACATTTGATCCCTCAGCTGCCTTGCCTTTCCCTTCCAAAGCCCCTAATTTTCCTTGCTTAAAATCTGGGCAGTTCCTCTTTATGTGACCTTCCTTCCCACAATGATGACAATTGAAGGATGCTGGTCTAGGATTGGTGCACCTATTTTTCATGTGCCCCTCTTGTCCACAGTTGTAACAAGTGATCCTCTTCTTAACTTCAGCAGTTCTGGCTTCTTCTGGTTTCTTGGTGGAAGTTATGTCTGTTTTCTTTTTATCATAAGGGTGAAATTTACCCTTTCCCTTCTTGTTTTGATTATTTTTGAATGCCCTGAAATTCTCTCTAGCTTTATCATGTTGTTCAATGCTCAGAGTCAAATCCAAAACTTGATCAAAAGTTTTATCCTTATATGGTAGCATGGCTCTACTAAGGCTAGAGTTCAACCCTTGGATATATCTGCCATTCTTAGCTTCCTCAGTAGTGATGAGCACTGCACCATACTTTGCCAATGATTCAAACTTCTGAGTGTACTCAGTGACACTCATAGTCCCTTGCCTCAATTTGATGAATTCCTCCAGTAAAGACTCCTTAGCTGATGCAGGGATAAATCTGCCTTCCAACATTGCTTTAAATTGATCCCATGTTACTTCTCCTTCAGGTCTTCCAGCTATGATAACCTCCCACCAATCCAAAGCTGCTCCTCTCAATTGCCTGGATGCAATTTGCCTCTTCCTTTGGTCTTCAACTTGCATGTCTGCAAAGATTCTTTCCAAAATTCTAAGCCAATTTTGAACCCCCATAACTCCTTCTGTGCCATCAAAGGTTTTGCCTCCAAGATTGGTAAAAGTCTTGAGTAGTTTGGAAAGTTCCTCATGTGGATTTTCCTGCCTGTTGCCTACTCCATCTCTTATGGCCCTCATGAATTCTTGCACATTCACCATGGGTGGTTCACTTGTTCCTACATTTTGATGTCTGGGTCCTACCATAGCTCTATGGATATAACACTTAGGTTAGTCTGTTTTGCCTAATGCTCTATAGATTAATTCATTTTAATTTATCACTTATTCTGTCATAATAGATATCAATAGTGTAAAAAAAAAAAACATCCAAAGCAGTAAACACTTCTATACATCCAATGCAAACAAATTCATACAAGAGAAATTTTGCTATGTTATTTAACAACATAGCTCTGATACCAACTGAAATGACCCTCCTATTTTTCCACCCTAATTTCATAAGGATTTTTTTTTAAGAAATGATATATAGATATATCATTCATTACAAATATATTTCCCAGGATCATTTTCTTTCTCCAATCAACAAAATATATCCAGGATCTTTCACAATATAAAAATATTGTTTTAAATCTAAATCATCCCTAACATACATATATGAAGATATCTATGTTATATTCTACTAGAATCAGAGCATGTTAATATGTAAGTAGAATTCCTTTTAAATCTATTAAAATGTGATAATTCCTTGAAAAAAAAGATTAATTATTGTAATCTGATTTTTGACCATAGGATCCACTGGAAACATGTACTTTAGTCTGTTATTCTAATTAAGGAATGATCAAGTAATAATCAGTGGAAAGCAAGCTTTTAATATGGATGATTGTGTTAAAGTCTGAATAGTATCAAACTCAGGCTAAAAGAAAGAGGATCCTAAGTGAACACGAGCAACATCTAGGCGTAATGGAAACGCGCCTAACTTACACATGAGAGGTCACGAGTTCGAGTGCTATGCTGGTCGGTTCAAACCCAATTTTTGTTTTTTTTTTCTTTTTATTTTTCTCCTGTGAACAAAATTGACTGAACCTATTACATACTTTGGCTATGAAACATATCTGAGAATTTAATTTAAATCCTTGGTTGCTGGCTTGACCCAGGCTCAAGAAAAATGGCTATGTTAGCCCTGTTCTGGTTTGCACTACTTAGTTACAAAATACCTGCTATATTATTTTCTTTTCAAAGCAACTCAAACTCTTTCTATCAGATTTTATTTTTGACTTGAACATGGATTTTCTTATGCCAGTCCTATAGATATACATACAAACCACAAATTCTTTCAATCTCAGATCTTCTACCATTATAGCCTAACTGTTCTTGAAGCTTAAAATTCATTTTTCTTAGCAAAGCATTGAACAAAACAAAGCACATAGTTCAGCTGAGACATATAAGTTCAACAACTACAAAACAGCAATTAACCATACATTGGTTTCTCAAAGTAATTTTAAACAATAGGTATTAATCTAGTTCATCATGAAGGTGTAGTTTACTTCAGCAAAGTCTTTAAAAAACATAGCATCCAAATCTTAAGCAGTTTAACATCCAAAGCCCGATCAAAGCAATTCCTATTTCCCTGCAAAATCACCATGAACTGCCCCATATGAATATGAGACACCCAATGGTGCATAAACACAAAAGGGTCAGACTATTTGTCTGGTATGAATAATCCAACTGAAAACATGATCTCATTCAATTCTCTTTATAAACAAACTTTACATGAATAAGAAACTCAGTATCTTCCTTATGCTTGTTTTTGTGAAGCATGTTCCTTCATCTCAGTGTTAACAGATTATTTACACATATAATCACCATGACTTGATTCATAGAAAACAATCATAAGATTCATCCATAAAAAGCACCAAAACAACCAAATACAAACATCTATTCAGTCATCATCCCCTTTTCAACTTTACTGGCCATCAGGGATTTTGCCCAGGCCTCTCCTGAATCTATTCCTAGAATTCATTATCAAATATAACAGGGTCTTTAGCTACTTTCTCCTTTTTAAACACACACTGCCTGGGACATCTCTCTGTTAACCCAGCACACTCAGGCCCCTGGGTATAAACATACCATGTGTGAACTTGCAATATTCCCCTTGCCAAGCTATACTTTGGTAGCCCTAAGATCCCAAGTCCTTAGTTAAATTACTAAGTGTTATTATTATTTTTCATAGTAGTGCTAATCCCTTCTGCATCTCACTTCTTAATCAGAGAAATATAAATAATGCAAGCAACATGTATTCATCCAGAGTTTGGTAAGTTATATTCTCAGAAGCAAACATTTTATCATGAAAGAGGGAGGTGACTTCTTAGCACATTATTTTGCCTGTGGGTTTCACTGGATCAAGATGTAAGCATATGGTCCTGAGTAATTTACTAGACATATATTTTTTTTTTCTCTTACCTCTAGTTCAATCAGATTCATGATCTGGCTAAACCACAAGTATATTTGATTTGGGTATTTCATAAAACATAGAAGCTCAGCACATGTACAACATTGCACTTCTACATTTTCTTTTGTTTTAATTAATATGAGACATAAGCAACAACACAATGTTACAGCCCATATTTCTTTCTACCTTCAGACCATACACCCACTACTTGAATCCGGGGATTTTTATAAACAACTTATAAAGAAAACTTATAAAAGAAAACACTCAATCTCAAAGCTAACCCATAGCTCAGACAAACATTTTAGTTCATAAATCCATGCCTCTTATTTTTCTGGGTAAATCAGATAGAGGTTTTACCCTTAAACAAATCATTAACAAACCAAAGTCATCCAATCATAAAACATAACTTGTAAAAGAAAATTAATTCAAACTGGCTGCCTCAATATTCAGGTCTTAATGCCAAAGTTTTCAGTGAGGTTACTCACCTTAACCCTTCTTCTTCCTATGCCTTATGAACCCCTTTTTAGTCTTCTGCCTTCTCCTATTTTCTCTGGTTTATGCCTTGTATATTTTTCTTTAGGTTAATGAAGAACAAAAATATATGGTCTTACTATACTAAGCCTTTTATATAAATCTTGGCTGTTACTAGGGTTTATGGACTTACCCAATGTCAGTTCTACCCCATCCCAAACATAGCCTGCCTCTGGTTTGATTCAAGAAAATAAAAGGGTATGTGGTCCTTGTCTTCCTTTCCAGAAATTAGTTCCTCTCTTTTAATTTTTCCTGGTCATGTCATATGCATGACTTCTTATTATTATTGTTATTATTTTCTTAATAAAAGAAATTATTGAGAATAGATAAAGTGCTTGTTTAGGGACTCATGCCATTTTCATGCAACTCCTGCTTCCTTCCAGAGATTGATTGACTGTATACATGTATAACCTATGTATACCTAAGCCTTTTATTTTTCTTTCTTTCTGTAAATAATTTTTAAGTTTATTTCAGCCTAGCTCTTATTTTCTTTGTACTATATTTTATTTAAAGACAAAATTCTATCTTTATGCATATGTATTTCTAAATCAGTTATTTTATTTTATCTATTAATTTCTGCCAAATTTTGTTACACAGAAATCTGTGTGCATGTGTACACTGTCTTGTGCACATGTACATGTTTTATACTTTGTATCTGCAAATCAATTTCCTATTCCAATTTTTCCCAATGCAATTTCAAACAAATACAAACTAAATTAAATCATGAAATTACTCACAAAAATCAGGGTTATCACAATATATGCAAAAGTCAAAAATATACAGTCGGCTCTAATATCCCCAATTCAATTTAGGGTTACAACTTTGAAAATGTAAGAAATTAGGAAAGAGAAAATTCGTCCCCCTTGGAATGGTCAAGGGGGTCTATTTATAGGAGTACTCCTACGTGGATGATTGAGATGTGGCACAACTATGAATCCAATGGTTCTGATAGCTCTCTCTTGATAAATCTCGGCATCTTATTGCAGAGATTTGGCACCTTCTACTTGTATAAGATTGATGAACTTCAGCATCTCCTTATAGAGATTCGGCGCCTCTTACTTGTATAAGCTTCAGTATACCTTGCCATCTATAAAACCATAAAACGCTTTACTAGCATTGAAGCTCGACGTTCTTTGTCATTTGATGCTCCATAATAGTTACTATTATAGAGGCTTAGTAACAGTTGATGCGTCATAGGCTTGTTACTCATAAGGACTCGTTATCTTCCATTTGCAGTTAGATTTTCGACATCCTTTAGTGGTATGGCATCCTTCTTCTATTATATATATTGTACAACCCTTTATGTTGTAAAGATTCGACACCCCTGATATCTTTAGATTCGGCAATCCTTCATGTTGTAGAAAATGGACACCTTTAAATACTTATTGGTATAGTATCTCTATTGCCTTTTTAGAAATTTGATACCTTCTTACTACTAGGCATCCGTTACCCTCTTTCATTGTTAATGTTCAGCACCATCTATTTACTTAAAGGTTCGATAACACTTATTGGTTATAGAAACTTGATGCCTTTTAAAGATTTGACGTTTCTTATCTACTTATTGATGCTTTCAACATCTTTGGAAGCTCGATATCTTTTTCTTGTTAAGTACCGATTGTCTATTGACTTGATTTTCTTCTGGTTTGATACTCCTATGTGTTGTGTTTATGTTTGATATCTCTCATGCTAGTCAACTTTTTGGAATTCAATACCCTAAAAACCTTGGCATTTCATCTACACTTGAGCATTCGACACCCCTTGGTCATAGAGGTTCGACACATTCTCGGGATTGCTTGAGGCTTGCTTGCTTTATCTATCATCGAGTCTAACCTGCCTAATAGTCTGGATATAGTCGGGTCAAAAGGTCGGATAACACCTGCCCCTCAAAGTACGTTTTGTTTTGAATATGAAATGCTTTGAATTGAAGCAACTCAGAGCCTTCAGAGAGGATTCAATTCACTTTCTTAAACAGTCATTATCCTTCCATTGAATTTCCTTTTAGAAGAGTCATATCTCTCCTTTCATCATGATGCTTGGTCGTTATTTGTCAATATGAATCCTAAGTGTAATACCCAGTCTTGGTCTATGCTCGGTTTCATTGAGCTTGTCGATTGAGTTAGAAGGCTACGGTTACCTATAGTGACATCTTTTCTGCAAAGTCCAGATAATAATTCAATTCCTATCGATTCAAGAAATCAAAAGTTGGATATGTACACATACACGTTCATGAGTTGTTGCCAATATCACGTAGTTGAAATATATTTGCGTTCTATATTCTTCATCATCCATTCATATTTTCTTTTTCATTTTTCTTTTTTTTTAAACATGGGTATGGGGTGTTCAGTACCAATCCCCTATGCAGGGGGATCAGTACCGATCCCTTAGTTTAGGCAGACTTAGCCGATTTTAGGCTAGTGGGTTCGGCCCGCTTTTGGATATATATAAGCTAGATATATATGCTAAATGCTTAACTCTTTTCACTTCACTTGATTCACTTAACCGACCCGAACCCCATTATCTCTTGCAATCACCATTAATAAGCTTTAGATAAGAAATCACCAATTTCCCCAATCCCTTCGTCAATCCAGTCCTTCTCTACCCTCTACAACCTTCACCATCATCTTAAATCAATTTGCTGCCTCCATTAAGCCAATCTCAACACCCAACTCCAACATTCCCCACTTGAATCAAACCCAACCCTTCACTCACCCTTTGCTGTTGAATCTTTCGACCATCGAATTACATAGGTGGGTTTCGATATTGTCAAATGTAATTTTAGCGATGAGATGATGGGTTTTATCACGTCGAAAATTGTAGGTTTAGATTCTATAGTATGGATTAGAACAGGTGAAGCAGTGAAGATGGAAGGATCGGCTTATGATAAGTGATCGACTGTGGGATGACATAAAGGGGTCGATGTGGATCCTTGACTAGCGGGAAGAGATGCAATGGAGTGATGAGGAGGAAGGATCGTTCGATGTGTGATAAGCTCATGGGATTGGACGGAACATGTTGGAGATGAAATGCAGTAGTGAAGTTTAGGGGATCGGTTGGTAATAGGGATCGGTTTTAGACGCATTGGAGTCTAAAATGGCATAAGGCATTGCTGCCTATGCGAGGGATCTGGTACGATCCCTCTGCCTAGGAAGACTTAGGCAATTTTCATTCTTGTTTGAGCACACTTGAACTTTAAGACTTGATTACACGAACTTGTGTATGCATGAACAAATCCGAACCATAAGACATGTGAACTTGAATATGATCTTGAACACCTTAATACTTGGCCTTGATTATATACACATGAGCATTTTTAGCCTGAACTTGAACTAGAGACTTACATATTATCTCAACTTAAAATGCTTGAATTTCGATACAAATGCGTATGACTTAGAACTTAAATGTTTGGACTTATATGACTTGAACCATTGGAACCCAAAGTTGCACAATGTCGAATATGATTTGAACTTGGACAAGTATAACATGTAGTCTGTTATGAACTTGAATGCAAATTCCATAATCTAGTATGCCGACAACTGATTCCTTATCTTAGACAAAAATCCACAACCTTCAATGTGAAAGCCTATTGGGACGATCAACGATGATGGTCACTCCAGTCGAATCCCAGAGTCTCGTCCTAACTGTCCTTTTAATTCTGAACTGTCTATTTTTATACTGCATAACACTACACCACAATGCACTAGTTAACACTTATCATAGGGGAAACAGGTTAATTTTTCTAATGATTGTTATTTGCTGAGTTTGATGGTTATGAGTTCCAGAGGCTTGGAGTGTTTAGCTGCTATGGGTATTGAACAAACTACTTCATGACAATCCCAATGCTGAGTCAAGTTCTGCAACAATGTCTGCTCAAAACTCTCCAGGCCATCAATCTGAATAGCCTAAGAGTTCACAACAGGTGCTAGAAATTCCTTCGAACTTAGATGCAGAAATCAAGGCAGCAACAGACACTTTGGAAGATGCCATATTTTTGAATGATTCGGAGGATTCAGTGGCTTCAAAGGTCGACGAGGCCTCTCTTCACAGGATATGCATTAAGCACGGGATTCCATATGAGGATGTGTGAGTCCCTCCCTTAACGATAGGGCTCACTTGTCCCTGGAGGGGTTATATCGCATGCAACGAGTTTATGTGTTGGGCTGGTTGCATTTCTCCTTTCAATCCATCTATTTGGAAAATGTTGCATTATTTAAGATTGGCACTAGCTTAGCTGCATTCGAACAACTACACGTTTATGCGCTTCACGTACATGATATTCCTCGAAATCTTATATCATGAGCTGACTCTAGAAGACATTAGCTTTATTTACAATCTCAAGCGATGAAGGGGAAGCCTCTTGTACACTTTCCTTGAGTCAGTCACTAACTGCCAGGTCGTAACTGGCACTTGGAACAAACTGAGAGCTGCCCATCTGGTTTTGCAGGATGGTGGATGGAAGGACTTAAATGTTGTTTCAAACTTAACTTGAGGTGCTTATTTAAGTCGTATCCTAAATTAAACAGTTTTTGAACATTGTAGGTAGCTACCCACATCCCACCGATGACATGTAATTAGAAGCGGTTACAATGCTCAAAAATATACTAGTGGGCGGATAGGAACATCAGATATCTTCTTACCAATGAGCGCTTTTTTATCTTCAGCTTACTAGAAGAAGGTCACAACATGGGACGACCAAGAAACACCAGGGATGAAATAGTGGAAAGAAAAGATGCCAAGCGGGGTATCCTGAGTCGCTCGTTGAAGGCTGGGCCATGTTGTGGACCTGAAAAATAATCCCTTAGTGATGCTGAAGTGGATGAAGAGTAGTTCATGCCCGATATCTTGCATGATGAAGAGCCCAATGAATTCAGGGCTGCTCGGTTCAGTTTAAAGGGAAAGATGGCGACAGAGCATCGGGACCTGGTTCCCAAGATCCTCCTACTATTTAAGCAACTGGTGCTTCAATTTCTCATTCCCCATAAAAGGATGCAGGCTACAATCCAGGTCATCTAGGGTGCATAAATCTTTTGGGCTGTCTCTGATTTTGGAAGGTGGCACTCCAACTATGACCAAAGGCTAATCTAGTGAAGGTATATCTCTTACTTCTTCGACATTCGAGAATGTTTACATCTCGTGCCCGATAGTCATAGGCTTACTCATTGGTCTTCATGAAATTGCAGGTACGTCTGCACCTATCCATGCTCCCGATGATGATGTTACCCTGGGACAGGGGGCGCTGATCACGAGGTCCACAGTGACCGCCACTATATAGGTAGCTCCTACCGATTAACCTATTGAGACTCCTGGCTCGGATGCTGAAGTCATATGAGCTCTGAATGAAGAAAATACTGATTACCAGCAAGGCCAGGATGAAACAGTGGACGTTATATTAACCCATGCCTTCGAACATACCGATAAACGTGGCATGAAGGAGCACATTGAAAAGGAGGAGCTGGATTTGCAAGCCAAATGAGAGAGTGTTGAAGTGGATTTTACTCCGCTCCAAGTTATATTACCGGGTGGCATCACTCCTGAGGAGGTCGATCCTTCTGTATCCCAAAGTGAGACTGCTTCTATCTCTGAAAGCATTTCTCTTAAGGGTGGAAAGGGAAAAAGAGGGTCGAAGAGGAGAGGACGAGGTGGTAGCTCTAGAGAATCCACCTCGAAGAGCACTCTGAAGAAGCCTAAAAAGGGGAGAAACAACCGTTGAACCGCCTTGGGTGGTGCGGAGCTAGGTAGCTAGTTTCTTTTTGTTGGTTGCAATTGTACGGGTATGGCCCTCGTTTTTGGCTTTTAGTTTCTGAAATAAACTTGCACTTAGTTTCCAAGTTTCAATATGTGAATAAAAATACTATCATTCCGAAACTTGTTTAAGTGTTCGAGCTATTACGTTTTCCATTCAATGTACTTGTAATTTATCGCCGATCGTTCAAGTTGCAATGTCTTTCAATCACCCATTGATTTGGGCGTCGATCCGACAAATCCATCTCAAGCCCTACTTTTGGCCATGGCCTTAGATCGTATTAAACACTAGGTGTGAGCCATAGCGTGGCGTTGTCGTGTTCAGTGGTTAAGTGATTATACTTTTGCCCCCAGTCCTAGGTTGGTGGAGTTAGTTCGTGGACGATCGAGTCCCATTCATGATGAGTTTAAACTCCTCCTGTCGGGTTAAAGCCAGTGTTAGAGAATGAACGGTCGAATAACACTCATTCGCTTTGTTTGTACTCTTATCTACACTCTGGGGATCAGAGTTAGTTAATGGGCGGTCAATCACACATGTTTGATGTTCATAATATAGCCTACACTTTAGGGACTAAAGTTGTTTTGGGAAACAGCCGAATCACATTTCCTTTGATTAATTCTCTTGCACCCAAGTCCGGGTAAAAGTCGAAGAGTGGTTGGTCATATCATGACAACTTTTAATTTACATTCATCCTGTCTTGGGAGACAGTGTTAGTTAACGGGTGGTCGAATCACACCCATTCTTTACTTTATACTCAGCTCATCAGATTGCAGGCAAGAGATTATGGATGAACGGTCGAGTCACGTTCACTTTATTTAATTCGATTATGGACCCGAGTACTTGGTTGTTGCCAAACTCCGAGTACTTGTTAGTTATTATGCATATGTCGATGTAAGTTGGTCATATATCACAACTATTATATTATGCACAAACAATTCAGAGATATGGAAGGAACTTCATATTTTATTGCATACTGAAAAAGAAGTGACAGAATTTGTCTTATTACATGGCTTTGAATTCAACTACAAAAGCAAATTATAAATGAAATACAACTGAATGAAACAGAACTAAGTGAAATAGCAGCGTAAATGTTCGATATTCCATGCCCTAGGAAGTACGATGCCATCGACAGTCCCTAGCATGAATGTTCCATCTCCAAGCTTTTGATTAATGACATACGGTCCATCCCATCTTGGATCCATGTTTACGGGGCTAGGAAAGGTCCATTTCAAGATAGGATTTCCAATTTCAAAGGTCTTGGTTTGGACTTTAACATTATAGTATCGGATGACTTAGTGTCGGTGTGCAACCGCCCTCAAATCAGCTTCTTCATGCTTCTCATCGACCATATCTAGCGATTCCAAAAAGTGATCTATATTAGTTCTGAGGTCATAATAAGTTACCTAGTAAGAAGGAACTACAAGTTCTACAAGAATCATGGTTTCAGAGCTGTAAGCAAGGGCGAATGGAGTATGGCCAGTCACAGACTTGTGGGTGGTTCTGTATGCCTGGGAGTTCATCAAACCACTTGCCTCTTGCCTTTTCCAAATGCTTCTTCAGAATGTATTTTATGATTTTGTTGACAGCTTCGACATATCCATTGGCTTGAAGGTGAGTAATTGCCGCAAATATTTTCTCGATGTGATGTTAGCGATAGAAGTTTTTGAATTCAACATTATCGAATGGGTCCCGTTGTTGGTTATGATTGTTCGGAGGAGCCTAAAATGACATATAATATTTCGAACAACAAAATTAATCACTTTCTTTGTAGTGATCATGGCCAAAGGCTTGACTTTAGTCCATTTAGTGAAGTAATCAATTGCTACAATGGTGTGCTTTGCACCACCTTTGGAAATCATTAAGGAGTTGATGATGTTAATACCCCAAGTACCAAACGGCCATGAACGGACTTTCTCAGTGATTTCTATCGACGGGGCTCTTGGAATCTTTACAAACATCTAGCACTTGTCACATCGTCTCACGTAATCTATTGTGTCTCGATTGACAGTTAGCCAGAAATAACCATTATGGAGTATCTTCTTCGCAAGGATTTGCACACCAGTGTGATCACCACATTCTGCTTCATGGACTTCTCTTAATACTCGCTTGATTTCATCGTTGGCGATACACCAAAGCGGGGGGATGGAGAAACCCTTCATGTACATGACTCCTTCTTATGGATGTATCATGAAGCTTTAAGAAGGATCTGTCATTTTTTATTCCTCTGTTCGAGAAGGACTCCCTTTGGTAAATAATCTTTAATCGAAGTCATTCATGACTCATTCTCAAGCTTCGTTTCTAAGACCCAATCGATCTCCATCTAGTCAATGCTCGGAGTGTTAAGTACTTCAATTAGGACCAAGCCCTTTTGTTGTGCATCCCCGAAACTGGCCAACTTGACTAATGAGTTGGCTTTCTCATTTTATTCTCTGGGATATGTGTAATGGTGTAATGCTCGAAATCAGTTAGCAGTTCTTAGAATCGGTTGAAGTAAGGAGAAAGTCATGCTCCTTTGGTTTGGTATTCTCCCCTAACTTGGTTTACTACTAACTAGGAATCACAAAAATTTTGCAAAGCTTTTACTCCTAGCTCTTTAGCTATTTTAAGCGCAACGATCAAGGCTTCATATTTAGCTTTGTTGTTCGTTGCAGGAAAGTCAAGCTTTAGGGCGTGGCAGATCGAGCGTTCCTCGGGAGTTACTAGTATGACTCCAGTGCCAGAACACTGATCGTTGGATGCTCCATCCATGTACATCTTCCATTGGATGGTAGGTTCTCCACCACTCTCTGAAGAGTCATCTTGTGTAGTGAATTCGGATATGAAGCCCAAGTGCTTGTCCCTGGATGGCTCTTCGAGGGGGATAAGTGATATCGAACTGGCTCAATTTGATATTTTGTTTTATTAACATTCCAAATATCTTATGTCGTTGTAGGACTTGTCGTAACGGCTGTCAGTGAAGACATTGATTAGGAGAGTCCGAAAATAAGGATGGAGCTTTCTTGATGCAATCAATAGGCAGTATGCGATTTTCTCCAACTTTGGGTAGTTTCTTTCAGCACATGTTAATCGCTTACTAACATAATACACTGGCCTCTGGATCCGATCCTGTTTATGTAGCAGTGCAACACTTATAGCATGTACTGACACTGCCAAGTAGATATATAAGTCCTCATGATCCAGTGGCTTAGACAAGATGTAGGGTCTCTCTAAGTGATGTACCAGAGCTTGAACAATCAACATAATCCTACATCCATTCAATTTTTGTCTTCCTTCTCCTGATTAAGTCAAAGAAAGGAATGCACTTGTCAGTGGCTCTGGAGATGTAATGGCTTAGGGCAGTGACCTTCCCATTCAGACTTTACACCTGCTTGATTGTCTTCGGCACTAGGATATCCCTTATCACCTGAGTCTTCTTGGGATTGGCTTCAATTCCATGAGAGTTGACGATGAAACCCAAGAATTTATTTGATGCAACGCCAAAGAGCATTTTAAGGGGTTAAGTTTCATTCCATATTTTCAGAGAACACCGAACATCTCCACCAAGTCATCAATATGGTCATTTGATCACCGTGACTTTATGAGCATGTCATCCACATATACTTCCATTAATCGCCCGATCTTGTCTTTGAATTCCGGATGATCAATCCTTGATAATTAGCTCCAGTGCTCTTTATTCCAAATGGCATCACAACATAGCAGTACAGCCCCAAATCAATAATAAAGCTGGTATGTTTCTGGTCGGGGACATGCATCAGGATCTGATTGTATCCGGAGTATGCGTCCATGAATAAAAGCAGTTCATGTCCAACGGTCGAGTCTACCCTTGGTCGATCCTGGAAAGTGGAATCTGTCTTTCGGGCACGCCTTGTTTAGGTCTGAGTAATCAATGTATGTCTGCCACTTTCCTTTAGCTTTTCTCACAAGAACTGGATTGGAAACCCATTTCGAGTAGAGGGCATCGTGCATAAACCCATTGTTTTTTACTCTATCCACCTCTTTAAGTGCAGCAATTCTCCTTGGACCAATGCCTCATCATTTTTGTTTCACCGGGACATGCCTCGGGCCGATATTCAATGCATGGCCTATGATAGTCGGCTAGATCCCACATATGTCAGAAATGGGTCCAAGCGAACACATCAAGATTTATTCGAAGAAAGCCAACTAATTTCTTCATTGCAATGAGCTGTAATCCCATTTTCAGGACCCATGATGAGTCGTCATAGCTGACCATAATGTTGATCGTCAACTCAACGGGTGCAGCCTTGGTTTCTTTAGCCTCCTCTTCTTCATCTCTTGGATCTATATCTTTATAGAACCGACTGTGGTGCCCGAGCCAAGGCTCGGATTCTATTTGCTAAGTTTCATTAGTTTTGGTGTAAAGAGGCTTCTCCTCATCCTTTCCTTTTTCTCTCCGTTGAGCATCTCTCAACTCAACCATATAACAGGCACGACCAGTCGCCTGATCTCCTTGGATAATTCACACAACATTCTTTGTTGGAAATTTTAGCATTAAGCTCTAAGGGGCGATAGCTTCCCTGAATTCAGCAAGGGTCGGTCGGCCCAGAAAAGCACTGTATATAGAGTTCATATCCATTACAACAAACTGCAACACCTACACTCTCCTTCGGCTACTGTCTCCTAATTCCACCTATAGCTTGGTATAGCTTACCACTTTAGTTGCGATACCGTTAAAGCCATGAATATGGGCATTGCACGATTTTAGACCTTTGGCTTCCAATAAGATATGTTCGTATGCCTTTTTGAAAATGACATTCACAGAACTTATGTAGTCAATCAGAATATTTCTCACCAAGGCGGGGTCGATCATGGCCGAGATCACTATTGGGTCGATCGTAGGAGCCTCCACCTTGTCTGCATTTCTACTCCAAAACATGATATTATTCGTCATAGTTTGCTACTACTTTGCTAAAGCACCATCCTCCGTGTTTGAGCAACATTCAATGTCAACATGTTTGATAGCGTTCACGTAACACTCCATTTTATTCCAGCTTTTGTCGACCGGATGTGGTCCTCCAATAATGGTATTAACAACTGATCTACCTGTTGTCCGTCGATTTTCCTCAACACTAGGCGGAGCTTGTCCTCGATTGGGGTCGGATTTCCCCTGCCCGCCATCGTACAGGGTTTTAAAAAATTGCTGCAACTTTCTTTCTCGAATTAACTTCTCAATAACACCATGGAGGTGGCGATACTCATCCGTGGTATGTCCATAATTTTCATGAAATTTGCATTACTTTCTGAATTGTCTCTACTTCTCCGATAGTTCCTTAGAAGGTGGTTTCCTGTACTGCATAGTGTTACAAGTAGATAGATAAACATACTCTAGCGATGTATTCAATAGTGTGTATGTACCAAACGACGGGATCCTTGGCTTCCCTCTCTTGGAATCCCGTATTTGGTCACGGTTTCTATTACTACCTTTCTTCTGCTCATTGGTTTGTTCTGAACATTGATTTGAGCTTTCCCGGAACCATCACCGGACTGCTTCACTGCCACATTACATTACAATCCCTTGGCCCTTGGGCCTGCAACATTTCTCTTCCTGGTTCACTTTGCTTCCTCTTTCATTAGAAACTGAGCTGCCTTTAAAAAGGAACGGTCTAATGTCGAAGGAGGCTTTACCGCTAACCAATCACCAAACTCGGAATCGGGGTCGACTCCCCTAGTCAGTGCCATGAGTAGTGCATCATCATTCGGATTACTGACTTCTGTAACAACTATATTAAACCTTTATAGAAAAATTTTCAGTGGCTCCCCCGGTGCCTGGACCAAGCTGGAGAGTGACATTACACCTTGGGGCAAGTTGTGTGTATGTGAAACAGTTCCAGGAACTTCTTCGCTAACTCATCAAATGAAGGGATGGACCGTGGTGGCGACTTGGTGAACCACATGATCATAACATCTTCAAAAAAAATGGACAAACAAATGCACTTGACTACATAAATGGCTCGGGCAGGGTCCATGTGTAATTTGTACATCAAGAGATGCTGCATAGGGTCGATTTTCCTGCATAGGCAGGCATCGTAGGCATATGGAACCTCCATGGATATTCCGCATGTAGAATGCTATCGATGAATGGAGTATGGCTTCTGGAGAGTCCCCAATCATCGTTGCTCAAGACTTGACTCTCTTTCACTAGTTGCCTCGCCGTAGCTGTTAAGTCTGGTGTTTGGAAAGTTGGTGTCGGGCGGTAGTCGTGTTCTAGCTCACGTGAGCGACTCGATCCATGCCTTTAGGCAACACCACATTGCCTTGGTTCCTCTTGCTCTCGACCCATTTTCTGAGCAGCGGTTCTTTCATCGTCTCCCAACCGCGGTTCAACCACATACGCCAGAGCTCCTACGCCTTAATCGATTGCGCCACCTCCAGAATAAGCTCCTCCACTGCATGTCGATTTCCCCTTGATTAGAGGTTTTAGTGTCGATCCCTCTAGGGGGTTTGGTACCGACCAGTACCGTCGTCCATAGCCGATCGTCTAACCCATCGCGATGCTCCAGCTACAAATGCAGCCATTTTACGATGTCTATTTTGGTGACAGTCGTCAGTTGAGGAGGAGTTTTTTGATCCTGAATATGGAGTAGGCTCGGTCCTTGGCTTTCCATGCCGATCTTTCAACTGGTTCATCAGGTTGATGTTAGCCTATATTTTCTGGTTAAGCTACTAACGACTATCCATCAGTTCCTTCATTAGAACTTCAAAATCAACTCTGGTGATGTATTCAGCTAGATTTTGGGCATCTGAAGCCTCCGATTGTACATTTTGATCAACTTATTGAACACTAGCATTATCATTGCCTTCAATAGCACGTGAACCAGTAGACTTTCCTTTGGCCATGGATAATAACTTCCTTCTAAATCTTCTTAAAATTTGAGTAGAAACAGAATCTTATTGGTAGAAGTTTGGATCTATCTCGCGGATATGGGAATCCAATAGTAGATGATGAGATCCAATCAGGCTGAGAATTCTTTCTCAGTTAAAGCACATAAACGTTTGCACCAAAAATTAACACAAACACCTAATAGATTATATATAGAGAAATAAATAAAGAACACAAAAATTAAAACAAAGGAAACAAGTAAAAAATGACAAATAGATTTATAGTGGTTCGGCCTTGATTGCCTACATCCACTTTGAAGAAATAGTTTTACTATTCACTTGAATTTCTGAGTACAAGAGAGATCAGATCGAAAACAATGGAGTATAAAGAAAACAATAATGTAAAGATCCTTCAAATGAGCTATGAACCCACTATTTATTGGCGTATACAACCGAATATCTTTTCAAAAAATTTCCGGCATAATCCAGATGCAGACGAGGTCATCCAAAAATTTTGAGGCCCAATTCCCAATGGGGAGCGATTGGGGCTGATCGATCGAGATGTCCATGTGGTGGCGTACGATCGGTTGTGTGGGTCCCTTCCATGCTAGATTTATATTTCCAAAGTTGTTTGCATAGTTGCTTTCATGCTTTTAGAGATATCGATCGATTCCTGTTGAATTGAATTGCCGATTCAAGCTGTTCATAGCCATAGTGATCTTATCCGATCTCCTACCTAGTGGAAGCACTAATCCATACTTAGTATGTTCCATAAAGTCTATCTCTTGGCCTTGCTTGATCGTTATTTCACATTGTTGTCTGTACTTGATCTCTAGTCTTTGTGATCACCTCTATGGGTTGCTTGTCTTATTTATCATCGAGTCTAACTTGTCCAAATAGTCTGGATATAGTAAGGTCAAAAGGCCAGATAACAGTTACAACAAACAAAAATATAACCATAAACATAGTTAACATCTAGGTCAATAGCCAGAAACTAGCAAAATAAAAATCAGATAGCAGTTACAAAAAATTCAAATAATTAATAGATTTTAATTACATAGTAAATGCAAAAATACTAGTATAACATACCATTGCAATATAAAAGCTAGTTCAAAAAAAATACAATAGAGTAAACCTCAAGTTTTTAAAGAAGCAAGATAATTCCTTTTGTTGTGACATGTTGCATTACATTGACTGCATTTGTTACTTTTATTTTGAGAATGGCCAAACCCACCATGCCTCTTGGTAGAAGGTCTTACCATACCACGAACTTCTATAGGAGGCCTAATAACAACATAATTTTCAATCACAACTGGCTTATCAAAATTAGAAATAAGGTAAATAGCTTCAGCACATGAACATTGAAAAACTTCAATAGTAAAGTAATGCTCCACATAATCAACAATTGATAACCTTGACCTATTAATACACTTATTCACATTAGCAAAAGGAAAACCAGAACTCTTCATCGATTAAAACTACATGAATGATTTTGAAGACCAATAACTTGTTACTTTGGCAATTTAAGTTCAAAAAAAATCTAAAGACTTGAAAATATCCTAACCAAAACTATCGTGAACTAATTTTGATAAGCATTCCTCTATATCAGGACAAATAACATTATCCATAAATGACATTCATCTCTCCTTCTAGCCATTTTCTCCATTACTTCCATGCGAATACCATCCAAGCAAGAAGTAATTGGCATAACCCTATCTTCCAAAATTCATGAGTTAAAACTTTCAGTAACATTAAAAGAGTATTCACCATAAAGCTTACCTTTAAAAAATAAATCTGCCCAATAATCAAAAGATTTATCTCTTAAAAATTATCTACAGCCATATCCCCAATGTAACGACTTGCCTTTTCGACTCCCAAATATCGATACTAATACATCCACGGTATTTATGTGCCGAGAACTCAAGTGCTGGAAAGACAAATTGTTATGGTAAAATAAAAGAAAGAGAAATATAACAAGAAAGAGGAGAACACAACATCAGAACCTCACAATGGAATGATAATATATAATATCAAAAGACGGTACAAATTGTCACTCTAAGATACATAGCATTTCAAAGTTACAATCATAAGTACTATCATTAGCCTATATGATTATAACAGCTTGTCCGCAGATATGCTAATATATACAATGGAGTAATGCAGCAAAAAAAAGAATACTACGGTAGGTGTATGGAAGCATCCAGCTTGTCTCCAAAAGCTCCAAAGAACATCAACGAAAACCTACCTTTCTCAGACTACTCAAAAGAGCATCCATGAAAATAAGGAAAATATAAAACCACGAATCAGATATAAGTCTGGTGTGAGAAACTCAAGAAATATGTGTGAAGTATAACAGCACCTTTTGAGACTACATGGAATATTATAATGGATATCCCCTCAAAAGAGCCAACCATCTATTAAGTCTATATTTCGATATAATAGATAATGTCTAAGGTGCATAATATAAGTAAGAAATAGCTGTGGTATGTGTACACCACAACAATAACCCGTACAATCAAGAACCGCTAAGGCGCATTCGCATAATTATGTAAGATTTCCGTGGAGGTGCCCTCAGTACATCGAGAACGGTCCTCCTGCAAAAGGATCATAGATATCCTTCCGAATGTTATATATCTCTAAAATAAACAAAAAGGTAAGCCATATCTAGTCAACGCCAGCGATGATAACCGAATATCAATAACTCCCATTCGTAATATCGATAACATCTCTAGATTTGTAGTTGATATACCCTATTTGGGCTCACTAAACCCTTTATGGCCATTTATCCTATTTCTGGTTTTAGTCATTTACCAAGTTGAGGCTACGTTCGGCATCTCTCACATGAGTCTTCATCACTCGAAAAGAACATGAATTCCTAAATGGATTCCATTATCTCGAACAAATCACGAATCACTACATGGTTTCGAGCATCTCGTACAGGTCTTGAATCTCCACATGAATTCCTACATATGTCCTCCGATAAATGCTAACGCTGACCTCTTCGCTGGACTTAACCTTAGGATAGATAGTTCAACTCTATAGCATTAGTCTGAAATGTTAACGTTGACCTCTCCATGGATTTAACCTTAGGATAGACAGTTCAACTATATAACATTTCACTTCATAACCGCTTTTAGAAAATAGATCATGTATATGGTTTTCAAGTGGTTACGGTTTCGAGTCATCTCATATAAGTACATTCCCCCTGCTTGCCTGATGCTCCAAAAGCAGTCGATGAATTTCCGGTTAGCTTAACCCTTGTTCTTTTAGAAATAAAGAGAAAATACATAAGGTGGAGAATCTCCTATCTGGACGAATTTCCTTATCATTTGTTCTAGAAGAGAAAGATGAGTTTATACATACAGTATAGCATCTTTAAAGATAACTATACCATACAACCCTCATGTTTCTTCTACATATTCCCTAAGTTATTTTGGTTAATTTCGATATCGAATAATCGACCATCAAGTATAAGACAAATGATTTCAAATGGAATCCAAGTCTCATATACTTATTACAAATGGATAAACACACAAAGCACGATTAAGTCACATGAGCAGCTTCTAATCCCCTTTTATTTAGTTAATATTTTTTATTAATTAAAACATCTTTTACTAGTTAAACTTTTTTATTGATAAAACTTTGTTTATCAATCACTATTATTCATTTGTACTCTTTCAATACTTCATAAGTATCCATATACTTATCTCAATTGGTATAAATATATTCACAAATTATTAATAAGATCTCTTACTTTAAACCTTTACTTTTTCTATCTTTTTAAAAAAGGTTCCATACTCGTAATTTCCTTCAAAATATCCATTTAAGGATCTAAGTACTTTCATAAATCCATTCAAAAGGTTTGAGACTAATGTTACTTAAACATTGTCACCACAAACCCAAAACCGTTTCACCTATGCTTATCTTTAAAACATTCTTTTAAAGATCTATTTACACTCATAATTATAATCAAGAAGGGTTAAAGACGAATGTTATTAACACATTGTCACAACAAACCCAAAACCATTTCATATCTGCTATTATCTTTAAAAACATTCATTTAAATATCTAAGTCAATATTTGGTTAAGTTCGATATTTGTCTAGTTAACTATCAAGTTCTAAAGACGATCACTTATAGAAATAAAGGTTTGTATACTTATCACATTTCTAAACTTCTCAACTTATATTATTCCTCGGTCAAGAGTGAAGCCAAGTAAGTTAGAGCACTGGTTGCATATCAAAGCCTTGCCTAGCACTTTATTCTTAACTCTCACGGATAGACAAGTCTACTTAGTCGGCTTTTTGTCCTAAATACATGACTAGATAATTTCCATTAACGAGGAAGTAAACAACATGATTAACACATTTTTGACATTCCCAACATAACTATTCCTCAGTCAAGAGTGAAGCCGGTAGGTTAGAGCACCATTGCTTCTAAAACTTACTCGAACAACAATCTTAACACTCACAAATAGATATGCCAACTTCGTTGGCTTTTAGTGTTAAGCATATTTAATTACTTTAAACAACTCATTAAACAATACACGATTTAGCCACTAAGAAATTCATAACCCCTTTGTAAATCCTTTGTTTATAACTTAAAACCCTTTTAGAAATGATATGTATAAGTTTAATAATTTATTTATAAAACTAGATATTTAATAGAACAATTTAGAAGATATTTTATTACATAAGATCTTATACTTTAATAAAATAGTCAACACATTTTTTTAAACTATATCTACTTAAATATACTTTTAAAATACTTATAATACTTATAATAGGTTTTAAAACATTCATCACAAATACTACATGAAAATAACAAGTTTATTATTTACTTAAAAACTTTAAAAAAACCATGTATTCTTTAAATTTAAAAGTAAACCCTCTTCTTCAAAAATTCATAACTAATTCATAAAAATGTCAAACTACTTTTAGAATACTCTAACAAGAGTTAGAAAACACTTGGAAAAAGAATGAAACCAAATACTTAATTTAAAGGGGCATTTCACTAGAAGGACAAACTTTGCAGTCCAATTAGTTTTAGGGCACACATCCATAGAAATTTATTTCAAGGCCAAAGTCAGCAGAATAGTTATTTTTAAGGACAAAGTCAACAGTCCAATTACTTTCAAGGACATAATTTCATATGTTTTTAGGCTTTAGAAACTAATTATTTTGCAGTTTGTCCTTAAAAGTAATTATTTCTGTTGTGCGTCCTAGAAACTAATTTCACTAGCTAAAGAGGCCCTTGTGGCTAATTTCCACTAATTTAAAAGTCCTTTCCAAACCTTTAAAGTTCAAAAATAAAGGTGTTAACAAATTTCTTTGTTAAACCAAATATGCAAGATAAGTCAAGTTTAGATAAGGGCATGATAGCCTTGTGCAAAGCTTAAGAGAAGTATGCAAGTCCAAGTCCAAAATAATGAAATATGCATGTCTATAGTTCGAGTCAAGTATAAGAAGTCATATTCAAGTCATAAGTTCAATAATCGGCTAAATATCTTTATTTAATTGAAGTATGCTATGCAAAGTTCATTATCCAAGTCCTTATATGCAAATAGTCAAAAATATATAATCGGCTCTAAGATCTCCAATTCAATTTAGGGTTACAACTTTGAAAATGTAAGATATAAGGAAAGAGAAAATTCATCTCCCTTTGAATGGCCAAGGGTCTATTTATAGGAGTACTCCTATGTGGGATGATTGACACATGGCACATCCATAAATCCAATGGTTTTGATAGCTCTGTCTTGATAAATCTCGGCATCTTATTGTAGAGATTCGGCACCTTCTACTTATGTAAAATTGATGAACATCGACATCTCCTTATAGAGATTCGGCACCTCTTACTTGTATAAGCTTCAGTATCCCTTGCCATCTATAAAAGCTCAAAACCCTTCACTAATAGTGAAGCTCGACATTCTTTATCATTTGATGCTCTATAATAGTTACTATTATAGAGCCTTAATAACAATTGATGCATCATAGGCTTGTTACTAATAAGTACTCGTTATCCTCCATTTGCAATTAGATTTTCGACATCCTTTAGTGGGTGGCATCCTTCTTCTATTATATATTGTACAATACTTTATGTTGTAAAGGTTCGACACCCCTAATATCTTTAGATTCGGTAACCCTTCATGTTGTAGAAAATCGATACCATTAAATACTTATTGGCATAGTATCTCTATTGCCTTTTTTATAAATTTAATACCTTTTTACTACTAGGCACTCATTACCCTCTTTTATTGTTAATGTTCAGCACCGTCTATTTACTTTAAAGATTCAATAACACTTGCTGGTTATAGAAACTCGATGCCTTTTAAAGATTTGGCATTTCTTATGTACTTATTGATGCTTTCAACAGCTTTGGAAGCTCGATATCTTTTCTCGTTAAGTGTTGATTGTCTATTGACTTGGTTTTCTTTTGATTCGATACTCCTTTTTGTTGTGTTTATGTTTGATATCTCTCATTCTATTCAACTGCTTGGAATTCGATACCCCCAAAACCTTGGCATTCGATCTATAATTGAGCATTCAACACCCCTTGGTTATAGAGGGTTCAACACATTCTCGGGATTGCTCGAGGCTCGCTATCCTTTATTAAATGCCTAATTACTTCTTGTTCTTTATGCTCGGCATCCTCTCTAGATGTTCGATATCTATATTTGTAGTAACATTTACCCCTTGGTGTAGAAGAAGCTTATTATACTTATTATAGTTTGACTCTTCAAGTTACCGCCTTGATATTTTTCTTTGCCGCCTTTTGATATTAGCATTGCCACCCATTAATATTTCACTTTAGTCTCATTTGTTCATTTAAATTGAAATCAATGCCCAGATCATTTTCCACTGTTCCTATAAATATATGTTTCTACTTCTTCTTCAAACTTTTGCCTGCTAGCTAAATAGTAATTTTAATTTCCTTATTTTTAATCAAAAACTCTCAATTTTCACAGCATTCAAATCTCAATTTCAAGGTAAGGCGTCTGTTTCTAATTGATTTAGATGAAAGATAAAATAAGGGGTTTTTCAATTTTTGAAAGTAGGGTTTAATTGATTAATTGTTTTTGTAATTCTTGGAATTTTTTATATTTGGTTTTAGACATTCATTGCACTATATTTCTCTATTAGTAGGGAGAAGCTTGATAATCTGATGGCCACTGTGAATTTGAAAATTTTATAAATTCAATAATTTCCTAGAGCATTGATGATGATAAGATCGATATCTATTTAGGAACTCGACATTTAATTAAAAATCTGGTTAGCTGCTAAAAACTCAATACCTACTTAGAATTTGTAAACTTGTCACTAATTAGTCTCTGGTTTTCGAATTTATCAGTTTTTGGAAAATTCGACAATTAATTTGAAATTCAATATCTATTTAAGGTTTTACTTATTTACTTATCCTTGAAATTCAATCGATTTTTAGGGTTTTACTTACTAGTTTATCCTTGAATTTCAAATGCATTAAATTCAATATCTATTTATAGGAATATTAAATCTCATTACTTATGAAATAAATTGAAAATTCAACAACTAATTTGAATTTCTTGTTCTATAAATTTTTGACATTTTCTTAAGCATTTAATTTTTTATAAAGTATGTGATACTTCCCTAATGATGTGCAATATCACCTGATAGACAAATGGCTAGCAAGAAATCTAACAAGGGCTCTAAACCTTCTCCTTCCTCTGAGTAAGGAGACTATAGGCTCGTCCAATCTCTTATAATCACTCAGGATGAGATCAACACTATCCTACAACAGTTCGGGATTACTAATGTAGAATCTAGAGTAAAGGGACCATCTGGTAGGATACATTATTCTACCGATGGTTTCTTTGCTTTCATGCCAATCCATATT
This sequence comes from Allium fistulosum, assembly GCA_030737815.1. Classification (NCBI taxonomy): domain Eukaryota; kingdom Viridiplantae; phylum Streptophyta; class Magnoliopsida; order Asparagales; family Amaryllidaceae; genus Allium; species Allium fistulosum. The sequence continues at coordinate 975,014,218 of CM060901.1, forward strand.
TGGCATTCGGGCTACCAACCTCTTTCTGACTTCTTTGTTATATATAGGATCATTTAGTATACATGATCCTTCTACTTTCCCCCATACAATGTCTACCCAAATGCTACATTTATCTGAGCTGCCTTGAAATCTTAGCTAGGGACGCTGAACTCCCTTCTCTCAATGTTGATATCCTTCACTCATTAGTAACTCCCATTAAAGTGGCGAATCAGCTAGTGAGTACTATGTGTCGTCCTCTTCCCAGAAAAGTCTAATCACTTAATTAACAAGTCTAGAGATTGGGAGAACCAATTCTTCTATGTCAAGAGCCATACTCCTAAAATTAAAGGTCCTTCTCTGTTCCAAGTAAGTCTTGTCATCTTCTCTTCTATTACTTATATTGTATTCTGCTGTTGTTTTATAATGATCATCTTTTTTTCATATCTTGTTTTAAGGGGACCAATCCTTCCCTTGCTGATACAATAGGTACTTTGAGCTTAGCGTCCCAAACTATAGGAGACAAATGTAGGATCCTAACTGAAGCCAATCTTAGGAAATATTCCCTGATCTTGGAGAACCATAAGGTGCTTGGGGAACCTTCTATGGTGAAGAAAGATGCTCATAGGAGAAAAGCCCTGGTTGTTGGTAAACAAGATTCTTTTTCTAAATCTTCCCCTATTTACGTGACTCTTATGTAAGTTCTTATTAAATTTTCAACAAAGTTTCCTGTATCACTATATTATGGTTTTTCCACTGATTTAGGTTCTGCTCTTATGGTTGCAGCCTCTAAACCTAAAAAGGCTAAGGCTTGTGTTTTTGCATCGGCCATCCTTACTACCACCGCACCTGTTGAGGACACTATTACTAAAGCACTTGAGAATATCGACGTAGAAGGTCATAAAATAAAAAAGAGCTTCGAAGATTTATCTCGTGACATAAACTCTTCACCAAACAAGAGGCCTCATCTCGAAGAAGGCCAAACTTTCATTGCTATTGAAGAAGAATCAAACATAGATGTGGTTGCAATCCACAAAGAATCTAGCCCTGCTGATCCTAGTCTATTATTTCAAAATCTCCACAATCAAATAGAGGTTGGACACACTCTAACTCCTCATATAGATATATGACTCCAACGTCTATTTCCATTCTTCAGTGCCTTTTATCAAGAGTTAGGCCTGACTCCTCCCTGCCCTCCCTCCCCCCGATTCTCTACCTCGGAGGCTCAAGTTCAAAATATTCCTTTCGATTTTGAGGGCATAACTCATTCAATTATTCAATCTCCATCTGTGGCTTCTTAGTGCCATTACAATCTTTTACCTTCTCTACGGATCATCTCCATATCCTCCTTTAACTGCACCTTATGGTATGTTTCTTTATGCATGAATTTTCAGTTCTATATACCATTATTTATTATATGCCTATTACCCATTTAGGTTAAACATTTGTTTTTCCCACAACAATTTTCCTAAGAATTTGTCAGCTTAGTCCCAGATCTTAAAGAGCATATTTCTTCATTGATAATAAAAGTTAAATTCCTTAAGGGTCAAGTATTTGATGTTGTGGTAGAGAAAAATAATGCCATCTTAGAAAAGGGCAAGTTTGCCTCCAACTTGGATGAGGAGAGAAAAATTAGGCTAGCGACCGAGAAGAGGGTGAAGACCCTGTGTTAACCTGCCTTTTGGCAAGGCCGTAGATAAGCGGATTTAACTAAATCGGTTGCTCAGTTGTCGAGACTGGAATACAATGGGTTTTAGTCAATTGGATGGATAGACAATCAATCACGGATGGTAATCATGATTATGAAGCCAGGATTCGGCATATTCGATGGACAAAAGTCACGGGATATTAGAAATACGAGTTTTGACAAAAGTTGAGTTGTCGTGGGTTGCTTGGAGTGGGTCGGCATGTTGGAGTCTCGAGTGGGTCGGCATGTAGGAGTCTGGAGTGGGTCGGCATGTTGGAGTCTCGAGTGGGTCGGCATGTTGGAGTCTCGAGTGGGTTGGCATGTTCTAGTCTGGAGTGGGTCGGTATGTTGGAGTGTGGAGTGGGTTGGCATGTTGGAGTCTGGAGTGGGTCGGCATGTTGGAGTCTGGAGTGGGTCGGCATGTTGGAGTCTAGAGTGGGTCGGCATTTTACATACTCCAGGAAAGCAGTGGTCGACTATATGGACTCGACTATGGTCCTAATGGGCCCGGATCACTCAGAAAGCCTAGTAACTCAGATTTTTCCTATAAATACAGCAAGCGAGGCTTCGGAAAAGGGATCTTCATTCTATTTCCCTTCTTTTTCCTCATTAAGGCTACTCTACCGTAATTGTTTTGAAAACTTCGGATTGTAACTGTAATTGATTCTCATATCAATAAAAAGAAAATTTTAGAGTGGACGTAGGCCAGAGTTAGCCGAACCACTATAAATCCATTGTTTTTTTGCTTTCTTTTTAATTTTTACTGCTCTTCATATTTATACTCTCTACATATACTCTATCTGTTATCTATGACTGTTAGTTGGTGCTTTCATTTACGTTTGTGTGTTAGTGACCAATTTTGGCGCTAACATTTTGGTGCTTTCACCGAGAAAGCTAGCGCTCAGGGATTCTAAAGCTTAGACTTTGGATTTAAAGGCTTAGGAACTTGGTTTCTTGGGAAGCTATGGCAGAGCAATCAACAAGGAGACAAAGAGCGGAAAGAAGTCAGCATGAAGGAAGTCATGAGGCTTCCTCAGGAGCTAATCAGACCTCAGTTTTCTTCACCGGAGATGAGATGGAAATGATGATGGATGCTATGCAAGAAGGGATACTGAAAAGGCAGGAGGAAATGATACAGAACCTGCTCCAACAGGTTGGACAAGTTGGAGTGCAAAACCAAAGGAATGGAGTAGCAGGTGATGCTGGAAATGAGGATCATGAAGCTAGAGCGACAGGAACGGAGCCAGTCCGGAATCAAGACCAAGGGCATGAAGCGATCGGAGTACGGGATAGAGTTTGACCATCGGGAACGGCCCCTGAACTAGGGGCATGCCCCCAAATTATGTAGGCTCAATTCCAGTAAGGATACCAGGCCATGCTGGGCAATTTAGCATTAATAGGGAAGTGAATGCTACTCCAGAAGGGCAGGTTCCAAGATTCCCTCGTGGACTCGGGGGCAGGTTGGAGACAACGGGCAGAGGTCGTTACTTGATGATAATGACAGGTTAGCGGACGTAATCAGACGGGCTATGAGGGGAGGATTGGTGAATAGAGATTTGGAGGATGTGAACAAGAGCCCCTTTACTCCTATGATCAGGCATGCAAGGAATCCGCCGGATTTCAAATTACCATCGCTGGAAATGTATGATGGGAAAACAGATCCCATTGTTCACCTAACAAGGTATATGAGGCACATGGAAGTACTAAGGGCATCGATGGAAGTCATGGCATGGTGCTTCCGTTTGTATTTGACGGATATAGCGGCACTATGGTTCAGACAACTGGAAAGTGGCTCTATTAGCACATGGACGGAGCCGATTGATAGGTTAATGAGGCAATTTCAGGTCCACGTCGTGAGACCTAGGAGTGTGATGACTTTGACATCGATGAAGCAATGGAAGGGAGAATCACTTAAGGATTTCTTAACCAGATTTAATGCGGCAGTGGCTTCGGTGGATCGACCTAATCCGTCGATGGTTTTGATGGAGGCAGTCTCAGGGATTGCTGATAATTCGGATTTCAAGATATCGTTGGAGCGGGATCCACCAATGGATCTCGAGGAATTTTACCATGAAGCGGAAAGGTTTCTAAGACAGGAAGATGCGAAGGCTGAAAGATAAGGGAGAGAAGTAGAGGTTTATGCAGTAAAAGGGGGAGGTCCACCCAGGGAGGATTCAAACAAGGACGGCAGAGGCAAAAGGAAAATGGGTAGCGAAAACACATCGAAAAGGCAACGGAGGGAATCAAAATTCTCTTCTTATACGGATTTGAATGAGACTCTGGAAAGAATTTATTTAGATACTCGAGGACGTCTCCAGTATCGAAGGCCAGCAAAGATGGAACCCTCCGAAGATGAACGGGCATCGGGAAAGCATTGCCTATTCCATGAGCTGGATGGGCATAACACAAATGACTGCAGGTATTTGAAGGATATAGTTGAGGAACATATAAGGAATGGTCATGGTGTGCACGTAAATGCGCATTAATTTACATCCATATTTTATCTCTTTTTATTTAAATAAACATCATATTTGGGCATTTGTACATGTTAAAACCAAAATTCAATTATTTTCAAACAATCATATTTTCATCTTCATTTAGGGGCAAAATGGTCATTTTATGCATGTGTAAATTTGAGAATTTTACTTGGACATTTTTGATGATTTTTATAGGAATTTGGATGCATATGGAAGAGGCTTATATGAAGATACATGCATGCACAAATGAATACAAAGGAAAGAAGAGGGAAATAATTCAAGTTCAAGATCATGGAGGACCCCACCCACTTACCTTGATTTTCAATTAGGAGCTAAGCACATGCTAAAAGGTCATTAAAGCTTCATGTACATTTAAGTGGAGGATTAGTGGATGTTAATGATTACTTGGTGGCCACACTACCTCAAGGGTATTTTGGGGAGCACCCTAAAAAGAGAATTAGGGTTTTATGCATGTATAAATAGCCTTCTTATGTACATGAACATATCTTTTATTCTCTCTTATGTTTACTTAGGAAATTAGCAAGTTGTAAACACAAATCAAAATAAAATAAAAATGGCTTCCAGACCTCTTTCTCTTCTTTTTTCTTCTTGCTTTTATTTACTTTTTTGTTGATGTTTTCTATGCTCTTTTCTTTGCTAGTAGATTAAATTTACATTCATGCAAGTAGTGTAGCTTTTCTTCTTATGCAAGTAGTTAGTAATTAATCTCTCTTTCTTCCTTTGCTTAGTTTCCATTCCCTTGCTTTTTAATGTTGAAAATTACAAGTGTTGATTTGATAACACAAATGAGTAGCTAAACCCCTCCAATTTAGGAGCAATGAAGCTCTCTAACTTTATGTAATTTCAACAATTTTATGGTTTATGACCTCTTTGGTTTATGCTTCATGAGAGTGAATTTTGATGCATGTTTATACAAGTGGGTAGCTTATGTTGCTTTAGAAAATGAGCTATTCTTATTCAACATAAACACAATTTGCATCATCATTTGCTAATCCATTTTTGATTTTGAAAAGAAAGTAAAGACAAAATGTGATGATCTATCTTGCTAATTACAATAGTAAATAGATCATACTTAACATAGCTTTTGCTTTGGCTTCATTTTCATGAGAATTTGTAAGTGTATAATTGTTGTATTATAGTTTGATGGTTTGAGTTATGTTAATGAATAACATAAACAAACCATACTTATGATCAATGCAACAATTATTTCACTTGATTTCATATCATAAATTATTTGTTTGTTGATTTACAAAAATATGAGACTGGATTTGCCTCTAAATTGTTCTCTAGTCCAATAGTGTTTAAATCACATTTTAATTCTAGCTTTAGTTTTTTTGTAGTTAACAGCTTCCTCTCACTTTGGTCTAATTTGATTGAATTTTAAAATTTGAAAATCTTAAAAATTCCCTGTGGATTGACCAGTAATCGCCACGTACTCCAATAGTATGCCATGCGCTTGCGGTAAATTTAATTTGAAATTTTTCAATGGTTTTCTAATTCCATAGAATTTCCATCGGTTAAACAAGTTTTTGGCGCCGTTGCCGGGGAGAATTTGCTTTGATTTTGATTTTCTATTTTTCGAATTATTCTCGTTTGTGTGTTTTAATTTTTTTTTGTGTTTGTATTTAGAAAAAAAATATAGTGTGTTTGTGTGATTTTTGTTTGCATTTTGATTGTGTGATTGTTGCTTTTCTATTGGCATTAGAATTTCATATTTTAAAATTATTTTTACATAATTTCATTTAAAAAAAAAAATCATTTCGTTTTCGATTTACATTTCTATTTACAATTTTTCATTTCATCTTTGTATTTACAAATTTCAATTACATTTGATTTCAATACTACATCTCTACTCTCTGCCTCTCTGTCTCTCTCTCTGTCTGCAACTGTGCATATATGTGCACTGTAAGTCAACAAATTCACCTTCCTCAACAATTCTAACTGCAGTAACCCACAACTACACTAGCCATCCTCCACCACTAACAACTCACAATCAACTGCTATCATACAACATCCCTGCCACACTCCAAAACCTCATCATCTCCCACTGTGCTTGCAACTTACAGACATCACCATACCCATACCCACTCCATCTTCAAGTCTGCCAACTGCTGCTGCAACTTGTCCACACAACACTGCCATTTTATACCACTGCAACTTATTGCCAACAACCTTCTCTACAACTTCAACTACAACATCCAAACCACCATACAACTTCATCTACTTCTCTGCCAAATCACACTTCTACCCTTCCATCAACACAACTTTTCAACACACTGACTTCAATCAAAACTGTGCCAGTACAATTCATCAAATCGCCAGACCCATAACCTTTGCAACTCCTTTCACTAACCACCTTCACTTCAACTGCCTAATCTCCATCACCACTGCCTACTTATATTACATCAAACTCTCCCACAGTCATTACCACCGACAGCCCCTATCCTACAACATAACTTACTCGACCATTGAAATCACTACCATTGAACTGTGCTATCCTCTATCACCAAACAACAACTGCACATTTTTACTGCCCGTACATACAAACACATTCACCTAACCATCAAAACAAACCCACTTTAATGCCAAACCAAACACCAAAACAAACATCACTTACCAGAAAACATTTTACTGCCTGAGAACTCACTGCTCAACACTTCCAAAAGCACCCAAACCAGTAATTCAACAACCACTCCTTCACCATCACGCAAGAACCTCTGCACCCACGAACCATCCACACATCAAACATCATAGCCTCTCCACTGTCCTACCACATCGCGATCCAAATCAAGCTCCAAAATCGCGAAACTCCAACAACCTCTTCACTGTCACTACATACTATGTGCACATATTAGTGCATCCCCAAACATCACAACATCTAGAACTGCCATCACTCCTGCACTTCAAACCTAATTCTGCCTCTACCATTTCTGTCTAAACCATACACACTGCTGCAATCCAACATCCTCTGCAAACAACACTTCATCCACTTCTGAACAGCAAACCATCACCGTAAAACTTCACAAACCCTTAACCAAAATTGACGAACACTAACCTGCACACAACACCAAATTCCAGGAAATCGCATTGCCGCGACCTCCATTGCCAACACAAATAACAGCAACTCGCATTCAACCATTTGACAAATACAAATACAGACTGCTGTTGGTGTCATAACAACTCGCAATCGACCATCTACAGCAACGCAGCCTCATACCATACAACCACATCCTCTTCAGTAAACTCCACCGCAATCCAAACGCTCTAGTAACCACTTTCCCGAACCTCCAAACTTCAATCGCCCTGAAGCGCAACCACAACATAGCAGCCTTAACCACTCGCGAACCAAGCTCGAATCACCTCGACCTCCTCTACCAATCACGAATTCCTATTTGAAGTTGGCTTGTGTGGAATTTTATGGAGGATTGGAAAAAGAATAATTTTTTTAGGAACTTGCAAATTGATTCGAACAAAAGAAAAAAGATTTGAGGAGCTGTTAATCTCGTTTTGGGGTGAACATAATTGAGAAGTTGTGAATACATTTTTAGGTTGGGTAGTGGGCCGAGATTGTTGGGCTAAGTAAATTCATTTTATTTAATTTTTTATATTTTCTTTTGCTTATATCTTCTTGGGTATTACAAAAAAAATATTTGTTTGTTTTGTTTTCTCTGATTTTTCTTTCATTGGTTTTGTTTGGTTTCTTTTGATTTCATTTTCCATTGTTTTAGTTACTTCTTTGATAAAAAAAATTTAAAAGTAAAACTTCACTTTTCAATTTTGTTTCCTTTTCAAAAAAAACAAAAAGTCTATCTTAAAAAAAAGATGCTCAGGTTGTTTTGTTTCCTTTTAGTTTTGCTTTGATCTATCCTTCGGAAAAAAATTGCTTTGTTTTAGATTGTTTTTAGTCCATCCTTTAATATATTCTTTTCTACTAAAAAAACAAAAAAAATAGATTTTGTTTGCCTTGGTTTTCTGTTGCCTTTTGTTTGTTTTGGTTTGTCTTAGTGAAAATTCGTTTAGCTTTTGTTTACCTTCTATCTTAACAAAAAAACAAATTTCAAATATATAAAACAAATTTCATTTGTTTAGCTTTTGTTTTATTTTTTTATTTTTTTCTTTCATTTGTTTTGTTTGGTCTTCCTTTGAATATATAAAACAAAAATTTATATTTATTTTTGTTCACTCCTTTTCAGGTTGCCAAAGCAGATTAAAAGGAAGAACTGCTTGCCCAAAAATAATTGATGCTTGCTTATAAAAAAAATTGCCGCTAAAAAAATAATTGCCAATAATCTGCACGCTCTGGTATTGTGCTTTCATCTCTAGTGCATTGTTGGTTGCTTGCATTTGCATTTGTATATACAAAAAAAATTCAAAACCCAAAAACAAAAACAAACTTCATTTTAGTTGCATTGTAAATTCACGTTTAATTTTTGTTTTGCATTCATCTCATCTTATTTTCTTTTCTATGGGCAATACCCCAATTCATATAAGGTGAGGGATTCCATCACCCTTTCCTTAGCCCACAAAAACATTTCATCGTAGAATTGGACTAATAATAAAGGTTAGACATTCGACTTAACGGTGTCACAAGCTCATCTAGGGCTTAATTATATCTTCACAATTTTTTTCTTTGAACAATTTTATTTCTTGGTGTCTAAGCTACGGTAGAGTAATAACCAGTTATAAAAATTACGGTGATACATAAATATTATACTGGTTGTTCCTCTGAAGGTACTTAAACCTTCGGTTGCATTGCTACGGTGATTCGTGGTGCACCGATAACTCCTGCCCATTACCTGGCTGAGAAATATTTTTGTTGAATTAAGACAAAGTGTGATTATACAATTTTGGGTTAGGAGCTACTAAGGACAGAAAACTGTAATTAAGTCCTTTGCATTCATTTAGTTGCATTAGTTCATGCATATTTAAATAAAAAACAAAAAAAATCCAAAATCCAAAAAAAAAAATTTGTAAATTTTTCTTAACTTAGTTTTTAATTCCAAAAAAAAAGAAAAAGAATCTTCATTTTTCTTTCCTTTTGAAAATTTTCAACCAAAAACAAAAATCCAATAGACGATCCTCCCAAAATGGCGAATGAAAACGCCCCTCGAACTCTTATGGATAGAATCTTTCCCGATAGAGTTTCCATTCCATCTTACATCACGTTACTTGCCCCTACGGGCAACCATTTCGAAATTCACTCAAACCATATTGCCACTCTTCCGAAATTTGGCAATTTCGAACACGATGATCCATACATCTTTTTGACTAAATTCGAACAAGTTTGTGCAACCATAAAACTCCAACAACTTTCCGATGATGGAATCAAACTTCAATTAATCCCATTTTCTCTTACGGATTACGCTGAAAAATGGTTGTACAACTTACCATCGAACTCGATTAAAATGTGGGAGGAATTCGTAAAAGATTTCTTAAAAAAGTTCTACCCCTTGGAAAAAACGAGTAGAATCCGAAACGAAATTGTAAATTTTCATCAATTCATGGGAGAACCATTCGGAAAATATTTTGAAAGATTCAAAGAGCTTTTGATAAAATGTCCATACCATAACTTTGAAAAATGGACGATTTGCCAAATCTTATATGATGGACTCGAAAATAGCTCACGAACCATGCTCGAATCAATGTGCCAAGGCAACTTTCTTGCCCAACATCATGATGATGCTTGGAAATTTCTTGAAAACCTCGCTGAAAAATCATCCCAATGGGAATGTTCAAACAAAAAATCAATTTACTCACGATCGAGTGCAAACTCGATAGTATCTTCTTTTGCGTTGGAAGCTAAGATTGATGCAATGATTAAAAAATTTGATAATGTTTTCTCATCGAATCAAATGAACCAAGCTTCCCAACCGATGTGTTATAAATGCAATGATCCTAATCATATAGTCGATCAATGTCCCAATTCTGTCGAACAAATCATTGCTTTCAATAAAGCCAAAAACGACCCGTTTTCTCCAACGTACAACCCTGGTTGGAGAAACCATCCGAATTTTGCATGGAACCAAAACAATCCCAACACGAATATGATTCGTCCCAATTTCCAAGCATTTCCGAATAATGCTTTGAATCCTCCCTTTCAGCCCAACAATTTTTAACCAAAATTTGCGGGTCCGTCGCATAATCAACCGCAACAATCAAATTTTCAACCATTTTCTGCTCATCCTCCCCAAGACGATAAACGTTTAACTTCTCTTGAGAAAACTCTTGAAACATTGGCTAAAGCAACTACTCAAAGCCTTCAATCAAACAGCAATTTGCAAAATTTATTGACTTCATATATGCAAAACACAAACCAATCGATTGCAAAACTCGAAATGCAAATGAGTCAATTAGCCATGTCTGTGAGCGAACGTAAACGGGACCATTCCCAAGCCAACCCATTTCAAATCCCAGAAATCAAAACGCAAATTCAAATCAAGCCCATGTTGTTCAAGATAGCAACGTCACCCAATTGAATGCTATCACAACTTTACGTTCCGGTAAACAAATCGATAATCAAGTCGTTAATCCAAATGATTTACCGGAAACCTCTCTCGATACTTCTAAAACAACGAACGAATCTGAACAGAACGTGGAGCCAAACGTTGAATCGAATGCCAATCAAAACTCTTCTTCTACTACTCGAGTAGACCCGCCTACCGAGTATCATGCCCCATTTCAAGATCGTCTTCGACCAAAGAAACACTCGGACCAAATGGAAAAGATGTTGGAAATTTTTAAACAAGTCAAAGTTAACATTCCGCTTCTTGACATCGTTCAACAAGTCCCTACTTACGCGAAATTTCTTAAGGACATGTGTACCCAAAAGCGACACACTCAAGTGCCCAAAAAAGTCTTCTTAGCCACCAGTTTGAGTGAAGTCTTGTCCCAATCCATGCCTGTCAAATACAAAGATCCTGGCTGTCCTACGATTTCGTGTACAATTAGAGACAAGACGATTAACAAATGTTTGATAGACTTAGGCACGAATGTCAATTTGATTCCATACTCCGTTTACGAACAATTAGGCTTAAGTAAGCTCAAACCCACAAAAGTAACGCTTCAATTCGCCGATCGTTCCATTAAGAAGCCCGTGGGAGAAATCGAAGACGTGCTCATTCAAGTAGGGCAATTCATCTCCCCCGTTGATTTTATCGTTCTTGAAACACAACCAGTGTCAAATCCCGCGAGTCAAATTCCATTGATTTTAGGCCGACCATTCTTAGCTACCTCGAACGCCTTAATCAATTGTCGTAACGGTTTAATGAAAATCTCTTTTGGAAACATGACTTTGGATCTTAATATTTTCAATCTTGAAAGCCAATCGAACGAACCTCGTGACCAAACGTTGGAAGTTAGTGCCATTCACGAAAACTTTGAAAACGAGACACTTGATCTTAACGATGAACGCGAGGTTGAGTACGAAAAATTGTTTCACGAAATTCCCAACGAGATTGAATACACTCTTCCCTTTGAATCGCTTCAAGTTGAGTCCGAATCTCAACCCAACTCTTTGATCGAAAAAATCCCGAAGTTGGACCTCAAACCACTTCCCGTTCCCCTTAAGTACGCATACTTAGGTGATAATGAAATGTTGCCTGTCATAATTTACGCGACTCTCTCTCTCTTGATCAAGAAACTTCCTTACTTTCTATTCTTTCGAAAAACAAGAAAGCGATTGGATGGTCGATCTCCGATATAAAGGGAATTAGCCCTACTATTGTTCAACATCGCATCCATTTAATCGACGATGCCAAGCCTGTTCGTGACGCACAATGAAGGCTTAATCCAAAAATGAAAGATGCGGTGCGTGATGAAATTCTTAAACTTCTCGACAATGGAATCATTTACCCAATCTCTGATAGTTCATGGGTTAGCCCAATTCACGTTGTACTGAAAAAGTCTGGGCTAACCGTTGTCAAGAACGATTCAAACGAACTTATTCTAACTCGTACTCAAACGGGTTGGCGTGTTTGCATTGACTATCGAAAACTAAATGCTGCAACATGAAAAGATCACTTCCCTCTTCCTTTCATTGACCAAATGCTCGAATGTTTAACCGACCATGAATTTTACTGCTTCCTTGATGGTTATTCCGGCTATAACCAAATTCATATCGCCCCCGAAGATCAAGAAAAAACGACTTTCACGTGTCCATTCGGTACCTTTGCTTATTGACGTATGCCATTCGGACTTTGTAATGCTCCTGCGACTTTCCAAGGATGCATGGTTGGAATCTTTTCTGACGTGATTGAATGCTTTCTAGAAGTTTTTATGGACGATTTCTCAATCTTTGGCGATTCTTTTTCTCAATGTTTACATCATCTCGAATTGGTTCTAAATCGATGTAAAGAAAAACATTTGACTTTGAATTGGGAAAAATGCCACTTTATGGTCAAACAAGGTATAGTCCTTTGACATATCATCTCAAATAAAGGCATTGGGGTAGACAAAGCAAAAATCGATGTCATTGCAAATCTACCCATTCCCAAATCTGTTAAGGACATTCGATCCTTTCTAGGACACGTTGGCTTTTACCGATGCTTTGTGAAAGACTTTAGTAAAATCGCTCGTCCTTTGACGACTCTTCTCGGAAAAGACGTTCCATTCGATTTCAACTCTGAGTGTATTTCCTCTTTCGAACGTCTTAAGAAGGAACACATTTCTGCTCCAATCATTTGCACACCCAATTGGGATCTTCCATTCGAAATAATGTGTGATGCTTCGAACTTTGCTGTTGGTGCTATCCTAGGACAACGCATCAACAAGATCCTTCACGTCATTTACTACGCGAGTATGACTTTGAACGACTCTCAACTCAACTACACAACAACCGAAAAAGAACTTCTAGCTGTGGTTTTTGCGCTCGAAAAGTTTTGACCTTACTTGATCGGGTCACACATTACTGTGTACACGGACCACTCTGTGCTTCGATATCTCTTCGCTAAAAAGGATGCCAAATCCTACTTGATTCGTTGGATCCTTTTACTTCAATAATTTGACCTTACAATTAAAGACAAAAAAGGATCTGATAATGTCATAGCCAATCACTTGTCTCGTCTTTTGAACGCACCCTCTTCTTTGCGAATCAATGAAAATTTCCCTGATGAACAACTCCTTTCAATTTCTATCGACCCATGGTACGCTGATATAGTGAACTACTTAGTCGCTAAAGAAACTCCCTCATCGTGGTCCAAACAGGAAAAATGCAAATTCATGTCCCAAGTGAAGTATTTCTATTGGGACGATCCATACTTGTTCAAATATTGTCCCGACCAAATCATCCGACGTTGCATTTCGGATAATGAGATCAGGAGTGTTCTTTCGTTTTGCCACGATCAAGCATGTGGTGGACATTTCGGTCCTCGAAAAACTGCGGAAAAAGTGCTTTAGTGTGGTTTCTATTGGCCTTCTCTTTTCAAAGACTCGTTTGAATTTTGTAAAACTTACTATCGATGTCAAATGCTTGGACGAATTTCTCGATGAGATATGATGCCTCTAAACCCCATTCTTACGATCGAAATCTTTGATGTTTGAGGTATCGACTTTATGGGACCTTTTCCCAATTCTTTTGGAAACTTGTATATCCTTATCGTTGTCGATTACGTTTTAAAATGGGTCGAAGTCATTCCTTGCAAAACCAACGACCATAAAATTGTTGTGAAATTTCTCAAAGAAAACATCTTTTCAAGGTTTGGCACACCTCGCACAATAATCAGTGATAATAGTACCCATTTTTGCAACAGTTCTTTTGAAACTTTAATGAAAAAATACTCGATAACCCACAAGTTATCCACTCCGTATCATCCTTAGACTTGTGGCCAAGTTGAAGTTTCAAATCGACAAATAAAACATATCCTGGAGAAAACTGTCGATAAAAATCGAAAAGATTGGTCTCAAAAGTTGACCGACGCGCTTTGGGCTTACCGTACTGCTTTTAAAACTAACCTTGGGATGTCCCCATTTCATTTAGTTTACGGTAAAGCTTGCCATTTACCCGTTGAAATCGAACACAAAACGTTGTGGGCAATTAAGAACTTAAAATTTGATCTTGAGAAAGTTGGCGAAAACCGAAAACTACAACTCAATGAACTAGTAGAACTTAGGAATGATGCGTATGAAAACGATAAAATTTACAAAGAAAAAACCAAAGTTTTTCATGACAAGTCAATCCTAAGGAAAACGTTTTCGCCTAACCAAAAAGTTCTTTTATATGACTCAAGACTTCATTTATTCCCTAGGAAACTTAAATTGAGATGGACCGGACCATTTGTGGTACGAACTGTTTTTCCACATAGTGCCGTAGAAATAGAAAACCCCAGGGATGGATCAGTTTTCAAAGTCAACGGTCATCGTCTGAAACCTTTCTTGGAATTGCCAAATAACCAAGAGAAGGAGCTCATGATCCTTCATGAGCCAAGCTACATCTAGTAAGAATGTTAACCCTCTTTTGTAAATATGTACATAGTTTTCCCCGATACACTCATTATATCATGCATTGACTGTGGGGACACAGTCAAAATTAAGTATGGGGGGAGTCTCATTTTCATTTTTTAATTTCATGGCATTTTTGAATTTTCATTTTTCTTTTAACTTAAAAAAAAAATCTCAAAATTTCAAAATCTCAAAAACATTTTCTTTTTAGCATTTTGTTTTATTTTTGAGGAAACACTATGGGATAAGTATAAGTTTTGGTTAGTAAATTGAAATTTTTGAAAATTTATTTGTCTTAACAAAAATAAAAATGAAGTTTGATTAAAAATAACAATGGTTTAACTAGTATATAGGAAGGTTCATATGTGTTAATTATGAAGTATGTTCTAATTGAAAAATCTTTGTTTAAAAAATGGTAAATTTAAAGTAAAGGATATAACATTTTTATCTTCTAAGTTAAATGGTGCTAAGATGATTTTGCAAAACTCTCTCTTTCTAAAAAAAGAAGAAGAAAAAACATTTGTATATATATATATATATATATATATATTTTTAACACCTAGAGTCATGTGTTCACACTCGTGTGTTCACTCGCCATGCTCTGTACCCTTCTCACGTAAGCCCGAAAGGCAGTGCATGATCGGTATATCTGGCCTCAGTTTATCCGAGTTAGGTGTATGTATATAAAAAAATTCTTTTTAATAACGCATATAGTCGATAAGTGTTCACACTTGTGTGTTCACTCGCCACACTCTGTATTCCCCTCACATTAGTCCGCAAGGTAGTGCATAGGTAATATATCCGGCCTCAGTTTACTTGAGTTAGGCATATGTAAATATTGTCAATATCAATGAAATTTCCAAGTAAGAGAGAGTAAGCAATTGAAATCCAAGCACCATTTTAACTTGTTTGATTTAACTTGTTATTGAAATGAAATGAGAATACCACTTTGACAAACTTTGATAATCAACTAAGAATTTATTTCATAGTTACACTTTGTTATCAACCGAAACAACGAGTTAAACTATTGTCTATTTGTTATGATAACTTGATTTTTGTTGGAAATTTTGACGAGTAAATGACTTAAATTTTCAAGATAATGACCAAGACTTATATTTAACTTCTTTGTGTCGATTTAAGAGTAAATCCGTCATTTGTAAATATTTTCAAGAACTTGCATTCATCCCATTGTAAATAAATCTTGCATTTTGTAAATATTTTCACTTTGCATTTGGATTTTGTAGGTAGTATCCGCTGAAAACCCTCACATGACAACACTCGTCCTACTGGGGATACCCGGAGGTTTAACAACTTGTTGCATACGCTTAATACAATTGTTCTCCCTACGAAAACGGAGTTATCTTAGTTTCCCTTTATTCGAGGACGAATAAAAAGATAAGTGTGGGGGTATTTGATGTGCACGTAAATGCGCATATATTTACATCCATATTTTATCTTATTTTATTTAAATAAACATCATATTTGGGCATTTGTACATGTTAAAACCAAAATTCAATTATTTTCAAACCATCATATTTTCATCTTCATTCAGGGGCAAAATGGTCATTTTTGTGCCTGTGTAAATTTGAGAATTTTTACTTGGACATTTTTGATGATTTTTATAGGAATTTGGATGCATATGGAAGAGGCTTATATGAAGATACATGCATGCACAAATGAATACAAAGGAAAGAAGAGGGAAATAATTCAAGTTCAAGATCATGGAGGACCCCACCCACTTACCTTGATTTTCAATTAGGAGCTAAGCACATGCTAAAAGGTCATTAAAGCTTCATGTACATTTAAGTGGGGGATTAGTGGATGTTAATGATTACTTGGTGGCCACACTACCTCAAGGGTATTTTGGGGAGCACCCTAAAAAGAGAATTAGGGTTTTATTTATGTATAAATAGCCCTCTTATGTACATGAACATATCTTCTATTCTCTCTTTTGTTTACTTAGGTAATTAGCAAGTTGTAAACACAAATCAAAGTGAAATAAAAATGGCTTCCAAGCCTCTTTCTCTTCTCTTTTCTTATTTCTTTTATTTTCTTTTTTGTTGATGTTTTCTATGCTCTTTTCTTTGCTAGTAGATTAAATTTACATTCATGCAAGTAGTGTAGCTTTTCTTCTTATGCAAGTAGTTAGTAATTAATCTCTCTTTCTTTCTTTGCTTAGTTTCTATTTCCTTGCTTTTTAATGTTGAAAATTACAAGTGTTGATTTGATAACACAAATGAGTAGCTAAAGCCCTCCAATTTAAGGGTAATGAAGGTCTCTAACTTTATGTAATTTCAACAATTTTATGGTTTATGATCTCTTTGGTTTATGCTTCATGAGAGTGAATTTTGATGCAAGTTTATACAAGTGTGTTTGATAGCTTATGTTGCTTTATCAAATGAGCTATTCTTATTCAACATAAACACAATTTGCATCATCATTTTCTAATCCATTTTTCATTTTGAAAAGAAAGTAAAAACAAAATATGATGATCTATCTTGCTAATTACAATAGTAAATAGATCATGCTTAAAATAGCTTTTGCTTTGGATTCATTTTCATGAGAATTTGTAAGTGTATAATTGTTGTATTATAGTTTGATGGTTTGAGTTATGTTAATCAATAACATAAATAAACCATACTTATGATCAATGCAATAATTATTTCACTTGATTTCATAACTAGAGATCATAAATTATTTGTTTGTTGATTTACAAAAATATGAGAGTGGATTTGCCTCTAAATTGTTCTCTAGTCCAATAGGTTTTAAATCACATTTTAATTCTAGCTTTAGTTTTTTTTGTAGTTAACAACTTCCTCTCACTTTGGACTAATTTGATTGAATTTTAAAATTTTAAAATCTTAAAAATTCCCTTCGGATCGACCCGTACTTGCCACATACTCCAATAGTACGTTGTGCGCTTGCGGTAAATTAATTTGAAATTTTTCGACGGTTTTCTAATCCCATAGAATTTCTGTCGGTTAAACAGGTCATTTACAATAGTACATAAGGAATCGAGCTATGGTAGTGGAATAGGAGCAGCCACTGCCCACATCAGACGAAGCTGGCACTGGATCTTGGCATCGTCTCCTTATTATCAGCTGAATGGATTTATGGCTTTGAATAAGTAGTAAACCCCAAAGTAAGGCGGCTAAGTCACTTACACATGTACGTGATCGAGAACGGTCTCTAGGCATGCTATGAGATAATGATATACCGTGATGCTCAGGTTTATGAAATTTTGTTTTTCTGTTTTCTGTGAACTCTAGTTTCTTTCTTGGTACTACGGACATTTGATTTTCTTTATTGTATGGCCTTTTATTTTATCAATGGAACTCTATGTTGAATGGACTTGGAATATTAATGTAATAAATAGTACAAGTCACACGGTTACGGTCCCGATCGGAGAGACGGGGCAGAAATCACATTTCACGAGTCCCTTCGCTGGAGAGCGATGGAATCGACTCGAGTGTGGAATGGACTCGAGAATATAAAAGTCCTCGATCGGAGAGTCGAGCCTAGGGAATATAAAAATCCTCGGCCGGAGAGTCGAGGCCGGAGAATATAAAGTCCTTGACCGGAGAGTCCAGGCTGGAGAATACAAAAGTCCTCGATTGGAGAGTTGAGGCCGGAGAATATAAAGTCCTCGACTGGAGATCGAGGCCGGAGAAGGATACCCTATGGATTAATTCCTTGATCGGAGAGTCGAGGCCGAAGTAGGATAAAATAACCCGGATTTGAGTTATAGGACCCAGAGAGGTCCTAGATCTGGGTATGGACCCGATGAGGTCCCGGATATGGATTATAGGACCCAGCGAGGTCCCGACTTTGGATATGGACCTGATAAGGTCCCGGATATGGATTATAGGACCCGACGAGGTCCCGGCTCTGGATATGGACCCAGCGAGCTCCCAGCTATGGATTATAGGACCCGGAGAGGTCCCGGGCTTGGATAAAATGATCTGGAGAGATTGTGAATTCGGTTAATGGATACAAAATGAATTAGGAACTGGATATTGACCCAGAACAGTCATGGATTTTGTTAATGATCCGAAGAGATCATGGATTCGATTAACGGATCTAAGGCTATTCAAAACACACCTTCCAAAGCAAGGCATGTTTTGGGGGCAAATGTTAACCCGCCTTTTGGCAAGGCCGTAGATTGGCGGATTTAACTAAATCGGTTGCTCGGTTGTCGAGACTGGAATACGATGGGTTTTAGTCAATTGGATGGATAGACAATCAATCACGGATGGTAATCATGATTGAAGCCAGGATTTGGCATATTCAATGGACAAAAGTCGCAGGATACTCGAAATACGAGTTTTGACAAAAGCTGAGTTGTCGCGGGTTGCCTGGAGTGGGTTGGCATGTTGGAGTCTCGAGTGGGTCGGCATGTTGGAGTCTCGAGTGGGTCGGCTTGTTGGAGTCTCGAGTGGGTCGGCATGTTGGAGTCCCGAGTGGGTCGGCATGTTGGAGTCTCGAGTGGGTCAGAATGTTGGAGTCTGGAGTGGGTCGGCATGTTGGAGTCTTGAGTGGGTCGGCATGTTGGAGTCTGGAGTGGATTGGCATTTTACATACTCCAGGAAAGCAGTGGTCGACTGTATGGACTCGATTATGGTCCTAATGGGCCCAGATCACTCAAGAAGCCTAGTAACTCGGATTTTTCCTATAAATACAGCAAGCGGGGCTTCATAAAAGGGATCTTCATTCTATTTCCCTTCTTTTTCCTCATTAAGGCTACTCTGCCGTAATTGTTTTGAAAACTTTGGATTGTAACTGTAATTGATTCTCATATCAATAAAAAGGAAAATTTTAGAGTGGACGTAGGCCAGAGTCAGCCGAACCACTATAAATCCACTATTTTTTCTGCTTTCTTTTTAATTTTTACTGCTCTTCATATTTATACTCTCTACATACACTCTATTTGTTATCTGTGACTGTTAGTTGGTACTTTCATTTACGTTTGGGTGTTAGTGACCAATTTTGGCGCTAACACCCTGGAAACAGAGCTTGAGCAAGCTAGAAAAAAAAGGCCCAAATGGCTAATCAGTTGGAAAGCAAAGATGTTAAACTTGTCTATGCAAACAACATTGTTAAAGCTGGTAAAAAGAAAGTTTCTAACTTTATCAATCAGGCCCTCCCCAAAATTAGGAAACAAAGCTATAGGAATGCCCTCTTCATTGCATATCATGATAACATAGAGAAATGTTAAGAGTTATACTTTCCTTCACTCTCGGATTTAAATGATAATTTTAAGAGGAATTTTGACCTTAAACCAGGAAGGGTTCCTGGGTCACTTCATGATGAATTCCCAGAAGAGGATCCTACTAATCCTCAAAAGCTATTATCCTCTGATGACCCTTCGCTTGGCGAAGAAGAAGATAACGATGAAAGGGAGGAGGAGGATGAGAATGACGATGATGACAACGACGATAATGATGATGAAGACATGGGTGATGGCAATAAGGATTCGGAAGGACTAGGAAATGGTGGTTGTGGATCGGGTGGTCATGACTTAGGCATATCTACTCATGATACAGATCTCCCAATCTTCTCGGACCTCATGGTGCTTCTCACAAAGACACCCTAGCAAAGGATACTCCAACTGCTAGCAAAGAATCGAACAAGGAGGAAACCCAGGGTTTTACTGCACAAGTTCCCATGATATAGGTATATATTTTGTCATATTTATGCGATCATTCGTATTTGTTAGCTTTAGTTAATAAATCTATTATTTTAGTTAAGGAAAAGAAGCAGATTTCACTTTGAGATTTTGCACGAGAAGAACGAGAAGGATGTGTTGCGACTGAACAAAGAAATAAAGTTGATTGAAGATCATAATGACTTGTTTGAAAAATATAGGCATTCTCGTATTTATGCCAATCAATTAAAAAAATTCTTAGAAAGACGGGTAGCTCAGCTCTTGAAACTATATGGCCTTCACCGGGAAAGAGTTCTAAAGGAGAATAGGTGTTAACCACACTCTTTTGGGTGCTTATTGAAGATAGGGACACTTTAGTAGAATTTCTTTATAAAGTTTTATTCCATAAACCTCTTTACTGATTTTTCTGTTCTGGGGAAAGAAAGCGAAGGGTTAGTTAGGCATTACATAATAGATATTTGAATGAATACGGGTCCGATTCTCATCCTGGAAATTCTGGAAATTTCCTAGGATTAAAGCCGTTCCATTCTACTTGCACAGTTTTCCTCCTAAAAAAGTCAAGTTTAGTAAGGAGAAATTTATCTTTGAATTTTACAAAGGGTCTATACCGTATGAACTCGAGTGATCTTGTTATTGTATTATGTAATCCAAATAATCTTTATAAGCATTGAAATTCTCATTTCTTATAGCTTAGCTTATTTTTCTTCTAAAATAAACAGTTTAAGCGATTATTAGGCACTCCCATTTCAAAAGAACTCTTGAGTAAATTTTAACCTTCGAAACCTCTTGACTCACAAAATACTGCTTTCTTAGGGACCTTGAGGAAGTCTACACAAAACTTCCCCACTTGTATTTTGATTTCTTAGGTGACGACAAAGATAGTCTACATAAGGAAATTCGATCTAATTACGCCAAACTGTTATGTGGTGATTCTAGTCCTCCTGCTAAGAGATGGAATTATCATCAGTTTCCCTCAGTTATTACTCCTCCCAATTTTGATGTCTTCTTTGACTCTACATCCCCTATGTATGTAGGCTCACTCAAAAGGCTCAAACTGCTGCTTCCAAATTTA
This sequence comes from Allium fistulosum, assembly GCA_030737815.1. Taxonomy (NCBI): domain Eukaryota; kingdom Viridiplantae; phylum Streptophyta; class Magnoliopsida; order Asparagales; family Amaryllidaceae; genus Allium; species Allium fistulosum. Next base: position 975,035,550 of record CM060901.1, read on the forward strand.
AGGATTGAATGTATAAACTTGAACTGCTAATGTAATTTGAACTTGTTCGTTCTTGTAAGCCTTGTTGTTATTAATAAACAACACATTTTCCCCACGTTGATTTTTTTATATGTTCGTACTAGCAATGTCAACTCATACTTAGCGACCCTGAGCTCCCTTCTCGATTGGATAGACTTAAGGCTGGACCGATATTAGATATCAGGAAGCGCTCCTCTCAAAATGCTTCTGCTACATTATTTTTTAATAACCCAGAAGCACATAAATGCTATAGCAAATACTATAAGTTGGGATCCATATTACATAATGTAAGTGAAATGTCCTCGAGTTTAGAGGAGAAAATCAAAGAAAATGATAAAGAGATCGAAGTGCTAAGAAAGAGTATAAGGGCAGTAGGTCGACCCAGACCCTAAGACTAAGGAATCAAAATTGATGTAGAAATTGCTTTTCTATATCAGGGAATCGAGAATCTTAAAGTTGATATGCTGAAAAGCCAGGTATCATGTTAATCTCTGGAACTTACTGCAAGTGGAGGTGAATCCTGCCTTCCCATTCCTAGTCCTAAGAGAATGACTAGGCCTAATCTCTAGCTAGAAAAGAGGAATTATCTATCTTGTTTAACCCACCTCTAGGTTTAGATCATGGTGAAATGTCCAAATAGTGCAAAAGGGTTAGGTATGAATGCATCCAATTTTTAAAAGGAAAGTGGGATGAAAAAGTCTTGGAATATCTCAACAAGTATCATAGTAAGGTTAAGAAGTTAGGATGTGAAAAATATGCTCTTGAGCAGAAAGTTAAAGAATTACCGAGCAAGGTCAAAACTCTCAAAGGAATCAATAAAATACTCGATCGTGCATTAAAGGTTCAAATTAGCTCTATTGATGATACAAATATTATCCAGAAGAAGGAGAAGAAACTCAACTAATTTTTGGATGTGGTGATTAGTCACATCATTGAGCCTTTCTCGGTTGTTAAAGACTAGAAGGAATAAGTGAAAGACCTTGATTCTTAATGAAGGACAACTGAAATGATGTTGCTTGGAAAGTCTTGACTGGATCCTCTTATTGATTAATCTTTCTTATTATCTATAACTTTTATAGGTGATGTGTAAAAATGTAAAATGGTAAATGAATTTGTACCTGAACGATTGATGCCTTGAATGGACTATGTATTTTCTCCTCTATTATTGTTTTTTATTTGAGCTCGTTGAATTGTTTGAGATTCGCAACTTACTTTAGTGCTTTAGTCCGGTGCCATATGATTTGTAGTCTTCAATTAAGCGTAGGTTTTCTTGCTGTTTATTATCTTACCTAATGCTTTAGATCGGTCTCTCTGGATCTCTCTTTTCCTTCTGGAAAAACATGCAGTAAATAATTTTGGCTTTTCATAACTTAAAAAAAATATTTTTTTTCTTAAATTGATTATTTTGTTTTGCAAATACTGAAGAATATTTGTGAAAAAGTTGTCTTGTTAATTTTTGGAACTTTGAAAGCTTGGTTTCGAAATTCATTTTTCAAAAGTAAATTTTTAAATATGTCAGATCAATTTGCTTTTTCATCTCTCTTTTATAGGCAAATCATGGTTGCTTTAAATATCATTATCCTGGCTTGTTTCTTGAAGTAAATGTATATTCGATGACTTTTCTTTATTACATAAGCATAGATACTTACTGTTACCATTGGCAAAAGACCAAAAATTCAACTGGCAAGACGACCATAGATTTAATTTGATAAGAAGATCAGAAATCCATCTAACAATAGGACCAGAATTCCATTAAAAATTCATTTGATAATAAGACTAGACGTTCATTTGGTAAGAAGATCAAAAATCCTTCCGATAATAAGACCAGAATTCCATCTGGTAAGAGGATCAGAAATCCGACTATTAATGAAGATTTCTATTATTTGATAATCTGAATTCCAATAAATAAATTAAGGATCGAGGGCTAATTAATATTTTGAAGAATGAAGCCTCGGCCCAAGTAATAATTACTCAGAATTTCTCAGATGTCCATATTCAGCATAAAAAAATCCTAAATTTTGGGTAATAAATAATTTTTAATCCTTCCTTTGAAGGTTACTTTAATTTTTCCTTAGTATGGAACTAAATATGTTTGATTGTTCTTCCTCTAGAAGATTGCTTTGACCCATTTAAAGTTGCTTAACTGACTTTCTTTCGCCCCTTATCACTCTTTGGGTGATGATTTAGGCTTTGATTCCTTTTTCTCCTTATCACTCTTTGGGTGATGATTCAGGCTTTGATTCTTTTGGCCCCTTATCACTCTTTGGATGATGATTTAGGCTTGAGCCCCTCATTAACTTATAGGTAATGTAACGACCCGATATTTTGGACCATTCGCATCTGCACATGTCGGACTTGAATAATTCAAAATACCGCGTTGTCAATTTAAATTTGGCAAAACTGAACATATACAGTAAATAAAATAATCATAGATCACAGACACAGAGTAATAAATGCAGCGGAATTAAAAGAGATAGTAGTTCATGAAGCTACTATATAAATGTATAAGTTACATCAGAGTTAAACCAGATACAACGGAAGAGTAATACGATACATCAGATACAAATCAGAATACATCACTGGAATCATCGAATACTGAAAGCAGAATAGATGGCTGGATCTTCAAGCAAAGCTCCAACTTCAAAGGTGAGTCTCGAATACTGGTACACTCAGTCTGACCCGAGCGTAAAGCAAAAAACACAAGACACTCGAGTCAGGATTAACATTCTTATATCAATAAATCCAACTCAAGTGAAATAGCAATTGAAATACAAGTAACTCAAAGGATGTTTGGAATAACCATCCTTTAAGGATCCGTTAAACTATCTACTATGTAGTAGTGTACGATAAGTAGATAATGCCTATCAGTAATATAAAATATCAAAATAGTGTTAAGTCATGGCCCATTCCACCCTTAACACATTTTTATTCCCAAGAGCATATACAAGACCGTAGTTTCCCCAAAACCGGAAGTCACCAGAGGGCAATCCATATACTAAAGGTACAAAACAAATCATAGTGGTCGCGTATAGGGATACAAGTATGACAAGGCACATGAGGCAATACCCAAGGTAGTGAAACTACCGTTCGGCTGATCTGGACTGGTGAGAACGCATCGCCGCAGCGACCGCAACACCGCGAAATAACACTCCCAAAATCAAGGGTGCACCAATCGACAACAAGTAATGAGTAGTACGAAGAAGTGTGTTCGCTTGAGGTAGCTGACCTCCATTTGGCCCGGCACGGCTCCTATTTTAGTCATTTCCAATTTGACACCAGTGTCAAGGCTATCCATTATCGTTCTCTTTCTTCAGTCATCACGTACATCATTCCAACCACTTCATTCTGGATCACACTCCGCGTATAGTTATTAAAGTGGTTTTCGGTTTAGACAGAGAGTATGTCCCTAACCGATTCCGGTCTCTTTAATAACTTCGTAATTATTACCCCAATTGGTTGTTTATATATTTCAAAACCAAATCAATTACAATTCCAATTAGAATTTGCAAACCAACATTTCATTTATCTTTCTAAATCAATTTCCATAATTTCCGTTTCAAAACTTCCAAATTACTATTTCAAAATCTTATAATTCAATTTCAAATTTTATTTAAAACAATTCGAATATTGATTCAAGTTCGAATATAAGTTTCATTTCGAAAACATTTAAATTAATTTAATTTAACATTCAAATCAATTTAAATTCATTAATCGATTTCATTCAATATTCATTAAGTAAATTTGCCATTCAAACAATTTCTATTAAATTTCCAATTCATTAAATCCATTATTTAAATTCAACTTCATTATATCAAAACTTACAATTTGAATTAAATTAAATTCATCAAATCAAATTCTTTAAATTTCAAGTCTTATATTAATTTCAATAAATCACATTTTATTTCTTGTTAAAGAAATTCAATTCACTTATTTACTTACTTAAATATTTTCCAAGACTTAATTAATAAAGAACTCAATTTCATTTATTTACGAAGTAAAAATTTACTTATTCAATTTAATTTAATCATTAAATAATTCAATCTTATTTAATTATTAAATAATTCAAAACTTAATTATTAAATAATTTCAAATTTTAATAATTTCAAACTTAATTTAATCATTTCTCAAATTAAACAACATTCTTTCATCAATTACATTGTTAATATTTTGTTTCAGATTATTAAATATTAACATTTTCCTTTCATTAAAATTCAAATTTCAACTTCATTTCAAAACCGTATTATTTATTCAAATAAAATCTTCGTTTTATTTTTAAATCAAATTATTGACCAATCGGGTTTTATTTAATTTCCTATCCTAGGTCAAAGTTCAATTTGGGTATTTATCATTTCAACCCGATTCCAATTCAATTCAAAATCAAAGCATAACAAAGGGAACTTGCAGTGTGATAACTGGGATGGTGTCAAAGTAAATAAACAAGCAATAACAACAAACAATAACAATCCAATAATCAATTCAAATAATCCTGAAATAACCGTATTAATTCGCATTGTTATTTGTACGAATTAATATAATTATTTCTAGAATCTACACTATCATTTCATGTAGATTAAAGATTATTACATTACGGTTTTCACTTGTCATTCAATTTCAATTTTTACACTACAACAATTAATCCAATATACGTCGATGGTTCAAAGTGTAATTATCGCTATTCTATATGTCAATTAATTTAACAATTAAAAGGGGTCATATTCACTAATCAAGTTTAACATATAAATCAGTTTTAAAATTTTAACTATCCTATATCCATTTCAATTTTGCATACTATTTATCATTTAACACTAACAATTTAACGTCCAATATAAACATCAACAATCAATCAATTATCAGCCAAACTGCATTATCATCACATAAATAATTAACAGATAATGGTGTCAAATGTCACAGGTGAACTGATACAGGCAATAGCATATATAACAGTGTAATTAACTAACAGCAGCATATTTCAATTGTCGTTTCAATTGAAATCAGATTTAATAAATAAAAGAACATTAATCGTGAGTGATTGCTTACCTTTCGAGGCTAGAGACAAGAAGATGATACAGACTCGAACATTGATACAGATACTAACTAGCGGGATAGCAACAGGTTAAGAATCACTGTGATAAATTCGATATAGAAACGTAAGTCAAGATGGCACGAATTTGATGGACAAAGGCGATATATAGGGAATCATGAATCAATATTTATATAGAAATATTTGTTATTTTATAAAAATGAATATTTTAATCTAAGAAAAATTAAAATAAAATATATAGTTAAAATAAAATACATACTTAAAAAAATCAACTCAGTTCCAAAAACCATTTAAAATTTATGCATCTGCTCTTTATAAACTATACTTAAAACTTGTATGCAACTGCAGACACCACATACTATATGCAAACAAAAGTGTATATGCGAATAACTAAATATGGATAAATTGACAACATAACCAAATCTGGAACATAAGAATGTATACAGCTACCAAAATCAAAACTATATATCACTGTAATATATAGCTTAAGAATATATACAAAACACTGTATCCAAAACATTGTGTACCGATATATTACTATAAAATATACACACATAACAATACTAGTTTCATTATACAATATATATGTAAAACAAGGTCAGACGTTACTTTTACAATGAATCCATATACAAACAAACACATACACAACTATCGATGTATACATCAGCAACGAAAATATATATATATATAACTCAACTATAAATAAAATGGCTTATGCAAATAACACATCTTGCATTATATGTAACAACAAATTGCACTGGTCCAGACTCACTTATAAAACCAATATAACTGACATAAATTTGTATATAAATCAAATAGATTTTTATTTCTTAACAGATATACTTATCTCTATATATAACCAATATGCAGACTTTATGTGAAAATATATATATACTAGATCGTATGTGTAAACTAATACACATACATGCTGCTCCAAATGTAGGCAGACACCATACGTATGAAAATATATTTAAAATCAATGTTTGTTATAATCAATGGAAACTTACCTATATGTATTACATATACCTCAAATCTTATAAATTAACAATTTATCACAAAAATCAGTTCAAAACATTAATACAACATAGATAAGTAACCAGTGTATAATGTACTGTAAAATTTGTAAAACATACGTATACTTTACAACATCCTATAAATAATTAATGCATATATAAATATACATATACTCACCTATATCAATATAGCGGAAGGAAAAACTGGTTGAGCGCATGGAAGACCAAAAGGACGACTAACAACGCCAACGCGGAGCGAAGGGAAGAGGAGCACTTGCTGGTTGCTCGGTGGAGGTGAGCAGGCGGAGGAAAAAAGCGGGCAGCTATTTGCGTGAATGAGGATGGTTGCTAGAAGAGGGCTTGGGTGATCAGGGGATGGCATTTGGCTGCCATGGGGTGTTGTACGGCTGTCAAGTGGTGAAGGTAGGCTGTGAAGTGGAGAAAGGTTATAGGAAGGGTCTCGGCAGTCTGCTACTCGATCGGTGAATGTGGGTTTCGGTGAGGTAGTGGGTATCTCGGGTTTGGTTTTGGCTATTGTGGAGGCTCGCTGACAGAAGGAGAGGATTGCTGGCGTGGTGGACTTGGAAGGTGAGCACGGTCAAGGTTGGATGCGGGCAGTGGAGAGGGGGAAAGATGAAGTTCGATGGGAGAGTGTTTGGTTGGCAAGGGAAGGAGGAAGCATGGTGTTCAGGTTTGCAGTGGTGATCTGAGATGGTTGTCGGGGTCGAGGAGGGACAGTTGGCTATTGGTTGAAGGCCAAGGGTGAGGGTCGGTGATGGGAAGAGGCTGTGTGTGGAAGGAGAGGGGACGTTATAGAAGAGGGGAAGATAAAGCAACAGTTAAATTTGCTTCTTCTTTTTTCAAAACGAAAATGAACGAATGGAAGAGATATAAAAATGAAACCATGTAATTTTGAAAACTTAAGAATATAAAAAGTCAGTAAGATGAATTCAAGGCAACCATTAAAAGCTGATGCCCGTTTGATTTCGAACGGTGGAATATTGAAGGTTAACAGGAACCACAAATCACAAAAACAGGTACCGATTGATACGGTTACCGACGTTTTACAGATTCTGCTGCGTACCGGATTCCAAAACACAGAGTTGAATATATCACAGAGAACAGTACGACGGGACAATCAAAATGGCATATGGATATCAGTGGTACGATCGAATTATAAAAATTCGAATTTTTATACTAGCGGAAATGCAAGAAAAACGTAGAAAAATAAGATCGACGGAGCCAAAGATGTCCGAATTTGGAAAAACGACAAACTGACATCTTGCTCAGAAGATGGTTTAGAATTTTTTTGTGTAAAAATATTTGAGTTTGAAAACGTTTTATTTTCATCGCTTTTTAACTGATTAAATTGAAGTGAATTTACGCGCGAAATAAACTTTCATATTTTCGGACAAAAATTCATCAGTTGCTATGTTTAACTAGACGCATTCCAAATATCAAATTTATATTTCAAAATTTTATCGTTTAAAATTTCACAAAATTTCAACTAATTACGTTATTAAAACAGCTGAAATTTACGGGTCGTTACAGGTAATGATTTAGCTTGAGCCCATTATTACCTTATAAGTAATTATTTAGGCTGGTCAATGTGTTTGAGTAACCATCTTAGGCATGACCAAAGTCTTACCGTCCTTCTTCTAAGAGACGCTCCGATCAGGCCTTATAGGTAGAACCGAAGGATGGTCGGTGCTTTGGCTAGGCGATATTAGGTGGGATCAAAGGCTTACTTCATCCTCCCTCTAGAAGGAACTTTGGCCATGCCACGTAGGCGGGACTGAAGGCTTGTAGTGCTCTGATCAGGCCTTACAGGCGGGACCAGAGGTTTACTCTGACCTCCCTCTAAGAGGTGCTTTGACCAGGACATCTTGGTAGGATCAAAGGCTTTTTCCTCTATGTTATAAATCTTTTTTATGAAGCATTCCTTTTTATTGATCATTTGATCTTTGTAGACACATTTTCTTTTTGCTCAAATCTTGTTAAAAAATTCTTGAAGTTCTCCTTTTCCTAAGAAATTCTCAATCATTCCTTTAAGGGCTCGACACTGATTGGTTTCGTATCCATTTGTTTGGTGATATTAGTAATAAGCACCGCCGAGGTTTCTTTCATTTCCTGGTTGCTTCTTCTTTGAAGGCCAATAATTCACCCTCTATTTAGTTAAGAGAGATGTTTTTGTAGGAGGTGGTATGTGAACGGGTCTTAGAGGATCCGGAACTTCTAGGGTGTTGTCTCTTTAATTCCTATTTAATCTTTTATAACATTGGATTAGTGCATTAGCCCTATCCATAAACTTTCTCTTTAATAAATCTCGAGCTTTGACTGGTGTGGGAGAGCAATCAACTATTCTTTCCCACTTTTGAGCAAACTTATAGAAGTCTTTTATCATTTCTCTTTCAAAAATAGTTCCCATGGATTGGAGTTGTATGGACTTCCTTATTTTCAAAAACAAGCCATCCTTTTTTCTTTTCTCTTCTTCTGGCCTAGAATAATAGCTATGAATCAGGGTAGAACCTATATGGAATGGAATATACTCCATTTATCCAGATTATAAGGAGTTATTTGTCTCTTTTCTTCCATAATTTTTAGTACCAACAACTTCAACACTTGTTTCTCATGGAACGCAAACTATGAGTGTTATCACCATTACTAACCTCAAAGATATGCGGCATGAGACATGAATATGACACCGCCTTTCAAGATAGAAGTAATGCCACGCTTTATCAATATCGTTCAATACCGCATATGATCAATAACGCATGTTGCCAATACCACTTCTTCTTGATGTCGTCTCATTGGCATCGCAACTTATCAATGTTGCTTTTCACTTGTGAAAATAAGATGAACATTGCTCATCGCTACCTACAACCAAAGCTGTAAACTAATGATGTCGCCTCTCTTTGATGTTGCTTCTATTCCAATACCATAGCTATTCAATGTTGCCTTTTGGATGATACCGAGTGTTATCAATACCGCATGAAACAAACGCCATGTCCCTCCAAAGAAAAATTGATATCAGCTGCAACTAATATAGCAAGCCATCAATGGATGTTGACATAACCTACGTCACATCTCATTGACGCCGCAATTTACCAGAGTCACCCTCCAAAGAGATGCTACTTTCTATCAACATCACTCGTTGTTACCGCTGTTTATTATTGAGGCCGATCATTGCCCATATCGCCACTCAAGAATGTCAATGCTTATCAATGCCTTCATTTATCAATGCCATTTATGAGCAATGTCATCACCGATCAGTGCCATATCTTGTTGATGACATGTTTCATCGATACTTAGAGGACACCGTACATGTTGACATCGAAAGCCATTAGTATCCACAGAAGTAATCAAGACCAATGTTATATCAATCCATGTCTCTCCCTATTGATGTCACCCCAGATCACTATCGTTTCATACCAAATACCACTTCAATTTAATACTGCTATAAACCAATGGAGAGTGTTATTAATCACAACAGAATCCATCAATGCTGAGAGTCATTAATGTCGCGCGCCTTCACTTATAAGATGACATTGAAGTCCTGCCGTACACCTAAAAATGTTAAAGGATGTTGTCAAGTGGAGTTAACATCGTGCAACACTAAAGTTGCTGAGACCAAGCATGCCGAAGCCATGCGCCACGCGTCATGCCGCATTTTCTCCCTTATAAATATGATCTAGAGGCACAGTGAAGGTGGTGAATCATTCTTATCTCTCTTCTTACACTTTAAATTTTGTAACCCTAAATTGATTTAGGGATTTAGAGCCGATTATAGCAATTGAACTATTGGACATTGTACATTCGACATTATACTGAATAAAGACAAGATATATTGAATTATGACTTACTTTCGAATTCCAAAGCATATATGATTTGCTAATCAAAGTTTGCTTTGAATTCCAAAATTACTGATATTCTTGATTTCTCTTTTTGATAATATGAATGTTTAATATAGATTCACTTCAAGCATATATGATGTCACCTGGCTTTACATACGATTTCCGATTGAACCTAAACTTGCTTATCACTCCTCTTAAGCTTTAACTCAACCAAGTATCGCCATGTACCAAAACTCATTGAGGTTAAACTTTGGCTCTCCAAATTTCATATTTAACCAAGGTTCTCATCCTTGCACTTTTTGGGTTAATGAGGAATTTCATTAACATTTTTTGCGCTAGAAGGAGGGCCCGGACCTCTATCTCCATTAAAACCCTAAATGGAACTACCCTAGCTTGTATATTTAGGGCTTAAAGGACTTGCCCCTACTAAACATATCCTATTCCAAGCTAACCAACTTTTGATTCTTAACACTAATTAATCGCACTAACTAAATTTTGTTTAGCCATGCCAATTAATTGTGTTAAAATCTCTGAACAATGGTCCTCCAAGCCTTAATAACTAGGCCAACTTACCAACACTAATGATCCCTAGTTTCTATAGAATAAGTGCTAAGGCTCATAGCATTAAAAGTCATTGAAAGTAAGAAAAGACAAGTGGCTCCATACAATCTAGAAAAATGGAGTTTGAATCCCTTTCATGTGGGACCAAAACAATCTACACCTTGAGTAGGCAATACAAAAAGGATGGCATCTTCTTGAAAAATGAGGAAAGAGATTCAACTCAAAGCCAAAGGGACCATTTTCGAAAGAGAAATAATAGAAGACTTTGATCAATTCACTAGAAGGTGGAAAAATGCCCTTACCAACCACAAGAACCAATTGAACTCAAAACTCTTTAAAAAAAAGCTTATTATGAAAGTTGCCATCTAGCCTTTTGTTCAGGCAGGCTTCGGATAGACTAGACGAATCGAACTTGGAGTTATAAAGGTAGGGAGCCCAGGGAGATAGTCTGGTAGTCTAAAAAGCAAGTGCAGATAGAGTCGCTGGACAATAACCAAAACAACTCAAGACAATACAACTGTTTGATCCCCTAAGTTGGTGATCGGTATAGACTCCTACTCGAGGATTGGTACTGACTCCCAGAAAAACTTAGGTAGACCCCATCTTCTACCTATGTGTTTATCTTGATGCCAGGCTCTATTTCCAAAATCGTTTTATTGAATTAATGCACTTCTTCATCGATCTCTGTGAACACTTGAAACTACAACTTTGTTCTTCTTCAACTCCATCAGTTGGACTCAGAAACAAGCTAATAATGGTGCAAATAACTATGGAATCACGAAGCTTACCATATGGGGATCCAATGTATAGGGTTGAAGTCTCCAAACATGAAGAACTTGGGGTTTGGTGCCAACTCTCACTTTGGGATCGATACCGACTCCCAGCCTTTTCTAGGGCGGGCCTATTATTTTGGAAGAGTGGTCTACATCAGGCACGACAACTAGGAGATATTACATGCAAGATTTTAGGCTCCCAACCTCTATAAATAAAAAGGTAGGGATCATTTTGAGGATCTTTTTAGGGCTCTAGCTTTTGAATTCCAAATATTCTTGTATTTCTAAAATTCTATGTGTTGGAGTTGTACCAAGTCTTAAGAACTTCTACCCCTAAGTCATAAATCAGTAATAAAATATTAAAGTGGATGTAGGTCAAGCTTTGTCGAACCACTATAAACGATTGTGTCTCCCTTTTTCTTCATTTTTGTTTAAATTTCTTCATATTTTATTCTCTTCTATAACTTCTGAGTGTTTGTGTCATTTTTGGTTCAAACGTTTTGGTGATTTCATTAGGAATGATATTCTTAGGCCATTTGGATCCATCATCTACTATTGGACTTCCCTGCATTCAAGAGATAGATCTAATTTCCCTACTTTTAATTCTACGACTCAGATTTCCAAAAAACCTATAAGAATCTTCTACCATGGTGCCATCAAGGAAGGAACTCCAAACCCAAACCATAACTACCAATGCTACCACTAGTGGCACTGAGAATCAGAATTATCAGCATAGGAATGAAGCTAACCAATTGAAGCAAATAGAGATCCAGACTCCAATTGACATTGTCACTAGAGTGGAGATGGATAGGATGATGAAGCAGATGGAAGATATATTCTAAATTAGCCAATAAGAGATGAATAACACGATGCAATAGAGCTTGAGGTGGCCGAATGAGGTAACTTAAAACAGCCATAGACGAAGTAAAAGGGATTCCAGCTCAGAATCAAAGAGTTCTTCTTCATTCGAGCGAAGATGGAGGGAGGGAAGGCAGAAGAAAACTCAATACACTGCTGGAACATCTATATAAGGAAGAGGACGAGACTTAGGCTCAAATTCAGGGATCAGTACCGACCTTAACTTGGGATTCGGTACCGACCCCCAAAATGGTAGGCCCAGGGTCCATCCTTTGGAAGGCAACGTGGCTGTTATCCCTGGACGTGCAGTTGAAGGTCTGAATCTAGAAAATCACAATATCGTCGATAATGCTGCTCATGGGAATCAAACAGTGGGGAATGCTGGACGAATAGGTCCCTTAGAGTTTGGGGAGCCTAGGTATCGAGCATCTTCCCGGGAGCGTTCACCTGGCCGAACACTTAGGGCAGGATGCATTCGGTTGAACCTATTGATTTGTACTATTTGGAGGATATGGTCAGGAGATTGGTTAGTGAAAACATATTTAGAACCAATGATGATTGAGGAAATTATGCAAGTCAGACCCCGTTTATAGAGGAAGTCCTTCACGCGAGATATCCTCGGAGATTCAACATGCCGTTGATGTTGTTGTATGGAGGAATGATGGATTCTAAGCAACATTTATTGAGTTATTAATTGCATTGGATTCAGCTAGAGCTTCAGATGCCGTGAAGTGCCACTGTTTCCCGATTTTCTTAGAAGGGGTAGCAATGATGTGGTTCAGTTGGCTTCCGTCGAGGTCCATATCGTCTTTTGCTGAATTGTCACAAAAATTCGGAGAGGAATTACACTTACACACTTCATATCCAAAGCACATGATGTCATTGTCTAATGTATATCAAGCTGAAGGAGAGTCACTAAGGGACTATTTAATCGGTTCCACATGGCTGTAACGGAAATAATGGATCCAAAGGAAGATACAGTTTTGATGATGCTCTGAGATGAGTTTATCTCGATTTGGATTTCGAGGACTAGATAGAAAGAAAGCAACCATCAACAATAGAAGCTTTTTATAGGACAGCTAATGAGTATTTGCATCGGAAGGATGTGCGTAAGCGTCCATGGAGGAATGATGCTGGAAGTTCGAATGAGCCAATTCAAAGTAATATTGCTGTAAAGCAGTCTAGAGGAAGCTCTGGGAATATTGATGTGAAATTTGGTAACCAAAACAAAGGAGGAAAACAACACGATGATGGGCTAAAGAAGGGAAAACCAGATAATAGGAGCCATTTCAGAGGTCCTATGTATGACAATTACACCTAACTGAATAACTCGATAGTGAACTTCTATCTTGCTACTCAAAATACCCAACCGTATAGGAAGTCAACTCCTAGGGAGTCAGCTAAGAAGGAGAGGAAGTCGGGGAAGTTCTGCAGATTCCATGAGACTCAGGGTCATAATACTAATGAGTGCAGGCACTTAAGTGACATGATTGAGGATTTGATAAGGGAAAAAAAATTCAACAATATGTGAAAGCCCCACAGAATGGCAGGTAAGGAAATTTTAGTGCCGCTAGGTCGTCTTCTCAGCAGGGGGGGAGCTTAGCCTGGTGTTGATGCATTCAAACGGCCAGAAAAATGATTAGTGATTAACATAATCATCGATGGGCCATATCCTGCCGATAAGAGGTTTGTGGAAATGGACAGATACATTGGAGCCTTAAAGCATGCTGATAATGAAAGTTTCTAAGCTGTCGAGGATGGAGCTTAAGCAAAACAATCTCAAACCATGATGGATGATATTGTTTTCCAAAATAAGGATGCTAATAGAGTAGAGGTTCCAACAGTTGACCCACTCGTGATCTCAGCCACGATTGGTCCTGTTGTTGTATGAAAGGTGCTTGCTGACTGTAGGAGTTCAGTTAATATTTTGTTCAAAAAAGCATACGATCAAATAATGTTGGAGGAGAGAGATTTGAAGCCTTATAGATCTTGTATACATGGGTTCAATTGGGATGGCTACTGAAGCCATAGGATTTGTCAAATTAATGGTGGAAATTGGTGAGGGCAATCGCAGGCAAGTGCGGGTCATGCTGTTTTTAGTGTTGGATATTTATTCTACTTATAACACATTCGTGGGCCGACCAGCCCTAGCTTAATTTAGAGCGGCCATCGCTCCCTGGTGTATAACCATGAAATTCCCTATAGATAATGGAGTGGGGATCGTACACGGAGATCAGGTGGCTGGCCGCGAGTGCTATGTCGCTGAACTGAAGGAAGCAAGGCGTAATGAGAAAGAAGAGAGCATAGAGTGGGTCCTTTGTATAAAGGCTTTGGGCGCATAGCAACTACCTCCTGAGCCAAAGCTCGGGCAAACTATTCGGCTCTACGATGACATGTACCGATGAAAAGAGCCAGAGGGTGAACGAGCAGCTTCTGCCGAATTGAAAATCATTGTTCCAGTTAGCAGGGATGACCCAAGTAAATTCTTGAGGGTTGGATCTTAGCTCGGTACCAGTGTGATGAGGGAATTGGTTGGTTTTCTCTGGTTAAACCTAGATGTGTTTTCCTAGACACACTCGGATATGTGTTGGATCTCGTTCGGGATTGTGAGTTACGCATTAAATATAAATTTTGAATGTGTTCCTATGAACGGAAATGCCACAATCTGGGTTTGGAGATATCCACCATACTCAAGGAAGAAGTGGATAAGCCAAAGGATAATGGCTTCATCCGCAATGCCATATACCTGGATTGGGTATAAAACATTGTTTTGGTGAAGAAATCAAACAGGAAGTGGAGGACTTGCATCGACTATTCGGACTTGAATAAGGCATGCCTGAAGGACAACTTCCCATTGCCTAGGATAGATCAGTTGGTGGGTTTGACTACATGACACAAGCTACTCTCCTTTATGGACCCGTATTTCGGATACAATCAAATATTGATGCATGTACCAGATCAGGAACACACCAGCTTCATCACCAACCTCAGATATATTACTATCTAGTCACGCCCTTTGGATTAAAAAATGCAGGAGCGACTTACCAAAGACTTGTGAATCAAATTTTTAAGGATCAAATTGGACGATCAATGGAGATTTGCATGGACGATATCACGGCATTTGAGAAATCAGATTGATGATCTGGCGGAGATGTTTGGTGTCCTTCGATAGTATGGAATGAAACTCAATTCCTTGAAATGCTCTTTCGATTTGGTATGAGGGAAATTCTTAGATTTTATTATTAACTCCCATGGGATTGAAGCCAAACTAGAAAATATGAAGGCTTTAAGAGAGATCAAAGCCCTAAAGATGACCAAGGAGGTCCAAAGCTTAAACGGGAAGGTCGCCGCTCTAAGTCGGTTCATCTCTAGAGTCATTGACAAATGTTTTTCTTTAAGGTGATTAACAGGGGAAAAGAACCTTTGAATGGAACTAGGATTGTAAAGATATGTCCCAGGCTTTGGTGAATCACTTAGAAAAGAACCCCATTCTTTCAAAGCCGGTGGATAACGAGGATTTGTTCATATATTTAGGGGTTTCGGTGCATACCCTAAGCGCCGCACTTGTGTGTGAGGAGTCTCGCATCGAGCGACTGGTTTATTACATAAGCAAGTGATTGACAAGAGCAGAGAGAAACCACTTGAGATTGGAAAAACTTGCACACTACCTATTGATTACATCCACAAAGCTTCACCACTATTTCCAAGCTCACCTAATCAATGTCCTTACCGACCCGCCTTTACGTTAAGTCTTACTACGATCTAAGACTTCTGGAAGGCTGTTAAAATGGAACATTGAATTGAGTTAATACGATATCACTTATCACCCACAAAGAGCAATCTAGGGTCAAGCCTTGGCGGATTTAATAGTTGAATTCACTGTGCTAGATGACCCTTCGAAGAGTAGTGGGAAAAAGGAAGTTGGATGGAAGATGTAAATGGATCGTGCATCCAATGATCGGTGTTCTGGTGTTGGAGTTGTTCTTATCACTCTCAAAGAACACCTGATCAACTACGCCTCAAAACTCGAATTTCCGACAACGAACAATGAAGTTGAATACGCGGCCTTGATTCTAGGACTCAAGATTGCCAAGGAACTGGGAATAAACTTTATATATTTTTGCAACTCCCAGTTAGTGGTATGTCAAGTTCAAAAAGAATATCAGGCGAAAGGAGCGAGGCTAGCTCCATATTTAAACCAGGTTCTCAAGATACCCAACGACTTTGAATACTATACGATAGCACATATTCCCAGAGATCGGAATGAAAAGGCCGAATCATTAGCCAAATTGCCTAGTTCTGGGGATGTACAGCTCATGGGCCTGATCTCAGTGGAGGTACTTTCAGCTTCAATCATCGACCAGATGGACGTTGAATAGGTCTTGGAGACTGAAGCTGAAAAAGAAGTCATGAATGACTCCAATTTAGAATTATTTGCGAAAAGAAATCCTTTCAGAGAGAAGGAATGAATGACGAAAAATCCTTCGATAAGCTTCAAGATATATCATGCAAAAAGGAATACTGTATAGGAAGGATTTCTCTATCACTATCCTATGGTGTGTCGCTCACTACGAGGCCAAACAAGTTCCAAGAGAAGTTCATGAAGGGGCCTGTGGCGATTACACTAGGGGCAAACCTTGGCAAAGAAGATCCTTTGTTACAGATATTTTTGGCCGACTTTCAATCGAGACCCAGCTGACTACACCCAAAGATGTGACATGTGCCAGAGATTTGCTAAAATTCCGAGGGGCCCACCAACGAAAATTACTCAAATGGTCAGTCCTTGGTTATTTGTAGTTTGGAGTATTGATATCATGGATGTATTGCCGAATCTAAATTTGGCGTGGATACGCCATCGTGGCGGTTGATAACTTTACTAAACAGGCTGAGGTGGAGCCATTGGCCATGATTGCCTTGAAGAAAGTAATCAACTTTGTTGTTCGGAATATCATATGTCGTTTTGGAGTTCCGCAAGCGGTCATTACCGATAGCGAAACCCAATTCGATAGTAAAGATTTTAAGGATTTCTGCCATCGGCATCGCACAGAGAAGAGATTTGCAGCGGTGGCACATCCTCAAGCGAATAGATAGTTGAAGCTTTAAACAAGATTATCAAGTCTATTCTTAAGAAGTGACTGGAGAAGGCTAAAGGCAAGTGGGTTGATGAACTCTCGTTAACAATTTGGGCTTATCGAACCACCCATAAGTCAGCAACTAGCCACTCTTCATTCGCCTTGGCATATAGATCAAAGGCTATGATCCAAGTGAAACTGGAAGTGCCCGCTCATTTGGTTACTCACTATGATCCACGGACAAATGAAAAAATCCTTCTGAAGTCTCTTAATATGATCGATGAGAGGTAGACTGAAGCTGAGTTGGGAGCAGCTGCACACAGACATCAAGTCGCTCGATATTATAACACTAAAGTTAGGAGTTGGACCATTGAAATTGGTGACTTGATCCTTAAATGAATCTTCCATAGTACTAAGAACTTGGGCATGAGCTGGGAAGTTCTGTATGCAATAGAGAAAAAACTTGGCGATGACACTTTCAAGTTGGCAATTATGGAAGGGATTTCGCTCCCTAAGGCATGGAATAGCAAGCACCTACGATGCTATTTCAATTAGTACAAACTTGTAAATAATGGGCTAGAGCCGTGTAACAAGAAAAAATTTGTCAATTTTCTTTTTTTATGAAATAAACGGCATTTTCAGTCCAAACTTCTGTCTTCTTGTTTCTTAAGAGCCGTGACTTGATCAACTAGAATGAATCTGCATATGATTAATTCAGGTGTGCAGGTACTCGGAGATAGGTGCCGACCAAACTTCGATGGACATGATCCGACCCGTGAAGTCCCCCTTGGTGTCCAGAGATCGGCATCAGCTAATTCTTGCCTTTGAATTGAGTGTAGGAGTATAAACATAAGTCAGACATGACACAACTGTCCCCATCATAACTCTTGTTCCCGGAGTAGGAGCCAAAGTATAAACTTAAACCAGATACGATACGAGCATCCATACCCTAACTCTCGTTCCTGGAGTAGGAACTGGAGTATGAACTTAAACTGAAGGTGGTATGAGCATCCGTACACTAACTCTCATTCTCGAAGTAGGAGCTGAAGTATAAACTTAAACCGGATGCGATACGAGCATCTCGTTCCGAGAGTAGGAGCTGGAGTATAAACTTAAGCCGGATGAAACAAGATCATCCACAAACTGACTCTTGCCTTGGGATTAGGGGTAAGAGCACAAACTTAAAACCGGACATGACACAACCGTCCGTATGCTAACGCTTACCCTTGGATAAAGGATAGGAATCTAAATCGAATAGAATGTGACATGACCGTTCACTCATTCAACTCTCATCCCTAGACTGGGGGCAAGAATATAAACGAAAGCGGATGTGATAAGTCCATCTAATCCCTAATATCCTCCCTGGAGTAGGCATAACGAAAGATCCTTGCTCAAGGTAAAGCAAGATCTAATTTTTAAGCCTTTGTTCGATGCCTGGAGTTAGGCATGATTGAAGCATGAACATCCTGGATTAGGATATATGTGCTACGATTCTAAGTAGTTAGCTTAAGTTTACGCCCGGAGTTTAGTGCAATCGGGACTTATTATCCCAGAAAAGGATACTCGAATCACTTCTTTAAGTGGTTTACCTTAATGATTGCTTTATATTCACTGGAGTGGTGCGAGGTCGGCAGGTTATAAAATGGACTAAGGACCTGTTCCGCAGATGATCACTAGATGAAATAAATCACAAGTATATTGAATGGAAAGCATATTTCTTAAGTACTTACACAAATTTGAATAAATATTTTACAAAACAAAAGTTCTTTGTTATTAACGTTAAACCAGGAAAGCTAAGTACAAACAGTTCACACCAAAAGCAAAAAAGCAGAAATGGGGGCTAACCCCATACAAAGTCGGCCAACAAATTAAAGGAGTCTATATACGGAAAAACAAACTAGCACTATTTCTTCTTTGACTTCTTCTTCTTCTTAGAACCCGGGGAGACTTCATTCGAGCTCTCTCTTTGCCTCTTTCCACCTCTTCCTCTATCTTCTTAGCCTTTGGGAGGAGTGCTTTGCGAAGATCCATTAGGTGCACTCTGGCCACTCCCGAGCGGAGGAATAGAGGTTAGAATGCTTTGCAAAGACTTTGTCGTTGCACTCCGAGTGCTTCCAGATGGAGGAATATGTACAAGTGAGAAGATAGTCTGGCGGGCAAGGCTACAGATAAAGGAACAGAAAAAATCTCCTCCTTCTCCAGCTTAACTTCAATGGCCAATAGACATTGGCGTTCAATGTCACCTAGAGTGTGACCCAGCAAAGCTTCAAAAACTCCAGTGATTATAAATTCTTTATCAACATGGGTCTCTTGAGTCCCATCAACTCCTTCTTCAAGTAGAGCATCAATCATATGTGCATCAACACAGGGTTCATCTTAAACCGGGATAGTTGAAATGGATGTGAAAGATGCAATAGTCACTGATTCTGTTGCAAGCACATGTAGTCCCAAATGAGAGCCCTTATTAGGAAGTGGAGCAATGGTGGGTTGACCTGAAGCTTGAGGAACATGAAAAAAGAGTTTAACTGTGTTAATCGGTGACATATCAACTTTTTGAAATACTGGAGAAGTCAAAGAGATGCGTTCTTCGGCCTAAGGCTCCGCGTGGGCCGGAGTGCCATCGAAGACCCCTTCTGAAAAGGAAGTGCGAATAGTGGATTTAGGGATCTGGGGTTTCTCCGGATGATGTCCAGAATCAATAGTGGAAACTAGGAGCAGCCTGAGTCCCAGGAGTTTTACCGGTTGTAGCATCATGACGTGTAGATCCAGAGCCTTCACTTAATTCTTTTTTAGCATAAGTTTCGGAGCAATAAGATGCTGGTTGTCATGAAAGATTTTGGGCTCATCACCCCTCAGAACTTCTTTCTCCAATAACTCCAAGTTTACCTCACCACCTTAGAGATATTCCTTCTCTTCCTTGACAACCCATTCCTAGGCATGGGCAAGCATTAAAGAGTAAACCTCTCTGAACCACTCCAGATATTGAAACTTGAGCACATTGGCATTGTATTGAGTGATTAATGGCTCAAATCTCTACATCATCTGCTTTTCTACTCGCTATTCCACGTCTTCATCTTCTCTTTTAACCATGGCTTTGACCTCTCTTCTAACATGGGCATCTATTTCCCTGGCTTAAGCGCTTCATTCCTCTTTATTCCGGTGGTGACCGGCTCGTCGCATGCGCCCTGAGTAATTTTCTACGTTTCATCTTTTTCCTTGGTCTCATGCTAAAGCTTGGTTTTCAATTTAGTCACGTTCGTCCTAGCAGCATCCCTTTCCATTACAAGCTCGTGGTTGCAATGGCGCGCTTTCTCGATTTCATTCAAATGCTTGGATCTCTCGATTTTGAATGCTTTAATGGCCTCCTCGGCCATCTTATCCATTTCCGATTGGGATATTCTTGAGTTCTCAATCTCAATGTCGAGAGCAGCTATGATTCTTTTATTCTCGGCTTTAATGAGTTTCTGGTTCTCTAATTCTTGCAGTTTGTCTCTTGATACTTTTGATATCTTTTCGGCCAGCTTTGCCCATTCATTTTACTGATTGTGGACATCGATCGTGTAGTCGATGGTCCTCTGTTGGACTTTAACTAGAATTCTCTTTAAGTTTAGCAAAACCATAACTCCATCAAAGCAAATGTTGGGAATTCATTCTTAAGCTCGACTATCCAACCTATAGTGTGTACCTGCTCCTTTGTAATGGCCAGAACAACGACACCTCCTTTACCAGGCCTTTGATGGATAGCATCAGAGTAGCTTTTATGATGTCTAAGCTCAAAAAGCGGTTGGAATCGGATAATGTTGTAGGCAGTATAGTAATATAAGTAGGAGGAGGACCCGAGAGGTTTTAGGCAATAGAATTTCATCAAGGCGATCAAATTTCATAGCTGGACCTTCAGGAGGAGGTGATCTAGTCTGGGCCAATGCCTAGAAGCAGAATCATGTGAATGATGATCCTTATCATAACTATCTATGTCCCAGTCATCTCTGTCATGGCTGGAGTGATGGCTTAAGTCATAATCTCGGCCACTCCTTTGATGGTACGAGCTCGATCGTGGCCATTGAACATGATATGCTTTCTCTTCCAAGGATCAGAATGAATGTTTTCTCTTACCTATAGAACCTGCAAAGCAAATAGGAAAGAATTAGATCGAGCGCGCAAGGATACGGGACAAGTATTAGTGCCGTGAAGTGCATGTGTGTGTCCTAGTGTCCCCCAACGGACCATGTACTGGAGCTTTACTCACGGGAGTAACCTCCCAGCTCCGGCAAGAATGATATCCTTCTCAAAGCGGATTAGGGAACCGATGTCACCGATGCTGATGTTACTAACGTTGAAAGAGCTGAACTCCATAGGGATAGACCCTAAATCGATGAATGTTCCCATTGAAGAAATAGATGGAGTCTTCTCTACACTTGTGAATGATGGAGGATGAGTGGAAGTCCGTATCTTCGAAATTTTCAAAATCAATCTCTTTTTAGGACCCGGCGGTGGTTCATCTCTGGGTTGTTCGGTTTAAGACTCATGGTCTGCTTCAATGTTACTTGGGCCAGCCTCACCGCTCTCTCTAATAATCTCGCCTTCCTCGACGCCTTCATGCTTTAGTTCAATGTTTTCAATGACTCCGGTCCCAGGACTTGGGACCGAGGGCAAATCAGGATCGACTCCGCCTCCTACGGGAAGGTTGTTATCATCATCACGATCGTCGTCACCACTCTCAACGACCTGAACTATGTCGGCGCTGCGACCCTCCTCTAACAGACCATGGGCGAGAATTCTCATCCGATATAAGAATTCTTATATTCCTGTCGTCAGCTAGAATGGACAAAAAGTGTCAACGACGCTTGAAAGTGCATTGTTGCTAGGTCTCGCCGGGACATCTGTATAACATAGAAAGATAAATTAAGTATGCAGACTATGAGGAAAATGCACTAAAGGCGTTTGAAATAAAACTTACATCCGGATATCCATCTACGAGCGAACCTGGGTGACAGCATACATAAAACCATCCAACCTTAAAATAACTCGGCTTGTTCCGAGACCCGGTAACTATTCTGCAACCCCTCATCGGCTCCAAGTAAATAAGAGATGCATTTTCTTTGCGGTTCTTAAAGCTATAGATGTATTGGATTTCCTCACCACTAGGCACTCGATTGAAATGCTTAGAGAAGACTATATAAGTGCTAATAAGAAAAGCGTAGCTATTTCTATGAAACTATGTAGGAGCCAGTCTCATAAAGTTCAGAACTTGACGGATGAATTGATTAAATGGCGGGACACAACCTGCCAGGCACATATATCTATTACAAGTTATATATCCTTCTAGAGGATCATGAGCTCTCTGGTCACGAGACGGTGCCAGAACGTCGTCAAATGGAATTTCATGTTGATTGCATATCCTTTGAAGAGATCCTTCATCGATTTTGGAGGGAACACAATCAATTGGGTCATTCAGTATTACTACATCCTTAAGGGTATCGGGTGCTAGATCTATTTGAGGCCCATCTACCGATTCAATTGGATTTTCAGGAATCTATTGCTCTACTTCGGGATTCTCAAGATTTTTTTGATCAACATGTGGAATTTCTGGTAACTGTCCTTGCTAGATAGGAGTTTGCTGCACCTGTGAAGTTATTGTTATCCCAACTTTTAGCAAAGCTGAGATACCCAAAACTGACTGAAAATCAATAATAACTAGCCATGAATATCAACTATGCATTGCAGGATAACCATGGATATCGATGAATTTTGTCCGAGTCCGGATCGGGCTGCAATTGACAAGACAGGACAAGCAAAGCCATGAAAGGCTATGTTTCAAGTTTCAGGTTAATTGGAGTTCATATGGACAAGATATGATCGATACGAGTTGGAGGAGAAATGTAGTTCGAATCCATCAAAAGGCCGAAGTGATGGTCCATTTGAATCCATCAGGTTTGAATCCACTAGTATGACATCGCCTCGCTCTATTCGAATCCATCGGGTTTGTATCCATTGGAAGGGCCGCACGATCGTATCCATCAACTTCGTATCCAAAGTGAAAGCACCAAAGTGTTTGTGCCAAAAATGGTCACAAACCCCAGGTATTGTGAAAGCTCCAGTGTATGAATACAAATCAGCAATATTCAAACACAAATCTCAGATCTAAGCTAGCAACAAACAGCAATCCAGAAATAATGAACAGTGACGCACAATTTATAGTGGTTCGGCTATCTCCAGCCTACGTCCACTTCAAGATTTTTATCTTTTATTGATGTTCTTTGCTGGTTACAAATGATTGCAGCAGATACAATGAATAAATTCGAGTATAACAGCAATGGAAGGAGGTGGAATTGAATCCGGCAGAGTCTGGACGTTCAATGGCCAAAAGATCCTTTTTCTGTAGGCTTCAGGGGGCTATTTATAGGCGTAGGAGGCTGAGATCGCGCCTAAACTTTGGGAGACTTCTTCTGGCACGTGAGGGGGCCCACGCGACCGACCCCACCAAGTTTCGACTTGATCTGCGATCGATACGAAGTAATTTCGTATCCATCAAGAAATGATCCGATCGGGCTGAAACTTGGCAGGATTGTTCTTTACCTTGTATGCAAGCTGCTGTGAAAATTTCATTGCATTTGGATCAATGGTTTGTGAGATATGATCGATACGAGATCAAGGTTCCGTGTGCACTGCCTTGTTCGAATCCATGGTTACGTATCAATGACCTTCGCATCGATAAGGCACGTGGTTGCACAGTGACGTGGCGCGCACTCCTCGCATCGATCCGCCTTTTGCTTCGAGTTGACCGTGTCGCATCCACGAACTTCGCCTCGTTTGTATCGATGACCGTTGCATATGTTAGATCGGTGGAGATGTTCTAATTCATATCGATAGAGGTAGCCTCGTTCGCATCCATCAATCCAACTCTTGTTCGTATCGACCAGAGTAGATGGATACGAACAAGCAGTTTTAGCTGTGGCTCGATGGATACGAATAATCAGTTAAGTATGGCCACCTGATGGATACGAACTAGAGACGACAGGCACTCCAACCGATGGATAAGAAGTAGGTGGTAGGCGATCGATACGAAATGAGAACGATACGAAGTTGATAGATACGATCGTGCGGCCCTTCCAATGGATACGAACCCGATGGATTCGAATAGAGCGAGGCGATGTCATACTGGTGGATTCGAACCTGATGGATTCGAATGGACCATCACTTCGGCCTTTTGATGGATTCGAACTGCATATCTCCTCCAACTCGTATCGATCATATCTTGTCCATACGAACTCCAATTAACCTGAAACTTGAAACAAGCCTTTCATGGCTTTGCTTGTCCTGTCTTGTCAATTGCGGCCCGATCCGGACTCGGACAAAATTCATCGATATCCATGGTTATCCTGCAATGCATATTTGATATTCATGGCTAGTTATTATTGATTTTCAGTCAGTTTTGGGTATCTCAGCTTTGCTAAAAGTTGGGATAAAACTTTGCCCCCCAAAACATGCCTTTTGGTAAAAGGTGTGTTTTGATCAGTCTCAAATTGAATGCGGTGAGTTCACGTTTTATTCAAATCTTATGGTATTTTCAGTCGAGTTCATGGCTGTTCGAAGCCAAATCATTATCCACTTCTTCCTGTGGAAGTTAAGAATGAAACTCCATAGTCTCTCCGGACAGTCAATGGTTACTCCGGACCCTTGCTAAGCCCATCCCAGACTTGGCGATTGAATAGAAAGATCCTATTGCACTCCGACGTTGCTTTCTACCCCTTGCACTCTGGCCCTAGTTAGGGCGTAAAGCGATGTCTTGGTCGTTCTGGAACGATCGTAGCCTCTCCGGGCTCCTACTGGATCCCATCCTGTCACTCTCCGGTGAAGGGGAAACAGCGTTAAGTGAGTCGATCCTGTCGCTCTCCGGCGAAGCGATTCACTTCTTGCACTCCGGTTCAGTGTATCTGAACATTAAGCGATGTCATGGCCTAAATCGTGGGTCGATCATAGCCTCTACGGGCTCTTATCGAATCCCAATCCAATCACTCTCCGGTGAATGGGAAATGACGTTAAGTGAGTCGATCCAATCGCTCTCCGGCGAAGCAACCCATTTCTTGCACTCCGGACCCCGTCTCTCCGGGCAGGGTCATACAATGATCGTTTTTATATTGGTATTTAATACTCATCCTTTAACTCTCCGGTCAAAGGTTTATCTCAAGAAATTCAAGTTTATTTATTAAATTCAGGTCCTAGATGTTCAATCTCAAACATCATGAAAAAACTAAACATTGCCTCTCCGGGCAGATCAGTCTATCTCCATCTCAGAGCATGCCTAGGGATCTCTCTGGTTCCCGTACATGAGTAAGTGGAGTAGCCATTTATTTTGAAAACAAATCTAATGAAATTATTTGACCGAAGTTCAAATCCTGAACTTGGCCCTTGCCATCTTAATCAGTTGATGACGAGTCGTGATCCCGATCCAGGATCGTTTCTGCTAGGTGGAGGCGGTAGTTCTTCAGGCCTTACCGCTGCTGCCCATTCTCTAACATATTGTGGCAATATACCACTCCTGGCGTGTTCCTCCACCTCATCCTTTAGGTGGCGGCATTCGTCGGTTGTGTGCCCATCCAGCTCATGGAATAGGCAATATTTTCCGGTTCTACGCTCTCGCTCTGTGGGATCTCTCCGGGGTGGTTTTCGATAGGGGAGTTGCCCCCGAGTTTCAGTATAAATTCGTTCCAGGCTTGCCGCCAAATCTGTGTATTGCTTGAATCTGGCCTCTCGAAATTTCTTCTGTTTATCAGGACCATCATGTGCGTCATCCTACTTTCTCTTTCCTTTGTCCGCCCTGGGTTGTTCCCTGGCGGTTCCTTCGCTTTGTACAGCGTTTATTTCCTGCCTCTCGGCTCGTGATTCTTCTAATTGAATGAATCTTTCAGCTTCATGGTAAAACTCTCCAAGATCTTGCGGTGGGTCTCTTGTTAAAGAATCTTTGAATTCGGTGCCTTCTCCAACTCCTGCCACTACCGCCATCAAAATCATCGATGGATCCGGGCGATCTACAGAAGCCACCGTTGCATTGAATCATAGTAGAAAATCTTTTATGGACTCTCCGGTCCTTTGTTTTATCGATGCCAAAGTCATCACACTCTTGGGTCGCGTCACGTGGACCCTAAACTGTCTCATGAAGCAATCTACAAGCTCGCCCCATGTTCTGATCGATCCAGTTTCAAATTGCCTGAACCAAAGTGCAGCCAAATCTGACAAGTATAGAGGGAAGCATCGAGCCATCACTTCCTCGGATGCCCCCAGCACTTCCATGTGCCTGATGTATCGAGTAATATGCATCGTTGGGTCTGACTTCCCGTCATAAGGACCAAGCATAGGAAGTTTGAACTTTGGAGGGTTCTTTGCATTCCTGATATTTGGAGTGAACGGACTCCGGCTGACTTCTTCCAACCCTCCGCTAGACAATCCTCCTCTCATGAGTCGTCGCACTAATCCAGCCATCTTTTCATCTCGACCCTGGGGTTGCCCTCTTGGTCTTGAAGGGTATTCTGGTACGTACTCTTTGTGTGGCTCGTTGTCATTAGCATCGTCTCTAGCCTGTTGAGCCCCTTCCATCGGTCTTCCAATATCGGATCCAGAGGGTCTGCCCCCAAGTCCTTGTTGATCGCCTTCTGGTCCCACATTTTGACCTTGAGTTTGATCTCTGTTAGTTTCTGCAATCCCAGCTCCCTGTTCAGCACTTGCAGTTGCTGTAGTTGGTCCAAGGTTCTGCATACTTGCTGCTCTCATCTGTTCAAAGAAATTCTGCAGCATCTCTTGCTGAGTCTTCATCATCCTCTCTTGCAATGAGTTTGCTATAGCTTTCATTTCATCTCTGGTGATGTAAATCGAAGCTTGTTCTCCTCCAGCACCAGAGGATGCCTCTTGACTTCCTCCTTGTTGGCTTCTCTCAGCTCTTTGTCTTGTTTGTCGAGTCATTGTCGAGTCAATCTGAATCCTTCAAACTTTCAAATCTAAACTTTGAATCTGGTGTAGCGGGTCCTGAGTTCAGTTCTCAGTGAAAGCACCAAAGTGTTTGTGACCATTTTTGGCACAAACAGTTATGACTGAGCTTGATTCTACGTCAGATTCGATTTATTTGGAAGTTGATGTACCTATGGCCTGAGCAGCCAGAGGTTTGGAACGTCTTTGGTTCATTTCTATAAAAAAAATTGACAGATAATCAACATTAGAAGATTAACTACAAACCGTAGCCCCCATGCTAAAGTCGGTTCTAGTGCGCTGTAGTGCAGTGCATTGTGGTGCAGTGCAGTATAGTTTAGATTTCTGGTATTAATTAGTTGTTTGACTTGATAGTTCATATTTAAGTCTGGGCATCACTTGATGTGACCATCATTGCTGACCATCCCGCTCAGCTTTATGTTATTAGCCACATTTTGAAGATGTTTTAAGATGGAAGAGAAATTCGGCACGAATTGGCAAGGCAATGTTTGATAGCAAACTTGGGGGCAAAATTTGCCTAAGTATGGGAGTCTCGCCGACCCCATGACTAAGGAAAATTTTCCCTTTCCTCCTCTATCTTCACTGACTCTAAAATCATGACTGCCAACATCCATCCTCATCCATGCCTACTCTCCCATGCCTCCGTATATGCGTTTAAGTCAACCATTCGCCTACATGGTATATAATTTATATTAATGGCGGAGTTTAGTGAATTCTCAAAACTAGGGTTCGAATCAATGTACGGGAAGTTCAAGATTTCGAGGCAAGGATATGGCAGAGTGGGCGACGTGAGGTGCTGGCAATGGTGAGTGGGGTGCTCTCAAGTTCAGACGAAGGCAAAGATTGGTTCGAGGATCGAAGGTTTTTTGATGGCAGGAGTTCGAGTACTTTTGGGTCGGTAAAGGAATAGTGAGAAAATAAAATGGAGGACATAGGTTATATAGTATCTTGGACCCGAATTCTCGAAATCTGAAACTTGGGAAAATCCCCAAGCGTTGGGTTGGTACCGACTCCTAACCCAGAAGTAGGTACGGAGTCCCAAAAAAGGCCTATGTATACAAACATATGTATGGTGTATACATATGTGTGTGGATGCATATGCATGTGTAAACATGTCATGAGTCGTGTGTGTGCATATTCAATATTTGTCAGTCAGGATCAAAAGGAAATTAAATTCAAACCTGGAAAGTCTGTAGATGGAATTAGTTAAAAATCATTAATCTTGGAATGATGGACCGCAAACATATGTTCCAAATTTATAATCCCAGGTATCGGTAGAACATCACGACGGATCGTTATGGGCATGACAATTTTTGAAATTGATTACGAAAGGATAATGACCATACAGAACATAGAGTGGAATCCTTCATGGAAATCCAAAATTGTCTCGATTCAAAGCACGTCATGTTTGAAACGAGATGTACTTTGGGGGGGGAGAGTGTTATCCATACTTTTGACCAAGCAGGCTTTGGACAGACTGGACAAATGGAACTTGGAGTTATCAAGGCAGGGAGCCCAGAGAGATAGCCCAATGGTCCAGAAAGCAAGCACAAAAAAAGTCGCGGGACAATAACCAAAACAATTCAAGACAATACAATTATGGGATCCCTTAAGTTGGGGATCGATATCGACTCTCGGAAATAACTTGAGTGGACCCCATCTTCTACCTACACGTTTATCTTGATTCCAAGGCTCTATTTCTAAAAAAATTATTGAATCAACGCAATTCTTTATCGATCTCTACGAACACTTGAAACTACAACTTTGTTCTCCTTCAACTCCGTCATTTAGACTCAAAAACAAGCTAACGATGGTGAAAACAACAATGGAATCATGAAGCTTACCATAAGACGATCCAAGGTGAAGGGTTGAAGACTCCAAACATAAAGAACTTGGGGATCGGTGCCGACTCCCAGTTGGGGATCAATACTGACTCCCAGCTTTTGCTGAGGTGGGGCCTATTATTTTGGAAGAACGAGCCTAAATCGAGCACAATGGCTAGGAGATATTGCATGCGATATTTTAGGCTCCCTACCTCTATAAATAGGAAGATAGGTCTCATTTTGAGGATCTTTTTAGGCTCTAGCTCTTGAATTCCATATATTCTTTTATTTCTAAAATTCTAAGTGTTGGAGCTGTACCGAGTCTCGAGAACTTCTTCCCCGAAGTCATAAATCAGCAATAAATAAAGTGGACGTAGGTTAAGCTTTGCCGAACCACTATAAATGATTATGTCTCTCTTTTTCTTCATTTTCATTTAAATTTCTTCATATTTTATCCTCTTCTATAACTTCTTAGTGTTTATGCCATTTTTGGTTCAAACAAAAGTTAAAGAGCCTATCATGCATAAGAGAGCCAAAAGGAATTCAGAAGGACCAACTTCCAAAAGATCACGGCTTTCTAAAAATTGCTCCCTTTCTACCTCTTACGAGAATATCTACATCCCGACCAAAAATAAGTTCATCTATTGGCCTTCGTAAAAGAAGTGACCAAAGAATGAAAAGAATCTCGGAGGGTTATATTGTCATTACCATTGCTCTAACGACCATGACACCAATCACTACTAAAGCTTGGAGAGAATAATCAACAATCTCTTAGGCCAAGGAAAGCTTGACGAATTTGTACAAAGATATTGAACAAGTCAATAATAAAGAAAGAGTTTCTTAATAAAATAAGTGTATCTACATGTTTAAGGAGTGAAACTCTCCTAAAATAATGGAAAGCCTAAACCACTGCCTATGATGATAGTAAGGGGCTAAAGCCTTTGTCTCCATTAAGATGGCATGGTCAAAGCACCTCCTAGAGGGAGGTTAGAGTAAGCCCACTGGTTCCATTTGAAAAGACCTAATCAGAGCATCTGCAAGCCTTCAACACCTGCCTATGTGGTCTAGTTGAAGCACCTCCTAGAGGGAGGATGGGTAAGCCTTTGGCCTATCCAAAATACCGAACCAGCCTTCATTGTCATCATCGAAGGCCTCATTGAAGCGCCTCCTAGAGGAAAGATGGGTAAACCTTTTGTCTGTCCAAAGTAGCAGACAAGTCATTAGTACCATCTCCATGGCCTTACTAAAGTGCCTCATAGAAAATTTTGGGTAAGTCTATGGTTTAGCTAAAAGAAAGCTAGCCAAACACACTGGACAATAAACCTAAATCATCACCTTAGATAGTGATAAGGGGTTTGATCTAAGTTGAGATCCTCACCTATAGTGGTGGTAAAAAGCAATCAAGTCAACCATATGCAATCTAAAAGAATGGATCAGAAACAGTCTTCTAGAGGAAGATCAGTCAAATTTAATTCAATCTAAAAGAAGGATTAAAGCAATCTTCTAGAGGAAGATCTATCAAAATACGAGTCATCAAAAATCAGGAACTGCCAGATAGGTTTTTGGTATTCCATTACTATTACTGGATAGGAGTTCTAGTCTTCTATTACGATTGCCAGACATGAGTTCTGGTCTTTTATTACCATTATCGGACAGCTGCCTTGGTCTTCTAGTATTACAGCTGAATAGGCGTCCTTGTCTTCCATTACTATTTCTAGAAGAATTTTCTGGTCTTCCATTATTAATACCAGATGGGTTTTCTAGTCTTCCTTATTAATTACCAAATGGTTTTTCTGGTCTTCTCTTCACACTATAATCAAAAAAGGTTCTCTGAGCTTCTATTCAAATTGTTATTAGAAGGATTTTCTGATGATAAAGCCTCACTAAATAAGCTCTTAATTTAGATTTGAATTCATTTAACAGAAATCTTCATTACTAAACGAGCTACTGGATATTTATTAATGGAAAGGAAAATTTTATATCAAGTTCTAAAAGCTCAATTTGCAAGGTTCTTAATTTTCCTAACGAGCATAGTATCAATTTATGCATTAAAAGCTCAAAGTACGAAAAAGCAAGATACTGATCATCAAGTAATTTCAAATAAGAACCAATATTCGATTCAAGGCTACATACCTTACATCTGAGTAACATTCATTCAAATACAAACTCATTTACGATCTAATACATTATGTACAATGTTATAAGTATATAAATCAGATAGAAGAAGAATCTATTTAAAGAAAAATCTTTGTTAAAACTTGAGGCTCTGTGCTGTCTTATTCAAATCCTTAGCAATAAAGGATTAGTGATATGGAGAGGGATCACATCCAAAAGTTCTTTGAACTTCTTTTCCTTCCTTCGAATAATATCGACATCATCAACTAAATTAATTTGAGTTTTCAAAGCATGTTGGAGAGTCTTGTTGGCTCCTCTCAAAGTTTGAAGCATGCCTTTTAACTCTTTAATCTCCTATTTAAGAATCTATTTCTCGCACTCAAGTTTTTCAACTTTTCTTTCATATTCATTAAGACATTGAGAAACTTTTTCATTCCACTTATTACTGAAAAATTGCATGCATTTGAATTTAACTTGGTCCACTTGGAGATCGCATCCGCATTTAGACCCGAAGGTGGGTTCAATAAAGCATGAAATTCTTGACTAATAAAAGATTGAGATCTTGTTGTTTCTAGGAGTAGGAGTAGGAATACCTTCACTGATGATGAGTTCTAGGGATTGGCAAGATACTTGACTCTTCATTAATTCCACTTCGAGATCATTTATTCGTTGATGTAACTTAGCCATTTCGGCGTCAATCTTAACTGAAGACTTGGATTCTAAGACTGAGTCTACCCATTCTTTCAACTCTAGGATTCCTTTATCCTTCTCCTTGATCTCCTCTTCTAAGCTAGAGATTTGTTCCTTTAGACCTTTAAAGGTCAGTTTTTGTTGGAAGTATTTTCTATGCCATTCTTGTGCCTCTAGATTATTTGGAAATCGTGAAGCTGAAGCATCTTGCAAAGATTGCCTCTTTTCAATATTTGCTCGTTGTTTATTTTTAATTTCAATTACTCGTGAGAAAACATCTAAAGGATTAAACGTGCACACTAATTGGGTTTGCTATTAAGAATAAGTAAAGTAGGGATTAATACATGAAAGAAAAAGTTCTTTTATTAGTATAACAAAGGTTTATGGACGATGAAGAAATTTGATTACATCACAATGTTATTTTCAAACATTTAGATAACTCTTAAAGTTTTAAAACAACAGCTTTAGCCTTTTCAAACGACCTAACATATAGGGTAAAAGTGGAGTTGAAAGAATTTTTAATTCCTTCCGAGGTACTAACTGGAGGGAATCGATGATAGTCCCATTTCCTGATCGGAGGGCTGCTATGGCCACATAGCAAGTTGGCATGATAAGTCTGCGTTTTGCTAAGAAATTTATCTTTTTCATCACCCTAAAAGTCAAAACAAAGTTGAGGAAATCACATGTAAACTTCCTATAAATCTCTAAGAATGTAATGCCTTGCTAACTGAGAAGTTCTGTGGATGAAGGACTTCTCCTTAAAACTCCTCTTTAGCTTGATAAATTTATTCAAAAATTCCAAGGGAATAGGACTATTTGGAGATCCCTTAATCTGTACATTACATGAAAAATAAACTAAGAGTAAGGAAATAAAAATAGTAAAAGCTATAAAATGTATAAGCCATACATTATAATCATATAATCATTTAGGTTCGTACAATGCCGATTCCTTATAAAACTCGAAAATAATTCCTATTGTATTTGAGTTTTCAAGGAGAAGAGAACGAGAAGAAAGAGGCGTAGAAGCAACTCTTGGGAGATTCCAACATGCCCTGAGATGTGGATCGAACTCGTGTTCATTCAAGCATGTACATTAGCGCCTGAGCAAACCCCCGCATTGTCGCCTAAATAGGAAAAATCAACGAATGCCCCCTTAGAGTAAATCTTGTAAGGAAATTCTTCCAACGCGCTCCTATTGTCAATCAACATCCAAAAAAGGATCAATAGCTCTACATTCTCCGCTAAAAGTCTCTCCTAATAAAGGTGTCTCTTATTGCCTCTCTTTGAAAAATCTTAATTTTAATGTGCTAGCTGCAAGATTTTTGTATATCTCAGCCAAATTATTGTAATCTTTCAGTTGTTTACCCAATTCTCTGTTCAATCGATCTATTTCCATTTGTTTCTTTTCAAGCATAACATCATAATGATATTTCGGTTTTCTTCTAACTAAATAAGCAACGTATTAACTAAGAGTTGTTTGGTAATTTAAGATAACTATGTAGGGTCATCCATACCTAAGAAAGGGGAATGCGGGATAAGGCGATTTTCTCCTTTCCTTTAGATTTGTGACCTTAGGGAAAACTGTCCTTCTGAGGAGAATTCTTCCTTGATGGATCAGGGATATCAGCAACCCCTATTTCTTGGACTATTTAGTATAGATTAGCATCTCCTGATCTGCCTTTATCATTTAATGGTTTAGGGAATCCCTTCTCATCGTCACCACCATTATCATCATCACTGTTATCGTCATCACCATCATCATGGATATCATCATCTATGCTCTCGTCATCCTTCTCCTCCTCATCAGAATATGTTTCTTCATCCGCTGGAGGGTTGTCAAAGGTCAGCAATTTCTTGACATCAATCCCTTCCTCATTCTTAGAAGGTCCCTCTTTAGGTGCATGAGTTTTATTCAGCATCGCTTCAAATTTCTTTGACTTCTCATTCCAAAATGGAGGAAGAGATGAGAAATCTAAATTGGAGCATTTGTCGATATTGTCGACATAAGTTATAAAAAGTGCCTTTTCATATGAACACTAAATAATGGTATCAAGAGTCATGCCAATGAAATTGGACACCTTCTCCTTCAGATTGTTGATTACGCCAGTTGATTTGTTCAAAAGAGTTCTTTTCTTTCACAAATTATTCTTGAGAAATTCATTCTCTTCCACAAGCTTGGCCTCCTTCATGCCGACCTCCTCAAGCCCTATCTCTAAAGCTTTCACTTTATTATCTTAGATCTGTCTAGTGCTTCTCTCTTTATTAAGTGAACTTTCTACTTCCCTAAGCGAGGTAGCTAGTGTTTCTTTTTATGCTACAGCTTCATCTCTCGCAGTTAAGATGTCAATTATATGATTGTTAAGCAAAGAAACTTGCTCCTTAATTTTAGACAATTCACTAGAAGTCCTTTGGCACCCTCTTGCAGAAGAATCATATGCTTAGCCACCTAATATGAATAACAAGATGAATCAGAATATTATATAAAAGGCTAACAACCTAAAACAGTTAAAACAAGGCATAGACATATCGACAAGAATTTCTTAAGGATAGAAAAACGATGATCTTGAGAATAAGATTAGGGCTGTGGTGGCTTAAGAGTAGCAAAGGAAGGAGACTGGATGACCAACTGGAGAAGGTCATCGAAACCACTAACATGGGTTGGAGATTTAGATTTGGAAGGACGTGGATTTTCTGAAAAAATACATGGTCCAAGCACCTTACAAAGAAGATTTAAAGCCCCATGGGAACCTGGAAAAGTAATATGAAGAAGTGGATCCTGAGACTGCTCTACTTCATTCAGTTGTAGGGCTTTTCCCCGGAGTGTTAAGGTTTAATACTCCAAGACTTGAGTTGATATCCACGAATGGTTCTTCATCCATAATAATAAGGGTGTGTGCTCCCCTAACTTTAGGCTTCTCGCTAGGAGTTATGGCAGCAGCAAAGCCGTCTCTTATTTTCCTTTTTATCGATTTGAATGAGCTAGCGATAACATACTTGAAATATTAGGACACGAGAGCTTGGTTTAAGGTAGAAGTGCTATCTTTACTCTCCTTTTCTAAGGGAGCATCACTCGTTAGCTCCTTCTTTTTAGAAGTGGTGGGTAGAGTAAATAAGCCTGAATCAGAAAGAGAATCTTATAAGAGGACACCATAAGAGGTTTAATATAATATGCAATAATATCTTACCAAGTGTCTCAGGCTGAACTAGAGAATTAGAAGTAAAGGATTTTGATTTTCCCATGACTAACAATCATTTTCTTATGCATTATATTTGACCATTGAAGGCTCTCCTAAAATTTTGTGATGATCTAGAATAATGGAATATTGAAGGAATTTTGCTGGAGTTAACAATGTAAGCCTATTCCCTGTAGTATTTGATGCTCAGGTCAATTATTGCACAACCTCCTGATTTGAAGAACTTAGCTTTTAGGAAAAAATCTAAAAGAAAACATTTATTAATAAAGAATAACATACAAATAGGGGTAGTAATAGATAAGAAGCTTACTGAGAGAAGAGAATATTCCTCTGATGTTAGAAAAGCACTTAACGGAAAAGAATTGCATCTTATATACTTTTGTATTGTTAACACTCTCGAAAATTATACTTTTTGGGTGGGGACGGATCCAGTATAGTTGGTGATCTTGTTGTCCACCAATCTTGGCAGGACAGGCTATTGAATGAAGAATTTCAGCATTAAGGGAAGAGAGAACTGCCTTCTGAGCCAAGACTTCCAAAGCAAGTCAGATATGTGTAAGAATTTGGTAAGAACTGGATTTGTGGAATATCTAGATGTTTGAGGTATCTCAAAAGAAAGTCGGAAAAGGAAGGTAGCCTGTATGCCAAATATATATTGAGTAAATGAAAAATAACCTTTCGGCGGATTAAAAATAATGTCTGTGGAAATGGCTGTAATTCCCGTAATCCCAAATTGTTCCAGAATAGAACCCACCTCGACTTGATTTGTGATGTATGATGGATTCGAAAGATTATCTCCCTTCTTATCAGCAGAGAGTGAGGTCTTAAGGCTTACACTAGTTTTCTTAATGGACGTCTTTCTTGGCTTTGAGCTTTCCATCTAGTTGCCAGGTGATATTATTCCAAAATTTAAGAAATGATAATGTTAATATTATATAGAAGAATCATTACATGCTAAAGTTAAAAATTACTATCTAAATGACTTACCTACTGTCTAAACGATGGTACCAAAATGCTTAAAGTATGTGATAGTCAAAAGTTAATAACTCTTAAATGACACATGTCAAATTTACTCAAAGACTTAAACTCTAACTTTAATAAAGGAATTCCATGGATAAAACAATATAAAGATTAAACAAGAATGGATATGAGACGTCAATATGTCCATATAGACAGATATATCAATGTCAAACGTCACGTTGCTTATATTATAAAGCACCAGAAAACACTACAACTATAACTAATGTTGAAGTGATGAGGTTGTCTACATTAGAAATAATGACGACATGAGTTGATAATGTACTAATCGGTTAAAAGACTTGTAGTATTTTGAACCGGCAACGTTGTAAGCAATAACATCAAATGAAGCTTAATTTATAATACTAAAAGGGGATATAAAATAATGGCAATGAAAAGTAAGACTATCGGTATCAAAATATAAATCGACAGCGACGTCATTTATAATCAAGTGATGCCGCATCAGGTCGACGTAGGCGCTTTAATAATAGTAACCTTTGTAACTCTAAATGAGTTTTCACCCTTCAGTTTCATAAAATTTTTGTACCAAAAACATTAGCTAACGGGAAATGGGTCAACAAAAGCTTTATAAATGTCTAATATCATATCAATATCGAAAATACGTTGGTTATGACGTGGCATAAGGAAGATGAGTTGATGCTGAATATCATGATGACATCGTGAAATATTAGGCCGTCGTAGATTGAATCCTTCTTGGATATCGGGTCTCATAAGCAATCTTTTCATCATTAAACAAATAGCACTTAAGTTCTCGTCACCAACAATCTCAAATTTCATTCAAACAACATAAAAAATCTGTGTTAATCTAATCTATAAAAACAAACGATTTGGTCGATTGCATTGATAATCTGAACATTAACATCAAAGCTATCCAATTAAACCCCAAATCGAAGTTGATAAAGCCCTAAAAGTGATTTCATTGAAATTCCTTAATTTGAATTATATAAAACAATCGGAAGTACATATCATACCTGAATGGTGAATCGCACAATTGAGAGTTGGAAGTTTTTAGTTCCTTTTGAAAACTTGATTTCTTGCTTGAGTTCTCAATTGCGGGTAAAAGAGGAATGAAAGTGTTTGTACCAAAATTGGGCACAACACTCTTCGGAAGAGTTTGAAGAGATAAAAATGAAGAAATTAAATGGGAAAGGAGGATTATCTAACAAACACTTCAAAAACAAATAATAAAGATATGCAGAAACATAAGAATTTAGAGTGGTTCGGCGTATTGCCTACGTCCACTATGAAATTGATGACTTTATTGATATTTCCTTGATGATTACAACTGATTACAGAGGCTAACAGCAGATTACAGTAGTGAAATTTGAGTATAACAGCAGCCTTGTAGCGCAAAAGTGTTTTTGGCAGAGTCTGGACGTCAAAGAACCCAAAGATCCCTTTTCTATAGGCTCTGGGGTGCTATTTATAGGCATAGGAGGCAAATATCTCGCTCAAATCTCGAGAGACTTCTTCTGGCATGTGGGTGGGCCCACGCGATCGATCTCATGAAGTTTTGGCTCGATCCATGATCGATACGAACGAGTTTTGTATCGATCAGGACTTGCTCCAATCGAGTCGAAACTTGGCATGGACCTTCCTTAGGTTGTATGCAAGCTCCTGTGAAAATTTCATAGCATTTGGACTTGTGGATTGTGAGATATGATCGATGCAAGATTGCGTCTTCTTGTAGACTGCCCTGTTCAAATCGATGCCTTCGAATCGATTATTTCGAATCGATAAGGGGCATGTGCTTGGGAGATGACATGGCGCGTGATTTCTGGATCGATCCACTTTCGATGCCGAATTGACCGAGTTGTCCCAAAACTTTCGCCTCGTTTGTATCGATAGCAGCTACCGTGTTCGTATCGAAGGAAGTAGTTCCATTCATGTCGATTGATGTGGCCCCGTTCGCATCGATCAATGTGGCTCTGTTCGTATCAATTGATACGGCTCAGTTCGTATCGATTGTGTGGCCTTGTTCGTATCGATCGAAGTGTTCCAACTTGATGGATACGAACAAATAGGCAATGGAATGGATACAAACATGTTTGATGGATACGAACACTGATTCTCTGATGGATACGAACAGTGATTCTCTGATGGATACGAACAGCGACGCCTGATGGATACGAACTAATGTTGCTCGATGGACTCGAACAAGGCTCTTCAGCCGATGGATACAAAATGGTGTGCTCTGGATCGATGCGAACAACAGATGACGCCGAGACTTGATGGATGCGAACTGAGGGATGTGAAATGATGGATGCGATTATGCTGATTTCTTTGACTTGTATCATCATATCTCGAGCATACGAACTCAGATTGACTTGAAATTTGGAATGTTGGCTTTTGCAGCTTTGCTTGTCATGTCTTGTCAATTATAGCTCGATTCAGACTAGGACAAAATTCATAGATATCCATAATGAACCTGTGCGTACTCGATATTCGGAATGAGCGCCCCTCGGTTTTCAGTCAATTCCCTGATATCTCGGCCTTGCCAAAAGGCGAGAAACATTTACCCCCCAAAGTACGTCTTGTGTGAACATGACGTGCTTTGAAAAATTGCAATCTCCACCCTGAATAGTTCCATTTAACTTGTTAAATAGTTATTGCCTTCTCGTTGGAAGTTGTGGTCTTTGAACGATCTTTCAGTAATATGAATTGTTGACTGCCAACTGTTGTACCGTGTACTGTTGTAATCGATTGTTGTATGATAGCGATCGGCTATTTGTCGTTGTAATTGTCATCAAGAGAGTATTCAATTCCTGTGAACTTTGACAATTTATGATCGAAATTAGTCTGACATACATATACACATGTTAACCTAACTCTTTTTAACGTTCACGCGTTTACAAGTCGTTGTCAGTCTCCTTGCATCGAATTCTGCATCGATCCTCTCCTGAAACGATGTGAAATTCGAGTTACAACAACGCTTGACGGTTGCTTTGGAATATTCCTTCATATTGACCCTCTCCTAGATCGATGTAAAAGGTTGAAAGGCTGTTCTGTTGTTTTTTTTTATCGGTCCTCTCCGGGATTGGTTCGAGGAGTTGGAAGTTTGCAATTGTGTCGATGGTTTTCGCATCGATATCATTTGCACTGATGGATACGAACTATGCATTCTGCATCGATGGATTTATGAGGGATATGAATAGAACGGTCGATAGCTGATGATGGATTTGAACAGCCAATTCGCATCGATGAATATGAGCTTTTATGGGTTGCGTGTGGATGGATTCGAATAGTGCAGTTCGAATCGACACATCCGAATAGAGTCGAAAATGGTGGCTGCGAATAAGCGTTTTGTATCGATGGAATCTGGAACCTCGGAAACATCTTCGTTGCAAATTTCGTATCGATAAAACTCGAATCTATGGGTACGAATAGCTCATTCGTATCGATCTAGGGAAAACCTGAGTCTACCGGTCGAGGCAACTGGGAGGCGAATCGTTTCTTTTCCCTGGTTTTCTCTCCCATATAAATGTTCCTGTACTTAGCCAATTTCTTATCTGCTCTCACTTTTCCTCTGGCTTTCGTATCGATAGAAGAAACGAAAAACAGAACTTGCCTTCATCCCCAAATCGACCCAATTTGCTAATCCTTCACAGCAATACCATAATCCAGGTAATTAGTCAACAAATTTGTGTGAAAACGATGAGACTCATAATTCGATGCCATCCCATTCATATCTACGGTCGTGTTTGGTTAACAAGAGGCTGGAGATGGTCGGGGCAAGGTCGAGGAGGAAGAGTATGGTTTCTGTGTTGCTTGAGTTGATTGGGGAAGAAGAGATGTAGATGGATACGAGAGATGCGTCCATATCGAGGATAGGTGATGGAGTGAAGGACGTGTTCTTATCGATGGTGGATAACATACCAGTTCGTATCAATCTGGATAAAAAGGAAATTCGTATCGGTCCAAGTAGTGGAATTTCGCACCGATGGAGTGGGAAGCTTCGTATCGACCTATGGTGGAAGTTCTCATCGATCCAAAAAGATTGATACGAAGGCTTGGTTTTGGGGATCGGTACGAAGGCACTGTGCGCGATCGATACGAAGTCGAGAATCTTTTATCGATACGAACCGACCTTCCGGTCATCGATATGAAACGTTGAACTCTCTGATCCATATGAACAGTACATCTGGCGATTGATCCGAACTTACAATCTGATGGATGCGAAACTTCGCATAATCGAACACTTGACTCCGACGAGTTTCAGCCTTACATAATTGGACTTTACCATTGAACTGCATATTTGACTACCCTTTGAAGCTTGTCGATGGAACTGTGTCTTGACAAAAATTTTAACGAACTATAACTCGGATCGGTCTCTAAAGTCCGGATGGCACGGTTGTGACGGTCAGCGATGACGGTCATTCTAGTTGAATTTCGAAGTCTTGCCGTTCACACATTTTTTATACTCTTGTAGAATTTCTCAGATAGTCTGTAGCACTGCACTCACACACTCACATCCACGCACATCACACTGGGGAACACTTGGGTTTTTATTGTCTAATGATGATTTCTAATGAGTTGATTAGTTATGGAGTCTTCAAGTTCACAGCAACAGGAAAGTCAGAGTTTGCCTCCTCCAATAATAGAGTTGCCGGCCATTGCGGCTGAAGTTATAGATCCGGCTCCATATGAGCTTCCTG
This sequence comes from Allium fistulosum, assembly GCA_030737815.1. Classification (NCBI taxonomy): domain Eukaryota; kingdom Viridiplantae; phylum Streptophyta; class Magnoliopsida; order Asparagales; family Amaryllidaceae; genus Allium; species Allium fistulosum. The sequence goes on from CM060901.1 coordinate 975,076,236, forward strand.
GTGCCAGGTTCATCTGTAATCCCCCAGATTCTGTGCCGTCCAATATTTCTGAAGGCATGTTGGGACGAGTATGTCTAAGGAACGGTTTGTCTTTGGACGATGTACTACTGTCGGGTCCCAATGATAGATCGCATTTTCCCCCAAAGGGGTTTACTGCCTTCAATCGCCACGCACGCACAGCTGGCACACTTCCTCCGTTTAATCAGTATATTAGGGAAGTGCTATCATTCCTCAGAATTGCCCCATCTCAATTACACCCCAACGGATATGCTCTACTGAATAGTCTATTTATCGTATTCATGGAGCATCTCTTTCGTCCACCGGCTTTAACAGAAATCAGATATCTTTATAACTTCAAGAGTATGGGAGATAGTCCATCCTTCACGTTCCTGGAGTCGGTCAGGAACTGCCAAGTAGTTACCGGATCCTGGGCTAGGCCGAGTTACTTCAAAACAGAGTGGTTCTACATTCGATGCCCCCCAGGATTTGCCAGCCGATGGCTATCCAGACGTAAGTATTACAATATTCTCTAAGAGTCACCTAGATAATAACAGTTGATATAAAACTAATATCTCCCCTTCTTTTTTACAGCCGCAATTTTACGACCTGAAGGTGGGTATTTCAAAGAAATAGTACGGGTCCTACAAGAAGTCCCAAATGATCCGAGAGACATCTATTCGGTGCTAACCGATAGAAATTTAAGAATTGTCGGACTGATCGAGCAAAGACAAAGCATAAGGCTCGAAGGGACACTGAGGGCAACCTCGAAGAAAAAGAAGTTGAAGCGCAAAAACCCGGGGTCATAATAACCGAAGGAGATGACGAAGAGAGAATGCCCACGGATGATGAGCTTATTGCCGGGTCTTCGGCCGGATTTCAAGTGATCGGAGGAAGAAGAAAAGGCAAGGCCGCTGCTTATAAACGCCTTAAGTCTCCGAGGTGGAAATCAGTTGTGGTTTCTTTGTCTGTCCCTGGTATTAGAATCTCGAAGGCTCCTCCCTCGCCAACAGAGAGTCCTTTTGAAGGGCTTTCCAATATTCCGATTCCGGATTATGTGTCGTTTCAACATGATGCCGGGTTGGAGGAGCTTGATAGTACTCTTGATCTAAGCGAGTCGCTTGCTATAAGTGCGGCCGACATTTCCGGTTGGTCCGGGGGTTGCACATACATGCACTTCAGGCACTACATGATTTCCAATCATAAATTGTTCAGTTCAAGAGATCACAAACTTTTCTTTCGTTTCTCACTTACAGGTACAATGTCTGGGAGAGGATCGATGTTAGGGAGCCTCCGTTCGGCTCGAAAGTCCTCCACTTACCACGAGTCTCGCATGAGAGATTTGGATAGAGATCGCGATCGCGGGTACTTTGGTCAAGAAAGATACGAGCGGGATAGGGATAGAGATTATAGATACCAATCTAGATCCCGTTCTCCACCTCCTAGAATCCCCTCACCACCTCCTGTTCACGTTTCACATCCACCGGAGCCTCCGCGACACAGACCATCTTCTCACATTTCTAGGCCCAAAACTCATCGCCATAAAGTCGAAACTATGTCCCCCATAATTGCGGAGCAGGTCATAACTGAGCCCACGGGGGAAGGTGCGATAAAGATTGCCCAACTTAAGAAAGATTTTCCAAATATTTGCTTTGATGGCTATATCTTCCCCCCTCATCTAAAGAGAATCCCTTCGGAAGCTGAAAATACAATGCATGATTACATTCATGACATATACGCCCAATATAGGGAGTGGATGAAGGCTGTAGAAAAAGCTTCAAGGGTGGCCTTTGAGCAAGCTAAAGCGATTGAAAAGATGGAGTCTGAACTCGCTCAAAAGGACCGAATCATCCAAGTGCTCAATACCGAAGCCGAGACTTCTCGGAAATCAGAAATTGAGGCCACCAAAAAAGTTGATGAGGTGAATGTGGCGATGGAGAGATTGAGGCAAACACATGTTGCCTTGGTGGAAGAGATAGGCCACCGAAATACTACAGTCACCGTCGAACGGGACGCTGCCCCGAGAGAACTTGGCGAACTTAAAGTTAAATTTTCCGAAATCACCAACGAAAAGGACGACGCGAACAACGTAGCCCAGGAGGCATGCGAACATGCCGTTTTGCTTCGAGGTGAACGGGATGCGGCCATGGCTAAGGTCCGCGAGGTGGAGACTAAGGTTGAGGAGGAGATGAAATCGGCTGAGTCTAGGCTAGAAGCCGATATTGAAGATCTCTTTGTTGTCTACAATGCTAACGTGTTGAGGCACAGAGGCCTAGCCTGGCTCGATGACTACCCGACACATTTACACAACGCCTGGGGCCGATTGGTTGAGGAGGAGAAGGCGGTGCATCTGGGTGAGTAAGTCGATGAGTTTGAGCTCGATAATCGTTTGCTGAGTGAAGATGAATGAAAGATCCTCCATGAGTCGATGATTCTGTACAAAAAGGAGAGGCTTGGCACCCAGCACTTAGAAGTGGGAGAAGGCTCAGGGGTTGCACACCACGATGCAAGTCTTGAAATTCCTGTGTCAACCCAGCCTGAACCCTCACCTGCAGTTGATCCCCAAGCTATCCCTGCCTACAATTCAGATCAGCCGCAGATATCTCCGGCTATAGAGTAAGTTGCTGAAGCTGTTCAGCCATCTACAAGCCAAACTGAGGAAGGTACTCTGAACATTCTTCATACTTGTTCAAGATCGAGAGCTTTATTCGATTTGTTTACTGACAGTCTTCCTTTTCTTTTGTCCAGTGACCGAAATCACACCGATCGTGCCTCCTGCAACTCAAGAATATCATCAAACGCAGGAGGCTATTGCCACCGAAGCGACCACCATAACTACAACTACGCCACTCGATGGAATGCAGGGAAGCACACTTATTTTTTATGAGCAAATAATGGAGGAACTCCTTGGTCATCACAGCGATCCTTTTGTGGACCTACCATTCGTTATGGGTGGAAGCGCACCTGCTGCCGGCTCTTCAATGCCTACCACTGATGATCCCAACGAGGCTCAAGCAACCCGTGAAGAAGAAATATTGGCCGAAATTGATGCTGAAATGGAGGCAGAAGCTCATGACGGTAGTTTTGGAGGTGGGATGGCGGCACCTGGTCCAGCTCCACTAAGGATGATATCACCCGGTGGTATAGTTATTGACACCAGCACGCATATCCCGCCTCCTATACTCGATCCAATTCCTCCGACTCCGCCTTCAGGGAACATTTCCATGCACTTGAGCTCGGATGAGGAAGTTGATATCATGCCCCCTCCCGGAGATCAACCGCCGAAAAGCAAAGGCTCAAAAAGAAAAATAAGTGGCTGCTCCAGTGGGTCAACACTGAAAAGGAAGCCAAAAAAGAAAAAAGAGTAGACATGCTTCTTCGGTTTATTTTTAGTAGATAGATAGGAATCTACTTTCGTTTTTCTTTCGTAGGCCGTGTGTAAATGCGGGTTCGGCCCCTGCTAGCGGGAATTTTTTGGAATAAACTTGTACATGAATTTCTTTCACAGATAGTAAAAATGAAACTCTTCTTTTTTGGCTTCTTCTCAGTTATTGTGTATTTACTTAAGTGTTTCAATATTTGAAGTGCACTTGCGAAGTTTCAGCTTTCGAGTCAAGTTCGTTTTTATTTGTCAGGTCCGGAAATTGCGGACACGATTCAGGATCGGGAAGTGAGTTACACTTTGATGTCGCACTGCTTCAGTCAATGGTTAACACTTAAGTTTTGCCCCCAGTATTGGGGATGAGTTGTAGAACATCAGCCAGCGATTGCATCTCACTTATAACATGTTGAGTTTAGTGCCACTGAATGGATGTTTGAGACAAGCGGAGATTGAGTGGTTCAACCACACTCGTTTGATTATCGATGATCACATCCGCACTCTGGGGATTTACATTTGTTTACTGGTGGTTGGTTATGCCATTTTAAGTTCTAATTATATGTCCACGCTCTGGGGACTTGGAGTCGACATTTATACTCCGACTCGCACTCTGGGAGTTCGGAGTTGGTGTTTATACTCCAATTCGCACTCTGGAAATTTGGAGTTGATGTTTATACTCCAATTCGCACTCAGGGAATTTGGAGTCGATGTTTATACTCCGATTCATGCTTTGAGAATTCAGAGTTGGTAAACAGATGGTCAGTCACATCTGTTGCATGTTTTTTGGATTTCGCTCGCACTCTGGGAACGAAAGGTGTATCAGGATCGTGGATGACGAATCACATCCACCCTGAGTTAACAAGTGAGGTCGTTAGATGGATAGGTCCACCCTCCTCAAACTTGGTTCAGATACGGGCGAAGTCGTTAGGTGGACGGATCCATCCTCTTCGAAAACGTATTTGTAAGTTTATACTCCAGTTCGCAATCTGGGAATCTGGAGTTAGGTGAAGGATCGTCGTGTATCAATCCTTTTTTGACTTTGGTGTGATGGCTTGTCCCCGAGCTCGGGTTTCACTTAGCGAGTGACCGGTTGCATCATAGTCACTCCCTATTTGAATAAATCCCACCGTATGATGAAACTTAGCTCTCCATGCATAGTGATGATCATATGAAGTATTTCAAGTAAATCACAGCTCTGGCTCGAAGAGATTGCATTTTATTGCTGAAATAAGAAAATATGGCAAAGTCAGTTGCCTTATTACAAATTCTAATCTCGAAATGCAGAAACAAATTGCAAATGAAAAATAAACTGAATGAATAAACAGAGCCTGTTATTTGTAGTAGTGACGAAGACTCTCGCTGTTCGATGCTCTCGGAAGAGTGAGACCGTCAACGGTCGATAATTTGAACGTGCCATCTCCGAGCTTTCTTTCAATAACATATGGTCCTTCCCAAGTTGGCTTCATATGCGAAGGGACCAGATAAATTCTTTTGAGTACGAGATCACCAATTTCAAAGGTTCAGGGTCAGACCTTGGCATTGTATAATCGGGCGACTCGACTCCGATATGCGGCTACCCTCAAATCAGCCTCTTCACGCTTCTCATCCAATAAATCGAGAGATTCAACGAGTAATATAGCATTTGCCTTCGGATCGTAATACGTCACACGATGAGAAGGTACTTCTAACTCGACTGGAATAATAGCTTCTGAACCATAAGAAAGAGAGAATGGAGTATGACCGGTTGCAGACTTGTGGGTTGTACGGTAGGCCCATAAGGCCATAGGAAGTTCATCGACCCATTTGCCCCCAGCCTTTTCCAGTCGTTTCTTCATAATGGACTTTATAACTTTATTGACTGCTTCGACCTGTCCATTCGCTTGAGGGTGCGCAACTGTAGAGAATTTCTTTCGAATGCGAAACCGTTGGCAGAAATCTTTAAATTCAACACTGTCGAATTGGGTTCCGTTATCAGTTATAATGGTGTGTGGGAGACCGAATCGATAGATAATGTTGCGGACTACACAGTTGATCACTTTTTTCATCGTTATGGTAGCAAGAGGTTCAGCTTCAGCCCACTTTGTAAAGTAATCAACTACGACGATGGCGTACTTCGCACTACCTTTTTCCAAAGGTAGAGAACCAATGATGTCGATGCCTCATACAGTCATACTGCAAATGGCCATGGGCTGAGCATTTGAGTTATCTCGGCAGGTGGGGCTCTAGGAATTTGAGCATGCTTTTGACATTTATCACATTTCTTGGCATAATCCAACGCATCACGATTTACAGTCAGCCAATAATATCTGTATCGAAGTACTTTCTTGGCAAGTGCTTGCCCCCCAGTATGATCGCCACATTCTCCCTCATGTACATCGTGTAATACTCGTTTAATTTCATCGTGAGCAATACACCGGAGTAAAGGAACAGAGTACCCTCTTCTATACATGACTCCATTCTGGATGGTGAATCGTGAAGCCTTCCAAAGGACTTGTCTTCTTTCACTCCTGCGCTCCGGCAAGATTCCATGCTCAAGGTAATTTCTGAACGGAGTCATCCACGACTCCTTATCGGAAGCGACTTCACATACCCAATCTGTTTCTGCCCAGTCAATACTTAGGGAAGATAACATTTCTACAGGAACGAGTCCCATTTGTTGCGCTTCACCAGTGTTGGCTAACTTTGCCAATGAATCGGCTTTCTGATTGCGTTCTTGAGGTATACAATAAATGGCATAATAATCAAACTGATTCGGTATTTCTTGAACCCGAGCTAAGTAAGCAGCCAGTCTTCGATCTCTTGCTTGATATTCTCCCCGAACTTGACACACAACTAATTGTGAATCACAATAAATTTCCACAGCGATATTCTCAAATCTCTAGCAAGTTTCAATCCAGCTAAGAGGACTTCATATTTAACTTCATTATTGGTCGCACGAAAATCGAATTTTAAAGCATAACATATAGATCGGCCTTCGGGGGTTTCAAGTACAACCCCAGTGCCCGAGCACCGGTCGTTTGATGCACCATCAGTGTACAGCTTCCAGACGTATTCGGAAGATTCACTGGTTTTGGGCAAGTCCTTTGGGATGGTAAATTCAGCTATGAAATCAGCTAGGACTTGTCCTTGAATGGCTCGCCTTGGAGTATAAGTAATATCAAACTGGCTTAGTTCGATATTCCACTTGAGTAACCTACCAGATGTTCAAGCCGCGTAAGGACATGTCGTAACGGCTGGTCGGTGTAAACAATAATAGGATGAGCCTAGAAATATGGACGGAGCTTCCTTGATTCAATAATAAGACAATAAGCCAGCTTCTCTAGTTTTGGATAATTCCTTTCAGCTCCAGTCAATCGTTTGCTGATGTAATATACTGGCTTCTGTATCCTTTCTTCTTCCCGAATTAAGGAAGCGGTGATAGCGTTTTCTGATATCGCCAAGTAAACATACAACTTCTCATGATCAATAGGTTTTGACAGAATAGGCGGTGTGGATAGATGCTGAATTAATGCTCGGAATGCGCCCTCACACTCCGTGGTCCATTCAAAGTTTCGTTTTCCTTTTCGGATCAGATCGAAGAAGGGAATGCATTTGTCAGTGGACTTTGAATGAACCTGCTCAGTGCTGCTACTTTCCCATTGAGACACTGGAATTGCTTTATAGTTTTCGGGGTTTCAAGATTTCTAATTGCCCAGATCTTTTCAGGATTAGATTCGATTCCTCGAGCATTGACGATAAACCCGAGGAATTTTCCAGATGCAACTCCAAAGTAACATTTCAGTGGGTTGAGCTTTATTCTGTATTCTCGAAGTATGTTGAACATTGATTCTAGGTCTTTGATATGGTCAGTGGAAAATCGTGACTTCACAAGCATGTCGTCTACATACACTTTCATGGTTTTCCCGATTTGATTGGCAAACATTCGATTGACCAACCGCTGATAAGTAGCCCCGGCATTCTTGAGCCCGAATGGCATAACTTTGTAGTAAAGTCCCAGATTGGTTACGAAGCTGGTATGTTCCTGATCAGGTAAATGCATAGGTATCTGATTGTAGCCAGAATACGCATCCATGAAGGATAAGAGTTCATGTCCAGCTGTTGAATCTACGAACTGATTAATTCTAAGGAGCGGGAAACTATCTTTAGGACAAGCTTTATTCAGATTGGAGTAATCAATGCATGTTCTCCATTTTCCGTTTGACTTTCGGACAAGCACGGGATTCGACACCCATTCAAGATATAGCACATCTCGAATAAACCCGTTCGTTTTAAGCTTTTCTACCTCTTCTTTAAGGGCGGCAGATCTCTCTGGATCCATACCACACCTTTTCTGTTTGACCAGGACATGCCGCGGGTCAATATTCAAAGTGTGGCTCGCGATGTCCGGTGAGATCCCACACATATCAGAATGCGTCCAGGCGAATACGTCAAGATTCGCCTATAGAAACTCAACCAATTCCTCTTGAGTCTGTTGGCTTAGCTGAGATCCAATCTCTATCATCTTTGAATCATCATCATCGTCAATCGGGACATCGATTGTCAGTTCGGCCGAGGAAGCTTGACTTTCTTTAGATTCTCCTTCACCTTTAGTTTCTCTTGGGTCAAGATCCCTTTGGAATTGGCTGGGGTGCCCGGGCCTAGGCCTAGGAATTAATTGTCAATTATCAGCAAAACGGACGCAGAGAGATTCCTCAACGCCCTTTCCTTTCTCCTTTCGCTGCACCTCCCGCAGCTCAACAACGTAACATGCTCGTCCAACAGCCTGATCCCCCTGAACAAATCTAACGCCGTTGTCAGTAGGGAATTTCAATGTCAAACACCAAGGGGCGATAGCTGCCCTGAATTCAACAAGGGCCGGTCGGGCCAAAAAAGCATTATACGGGGAGTCTATATCCAACACAACAAATTGCAATATCCGGACTCTCCGGCGTTCTCCAACCCCCAACTCCACTGGTAGTTCCACTACACTAGTGGGTATAGTAGCGCTTCCATTGAAGCCATGGATTCGGGACTGGCAATGTTTCAAATCTTTGGTTTCCATCTTCATCTGATCATAAGCTCGTTTAAACAAAATATTCACTGAGCTTCCACTGTCAACCAAAATCCTCTTCATCCAAGCAGGACCTACTTGAGCCGAGATGACCATTGGATCGATAGTGGGGGCTTCGACCTTATCAGCATCTCTATTTCGGAACAGGACGTCGTCAGTCATCGTCTTCTGTTGACATTCGAAGTCCGAATGCCTAATAGAGCTGGCATATGACTCCATTTCCTCCCAGCTTCGGTCTGCTGGATGAGGACCACCACAAACAGTGTTTATCACTAACCTTCCGCCGTACGAACGGGTTCTTCCGGCCTTTCCTAGTTTGGTGCACGATTCTGATTCGATGGGCCCGCACCTCCTGACTGCAGCGCCCGCACAAACTGATCCAACTTTCGTTCATGTATCAGCTTTTCAATGAGATCTTGTAAATGATGACACTCATTTGTATTATGGCCATAACTTTCATGAAATCTGCAAAACTTCCCTGTTTGGATTTGTCTTTCCGACGACGGCTTCGGAGCAGGTTGCTTGTACTGCATGGTATTACAGGTCTGCAAATACACATTTTCCAGCGACGTATTCAATGGAGTATAATTGTCTAACATAGGAGCTCTACGTCGTGGACCACGATTTTGATCTCGTTTTTTACCTTGATTTCCACTGTCCCTCTGCTGGTTCTGTTTGTTTTGTATATTCAACTGAACTTTTCCGGAACTCTCCCCGGATTGTTAACTGCAATTTTACTTTGAATTCCTTCCATGTTGGGCCCTGCGTCATCCTGCTTCCTAGACTGTTTCGCATCCTCCCTCCTTAAGAATTGGGTTGCCTTGGAATAGAAACGGTCCAATGACGTAGGTGGCTTCCCAGCTAACCAATTTTCGAACTCGAAATCAGGATCAATCCCTTAGTTAATGCCATCAGGATAGAGTTGTCATTGGGATTGCTTATTTCTGCACATGCAGCATGAAATCGCTCCAAGTAACTTCTGAGTTTCTCTCCGGGAACTTGAGTGACACTAGACAGAGTATTAACATCTTTAGGTCTCGCTACGTGCATACGGAATTGTTCAACAAACTTGGTGACCATCTGGTCAAAGCTAGAAATGGATCGTGGTGGCAAACGAGTAAACCACATAGTAGCAATGCCCCCAGGGAGATGGGGAAACTACGACATTTAACTGCATCGTCAGCCCTCACAGCATTCATCAACCATTCATACTTCAGGATATGTTGACTGGGATCAGAACTTCCTTCATAGACCGGCAAAGTTGGCATCCTGAATCGCCGAGGTAGTTCAACATATAATATGTCATCAGTGAAAGGGGTATGACTCCGGGAAATCCCCCAGTCGTCATTAGTGAGACCCTGACTTTCACGGATCATCTGACGAATCATCGTTGGTATATCCGGCATTTGGATATTTGGAGCATGCTGTGCCAAGGTGTGGTCAGGTTCCACAATGCGAGGCTGGATCGGACGCGGTCGACGGTCCGTGTCTCGCCTCCTTGGTTCAAGATTTTCAGGGACATCAGGTTATGGAGTGTATTATTGTCAGCGACGATGAAGATCAGCTTGATTTCTAGCATCAACCCCTTGTTCGGTAGTGGTGGTGGTAGCGAGGTTGCCTGTGACATGGTAAGGAACGGTAACCCCTCGGAAGGAGGGTCCGGTCTGGTGGCTGGTGGATGGCCCAGCCGTGGGTTGTCCAAGATTTAGGGCAGGGTCCGGTGGCCTGGGTGTAGCTTACGTCCAGCCGTGGGCGTGTAGACCGGTGATGATCATCGGAAGAGGCTGAACTCTCGATGGAAGAATAGGAAGCTTGATCTCTCCTGGATCTCATTCGCTGCTGGCGTTGTAGCAGGTTGGTCAATTCCGCGTTAGCACGGAGTTGCTGATGACTCTGAGTTAGCTCTTGCACAAGCATTTGGAATTCTTCCCTGGTAATAGGTCCGGGCGGATCTGATGGTTGGGCAGCATTCTGGTTGGATGGAGGCAGTTGTATGGGATTCTGTCTATCCCGTCCTTCCTGATCAGCAGCTGTAGAAGCAGTTCGTGTGCTCACCATGATGAATTGACGAAGTCCTTTCCTAGATCTGATGCAAATCTGAATAGAATGGAAGGGCTTTAAGGCTTGAGATTTGGATCTTCTTCTTGGATTTATGCAATCCGGCATCGGTAGCAAATCCAAAGAGCAAGAGAAAAACTGGGTTTTTCTCAGTGAAAGCACCAAAGTGTTTGTACCAAAATTGGGCACAACATTCTTCGGAAGAGTTTGAAGAGATAAAAATGAAGAAATTAAATGGAAAACGAGGATTATCTAACAAACACTTCAAAAAAAATAAAGATACGTAGAAACACAGGAATTTAGAGTGGTTCGGCTTATTGTCTACGTCCACTATGAAATTGATGACTTTATTGATATTTCCTTGATGATTACAACTGATTACAGCGGCTAACAGCAGATTACGGTAGTGAAATTTGAGTATAACAGCAGCCTTGCAGCGCAAGAGTGTTTTTGGCAGAGTCTGGACGTCAGAGAACCCAAAGATCCCTTTTCTATAGGCTCTTGGGTGCTATTTATAGGCGTAGGAGGCAAATATCTCGCTCAAATCTCGGGAGACTTCTTCTGGGACGTTGGTGGGCCCACGCGATCGATCTTATGAAGTTTCGGCTCGATCCGTGATCGATATGAACGAGTTTCGTATCGATCAGGACTTGCTCCAATCGAGTCGAAACTTGGCATGGACCTTCCTTAGGTTGTACACAAGCTCCTGTGAAAATTTCATAGCATTTGGACTTGTGGATTGTGAGATATGATCGATGCAAGATTGCGTCTTCATGTAGACTACCCTGTTCGAATCGATGCCTTCAAATCGATTATTTCGAATCGATAAGGGGCACGTGCTCGGGAGATGACATGGCGCGTGATTTCTGGATCAATCCACTTTCGATGCCGAATTGACCGAGTCGTCCCAAAACTTTCACCTCGTTCGTATCGATAGCAGCTGCCGTGTTCGTATCAAAGGAAGTGGTTCCATTCGTGTCGATTGATGTGGCCCCGTTCGCATCGATCAATGTGGCTCTATTCGTATCGATTGATACGGCTCAGTTCGTATCGATTGTGTAGCCTTGTTCGTATCGATCGAAGTGTTCCAACTTGATGGATACGAACAAATAGGCAATGGAATGGATATGAACAGTGATTGTTTGATGGATACGAACAGTGATTCTCTGATGGATACGAACAGTGATTCTCTGATGGATACGAACAGCGACGCCTGATGGATACGAACTACTGTTGCTCGATGGACTCAAACAAGGCTCTTCAGCCGATGGATAAGAAATGGTGCACTCTGGATCGATGCGAACAACAGATGACGCCGAGACTTGATGGATGCGAACTGAAGGATGCGAAATGATGGATGAGATTATGCTGATTTCTTTGACGTGTATCATCATATCTCGAGCATACGAACTCGGATTGACTTGAAATTTGGAATGTTGGCTTTTGCAACTTTGCTTGTCATGTCTTGTCAATTATAGCTCGATTCGGACTAGGAAAAAATTCATTGATATCCATAATGAACCTGTGCGTACTCGATATTCGGAATGAGCGCCTCTCGGTTTTCAGTCAATTCCTTGATATCTCGGCCTTGCTAAAAGGCGGGATAACATTTGTACAAACAGAAAGAGAAGCTCATCTGTTTATAGAAGAGAAAGAACATAAATGGACATCGTTGATTCAATTTGAATGGATGGCCAGATTTGCATGGAATACTAACAAGCGGTAAACTTGATGTCGACATTATCGACTTAAATAGTCAACAACTCCTCTAAACTAATGGCAAATTTTATCACCATTATTAACCTCAAAGGCATGTGGCATGAGATGATGGAAGTAATGTCAGGCTTTATCAATATCGTTCAATACAGCATATGATTAATAACATATGTTGCTGATACCGCTTCTTCTTGATGCCGCCTCCCATCTGTATTACATCTTGTTGACGTTGCAACTTACCAATGCCGACTATCACTTGTGAAAATAAGATGAACATCACTAATCACCAATACTACCTACAACCAAAGCTGTAAAGTAACGATGTCGCGTCTCTTTGATGCTGCTTCTATTACAATACCTCCGCTCTTTAATGTTGTCTTTCGGATGATACCGAGTGTTATCGATATCGCATGAAACTAATGTCGCGTCCCTCTAAAGAAGTATTGATATCGACTGCAATCAATACAGTAATCCATTAATGAATATTGACACAACCTACGTCGCATCTCATTGATGTCGCATTTTACCAGAGTCACTCTCCATAGTGATGTTGCTTTCTATCAATGTCACTCATTGTTACCGTTGTTTATTGTTGAGGCCAATCATTGCCCATATCGCCACTCAAGAATGTCAATGCATATCAACGGCATCATTTATCAATGTCATTCATATGCAATGTCGTCAATGACCAATGTTGTGTTTTGTTGATGGCGTGTTTCATCGGTACTTAGAGGACACCGCACATGTTAACGTCGAAAGCCATCGGTATCCACAGAAATTATCAATGCTAATGGTTTACCAGTCCATGTAGCTCCCTATTGATGACGCCACAGATCACTATCACATCGTGCAAACACCACTTTAATCTGAAACTGCTACAAACCAATGGAGTGCGTTGATCATCACAACAGAAGCCATCAATGCATAGAGTCATTGATGCTACATGCCTTCACTTATGAGATGATGTTGAAGCCCTATCCTACACCTAAGGATGTCAAAGGATGTTGTCAAGTGAAGTCAACATCGTGCAGCATGGAAGCTACTGAGACCAAGCACGTCGAAGCCATGCGCCATGCCGCATTTTCTCCCCTATAAATATGGACCTAGAGGCCCAATGGAGGGGGTGAATCATTCTTTTCTCTCTTCTTATAGTTTAAACTTTGTAATTCTAACTTTATTTGGGATTTAGAGCTGATTATAGCACTCAAACTATTGGACATTGTACATTCGACAATATATTGAATAAAAACAAGGTATCTCGAATTATGACTTACTTTCGAATTCTAAAGCATATATGATTTGTTAATCAAAGTTTGCTTCGATTTCCAAAAGTATTCATATTCTTGATTTCTCTTTTTGATCATATGAATGCCTAATATAGATTTACTTCAAGCATATATGATGTCACTTGGCCTTACACATGATTTCCTTATCAACCTAAACTTGCTTGTCACTCCTCTTAAGCCTTAACTCAACGAAATGTCGGCTTGTACCAACACTCGTTGAGGTTAAACTTAGGCTCTCCGAATTCCATATTCAACCAAGGTTCTCATCCTTGCACTTTTGGGGTTGACAAAGAATTTCATTAACAACGAGTGACTTGACAAACCAGTTTGGCCAAGTGAGGCTCAAAGGATCCTCATTCTGAAATGGTCATTATGCCATTCAAGATAGGTTATGCAAGATTTGGAAAGTTCTTTTAAGGAAATACGTAGGTTAGAAAAGTCCTCTATATCCTTTATATACAGGCTTAAGGGAAGTTCTTTATAAGGATATGCAAGAAGACGGAGGTTCAAGCCCTCCTTTTAGTGCCAAAATGTTAACAAATTTCTTTGTTAACCCAAATATGCAGGATAAGGCAAGTCAAGTTTAGATAAGAGCTTAGGTAGCATTATGCAAAGCTTGAGATAAATATGCAAGTTGTAATAATCCTGGTTTGAGATATACTTGAAATTAAAATAAAATAAATTTTAATTTGGTTTTCAAAATAAGATTTGGAATTTTATTTCTTTCTTTTCTCAAATTTAATTAAAATGGAGATTTTCTATTTTTATAAAAAAAAGAATAAAACATTTTAAGTGTTTTATGTAATGATAATTGAAATTAGAGTTGAACAAAAATATCTAGTTGGTTTAAATCTTTTAGTTTTAAATAAAAGCGAATTTGGGATTTATGGACTTCTTTTAAATAATGGTTCATTGACTAAAATTACTTAGGAAGTCATATTGTTCATTTTTGGACAATTGTTAAAATACTTGAGCATTTTAATTCATAAATCCATTAGTTAGTAGTTAAATAAAAGTGGGCATTTGATTCTTGTTGGATTGAAGATTATAGCCTAAGGCTCGAATAAATTAAAATAGTGGAGAAAGAAAATTTCCTAAGTCAAGTTAGCTATATATTATCTCTTATCTTCTCATTTCAGTGTATAGTAAAACAAAATATAGTAAAACTTTCCCCTTCTGTAACTTAGAAATCTAATCCCCAAATCCTTCAATTCTTTTGCAAATTTAACCATCTTTTGAAGCTAATTAATTCAGGTGTTGCTGTTTAGATTTCAAAGTTGCTATTATTGGTTCTATTAGATAAATTGGAAGAACAAGGTGAGTAAAACTCACTGCTAATCCTAATTTTGATGGCATGTTATCGATTTGAGTTATGCTTGTGAATATTGGATGATGGTTGTTGAAATTACTGATTGCTTAGAATTTACAGTAAAATATAGTTTTTTGGAATTTAAAAAGTTGTTCAAATTAGTCCATTGTGTGGTATTTTGATGATTGAATGATGCATGTTGTTGTAGGCGGAAATTTTAGTAATTTGGATGCTAATCTTGTTTAAGTGGCCGAAATCGAGTGGAATCATCACCTGAGATGATGCCTGGAGTTTTTACGCTCCAATCAACATCATCGGTCGACCGGTAGCTTCCAGTGGTCGACCGGTCAGGTTCTTCTAAGCATTCTTATGTGTAAATTTCGGCCCGTTTCCCTGTTTCCTTCTGTTTTCCTTCTGACTTTCTTCTGCTTTTTTGATTTTTTATTGTTGGTTTGTAATGCTAATTTTAGCATTGTGAAATCATGAAATTTCTATTCAATGAACTTGGGGAAAATTTTCCAATAATTATAGATATTATATATATTTTAAATCAAGATACTTTAAAGAATAGATTTGTAGAAAATCATATTACATAATATATATTTTGAGTATCAACTTTATGAATTCTATAAAAATTTCCTATGATAATATTTGAGAATTCAAATAATTATATGATATAATTTATTTAATTTAACAATTTTGAAAGCAAAGAAATGATATTTCAAGGCCATATTTAAACAAGGACTTTCTATCTATTAAATATAGTCGGTAGACATGTTTTCAGTTGATTTCTAAAAATATGTAATTTCCTATAAAATGTTACTTCTATGAAATGAGAATTTTAATTAATCAATTTAGTAGTACTAGTGGTATGAAACATTAGTATCACTATATCGATTAATTCTTTTACATATTTGATAGATAATTTTATGGAGTGGAGTTTACTATCTTATAGTAAATATTCAAGAGTCACTGAGTGGTTATGGGACATTAGGTGAATCTTGAGTATTTAATATTATAAAGTATATAACACTTTTAAGATGTGGTGACTCGCTTTTAGGCTTGTTCACCAATGTGCTTTCATGTACGTATTTGTATGTTGACTCGTTTTCGAACCTGTCGTCAATGTACGCCTATTATGACAATATTAGGCTCGTCTCTATGATTACATGCATCTAGGCATGTTTGATGACATTAGGCTCGTCTTATATTTTGCACGCATCTAAGCGTGAATGGCGACACTAGGCTCACGTTGATAACTCGCTTTCATGTGGGTTCTTTGTTTTATGATATGCTTTATGAGATTTCTATTGCCATATTTTGAGATTGCTTTTGATAACTAATTTATTGATTTATGACATGGAAATTTAATGAATGGTATACTTGTTTTAGTTTAGACTGGCTTTCATGCTTGTCTTTGATTTTGACTTGCTTTTATGCATGTCTTTTGGATTTCACTTGCTTTCATGCGAATTTATGATTATGATTGTGAGATATTTTGATTCATCGCAGTTTGATGATGAATTATTTGAGTTAAGCCATTATTTAATTAGATTTGACTAATATAGAATTATGGCTATAATACTGTGATTCATATATGTTATACCATTTGATCCCACTTTTATTGAATTAGAATTAGCCCGACTCATGTATTATTTTTATAATACCGAGGTCAGACCAAGTCATTTCAGGTACTAAGACTCAGTGGCCTTTTGATGTTGTCTTAGTTAGGAGTTAGTTATGCATGTTATGTATATATGTATCTTTCGGATCTAGATCATGTATAAGTATTTGTTTATTGTTGAAATGGTGACTCATGTTATGTACATATTATTTTGGTATTAACCTTGGGCTTAATTTGTATATTATGTAAGTCAAGTATTTTATTTTATTTTGTAGACTCACTTATGTATGTATTTTCATTTTGATAATTTGTATTCCGTTGAGTTCTATGATTCTGTATATCTGTGATGTTATATATTGTTCTGAACTACATTTTATCCATCGTATTTATTATTTTGTGTTGATACCGTACACGTTAATTATTCAGTTCAGGTTCTCAAAAATTTTGGTAAGACAGATGTGTGTGTTAGCCCAAGGGAATATTCATGCTTAGTCTCTCCTAACCAGCTTTATTCTTCGTATTAGGAGACAATATTACTTAGTAATATTCTTTGTTAATATAGGTATTGAGGTGGGGCGTTACACAAGTCCAAGTCCAAAAGAATGAAATATACATGTCCCTAGTCCGAGTCAAGTATGAGAAGTCATATGCATGTCAAAAGTTCAATAATCAATCAAATGTCTTTATTCAATTGAAGTATGCTAAGCAAAGTTCATTGCCTAAGTCCTTATGTGCAACAAGTCAAAAATGTACAATCGGCTCTAAGATCCCCAAATCAATTTAGGATTACAACTTTGAAAATGTAAGAAATAAGGAAAGAGAAAATTTCCCCCCTCCCCTTTGAATGGCCAAGGGGACCTATTTATAGGAGTGCCCATATATGGGATGATTGACATGTGGCACAACCATAAATCCAATGGTTCTGATAGCTCTACCATGATAAATCTCGACATCTTATTACAGAGATTCGGCATCTTCTATTTGTATAAGCTTGAGGAACTTTGGCATCTCCTTATAGAGATTCGGCACCTCTTACTTGTATAAGCTTCAGTATCCCTTATTATCTATAAAGGCTCAAAACCCTTTACTACCGCTGACTTGACATTCCTTGTTATTTGATGCTTCATAACAGTTACTGTTATAGAGGCTCAATAATAGTTGATGCAACATAGGCTTGTTATTCATAGGGACTCGTTATCCTCCATTTGCAGTCAGATTTTTGGCATACTTTAACGGAGTGGCACCCTTCTTCTGTTATATACTCTAAAACACTTTGTGTTGTAGAGGTTCGACACCCCTGATATCTTTAGATTCAGCAATCCTTCATGTTGTAGAAAATCGGTACCCAAATACTTATTGCCACGGTATCTCCATTGCCTTTTTAGGAATTCGATACTTCTTACTGCTAGGCACTTGTTACGCTCTTTCATTGTTAATGTTCAGCATCGTCTATTTGCTTTAAAGGTTCAATAACCCTTGTTGGTTGTAGAAACTCGATGCCTTTTAAATATTTGACGTTTCTTCTCTACCTATTGATTACTTTCAACATCTTTGGAAGCTCGGTAACTTTTTCTTATTAAATGCTGATTGTCTATTGACTTGGTTTTCTTCTGGCTCGATACCCCTTTGTGTTGTGTTTATGTTTGATATCCATTGTAACGACCCCACAATTATACCCATATTATTAAAGAACATTATAAGTAACGTTGTCTAATAATATGGAGAATACGACTGGTTAAGGGCGATCAAATGTGAATATATCTTTGTGCTAACACTAACACGTCCTTATTACCTTTTTGGATCTGAATTGAAAATTTGACGTCCACAATATTAACATAAAGTAATAAACACACCGGTTTAAAATATTTGGAATAGTATATAATATAAATTAATCAGAATCAGAGTCACAGAACACGGCGGAATAATATATATCGTATAACATAATAAAACGTGGGTCTACAAATATTAGTACTAGACCCATATACTATATACATCACATCCAAAATACTATGTCAGGTACACAGTGACTGCTAAATAATACACATGACATCTCCTCCTAAATGTCAATACATACAATGATGAAGTAAACTAAACAGTCAAAATAGTCTACTTCAATGCTATCTCAAAATCCAAAGGTCAACAAGTCCATATACCTGTGGAGTCTCAGCCTGACCTGAGTATTTTAAAATAAAGGGGTAAGACTATATCTAATAAAGAGATGAGATAATGATATTGAAATTTTACAACTTAACACTAATAATAAGTCATAAATAAAAATACATCTAAAACCAAATAATCATAATAAGGCATATAAACCAAAATCACCATTTCACAAATCGATACCAAGTCTCAATGGACTATCCTCTAAAATATGGTGATAAAAATTCCAAATTCTCCAAAGCCAAAAGATACTAAATATTTGTTCCAAGATCTCTGAAGAAACAATCATTAATAATGAAATAATGATGGTAGCCAACTATCAGTTTAATACAGCAACACAGAGTGTAATGTATCAAAATAAACCCCTCCATATAGTGTATAAGTCTAACGTATCAAAATAGACTACTAACTGAATTTACGTAACGTATCAAAATAGGCAAACATCATCAAACTATATACCCAATATAAACGGATAGGTATTAGTCATCCGGTCTATAGGATAATCATGCATGTAACACTTGTTCACAAAACAAAAGGGCAGCCAAATCACATCATTACAAACCTAACTCAACATAATAGGCCTGCATACCCAAATCTAAGAATGTATCGGCTTTTAGGTCGACGAAAAATGAGTTGATGTATCTTAGAGATTTATTCGCCTAAAAACGAAATCTGAAGACCCTAAGATAATATATCTCTAAGTGTA
Source organism: Allium fistulosum (assembly GCA_030737815.1). Lineage (NCBI taxonomy): Eukaryota > Viridiplantae > Streptophyta > Magnoliopsida > Asparagales > Amaryllidaceae > Allium > Allium fistulosum. The sequence continues at coordinate 975,095,521 of CM060901.1, forward strand.
GATCATTATCACTCAAGTAATCACAAGAATTTAACTAACTATCTCATAACAGATAGTAAATTTAGGTATTTACTATAAGCTAGTAAAATCCACTCCAACTCTATTTAACAAATTATAATAATAAGCGAAAGAATTATACGAAATGTCTCATACTAATCCAATAATTCAATCGTTTATTAAAATTATATGTTTTATAGAAAAGCACGAAACCTTGTTATAATCTCAAATCCATAATAAATAATATTAAAAAAATAAAAATAATTTAAACCTTATAATTATTTCTGGAAATGAATAATTTATTTTAAAATATAAGTACGAAATTTCCGAAAGCTTTTAAACTCTTTCTAAAATTATTTAAAGAGTTTTTATAACTAAAATTACTTAAAATCGAATTTATTTCTTTCATAACCACATTTCTAAAATAATATCATATATTTTCTTTTTCCTTTAAAACATTTCCAAAAATGTATACTTATAAATGGTAAATTTAAAAAAGTTGTAAATAATTATTATTCATTTTAAAAAGCTTTGAATAGATTTTTTGACATAAGAAATAAGTTAAGATTTTAATATAATTTATCTATATTTTATAAATTAAATTCCTATAAGGATCAAAATATATAAAATCTCATTTTGAGAATCTTTTAAAATAACTTAAATAATTTAAATAATAAATTCATCAAAAATTCAACTTCTAGAGCCCTCGTTGCTTTATAAAATACCATTATATAATATATGGAAATTATTTAGCGATTTGAGTTGCTTTCCGACAACTTCGATCACTTAAACAATGTACAACCATAATATGATCTAGCAACAAAAATAAAATGCATTTTTATGGTTTCACATACATATTATTTCATAATCAACCATCAATTCAAATCCAATATTTCAAACGCACAAATCAACTAATTCAAACACCAAACTAATTGAACTATAGCATGTGTTTTATTTCAATAATATCAATGATTCACAACCAAAAATTATTAAAATTCCTAATTTAACAAGACATGCAAGAGAGGTATAACTACTTAGATATAAACGTGTGAGTTATAAAATAACTCACCTTAACAAATTGTTGGTTGAAGCTTTTATTTGCAACTGCCATCACCAAAACCCTAGCCGCCATCGACATGTACAGAAATTCCAGAACGAAGCTCCTACATTATACGCTCAATATTGCATCAAATTCAATCTCACCCACATCAAAGCTCCGTCCAATGCTCCACCACGATGTTGTAGCTCTATGTCGTCACTGGCAATGATCGCGACCATCGTCAGTCGTCGCCATCTTCACGTTCGCATGCTCTTCTCATAATCACATGCCATTGCCAGTCCGACCTATTTCACAGCAGCTAAAGTCGCAAGCATCCCCCGTTGTCGTCCATGCTTCCATGTCATGCCCTTCACCAAGTCGAGCTCGTGTCTCGGACGACAATTGTTTGCAACGTATTTTTTTTCAAATGTGATTTTTCCCATTTTGATTTTAATCTAGGGCATTTGAACGAGATAAAGGAAACAGATTTTGAGGATTAAGGGGTGCGATTTTCTTTTGTTATAGCTAGACCTAGTTATTAGTTTGAATTGACTTTTGGTTTGCTTTTGGGCCTAATTTGCTTAAGGATTAAATTTCCACTTGCTTTCTATTTAATTCTTATATTTTAATCTAAATATTAACCTTTGTTTTTTATTTATAAATATATACCAACCTAATCGAGATTGATTTATTGATTTTATTAAATATCAATTAAAACTTCTTTTTAAATATTTCAATTACATAAAATTATTTACACTTTAAAATATTTTAAATTTCATAATAACACTTTACCTAGTTTAATATATTTTCTTAAAAGAATTTATTAATTAATTCAATTTCTTAAAACAAAAATCTATTATTAAATAGACTCCAATTAAGTAAAAAGTGAAATTTCAAAATAATAGTTATAAAAAATCGAATATGGACATTCTTATTTTAGTTAAATTAATATAATATTAGAGCTTCGAAAACAGGGTTGTTATAGAACCCCTTATGAAAATTGCGTCCTCACAATTTCTTATAGGGAGATGTCGCACTAAATTCTAACATTAACTCTTTTCATATTGTACAATCAAGTTGAAACTCGTTCAATGCTATAATTGGTTAATATTGAAATCAAACTTATCATAAGTTATATACTTAAATACACATTTATTAACCTTTATTTCTTCGGATACAAAATTTATCGAAATTTTTTCTAAGTGTTTGAATTTTCGAATTTTTTGGTAAAGTCTCCTTTGTACGGAGAGTTGTTTGCAATTTCATAATTATAATATATACAATATACATTGACCATACAATCGAAAGCACAGTATATATTAATATTTCTGACACTTCTATATTTTAATACGAAAGTGTACCATATTTTTAGCATTTTAAGCAAATTCGCTTAATTTATATGAAAATATGCGCCAAAAATTAATAATCCGGCAAGTCTTCGTGTACCTGGTCTCAACTTAAATTAAATACATTAGTCTTATATATATATATATAAAGTTCAATAATGTCGCATTCATTCAACTAAAATTTTGATACATAAGTAATTTCTCAACAAAGTCATTTACATTGTATATTACTCTCAAATTGTTCATTTCCATACAAATCCTCATTAATTTCAACTGATGCTAAATTCACAAATATACAAGCTTAAGTCCTTGACTCATTCAAGTAAGTGATGATGTAAAGTGGTGACTGTGAGCTAAAGTACTCGAAGGTGTTGTGAATTCTCATTGATTATTTATAGGTAAATTATATTTTTAGGACATCAGGTTTTATACAAGTCATGGTTTTATACAACCCAAGGTAATTCCATATGAATGCAACACACATCAGGTTTAAACACATGAACAAGGCTGAAGTGCAGCAAGGGTATATAGGGTGACACACAGACTCAAGGTCGGTCGGGTCTAAAGCCAAATGTAAAATAAACAACAATCATCAAAGTGGACAGGTCCAATAAGTACAATTGAAAGTGTAGTTCATACAACCAATCAGGGGAAAATATAAATCTCAAAGAAATTTAAGCATGTACATATATGCATGGGAATTAAAAATTCAGTCAAGGCATTAAAAGACGGGAAATAATTTTTAGTTAACTAAGATTTAGCCGAGAACTTATGAAATCTCTTGCTGGTAATTTAAAATATTTTGTTAACATATTTGTATAAAAACCCATTTAACCTTATATTTAGTCAGAAAGAAATTACAAAAATCTGTAGTTCATTAATAAAGAAATTGGTCGCAATCAGTTTTAAATACATTTTCACAAGATCTAAAGGGATTTCTTGTACATTTTTCCAAATTAATTAATCCAATCTTAAGGGATAATGCCCCAACAATATCATATACATTCACTTCACTTTAATCATATTAAATAATTCATTTAACTACAAAAAAGGAGAGGTTGAATTTGTTTGAGAACATGTGAAAAACCTTTTGGAGATATGAGATCTGTTCTCAAGTTCCTGAACTCCATACATGAAAAGCGGCAAATTATATAAACTTGTATACAAATATGACATGGATTGACCAAGTTACATGATAACTAGCCCACGGTCTTAATGTGTTTGCCAAATGCAAGCTCCTCATGAGCCCATAAGGTAACCTGAACATGTTCATCAAGTCTTAGTGGTTAGTGTTTAAAACAAGGATAGGTGAGTGATTCTATTCAACTATTATAATAATAACAAAGTGTATACTATGTAGTATATATATTATACTTTTACACTTCTACACTGAATTGTTTATATTGGACAATGTATAATCACATAAGCATTGAAAAAAGTGTGTATGGAGGCTAAAAGTAGCCAATTGAGCAACCTTGATATTGGAATCCATTAAACGCCAACACCAATCATCAAATAATCAAATTAAACATGTAACTCTCACTAAGTTTATTCATTTTTAAATAAACCTTATTTAACATAAAAGATTCTTCTAAAATTTGTAAATCAATTTATAAATTTACTTTTCCTTTAATTATTTTCTTATTTTCAAATCTTGAAAATAAATTTACACAATTATTTTACACCTCTTAAAACAAATCAAGACCATATATAATTTCTAAATAATAAACATTTTGAGGTGTCCTAGTCATTTGACTCCTTTAATATTCTCCAAATAAGGATATAACATAGATTTAAGATATCGTTTATATGAATAACATTACTTCACAATTTGAATTATTTTAACACAAAATTCATTTCTTAAAGAATCATTTTCCTATAAAAGTGAAAATTAAGAAAATTCGACCTTTAATTTCTTTCAAGATAAATTTCAATATTTGAATTTTTTTAAAAAAGGGGGAAAACTAACTTTTAATAAGAAGACGTATATATATTTGAAACAAAAAGGATTGTCTTTTCTTTTACCTATAATATTTCCTCTTAAAAAAATTACTCACTAACTTAAATCTTTATTTGGTACATAGCATATCTTCATACACAAAATACCATTCCCACAAATTCCTTTCACACATTCCTCTCTTATCTTTGCTTTATAAAAATATATTTAAATCTCATTTTATTATGCGAATCCATACTTGAGAAAATACCTTATATTAATTAATCAAAGTATTCAACATTCAATAATTTATTATAATCGTAATTGAAATCTAGTTTTATTTCAAACTCTTACTAAATTTGAAATTCATACAGATAAGTTTTACACTTTTATTATGAATATAAATCTTTACATTCATCACAACCACAATATCATACGCATAATCATCTAAAAGTACCACACCTAATTTATTTAATATGCATCTTTGTAAATGAATATATAAAAATATTATTTTACCTTCAAAATAATATTCCTAAGTATCCACTTTACTCGGTATAATATTTAACTTATTTTAAAATTCTATTTTCTTTTAAAAAAATTATACACTTAATAATTATTATTTCTAAAAACATTTTATATCTCAAAACACTGTGTCCGGATGTTTCATCTTAGTGTTTAGAAAATTCCTATTGATAACGTTGATTAGGCGCATCGACCAGAATTCTTGAAAGACATAACGGGAAATTTAACATAAAAATTGATTTCCATATGATATACATACATCTTTTAATATTTTAAGCCTTTACAAAATATTTGCTTGCCTATAATAACTATAATCAAATCCCATATATATGTATATCCTTTATCAAAAACTTTATTCAAACAGATGCTTGCTTTTAATAAAGTCCTTTCAATTAATCTTAATATTATCATAGAAATAAAAATTTACTGCTAACAATTCAATAGCACAACATCCATCCATAAGTACTTCAAGCAAACATCAAATTATTAGTTCATCTTAACATTTAATTAGTCACATATATGATTAACATTTCATTTTATATAAATTTAAATTTTCAATATTTCTTGCGGTAAATACACTACTAAAGAGCTGCAAATTCTTATAGTTATTATTGAGCAAGTTTCGATTCTCAACAGTGATTCCTACTCAATATTAATTTTGCACAATCACTTAAAATTTTCAAAACAACCAAACATCCCTAAACCAATCATTTTTATTATACCTTATATTATTTATTAAATATATTTTCAAATTCCAAATTTAATTAGATGCATATTAATTATCATTCTATATTTTATAATTAATAATTGCTTAGACATTTTTATTATTCCCCAACGATTCTATTCCGTAGAACCTACTGGCTTTTATTAATAATTGGGTTCGTCGGATTTAAATGGGATTATAAATTCTTTGAGTGATAATGTCTTATTCAATTCTATTAGAACCTCCACTCTATGGTTTCAATGACAACAACTATACAATCACATATATTATATATATTGTCAATTAATAGATATACACTATAAGAGATTGCTATGCTTAAAGATATCGGGACTCGAAGGCAAACAAAGATTTATGGACCATACTAAGGTCATACTAATGTGTTAATAGTCTTAGATAAACAATGTAAGATCTCCTTAAGTACACATACGCACACAAATTCAAATATACAAAGATTTGCATCAAAACAAATTTCATTTCTGGAATGGCCAGCAACAGACGTCTATGGACAACCAACAGATGTCTATGACAAGGCTTAGGATTTTTATTCCTGAAGCCATAAACGTCTGTGGAAAACCAACAAATGTCTGTCACATGGCTCAGGATTATTATTTCCAAAGCCAAAGACGTCTGTCATTTTCCAACAGACGTCTGTCATTTGGGCAACTGCAATATTATGAATGGATGCTTATGTTCATATTGAAAGAAATCCTCTCTTCCTCAAAAGTTGCAGCCATTAAATCAAAGAGATTTTATTTAGCAGTAGCAACTCTTCATTTGCATCTCGTTGATTCTATAAATACATCAAAGATTAAGATTACAAAGACTAACAATTCTCTTGATTTATACTACTTTCTATCTTCATATTTGTGCATTCTTTGCTTACATATTCTCAATTAATCATAACCCAAATATTATTTTGGTTAGATCACTTCCTACAGTTCACAAGTATAATTATTAGTATATACTCACATTAGTATATAACTTGCATTATATAAAATCCTATAGACTTTCTTTTGGTATCAGAGCAAGGTTATTTCAGTTTACAGTAACAATAACTAAAAACTTTCTAATATGGCAAGTACATTTCAAGAAGGTCTACTAACTGTTCGTCCCCCGCTATTCACTGGTTCTAATTATGCTTACTGATCAACACTATGTGAATTTTTATGGAAACCAATGGTTTCGAAATTTGGCAAACTACTCAAACTAGATATGAAGAACCTACCACGGACATAAGCACTTGGGCCGATGCACAAAAAAACACAACAACTAATAATGCCAAAGCCATGAATGTTTTATTTTGTTCACTTAAAAAAATGAATTTTCATGAGTTATGCTTTGTACTACTGCATATGATATATGGCGTATTTTGCAAATTACTCATGAAGGCACGACAAAAGTCAAGCAAACAAAGATCTTTATTTTACAAAATCAATCTTCATCATTTAAAATGAAAACAAATGAATCTATTAGTGACATGTATTCTAGATTTCAAAATATACAGCATGAGGGGTCAAATTCATTGATTTTGATTTAGTTACACAAATCTTAAATTCTTCGACTATCAAATGGGAAAGAAAGTTTTAGCCATAGAAGAAGCTAACGATCTCTCTCAACTCAAATTCGAAGAACTAATAGGAAATATGATGTCATATGAAGCTAATTTGCAGGCAAGAAAGGGGAAAATCAAGAAAAGAATAATATTGCTTTTCAAGCACATAATGATAATTCTGACATGGATGAAGAAGAAATTGTATTCATTACTAAGAACTACAACAAATTTAAGAAATTTAAAAAGATGACAAAATTTCAAAATGGTGGCAATTCAAATTCATCAAATCCACATCAAATTTTATGGATGTGACAAATTCGGCCATATGAAGAAAGATTGTCCACAACTCAATAATGACAAAAAGAAAAGAAAATTCAAAAAATTCAAAAAGAAGCAAAGAGCTTTTCAAGTAAGTTGGGATGACTTTGGTTCGTCTTCTTCCACTGACAGTGATAGTGAAAGCGACTCAGAACAAGCTAATGTAAGTTTTATGGCCAATGCTAACAAGGTACGTCCTGAGTTAACATATGATGGACTTTTGGAAATTAGTATAGAATTAGATGATAAATATAGAGAATCCAAGAAATTAAATAAAGAATATATAGGAAAGATAAACAGAGCAGAGATAGAAATTGGTTTATTAACAGATGAAAAAACAATTTTAGAAGAAGAACTAGAAATAGCTCAAAAAGAATGCAAAATGTTATTTTCTCAAAATGCTACTCTATTACGTGATTTAGAAAATAGTAGATTTCAAAACACCAAACTTAAAAAAGAAAAACTAGAACTTAAGGCAAGATAGATTCTAACAATATTGAAATTTGTCATCTTAAGAACAAGTTGGATAAAATATATAATAATGTATCAAAATTTAATAAAGGAAAACAAAACCTAGAAAATTTAATCAAAATATCAAGACGATCAGGAAATCGAAATGAGTTAGGATTTAAAGCTAAGCAAAAACATAGAAACTATAGTACACTACATACTAAATTCAAGAAACCTATTTCAAAAATTAAGATTAATACTCTTGAAACAAGTAGTGTCAAAATATGGATCCCTAAATCAAATAACAAATTTATTAGGCAAAAACATATAGATGAATACTTGAAAAATATTGTTCATAATAAAATTATGTTTTTAAAAGTCCCAAACCCACTTGGGTATAGCTACCTTCACCCACTAACACATAGGACCCTAACAAGAGGAAATGGGTACCAATTAGATCTTTACTATTTTGCAAGTTCTCAAAAATAAAATTAAAGGTGAAAATAATTGGATGCTCGACAGTGGATGCTCTAAGCATATGACGGGAAATGAGCACATGTTATCAAATATGACATATATCAATGGCGGCACTGTGACATTTGGAGATAACTCAAAAGGATTTGTCATCGGTATTAGAGATGTTATCAACGTCAGTATATCCACTTCTGCTCTTATTACTAATATTTTTTTAGTAGAAAATCTTAAACATAACTTACTAAGTATAATCCAATTATGTGATAAAGAGTTTAAAATTGATTTTGAAAAAGAAAAATGCAGTATATTTGATCAAATAAAAATTAAATTTTTAAAGGATTTAGAAAGCAAAATATTTATGTTTTAAATATAAATATTAAAAATTGTAGTGATTTACACCTAGCCGCCAATCATAATGATCCATGGTTATGGCACAAACGCTTTTGTCACTTCTTCTCAGACGTCTGAGCCAACTATCGACTGCTACCAAAGGCCAATTCATATATATTTCTTTTACCCTCACTTCAACTATTTACCAAACTATCTTCAAATCTAAAACTCCAACTCTAAAACCCTAACTTCTCAAAACTCTAATTCATCAAAAATGGCTCCCAAAGCAAAAAATCCCGTTAATAAAAGATCAAAGAGAGGTCAATCTTTATCCTCTCAAACTCATCTTATCACCGATGCCCACATTCAAGAATGGCTTCGAAATAGCATAATTGCAAACAAGAGATTTGAAGAACTAAAACAAAAAAGGCTTCATTCTGGTCCTTTCTACCGACTATGCAAGTTTGGATAATATGGTATTCAAGAACTCATCATCGCCTTCGGCTGTCGAGATTTAATCAATTTTGACGAAAATGAGGTACAAATTGATCAATTGGCCATCTTTCTTTTGTATGCAAACTTATGTAGTAATGATATTTGGAAACCTGAGAATGAAGATGGTTGGTAATGGAGAAGTGTTTACGGCCACGTTTTGAAAATTAGCGTAAACACAATTGGTCATTTACTTGATTGTTCCTCTACTGAACTTGACTTAGATGAAATTCCCAACCAAAGAAATTTGCCACGTGATGAAATAACACATCAAATTTTGGTGGGTAGAATGACTCAGTGGAAATCCGTTTATTTACGCCCAAAAGCTAAGTTATTAAATCGTATGATGATCAATATGATAATTCCCCATTTAGGAAGTCATGGACAAATATACAAAAAAGACCACAAAGCCCTCTATGCTATACTTGGTGGGATTCAAGTAAATTGGGATAATTATTTATGACGAAATTAAAAACTTTTAGTCGCACCACCGGCGCACAATTATATATGCTCCATACATCATGCGTCTCTTACACGGTCTCAGAGTACCTTCTTATACTTCTCATTTTGAAATAATCTCTGTCAAAGAAAGTGGTATAAGGTTTTTTAATGCACCTTCCCGAAAGACCACCTCTAATCATATCGCTGGCACAATGGACTATGCAGCGGCAACAACAAATGTAACCGGTCCATAATCAACAATTCAACGTCCTCCTCCTCCACAACAAACTCATTCAACTCGACCTTCACAACAACCTAGTTCCTCTTATCATACTACCAAATACTATTCTGATTCAGAGATTCAAGAAGCTCGCACTGAACTAACACAAAATGAATCCATCCGTGATTTAATGCTTCGAAATCAAAAATTAATCACGGTCAACGAGCGAGCTTTGAACACTAAAATGTCTAGTTTGGAATGATCTTTTTCAATAAGAATGACTAAAATGGAAAAAAAACCTTTAGAAACAGTTGTGTCCACTTTAGGCAAAGTGATGAAAAAAGTATGTGGCAGGTCATTTCTCGATCATCGTCTTCTCCATCACCAACACTGCCTTCTCGATCACATGCACCAATCTATCATGCTCATACCTCTCATGAAGGAACTTCTCAAGATAAAGGCAAAAATATTGACCAAGACCAACTGGTAGAAGAGGAAGAAGATAGTGACGATAAGTCTTTGTTCGATCCTAACCAACCTCGCCAACAACATTATATGGCTTTCCAAGGGCTTTCAATTCAAGAAAATAAAGAATATAATGATCAAACCCAATGGCCATCTGAATACCAACAAGAATATTACGAAAACTATGGCGAACTATTCTATTCATCAAATCGGTATCACTAGCTTCTTTCATTTGCTCTCTTTCCTTTTGAACTATGCTATTTAACTTTTATGTATTGTTGTACTACTTATATTTTTGTTATGTCTATTGTTGAACTCTTGTTTGTTACCATTGAATTATCTTACATTTTGTTTGTGTTTGACATGTCTATATGTTGTTTATATATCAATTTTATGTTGTGTGTAATTCTTTTATTATGTTTTGATAATGACAAAAGGGGAGAAATATATGCATAAACATAAGGGGAGATAATTTTAAGAGAGAGTTATTTTCATCATGACTAACGATTGTATAGTTATCATCATCAAAAGGGAGGAGAATGTTAGAACGTCCACTCTATGGTTTCAATGAGAGTAACTATACAATCACATATATTATATATCTTATCAATTTATAGGTATATACTACAAGAGATTGCGATGCTCAAAGGTATCGGGACTCGAAGACAAACAAAGATTTACGGTCCACACTAAGGTCATATTGATGTGTTAATAGTCTTAGATAAACATTGTAAGATCTCCTTGAGTACATATACACACACAAATTCAAATATACAATGATTTGCATCAAAACAAATTGCATTTCTATAATGCACAGCAACAGACGTCTGTGGACAACCAACAGACGTCTATGGCAAGGCTTAGGATTTCTATTCCTAAAGCCATAGACATCTGTGGAAAACCGATGGATGTCTGTCACATGGCTCGAGATTATTATTCCCAAAGCCATAGACGTCTATCATTTTCCAATAGACGTCTGTCATCTGGGCAACTGTAATATCATGAACGAATGCTTCTATTCATATTGAAGGAAATCCTCTCTTCCTCAAAAGCTGCAACCATTAGATCAAAGAGATTTTATCTAGTAGTAACAACTCTTCATTTACATCTCGTTGATTCTATAAATACATCAAAGATTCAGATTACAAAGACTAACTATTAGCTTGATTTCTACTACTTTCTCTCTTCATATTTGTGCACTCTTTGCTTACATATTCTCAATTAATCATAACCAAAATATTATTTTGGTTAGACCACTTCCTATAATTCAAAGCATTTACTTTCATATACTCAAAGGAGATTATAGGAAGAATTGTACTATCAATCAATATACGTGTTATTTGGAACATAAGATTGTCGAAGAAATACTTTTGTATTAGCCTATTTCTCCGGGCAAAGTGAGGATTATTGGTTAAAGGAATTACCGGAGGGGAGCTTCGGGACTTGACGTAGGATGGGAGGTCCGAAGCAGTATAAAACCTCTGGTGTGCTTGTTTTTATTATTTATCTTACTCATACTCTATTAATTTACCCTACTTAGTATAATTACTAGTATATACTCTCATATTAGAGCATTATATAAGATCCTACAGACTTTCAAATTCCACAATCTAAACTAACCATAAACAAAACAAACATTGATGCAAACAACATACATTTCGATCAAATAAACAAACAATCGCCTTTGGCGGAAAGCTATCTTCCTGCTTCCGCTGTGCAACTCTGATCACTAACAGATCAGGACACCACAATTCAATTATAAGCCATCTATTAAATCTCACTCTTTATAGAAGTGAGTTCCACATTTAAAATCAATTACATAATAATAATTTGTATAGTAATTCAAAATTTTACAAATATGTCCCGATGATCATTCCAAATAATCATTTATATTTATATCCTAAATAAGAATATAAATTCTAATTTTACCCTATACATCCAAGGGACGGGACTCTAAGTCTATCTAGGTTTAGATTTGGACTTTGTGTCAATTATATTTTATAACGTTTCGAACATAGCTCTGATACCAATCTGTAATGACCACACCGCTCTATCCATATTATTAAAGAACATTATAAGTAATGTTGTCTAATGACATGGAGAATACGGTTGGTTAAGGATGATCAAATGTGAATATATCTTTGTACTAACATTGATACGTCATTGTTACCTTTTTTGGATCTGAACTAGAAATCTGACACATACAATATTAATACAAAGTAATAAATACACCGATTTAAAATATTCAGAATAGTATATAATATAAATAAATCAGAATTAGAGTCGCGGATCATGACAAAACAATATATATCATATAACACAATAAATTGTGAGTCTGCAAAATATCAGTTTTAGACCCACATACTATATACATCACATCCAAAATATTATATCAGGTACATAGTGAATACTAAATAATACACATGACATCTCCTCCTAAATGTCAATACATACAATGATGAAGTAAACTAAACAGTCAAAATAGTCTACTTCAATGCTATCTCAAAATCCAAAGGTCAATGAGTCCCTGTACCTGTGGAGTCTTGGCCTGACCCAAGTTTTTTACAATTAATGGGTCAGACTATATCTAATAAAGAGATGAGACAATGATATCGAAATTTTACATCTTAACACTAATAATAAGTCATAAATAAAAATGTTTCTGAAACCAAATAATCATAATAAGGCATATAAACCAAAATCACCATTTCACAAATCCAGATCAAGTCTCAATAGACAATCCTCTAAAATATGGTGATAACAATTCAAAAATTTCCAAAGCCAAAAGATACTAAATATTCGTCCCAAAATCCTTGAAGAAACAATCATCACTAATGAAATAATAATGGTAGTCAACTATAAGTTTAATACAATGACGTGGAGTCTAACGTATCAAAATAAACCCCACCACATAGTGTACAAGTCTAACGTATTGAAATAGACTACTATGCGAATTTACCTAACATATTAAAATAGGCAAACATCGTCAAACTGTATACCCAAAATAAACTGATAGGTATTAGTTATCCGATCTGTAGACTAATCATGATTATGACACCTGTCCATAAAACAAAAGGGCAGCCGTATCACATCATAACAAACCCAGCTCAATAGAATAGGTCTTCCTACCCAAATCTAAGAATATATTGACTCTCAAGTCGATGCAAAATGAGTTATTGTCTCTCAGATATCTGTCGGCCTAAAAACAAAATTCGAACACCCTAAGATAATACAACTCTAAGTGTGGAACACTTTCAGTCAAGTAATCAAAAGAATTTAACTAATTGTCCCATACCAGATAGTAAATTCAGATATTTACTATAAGCCAGTAAAATCCACTCCAACTCTTTAACAAATTATAATAATAAGCGAAAGAATTATATGAAATGTCTCATACCAATCCGACAAGTCAATCGTTTATTAAAATGCTTTGTTTCATAGAAAAGCACGAAACCTCATTAAAATATCAAATCCATAATAAATAAAATAAAAGAGTTTTCAAAATTACTAAAACCTTATAATTATTTATGGAAATGAAAATTTATTTTAAGATATAAATATGAAATTTCCCAAAGCTTTTAAACTCTTTCTAAAATTATTTAAAGAGTTTTTATAACTAAAATTACTTGAAATTGAATTTCTTTCTTTCATAATCACTTTTCTAAAATAATATCATATCTTATATTTTTCCTTTAAAACATACCAAAAATATATACTTATAAATGGTAATTTTAGAAAACATGGTAAATAATTATTACTTATTTTTAAAAGCTTTGAATAAAATTTTTGAAATAAGAAGTAAGTTAAGGTTTTAATATAATTTATCTATATTCTATAAATTAAATTCGCATAAGGATCAAAATGGATAAAATCTCATTTTGAGAATCTTTTAAAAGCGTTTAAATAATTTAAATAATAAATTCATCAAAAATTCAACTTCTAATGCCATCATTGCTTTATAAAATATCATTCTATAATATGGAATTATATAGTGATCCAAGTTGCTTTCCGACAATTTCGATCACTCAAACAATGTACAACCATAATATGATCTAGCTACAAAAATATAATGCATTTTTATATTTTTCACATACATGTTATTTCATAATCAACCATCGATTCAAATTCAATATTTCAAACACACAAATCAACCAATTAGAACACCAAACTAATTGAATTATAGCATGCAATTTTATTTTAATAATATCAATCATTCACAACCAAAAATTATCAAAATTTCTAATTTAACAAGGCATGCAAGAGGGATATAATTATTCAAATATATATATGTGAGTAATAAAATAACTCACCTTAACAACTTGTAGGTTGAAGCTTTCATTTGTAACCGCCATCACCAAAACCCTAGTTGCCATCAACATGTACAATAATTCCAAAATGACACTCCTACATTCTATGCTCAATCTTGTGTCAAATTCCATCTCACCCACATCTGAGCTCCTTCCAATGATCACCACGATGTTGCAGCTCTATGTCGTCGCTGCCAAGGATCGCGACCATCGTCAGTTGTCGCCATATTCATGTTCACATGCTCTTCCTACAATCGCACACTATCGCTAGTCCGCCCTACCCCAACCTCACAGCAGCTCGAGTCACGAGCATCCCCAGTTCCATCCGTGCTCCCACGTCATTACGCCCCTCGCCAAGTCGAGCTCATGTCTTGGTTAAGAATTATTAGCAATAGTATATTTTTTTTCGAACATGATTTTCCCCATTTTGATTTTAATCTAGGGCATCTGAACGAGATAAAGGAAATGGGTTTTGAGGATTAAGGGGTGCGATTTTCTTTTGTTATGGCTGGACCTAATTATTAGTTTGAATGGGCTTTTGGTTAGCTTTTGGGCCTGATTTGCTTAAGGATTAAATTTCCACTTGATTGCTATTTAGTTCTTTTATATTTGAATTTAAATATAACCTTTATTGTTTATTTATAAATACATCCCAATCTAATCGAGGTTGATTTATTGATTTTATTAAATATCAATTAAAACTTCTTTTTATCTATTTCAATTACCTAAAATTATTTACACTTTTAAATATTTTAAATTTAACAATAACACTTTACCCAGTTTAATATATTTTCTGAAAAGAATTTACTAATTAATTCAATTTGTTAAAACAAAAATCTATTATTAAATATAATCCAATTAAGTAAAAAGTGAAATTTCAAAATAATAGTTATAAAAAAATCGAATATGTACATTTTATTTCATTTAAATTTCTATAATATTACAGTTTGAAAACAGGATTGTTACATCTATCATGCTTGTCAGTTGCTTGGAATTCGATGCCCCTAAATGCTTAGCATTCCTTCTACATTTGATCAGTCGACACCCCTTGGATATTGAGGTTCGACACCTTCCTGGGATTGCTTGAGGCTTGCCATCCTTTATTAAATTCCTAATTACTTCTCCTACTTTATGCTCGACATCCTCTCTAGATGTTCGATATCTGTATTCGTAGTAACAAAAGGCTAAACGGGGCAGTTTTACACAAGTATAAGTTTACCACTTTTCGAAACATTACTTAGCCTTTTATCATCCAATCATTTTATAACAAAAATCGTACACAATATACATCGCAAATATGGCAAGAAACCCTTAACAATCTCTCTTCAAAGTTCCATAAAAATTACCGAACATAATGAAATTCCTAAGTGCATCTATAGCAACTATTGCTATAAGAGCACTTTCAAATCCAATTCCAACCTAAACCGAATTTCAAATGAAACCTATGTGCTTTGTTTCAAGGCTATGCTACAAGTAATACAAATTCCTTCAAGTCCCTACATATGGGTTATATATGTCATTTGATTTCAAAGTAAGAATCGAAACCAACATTACAACATATGTCAGTATTAATTCAAACAACATATACATAATCAAACACAAACACATATACACAATAATTTCATTTAAGGTAGTGAGTTAGATCACCCTTAACAAACTAAACAAGCAAATCCAAGCATCCACTTCCTACATCAACCTCGCAACACCTAACCTCCTGCCACTTCAATTGCTTTTGCACTTGCCTAGGGTAAAATACCCTATAAATAGCTCATAGCCTAAAAGCATTTGTGGGTCTTGTGCTCCAAATCTTCTACTCTAAGTTTCTAGGTGGTTTTTCAATGTTGTCCTAAGGCTCTAGTCCAAGTTTGAGTTGAACTAGAGTTGTTTTTAATTTATATTCTTTTAGAAAATTATGTAGAGAAGCAGATGAAATAGAGCTTGCTTTTTTTGTAAATTAGTAAAAGCGTTTTCATGGGGTATGCCCTCTCTTATATAGGCTCAAGATGGTGTTCTTTAACCTTACTCTCACACCCCTCCCCCAATCATCCCATGGAAGGCTCACCCCTCCACTTGCCCATTACTTCTCCTTTACACCTCTTATCATTCGCAAATTACCATAATACCCCTTATTTGAAACATCTCTTATCCCTTAGAAGCTTCTAGAATGTTCCATTTACTTTATGAAGAAAAGTGTGTTAATTAGTTACTAATGTGTTTATATGTTCATTAGCTTAGTATAAAAGAGTTCCAACAACTTATATCGTTTAAAAAGTTGTTTATCGATGAACCGATTTCTAGTCACATTATCGATATTTATTCGAAGTATTTATTTTTGTAAACAAATTTCAAAAACAAATTTATCATCATTAGTTATTATTAAAAAGGAGTTACAAAGGTGATTAAATCAATTTAATCATATTAATCTATGATTCAAATATTTAAATAATTCAGATATTTAAATACGAAGTGTCCAAAATTCCGGGTCGTTACATTCTCCCCCACTTAGAATATTTTGTCCTCGAAATTCCAACATAAGCAACCAAAGAAACATCACACATCAATACTTAACAGTATTACAATTACTAGCAAACAAAGCCCGTGGTTTACTCGAATTCAAAACCTTTTCATCGCACAAGGATAATAGACAATCGATTAAGCATAACTTATGCTCAATAGCCTCGGACTGTTACTTAGATGATTATTCATGCCACCATAAAAAAAATGGAGAGCCACTCCATAAACTCTCTATAAGCCAACATGACATAGTATACAAACATACTAAACCCATATGATGCACATGGACTATCCATATGCAACATCTAATCTAATAACTTACTCGATCACATAAATTTCACTTACAAACTAGTATCTATCACTCGACCTCTCTAGTGCGGACACCGATTTGGTTCCTTGATTAGAAACCTGTGTCTTCCTTATACAGCCATATACTATATAATAGAAACCATCAGGATCATACCACGAACCCATTCCAAGTGTTCGTTGTCAAGAATCGAGTGAAAAATCCTTGTTCGGACTGGTATAAATCACATCAAAACCACGTACTCGAATACAGGATCAAGAACAGTCATGCGAATAAAACGATCTACGTATAACTTACACATTCGTTATTCATTTCTTAACTACACAAATTTATTTTAAATCACATTCCTTTACACAAATAGTTTATTACTCCATACTAAAATCATTTATGAATCAGTTCATACTTTAAGTTTATAAACCTTTTATAACTTATGTTCATCCCCATTGCTTTGCTACATCCTAAGAATATATACGAAACATCAAATTCATTTTACTTAACAAGGACATTCAACAAATTTAAACTTGTTTTAACTTATTACCTTCTCCATTCAAGAGTTACAAAAATTCATCTTTATATTTTCACAAAACACTTGGCTTCAAGTTCTATAACGATTCTAAAGTTTCTTACTGTCCAAAACCGTCAAAAATTCTGTTTCATTTTAACAGATGAAAACTACAAAATAACATATCATACCATGATGCATATTCATAATGTCTGAATGCATGGACTACAAGCGTTCGTAAAATAACTTAGCAAGAAAACTTTAGAACCATACACCAGGTTTCATTTTAAATCATTTTGAACATATAACTTTTGTATATCAAATCATACTTTTGGAATTTTAATCAAAATCTCTTTTACCAAAACACTTGTAGTAAACTACTATAGTAGCATTTCCCACTTTGAAACCCGAAATTGATTACCGATGATGCTACTGTCATTACCAGAATTAGTTTCAAGCAACAAAAGTGAGTTTAGTACGCTCAATCATACTTTTCAAACTTAACCAAAATCATTTCCAAAGCTATATCAAATATGTCATAAATATTACTATGTACCATGATCTCAATTTCATAAAACAAATTCTTAATTATTTATTTTCAAATAATACTATTATCCCTTTCTCCATAATCTTGCAAAACTTTTTCAAAGACAACAGGATTTAAGTTCTCGAATTCTTAGTTCAAATCCTCTTTGTTTATAAATCATGTTTTATACACCATACTTATATATAAAATCACTTTCTTATGTAAAATCTTTTCGCAAACGTTTATCTACACAATACATTATCTCTCCTTTAGATTATAGTAAACATCTTTTACTAAAAATGATTGTTAACCAACATTGTCACCGAACACCTTATAGTCAAACTGTGAAACTAAATTCAAAAGTTGTTCGTTTCAACATACCCACAATTACTATCTACCCAACCCATGATATAGAAAGGTAAAACTACTCATAAACTGGTCGAGCACAGATCAATAATCAACAAATCGTAGTCAATGCTCATAAAATGGTCGAGCATGACTAAGCTAACCAATGAGGGATAATATATAAACATCATAAATCTCTACATAAATTAGATTACATTATCAACTTACTTATATATACTACTAATATAACAAATACATATATGCTCTCATATATATAATAAACTCAAAGCATGTTAGGGCATTCCATTACCCTACCTCTTAGTGAGTCATACCCAATAAAAGCCAAGGTTCTCGCTTAATGACTAGCCTTTTTGACCCCAAATGTCGATACTAATACATCCACAATATTCATGTGCCGAGCACTCAAGTGTCAAAAAGAAAAATTGTTAGGGTATAATAAAAGATAGAGGAGAATAAAACATCAGAATCTAATAATGGACGATAACATATAATATTAGAAGACAATACAAACCGTCACTCTAAGATACATAGCATTTCAGAGTTACAATCATAAGTATTATTATCAGCATGGATAGTTATAACAACTTGTCCTCACATATGCTCATATATACAATGTAGTAATGCAGTGGAAACAAGAATACTACGGTAGGTGTATGGAAGCATCCAGCTTATCTCTAGAAGCTTCAAAGAACATCAACAAAAAAATTTCTTTCTTAGACTACTCGAAAGAGCACCCATGGAAATGAGGGAAATACAAAGCCACGAGTTAGACATAAGTCTGGTGTGAGAAACTCAAGTAATATGTGCGACATATAATAGCACCTTTTGAGACTGCATGGAATACCATAAGGTTATCCCCTAAAAAGACCCAACCATCTATTAAGTACATATTTCGATATAATAGATAATATCTAGGCTGTAGAATATAAGTAAGAAATAGCTATGGTATATGTACACCACGATAATAACTGGGTATACAATCAAGAACCGCTAAGACGCGTTCGCAAAATTGAGTAGGATTTCCATGGAGGTGCCCTTAGTACATCGAGAAAGGTCCTTCTGCACAAGGATCAGAGATATCCTTCCGAGCATCATATGTCTCTAGATAAAATATACCATAAGGTAAGCCATAGCTGGTGGACGCCAGAGATGTTAACCGACATCAACTCCCACTAGCAATATCAATAGCATCTTTAGATTTGAAGCTGATATACCCTATTTGGGCTCGCTAAACCCTTCACAGCTATGTATCCTATCTCTGGTTTTAGTTATTTACCGATGTTGAGGCTACATTCGGCATCTCTCACATGAGTCTTCATCACTCGTACAGAACACAAATCCCTAAATGGATTCCACAATATTGAACAGATCATGAGTCACTACATGGATTCAATCATATTAAATAGATCTCGAATCTCCACATTAATTCTCGCAAAAGTCCTCCGATAAATGCTAACACTGACCACTCCCTTAAACTTATCTTTAGGATAGACAGTTCAATTCTATAGCATTAGTCTAAAATATTAACATTGACCTCTCCCTTGGACTTAACCTTAGGATAGACAGTTCAACTCTATAACATTTCACTTCACAACCGCTTCCAGAACATAGATCGCGTATGTATTGACCCGTATTTGATGCATCGAAGGATCATAAAATATTTTTATTTTATTTATATGAGATTGTATGATTCTATAATTTTAGGACATGACTCTTAGGAACATTTTACACACCTGTGGTTTTTTCTGAATTTCTATGTGATAATTTTAAACCTGAAAATCTTGTTTGAGATATAACTTTTGATAAGAGTCGAATTAGGGTCTCAAACCAGTTCCATTGCTTTAGGATGATAGTTTTCCATTTCGAAGAATGGTCATAATAGGAAAACGGATCTATAGTTAGGACATTATGCCTGTTTTAAGTTTAGACAGCCGCTAGCCGATATTAGTGTGTAATTAATTAAGCCCATATGTAGACTCATGGGTCTAATTTAAGATTAGTATAAATAAGGGGCTGTAGGAGTCAAATTAAAACTTTTCCCTCTTTTCCAAATCAGATATAAACCCCAATTAACCTTAATTTCATTAAGAATCACAAAAATTACTCTCTAAACCTACCAAATCATTAATTAGAGAGAATATTATTAAATAGAAGTTGGAGATTATCGGTTTGGTTGACATTAATTAGAATGGATTTTATCAAATAGAGTCAAATTGCTTTCTATTTTTGCCTACATTGGATCTAGGTGAGAATTGGTTGATGTTGGTAATTTTGTAAGTGGTTTGTGCCTTCTCACTATCATATGCATGTCTATATGGTAAAAATTATAGGTTTTATTATGATTTTTGACCTTAAAATTCTTTTCTAACTTAACGTGTTGACATATGTTTATGACCTAAATTGATGGATTCTAATCTGATCTTTAGTATTTGTTTTGTAATTCACCTTATTCATATTAATATGTTCACGGATTGCTTAGATTTGGATTAGAATATACTCGATTGCTATAATTCTATGTATTATTGTATGTATAGATGTATATGCATGTTATTATATGCTTGTATGTTGTGCTTTGATATTGTCTGCTAACGTTTTGGATATTTAGGAAGATAGGTTGGGGAATTTGGCAAATCGAATGCAAAGTTGGTCAGAACTGGACAAAATTTGGAGGAGTGGCTGTGGAACACCAGAGGAGCTTGGAGAATACTTTGCGCCTTAAAAGTTTTTAAGGACTCAACTTGGCATCGAGTTGAAGAGTCGATACTGAGTTGAAGAGTCGGTATCGAGTTGTTTTAAAGGCTTGGATCGATCGATCAACTTGATCGATGGATAGAGCATGGCCAATGGAGGTTGTCCATGGTAAGATGCTGGAGATTGACTAAGTGTTGGATACAATACCGAGTTGTTTCTAAAAATTGGAGTAGAATGCTTGGGGGTCGAGTTGTTTTGATGAATGGTTCGGTGTCTAAGGCACTTGAGAAGAAAGTACTAGAGGCAGAGTGATTTACTTAGGAAAAATTAGCTAAGTAGATAACTCATGCTGAGTCATTTTGACTCGGCACCAAGTTGCTTTGCTGAGAGTTATGGGTTCAGGCATGTACAAGGAGGAAGCAAGGGACTCTGTAGATCATGCTGGAGGTGTTGGCTCATTGGCTTGAGGATTGGATAGCGATGTACTAGCATGATAAAAGTTATGTATCTTTGGCTTATGATTCATGAAGGGAGTAGTTACTGAAGATAACGGCTCGATAAAGGAGGAAGCTATGGAATAGGGACTTGAAGGGTTTTGAATAATGGAAATTGGATTGAGCAAAGGAATGGCTCGGATCCAAATGGAGAAAAGGAGGGCTTGGCTGTACGTGCTAAGGAATCGTTGATACTCAGAGTGTTTTTTGTTGTACTTAAAGCAGAGGTATTATAAGTAGGGACACCCATGGATCAATGGAGTGCATCTGAATACCCTGGACTAGCGGCTTTGGGTTTAGTTTCTAGCTTTGGGTTAAGAGATACGTATTTAGCTTTGGGCTATGTGATACGAGAGTACACTAAAAACCGGGATTTCCATTAGTCCCTGGCAGTAAGGAGGCCATACGAATTATCATATATTCATAGCACATGGAGCGATAGTGGGGATTGCTTGATGGATGATATGGTTGCTATGATTGCTTTAGTTGCTTTCTAAGCTATCAGTTGGAGATATCATTGGGAGTAGGTATTGGGGATAGGTATACCTGGAGTGATGATATCCTTATTTTGATTGAGTACCTTTATATAATTTGTAGAGTAGCATATTATGATGTTATGTGCTAACCCTTTGGTTGCAGGGACATGTCAGGTATGATTCGTGCACCTCTATTCCTTACCATATTACCTGCATAGTATTTTGAGATTCATTTACCACTCACAGCAGACTGTTGTCTGACCCAAGGTTTGATGTTTTGTTTCATATTATCTTGGGTACTCTTAAATGAGTACACTAGATAACAGGTCTAGGTGACGCGGTAGCTATGCGGAGGATGAGCTAGATGGAGCTATCTAGTATTATATATTTACATTAATCTCTATGCTTATTCCGCTGTGCAATACTGAGGTGCCTTAGCAGCGACTGCTTATTTTCATGTTATGAGACAGTTGTTGTATTTATTTCCACTGTACAAACTTTACTACATTTGTATATAACTCCGTGGATCTGTGTGCTGATGATTTTTTTCACATAGTTATTACTGTCTCTCTTATTATATCTATGATATTATATTTTATCCATGCGCCGTAAGATATCTAAAAGGTCATATGCTGCATTTGTTTCATTTTCAACCTTGATGGTCGTCCTATATCGATCGGGCATGACTCCATCGCACTGTTTTGATATTATTTGTGCCGGTGGTATAGGGCGGTCATCACATTTGGTATCAGAGCTTTGGTTACACGGTTAACCTGAGTTGATACCGTGATCTAGTAGAGATATGGAAAGAGTTATCGCTTTAAACTCCATAATGTATATATACGAGAGAGTTCATATTTAGTGTATTTTGGTTTTCAAAGCTATATAGTAATTTATTATATAGTATAAGGCACATGCATACGAGCACCATAGACACAGTTTTCTTTATGAGAGACCAATCATTCTTGTTACAGATCAAGAATGAGTTGGCATATAAGAAATACTGTGAGAAATTCTGCTTCGGGACTTGAGGTAGGAGCAGGGTCAGGAGCTTACTACACCTAAAGTTCAAGTGATGTTGAATGCTATGATGGCAACCATAATAAGGAATGTTCAAGCTACTGCTCCTAATGTGGCTGTTGGAGGAGGTGCTTCTGTGCAAATGCCTTAGGCTGATTTCGCCAAGTGGAGTAAAGACTATTCTACTCTAGGAGGAAAACCATTTTGATGGAACAGATTCAGCCATAGAAGTGCAGGATTTGTTAGACACTTGTAAGCGCATCTTTAGTGAAATGGAAGAGGATAATGCTACGAAGAGGAAACTGGCCTCTAGACAACTTCAAGGATGATCTATGAACTGGTGGAACGCCATTACCATTGTCACTCTAGAAGATCGATTTACTTGGGACCGGTTCAAAGCAAGGTTTGAAGAGAAGTTCATTCCGGCTGCTTAAAAGTCAGTGTTGTTTAGAAAGTTTGTTGGTCTAAAGTAAGGGCTGATGTCAGTTTCTAAGTATGTTGTAGAATTTGATGCTTTATCAAAGTATGGGATGTCATTTATCGACACTCCATTGAGAAAGAATAAGAAGTTCATCATTAGTTTGGATGATTACCTTGGAGGGAAGCGAGTAGACCACATTGATGAGCCATTTGAGAAGCTTGTTGAGAAAACTCTCTGTCATGAGAATCAGTATCCAAAGTCTAGAAAGGCTGTTGTTGTTTTAGCTAAGAAGGAAGAGCCAAAACCGCATCAAAGTGGTGGAGGCAAGAAAAAGTGGAATGGAAAGAGGAAGCAATCTCAAGGGTAAAATGGCTAGAAGAAAGCTAAGTGGGAACCTAATTGCTATGGGTGCAAGGAGAAGGGTCACTTGATTGAGGATTGCAAAGTAAGCGAGAAGAAGAAGTGCTACAATTGTAGCAAGCCTGGGCATTCGAAGAATGATTGTCCAGAGCTGGTAAAGAATAAGCAGGTTGTGAAAGCATACGCTTTAGATGTTGTTCCGACTTCATCAAGTGCTCCCTTAGTGAAGGAGAAGGGAAAGGGAGTCATTATTTAAGGTATGCTTTCCATTAAAGATGTTTCCATTTGTGTTTTGTTTAATACCAGGGCTTCACATTCATTCATATCCAGTGACCTAGTATACAGATTTGGATTGAGACCTGAGACAGTAGACCAATTGTTTATTATGACAAACCCTGGTGGAGGCTCTACTAGCCTTTGCATAGTTTGTCGTGGCCTAGTGTTATCGAGTCTTGCATACTCTTTTTGTTTGTGATTGTTTTGTCTTGAATTTTGTTGGGTTCGAGATTATCTTGGGAATGGACTAGCTTAAGAAATATGCGGTGATAGTGGATTACGAGAAGCTATTGGTAACAATTGGAGATATGGAAGGGTGAACGGTAGTGATTGGCTGTCTACCAAAGGATGAGGTGATGATTAGCTTTCTATATTCGTTTGAGGTTCCACATGAGGGGTTGTCATCTGTGCCTATTGCTAGAGAGTATTCAAATGTATTTGAGGAAGTGATCGGATTGCCAATGCATAGATAAATCGAGTTTCAAATAGATTTAGTAAAGGAAGCCAGACTTATAGTTATGCCTTTGAGGCATATAACACCCAGAGAGCATAAGGAATTATAGGTGCAAGTGAATGACCTATTAAGGAGAGGGTTCGTTTGAAGGAGTATATCTGAGCGGGGCGCACATGTAGTATTCACTACTAAAGTGGATGGCTCTTTGAGGTTGCGTGTGGATTATCGTGAGCTGAATAAACTAAAGAAGAAAAACAAGTATTCACTCTCATGTATTGATGACTTGTTTGATTAGCCTCACGGTGCGAAGATGTTCTCTTAATGGATTTGGCAACGGGATTTCACCAGTTTAGAGTAGCAAAGGAGAGTTTGCCTATTACTGCGTTTGTACACAATCAGTTTTTTATGAGTAGTTGGTCATACGGTTCGAGTTGACTGACACTCCATCGTACTTCATGGATCCAGTTTTTAGAGACCAGTTGAACAAGTTCGTATTTGTGTTTGAGGATGATATTCTGATTTATTCCAGAACTAAATAGGAGCACACACTTGAGGATTGTGCTGGAGGTGTTGAGAAAGCACAAGTTGTGAGTGAAGTTCTCTAAATGTCACTTCTGGAGAAAAGAAGTAAGATTCTTGGGTCACATCGTTTCTAGACACGGTATCCTACAAAGGTGGCAGCAGTTCAAGGTTGGAAACATCCCAAGAATGCTACGGACGTGAGGAGTTTCCTAGGATTGGCAGGATACTATTGGCGTTTTATCAAGGACTTCTCAAAGATAGTAGCACCGCTGACAAATTTGACAAAGGAGAATTAGACTTTTGTTTGGGACGCGAAGGTGAGCAAGCATTTGTTGTTGATTCATGAGTTTTGATTCATGACACAAGCTTCAGAGATCATACGCCGAATTACAAAGAGAATACTATACGAAAGCGACAAAAAGAGAATAAACGTATATTATGCACTACAAAGGAGACAAGACTACAATCCGGAGATTAGTATGAATATTTTATTTTATTGAGTCTTAGAATATTGTTAAAATCATTCCTCAAGTAGTCACACACACACAAAAATTGATTTATATTGATATATACATAAATTAGTGTGTACTGTGCAATTGACTACAGGTCGGCTGACCGACCAGAAACCTCGGTCGACCGACTCTGTGTCAAATGCACAGATATACATTTTTCTATGTACGGGTTTGAAACTCAGCTGACCGACTAGAAACCTCGGTCAACCGACCTGAACATAACGGCTAGTTTTCTAAAGAGTTGCGATTGTTCATGAAGAGGAATGTCCTTCAATCCAAGAGATACGGACACAACTTTTGATTGAAACTCTTCATGAAAGATTGTAACTATTCTACAACTATATAAACATGTTCAATTCACTTCTACAACAACGAATTTCATGTTTTAATTCTGAAATCTATTCTCTATTATTCTCTGCAAATAAAAGGAATTCATTCTCATTCAATATCACTAGAATCCTTGAATTAATTCATATACTTCGATTCTACGTGATTATCTTCCTTCTAAATCTTCACACACATACATACTCTTGAGGATTTGATTATAGGAAAGTTGTACTATCAAAAGACAATCAGTGTTATTCAGAACACATTCGTCAACAAACTATTTGTATTAAGTTGAAGTCCTCTTCGGCTGTTGAGGCGGAAAAATTCCTGTTCGGCTGCTCAGGTGTCGTATACCTATTCCTCCGGGTTAAGTGAGGGGTTTAGTTTAAATCCAGAGGGTATTCTAGGAATGGACGTAGAACGGGAAGTTCGAACCAGTATAAAAATTCCTGGTGTCATTTTACTATACTGCTTTTATATTCCGCACTATTTATAGTATTAATATCATCTCTATACTCTGTATTATCATATATCCATTTACACGGTCCATAGCGCACTTTCATTTGGTATCAGAGCCTGGTATTCTATCGATCGTCACAACATCATAGAATAATGGCTAGAAAAAGATCCGGTCGAAGTACAGCAAGCAAAAAGCCTGAAACTATTAGAGCAACGACCAATGAGGACTGGAAAAAGGTACTTTCTGATTTACAAATTTCAGTAAAAGATAATAATGAATTCGTTAGTATAAGCAATAAGATTTCAAAGCTTAATTTTATTATTTTAGAAAAGATGAAATCTATTGAACTTGAAAATGAGAAATTGAAAAACGAGAAGTTAAAATTAGAAAATCAACTTGGTGATTTAAAGAATAATTTTATAACTCTTACAGATTTTCTAGATAAACAAAACACCATATTTGAAAACGAGAGAGAAAAATTTTCAAAAGAAAATTTTGATTTGAAAAGACAAAATAATTTATTACAATCCTCTTTAGATAATTTAGAATCTCAAAATTTCTTTCTCAAAAATGAGAACGGTACGTTAAAAAATGAGAATTCTGAATTAAATGAGAAAATGGATATTTTAAATAATAGTAATATTTCTTTTGAAAATAATAAGTGCGATTTTAAAGCTAAATTTGATAAACTCAACACTGAAGTCACAAAATTTAATAAAGGTCAAAATGATTTAAACATGATTTTATCTAGTTCTAGACCTTTACATAATAAAAATAGTTTAGGATATAATCATAGAAATAGCACTAGATAGCTTTTATGTATAATAAAAATGTTAGTGCTACTACTAAATTTCGAGTAAAGTCGAAATCAAATTTTTATCGAAATTCAAAAACTGCTATGACCAATAATGTTTATAATTTCTCTAGAAGTACAAAATCATTAACGAGAAATATGAATAAAAATTATCTAAGTATTTGGGTTCCTGTTAATTGGAAAAATAGAGAAAAATGCATTAATAATTATTTTGATATGGTAATCAATAATGAAAATTATATTTATAAAGGTACAACCACACCCAAATGGGTATGGATTCCTAAAAATTAGGAAATTATAAGAATCTTGGGTATCGCATGCTTTAAATGTTCATTGTTTTCTGATACCTTACAAGTAGTAATTATTTTGTTCTATATTGTTAACACTTGTGTAAAATATAATATTTGTTATCATATAAACTCTCCTTTTCGTCAATGACAAAGGGGAGAAAGATATTGCTCTAACACAATTTTCAAAAATAAACAATGCAAGCACAAATTAAGAGGGAGAAAAGTAAGTGTTACCTTAAAACTCTTATTTGTGATGATGCAATGTATGAATTCTTGTTTCTTTTATTGCTATGTTTTGAATATCTATACATGCATCATATTTTTTTACAATTTGCTATTTCATAATTTCAATGATTCTATTCTTTTTGAACAATATGTCTATTTTTAGATGTTGTGTAGTAAGTAAACATCATTAATATTCCTATTTGGTTTGAGTATGTAATATTTAAACTCGATGTTTTCTTACTTGTGTTACATGTTCCATAATTTTTAATATTACATCTAATAAGTATTCCTTTTTGTCAATGACAAAGGGGGAGAAATATATGAAAGCTAACATATTTCTTGCAGAAAAGTCGCTATATATTCAGGGGGAGAATTATAATATAGATAAGTTCTACTTCGTCATATAAGTATTGTCATCAATCAAAAAGGGGGAGAATGTTGATTCATGAGTTTTGATTCATGACACAAGCTTCAGAGATCATACGACGAATTACAAAGAGAATACTATACGAAAGCGACAAAAAGAGAATAAACGTATATTATGCACTACAAAGGAGACAAGACTATAATCCAGAGATTAGTATGAATATTTTATTTTATTGAGTCTTAGAATATTGTTAAAATCATTCCTCAAGTAGTCATACACACACAAAAATTGATTTATAATGATATATACATAAATTAGTGTGTACTGTGCAATTGACTATAGGTCGGCTGACCGACCAGAAACCTCGGTCGACCGACTCTGTGTCAAATGCACAGATATACATTTTTCTATGTACGGGTTTGAAACTCAACTGACCGACCAGAAACCTCGGTCAACCGACCTGAACATAACGGCTAGTTTTCTAAAGAGTTGCGATTGTTCATGAAGAGGAATGTCCTTCAATCCAAGAGATACGGACACAACTTTTGATTGAAACTCTTCATGAAAGATTGTAACTATTCTACAACTATATAAACATGTTCAATTCACTTCTACAACAACGAATTTCATGTTTTAATTCTGAAATCTATTCTCTATTATTCTCTGCAAATAAAAGGAATTCATTCTCATTCAATATCACTAGAATCCTTGAATTAATTCATATACTTCGATTCTACGTGATTATCTTCCTTCTAAATCTTCACACACATACATACTCTTGAGGATTTGATTATAGGAAAGTTGTACTATCAAAAGACAATCAGTGTTATTTAGAACACATTCGTCAACAAACTATTTGTATTAAGTTGAAGTCCTCTTCGGCTGTTGAGGCGGAAAAATTCCTGTTCGGCTGCTCAGGTGTCGTATACCTATTCCTCCGGGTTAAGTGAGGGGTTTAGTTTAAATCTAGAGGGTATTCTGGGACTGGACGTAGAACGGGAAGTTAGAACCAGTATAAAAATTCCTGGTGTCATTTTACTATACTGCTTTTATATTCCGCACTATTTATAGTATTAATATCATCTCTATACTCTGTATTATCATATATCCATATTACACGGTCCATAGCGCACTTTCATTTGTGAGTCTGAAAGAAAGGTTGATGAGCGCACCGGTATTGACCATTCCAAGTGGAAATGAGGAGTTGACGGTATATACAAATGCCTGTGGTTCTGGATTGGGTGCGGTGTTGATGCAGAAAGGAAAAGTTGTTGCCTATGTTAGTCGGCAGCTAAAGCTGCACGAAAGGAATCATCCAACTCATTATTTGGAATTGGCGGTGATAGCTTTTACTTTGAAGATGTGGAGGCATTATCTACTAGGAGAAAGGTTTGAGCTGTTTACAAATCACATATCCTTGAAGTGCCTTTTCTCTCAGAATGATCCGAACCTTCGTCAGAAATAGTGGTTAGATTTCTTAGCCTTCTATGGTTTTAGCATTTTCTACACAACAGGAAAAGGGAATGCGATCGCCGATGCATTGAGTAGAAGACATGCTAGTTTGAGAGCAATGTTCTTAGAATATAAGTAGATTGAGTACATTATTGGATATGATTGGAACCAGAGATGTTAGCAAGTTTGACGATCTGACCTACTATAATAGAAAGGATCAGTGCTAGACAAAGCCAGATGCTAGATTGACGAAGATCATAACGAAGATAGTAGAAGGAGTAGAATCTAAAGACATTGTCATCCAACCTTTTGACTAGGCAGTATATGGATGAACTTGACGAGTCAAACTCGAAATCTATTAAGGTAGGAAGCCCAGAGAGATAGACATAGATTCCATAAACCAAGTACAACAAAAGTCACATGAGGCAAGCACAAACCATCTCAAGAATCTAAAGTTCAAAAATCCAACAAAGTGTTGGATCGGTACCAATCCACAACACTTCACCCATTTTAACCCCAACTTCTCTACTTGCAAGTGGTGATGCTAGAAGCCTATTTCAAGTTTCTTTGCATCGATTCCATGTGATTGTCTATTGATTTCTCGAGCACTGAAATCAGCAACTCCATTCTTCCATCAATCCATATTTGGACTCAAAAACAAGCTAGTGATATTGCAAACAAGATGGAAATCATGAAGCTAACCACGAGTCAAGCCTAGACAAAGAATTTAGAATCATCCATGTGGCAGTCTTATGGATTAGTATCGATCCAAGCCCATGGATCAGTATCGATCCACGGATATTGGTGAGGCGTCCTTCATTTTTTTCGGGGGAACTAGTCTAGGCATGGAAAGCAATGTGGAGATCGTGCGACGAGTTTTTCAAGCAACATCAACCTACAAATATGAGGGCATGGGTTCATTTTTGAGCATCTTTTTCTTTTTCGCTTCTTTACAACTTTTCTATAATTCCCTTGTACTTCCACAGATCCATACTAGTCCGTAGGAACAGAAGTGTAAACAGCACTATAAACCATCAACAAAGTTAAGTAAACGTAGGCAACGATTAACCAAACTACTATAAAACTATGATGTCTTGTTTCTGTGTGTTTTTTATTTAGTTTCTTCCATCTTTTCTCCATTATACTCATTTAGGTGTTTGCATCATTTTCAGTTCAAATAGACATGAAGCAATACAAACTCGACCAAGAAAGTTGGCTTTGTAAGGATTGAAGACTATTTTTTCCTGATATTGATGGATTGCGGGATAAAGTGCTATGAGAATGCCACCATTCTAGGTGACAGTACATCCTGGAGGTAATATGATGTACTAGGATATGAAGCAGTCCTATTATTGGGAAGGTATGAAGAAGGATATTGGGACATTCGTCTTGAAATGTATGAATTGCCAATTGGTAAAGGTTGAGCAAAAGAAACCCAGTGGATTGTTGCAATCGCTAGAAGTTCCTAAGTGGAAATGGGAGCAAGTATTAATGGACTACCAAGGACTCGAGCAGGGTATGATAACATTTGGATCATGTTGATCGGTTGACTAAGAGCGCTAGATTTATACCCATCGAGTCAAGTAGAATGACATCCAAGCTGGCGGAGTTGTATGTGAAGTGGACAGTATAATTTCATGCTGTGCCAAAGAGCATAGTGAGTGACTAAGACTCGTCGTTCACCAATGGGTTTTGGAACAACTTACAAGAGGAGTTAATAATAGAACTGCACCTTAGTATAGCTTATTACCCACAAATGGATGGGTAAACCGAAAGAGTAAATCGTATATTTGAAGATCTTTTGCAAGCATACATTATAGATTTTGGAGGATCATGGGATGAGCATCTACATTTGGTAGATTTTGCATACAATAATAGTTATCACTCAAGTATTGGTATGGCTCCTTATGAAGTATTGTATGGCCGACCGTGTAACGCTCTTTCATGTTGGTGGGAAGTAGACGAGAAAATGATACTTGAGCAAGATATGATTAGAGAAACTTCAGAAAAGATTAGAATCATTCGGAAATGAATGAAAGCCATTCAAGATTGAAAGAACAGCTACATAAAAGACCTAGAGATTTGGAATTTTCTGTCTGGGATATGGTTTTTGTGAAGGTATCTTCTTGGAAGAATTTTTTCGATTCGGTGATAAAGGGAAGTTGGCACCGAGATTTATAGGTCCTTTTTCTATAGTAAAGAGGATTAGGAAGCTAGCATATAGGATCGACTTACCTCAGAAGATGGTGCGCGTGCACAATGTCTTTCATGTCTCCTATCCATGGAAATTTATACATGACTCGGGCATGACGATTACAGCAGATCAACTTAATGATGTTGAGGTAGAAGTAGCAATTTTGAAATCTCCTAAGTTGGTTCATATTGTTGGACAAGATGAGAATCAGCGTAGAAGAAAGTCGATGAAGCTAGTAAAAGCACAATGTAGCGAAAGTGATGACGGTTGTACATGGAAAACTGAGGAGATTATGAGGACTACGTGTCCAGAGCTCTTTAAATGGTAAGATCCATCGTTTATCATATCTACTTTCACTATGCGATATATGATAGGTTAGTATTCTGCAAGCTAGAGTAGGATCACATATTCTATTGATTGCATGATTGCTTGTTTGATATGGTAGATGGTCGCATATGGTTGTTAGGCATGCAGAGTAACTATGGTTGCTTATTTCTTGACTTGTTTAGGGATTTTGAGGGCAAAATTCCTAAGGGAGGAGAATGTAACGACCAGTATTTTACGTATCAGAGGATCATAAAATATTTTTATTTTATTTATATAAGGTCATATAATTCTATAATTTTGGGACATGACTCTTAGAAACATTTTACGCACCTATGATTTTTTCCGAATTTCTATGCGACCATTTTGACCTTGAAAATCTTGTTTAGGTTATAATTTGTGATAGAATTCGAATTAGGTTCTCAAACTAGTTCCATTGCTTTAAGATAATGGTTTCCCATTCTGTAAAGTGAACACAATAGGAAAACGAAATTTTGGTTAGGACGTTATGCCTATTTTAAGTTTAGACGGCTGCTGATCAGTATTAGTGTGTAATTGATTAAGCCCATAAGTAGGATCGTTAGTCTAATTTGAGATTAATATAAATAGGGGCTGTAGGAGTCAAATTAAAACTTTTCTTCTTTCCCAAATCAGTTCTAAACCCCCGTTAACCCAAATTTCATCCAAAATCGCATAAATTACTTTCTAAACCTACCAAACCACTAACTAGAGAGAAGATTATCAAATAGAAGTGTGAGATCATCGATTTGGTTGATTTGCATTGCTTTCTATTACTGTCCATATTGGATATAGGCGAGAATGGGTTGATTTTAGTAATTGGTGAGTGGTTTATGCCTTCTCACTATCATATGCATGTTTATATGGTAGATTATAGGTTTTAGCACAATTTTTGACCTTAAAATCCTTTTCTAACTTTAATAACAGGTTAGCATATGTTTATGACCTAAATTGATGAGTTCTAATATTACCTTTAGTAATTATTTTGTAATTCACCTTATTCATATTCATATGTTCATTGATTGCTTAGATTTGGATTAGAATATGCTTGATTAATATAATTCTATGTATTATTGTATGAATGGATGTATATGCATATTATTCTATGCTTGTATCATGGGCTTTAATGTTGTTTGCTAGTGTTTTGGATGTTTAGGAAGATAGATTGGCGAATTTGGCGAATCGAAGGCAAAGGTGGTCGAAATTGGACGAACTTGGAGAAGAGGCTCTGGACATGAGAGGGGCTTGCAAAATAATTCGTGCATCAAAATTTGCTAAGGACTCAACTCAGCAACGACTTGAAGAGTCGGTACCGAGTTGTTTTGAAGGCTAGAATGGATCAGTCATCCTGATGGATGGATATAGCATGGCCAGTGGAGGCCGTCCATAGCAAGATGTAGGAGATTAGCTAAGTATTGGATGTCAAGTTATTTCTAGAACTTGGAGTTGAATGCTTTAGATAGGGGGCCGAGTTGTTTTGATGAATGTTTTGGGGTCTAAAGCACTTAAGAAGGAAGTACTAAAGGTACTTAGGCAAAGTTGGCTAAGTAAATGGCTCGTTGCTGAGTCATTTTGACTTGGTACCGGGTTATTTTGGTGAGAGTTATGGGGTTAGACTTGTACAAGGAGGAAGCAGGGGACTCTGTAGATCATGCTGGAGGTGTTGGCTCGTTCGCTTGAGGATTGGATGCAAATGTAATAGCATGAAAAAAGCAATGTATCTTCATTTTGTGATTCGTGAAAGGGAGTAGGTGCCGAAGATAGCAGCTCGATAAATAAGGGAGTCATGGAATGGGAACGTGAAGGGTTCCAAATAATGGAAACTAGATTGAGCAAAGGAAGGGCTTGGATCCAAATGGAGCAAAGGAGCGGTCAGATGGACGTGCTAAGGAATCATTGATACTCAGAGTATTTTTTGTTGTACTCGAAGCAGGGGTATTATAAGTGGGGACGCCCATGGATCAATGGAGTGTATCTGAATACCCTGGACCAGTGGCTTTGGGTTTAGTGTCTAGTTTTAGGCAACAAGATACGTGTCTAGCTTTGGGCTACGTGATACGAGAGTACACTAAAAACAGGATTTCCATTAGTCCCTGGCAGTAAGGTGGCCATACGAGTTATCATATATTCAGAGCATATGGAGTGGTAGTAGGGATTACTTGATGGATGATATGGCTACTTTAATTATTTTCTAAGCTATCACTTGATGATATCATTGGGAGTAGGTATTAGGGATAGGAATACCCGAAGAGCTATTATCCTTATTTTGAGCAGAGTACCTTTATATTATTTGTGGAGTAGAATATTATGATGTTAAGTGCTAACTTTGGTTGTAGGGACAGGTCAGGTATGATTCATGTATCTCTGTTTCTTACCATATTTACCTACATAGTATTTTAAAATTCATTTACCACTCGTACCAGACTGTTGCCTAACTTAAGGTTTTATGTTTTGTTTCTTATTATCTCAGGTGCTCTTAAATGAGTAGACTAGGTAATAGGTCTACATGACGTAGTAGCAGTGTAAAGGACGAGCTAGATGGAGCTATCTTGTATTATACACTTACATGGATTTCTATGCTTATTTCACTGTGCATCACTGGGAAGCCTTAATAGTGACTGCTCATTTTCTTGTTAACAGGCTGTTATTGGGTTTATTTCCATTGTATAAACTCTACTACATTTGTATATAACTCTATGGATCTATGTTCTAATGATTTTTTTCACATAGTTATTATTTTATCTCCTGTTATATCTGTGATACTATGTTTTATCCATGCGCTGTGAGATATTCGATAGATTATATGCTGCATTTGTTTCATTTTCAACCTTGACGATCGCTCTATATTGATCCGGCATGACTGTAGTGCACTATTTTGATATTATTGGTGCCGGCGGTATAGGGCAGTTGTCACATCATATATGATTTTGAAGTGGTTACAGGTTTGAGTCATCTCATATAAGTACACGTCCCCCGCTTACCTTGGGGGATTTGTTTTATGCCTTAGGGAATTTTGTTCATGGTAACCTTAAAACTAAAACCCCAAAATTACCCCAAATTAAATGTTAATTCTTAAGTTTATCGGAATCTTAATTGTTTTATATCAAAAAAATTACAATTTTTTATTATTGCAATTTGAATATTTTATATTCTATTCCACTTCCATTTTTCTCTATTGTGATGCTAAAGGGTTTTAAAAAGAAATAAGCTAGGAAATGGTGTGTAAAATACGAATTCTCCTATTCGTAGTTTGCACTGCTTATTTTCATAATATAAATATGAATCCCTTTTTAATTTTTAGTTTATATATGTAGGAGTTGAATAGAATATAAAGGGTTTAAATTGTAAGTCATATTCCTTGAAATTGAGGCTTTGATTCTACTATACTAATACAAAATAAGTTTGGCATTTGATTCTAATTTGTTAATGAAAGTCTATTATTTGACTAAGGATATTAGCTAATTTGTACGATAATATATGGAGTTAGACTTGTATAAATTGAATGATTTTGACAATTAAAACGATTAGTATTGGACACAAAAACCATCGCACGCTTAGGAATATTTAGTTAGCCTATATTATGTACGTATAAATATATTAGCGCATATATATATATATATTATTAATGTATAATTAATAACATATTAGTCATATTATATAGAATAAATAGGTGAATAATTAGCCTTAAACCCGACAGGAAGCAAGAATAATTACGAAAATTAACCCATAATTAATGGCGGAATAAGAAGTTTTCCTTATACGGTCTTAATGCAAAATGCGGTGAGATATACATATGTGTGTGTACGTATGTGTATGTGTGTGTATCTACGTGTGTGTGTGGAATTATGACTAAGTTATAGGAATGTGAGGTCAGTCAAAAGCACATAGAAGTCTGCTCAGCTAATTTGCCTACCAGTAGTGTGACTTTAGGACAAATGTAAGACATCGTCTATAATAAGTACCCATGAAAGATGCGAGGTTAGTCCCAATTCTATAGGATAACTCTGCCTAGTTAATCTGACCATCAATGCCTACAAATAGTCGGACTAATGTGAGATGTTGCAGTTTGGGTTACCAGTCATTATACGCAAGGGCTGCTTCTGGGTTGGTGTATTAAGTCGTTATTGTAGGGTCCAGCTCCTTCCAATATAAGAAGCATTAAATGTTCGAGATTATCGTTTATGTGCGATAGTGGAAATCTTGGGAAGGGTTCGCTTTGGGGTCAAGGTATTAAGTGGCTATTGTAGAATCCCCTCTTCTAATAAAGAAGTACTAAGTGGCCTGATGATATTTCATACGATATCAGTTAGAGAGTACCGGAGAGGGGTCCAACTTTATGTATTAAATGATGAGGATCTGCCTAGGATATAGGTATTTTTTTGGTCAAAGTCTGCCTAGTTTCCATTAGAAGGTATTAAATGGCTCGGGAACTTTCTCTCACATTGTTAGTACTTGATTGATGGTAGTTGCATGGGAGTGGAAAGGTCCTTTGCCTATAGTTAAAGGTATGTTATGAGTTGGACTAGAAGAGCCTTCAGGCTTACAGTAGGAGGCATATTTAGTAGGATGTGGTATAGGATGCATAAGACATATTTCTGATTTAAATGATACTACCAAAATACAATTATGGTAAGGCTTGATATTTTCATTCACTAGACATTATTATTTTGACCCCCTCCTCATTACAACACACAGGTTAGTGGAGACGATGTTGATTGAGAAGATGAAGACAAAGGCAAAGTCTTGTGGCGGTTTATCTATCTGTTTATGTTTTTTTAATATTTTGATGCACCCAGTTTCAGACAAGATGTTATTTTAAGATATTGTATTTGAGATTATATATTGTATTTCTAAGATTTGAATTTTTATGCAATGGATACTTATTTATGGTATTATATTTATCCTTTGCACTGTGAGATTCTGATAGCATAGATAGATAGCTCTATATATTGTTCATTGTATCAATTTTACCAACCAACACCCAACTTTGGAATGGGCCTAAGGTTCGATGGGCTTTTAGTGGGTCAAAAATTAGGTCTGTTTCCAGGTGGGTTGTTACATTTGGTATCAGAGCTTAGGTTACCCGATCAATAGGAATAGGTATACATAAGAGAGCGTATTTGTTATTTTGAAAGTAATTTTCAAAACCCAATTGTATATACACACACTTTTATGAACATACACAAACACACTAGGCAAATCTTTTATTTCAGCAAATACTACTATCTTAGGAAGTTGTAACTAAAAGCTCTAACCTATAGACGGTCAACTATGGTTGAAAACCATTCCTCTGAGGCTAGGAACTCCTCCACCCAGGAAGTACCCACAATTCGGGGAATGCTAGGATGGTTTAAGCAAGACCCAAGGCATGTAGGGAAGGTTCTCATACCTCAACAAAGTTGCACCAGCGGCACCCGCTGCTCCACATGGTAAAGCAACACCTCCCCCACTAGACTTCCCCAAATTATGTAAAGGCTTCCAGAATATGGAAGTGCAGTTGCATATAGGAGCTGAAGGTTCTGTGGAAACGAAGGCTTGGATTAACTGTTGTGAATGTATATTTCAGGAGCTTAGAGAGAAGGACCGGATCATGAGGAGGATGGATGTGTGGCATCTAAAAGGGGGGTGCTAGACTGGTTGACTGTTATAGTTGAGGAGAATGCCAAGGAAGGAATCACTTAGGCTGAATTCAGAACTTGCTTTGAGTCGTAATTCATGTCCAGAGCTGAAGTAAGTTTGTAATTAGAGAAGTATATATAACTTAGGCAGGCACATTGAAGGAGTATATTAGTAAGTTCATGAAGCTGTCTAAGTTTGAATTAAGTTTGATTGACACCACCATGAAGAAGGCTATGAGGTTCGTCAAAGGCTTGAATTCCCTACTTAAGGAGCTGCTTTTGACCAAAGTACCCATGACTGACACTTATAAGATGATAGTTAAAATGACACTGATGTAGACTGCAGATATTAAGGAGAAGGAGAAGGTATAACTGGCCTAAAATCAAGGTGGAGCTAAGAAATGAGGATTTTGAGCGGATAAGAAGGCCAATGGGAAGATTAAGAAGGGAAGTATATCTTGCTATAGATGTTAGAAGAAGAGACATGTTGCTAAGGATTGCTCGATGAGGGAGGAGTCCAAAGGAAGATGCTACCACTACCATGAGGAGGGACATTACAAAAATCGGTGTCCAAAGCTAACTAACAAGGGATAAAGTGGCCAAGCTTATGCTATTAAGGTTGTACCTATCTCAAGTAGACCTCCTCCTAGAAATCAAGAAAAAGCTACAGTGGAAGGTACAATTGTTATTTCTAGGAATACTATTTGTACTTTATTTGACTCGGGAGCATCACATTCATTCAGGCTAGAAATGCAGTTTAACTCCTTGAATCTAAAACCCAAGTTGTCACCAACCTAATAGTCGTGTCAAATCCTATTGGAGGGTTGACACATCTTTCGTTGATTTGTAAAGACCTAGTTGTGGATATATGTAACATCGACTTTACATGTAATGCACATTCTTGGTTTTGAGGGGTATGGACATATCCTAGGGATAGATTAGTTAACTTACTAATGATATTGTCTTAGATTATGATAGGAGGATTGTATGGTTAAGGAGTTGTAAGGAGCGAGATATAAATGTTCGTTGTACACCCCAAAACTCAATCAAGTTAAGGTATTTATATTCACTGCGTCTACCACAAGATAAGCTCTCGTTCGTGCTTATAGTTCGAGAATTTCCTGACATTTTAAAGAAGTCTCAAGTCTCCTGCACCGAATGGAGATGGAGTTCATGATTGATTCGGAGAAGGACGCTAGACCCGTCGCTCTACCATTAAGACATATGGCCCCAAAGAAAGGTGAAAGTTGGATAAACAATTTTCAAAGCTGTTGCAGAAGGGATTTCTCTGCCGTGGTACTTTATAATGGAGAGCAGCAGTTGTCTTCACCACTGAGGCAGACGATTCTTCAAGGCTATGCGTTGACTATAGAGAACTCAACAAATTGACCAAGAGGAATAGATATCCCTTACCTAGAATAGATGATTTGTTTGATCAGCTTATTGGAGCCAAAATCTATTCCCAATTGGACTTAGCCATTGGATTCCATCAATTGAAGACAACTGAGGATTACAAGTAGAAGACTATTTTTCGCACTCCAGATAGACTATATGAATGAAAGGTTATGCCTTTTGGGTTGGCAAATGCCCCTACATACTTT
Organism: Allium fistulosum; assembly: GCA_030737815.1. Lineage (NCBI taxonomy): Eukaryota > Viridiplantae > Streptophyta > Magnoliopsida > Asparagales > Amaryllidaceae > Allium > Allium fistulosum. Next base: position 975,135,265 of record CM060901.1, read on the forward strand.
GTAGATTTGATGAAGGGGCGGTTGAATAAGTTAATTGTATTGTTTGTGGATAACATTATAGTGTTCTCCAAAAGTGAGGGTGAGCATGAAAATCACTTAAGGAAGGTACTACGAACCTTGAGAAGGCACCAACTAAAAGCTAGATTCTCAAAGTATCTTCTCAAAGTATCATTTTTGGAAGAAGGAGGTAAGATTTCTTGGTCATATTGTCTCCAAGATTGGATTTTCCATGGACCCCATGAAGGTAGAAGCTGTTAAAGAATGAAAGGTTCCAAAAAATGCCATGGAAGTTAGAAGTTTTCTTGGGCTGGAGGGTTACTATTGGAAATTCATCAAGGAGTTTGCAAAGATAGCAGTCCCACTAACTCGCTTAACCAAGAAAAATTTAGTGTTGCAAGGGATGAGAAATGCACGAAAGCATTTGAGAAGCTTAAGGAGTTGTGGACTAGTGTGCCAGTACATACCATTCCCAATAGTAGGAAGCCTTTCACTGTTTACACCGACGCATGTGGGGATTAGGAGTTGTTCTTATGGAAGAGAGAAAGGTAATAGCCTATGTAAGTAGATAGTTGAAGAACCATGAGAAGAGGTAACCAACTCACAACTTGGAGTTAGTAGCCATCATCTTTGGTTTGAAGATGTGGAGGCACCATCTTTGAGAGAGATGTTTGAGTTATTTACCGACCACAAATCCCTTAAACACCTATTATTCCAAAAATATTTGAACCTTAACATGAGGCATGCTACTCTAGTTGCTATATATGAGTGGAGGCTATTGGAGTTCCTCTTGAATTTCAATTTCTAATCGTCGACAGAACCCATTATAGGTTATTTGGCAGCAATGAAGGTTGGGCCTGCATTGATGGACTGCATCGAGCTAGAACAGAACAAATATGCCATGATGGTAGATATTTTAGGCAAGTTGAGTAGAGGAGAACATTTCCTTGGTGGCGGTAGGTATGCAATTAACAAAAGAAGATGTTTGAGAAGAGGTGGCCGACATTGTGTTCCTATGATAGAGGACGTTTTGAAGAAAGTTTTGGCTGAGTTTCACCATTCTAAGATGACAATTCACCTAGGTGGAGACAAAATTTATAAGGATATGAAGTAGATATTCTATTGGCTAGGAATGAAGAAGAGGGTAGCAGAGTATATTTCTAGGTGCTTGATGTGCCAAAAAGTAAAGGCGGAACAAGGGAAGCCTGGAGGAATGTTATTACCGTTAGAGGTGCTGACTTGGAAATGGGAGTATATATCGATGGACTTTATAAATGCGTTGCCTAGAAGTCAAAGAGGCAATGAAGCTATTTGGGTAATAGTGGATAGACTCACTAAAAGCACCCACTTTATTCCTGTTAGGAGTAATAGGACTGCAACATCTCTAGTGCAAATTTATATCAAGGAAGTAATACGGTTGCATAGTGTTCCAGTTAGCATTGTTAGTGATAGGGACCTCTTATTTACTAGTGAATTTTTGAGGAGTTTGCATTCAGCCCTGGGAATGACATTGGATCATAGCACTGCTTAACACTCACAGACCGATGGTCAAACAAAAGGGGTGAATAGGATTTTAGAGGATTTGTAGAGGGCTTGCATCATAGATTTCAGAGGACATAGTGAACAACACTTACCCTTAGTAGAATTCACGTACAATAATAGTTACCAAGTGACGATTATCATAGCACCCTTTGAAGCGTTACAAGGAGGCCTTGCAAATCACCAAATTATTGGTGAGAAATCATAGACAAAATTCTTCTTGGACCAAATTTGATTCGCAAGACCTTAGAAAAGATAGAGATGATCAGACGGCGAATGAAGGTTGTAGAGAACCATCAAAAGTCCTATGCCGATAGGTAAAGAAAGGAATTGGAGTTTATGGTAGGAGACATTGTATTTGTTAGGGTTCCCCACTTGGAAAGGTTATGAGGTTCGGAATGTTGGGAAGTTGGCGCCAAGGTTTGTTGGGCCTTTCCCAATTTAGAATGGGTGAGGAAACTTGCATATCGAGTAGAGCTTTCGGATAAGTTAGCAGGAATTCGTAACATCTTTCATGCTTCACACTTGAGGAAATGCCTTCACGACACTGCCACCATAGTAGAGCCTGATCAATTAATAGATATTGAGATGAAGCCGATAGCATCTTATGCCACCGCATGCATAGTGGAGCATGTAACTAGGACGCTTCGTAACAAAGAAATTAGGCTGTTCCGAGTATAATGGGGAAATAATCCAGTGGAGAGCACATGGGACAACGAAGAGAAGTGAATCATTCTAAAATTTTCTCTGGTAAACTTTTACTCTTCAAAATTTAGGTTTTTGGTTGCATCGTGGTTGCTAGACTGGATTATAGTGGACGGTTGACACACTTTTTATTGTTGTTTCTACACTCATGTAGGATTTTATGCATATTTAGGATGTTTGCGTACATGTCTATATGTCACGATCTTGCATTCACGCTAGAATTGAGCTCACATATAGTATGTTACATACACAATCACATTGCATTTTTGGCTGAGTAGAAAATATGGTTGTATGACATGGTTGTAGAGTGTGCGTTACACTATTCTTCCCTTAGGGATTCCAGGGACAAATCCATTTTAAAGGGGGAGAATGTAACGCCCCTTAAAAATTAATAAGAAATTAATTAATAATAAGGCTAAAAATGGAAATTTTGCAAATGTCGTTATTTGGCCACGAAATTATGTAAATGTTGGAATTCTAATCAACTTTCATATATAAAGTTTTATAATTGGAGCTCAAATGGAAAAGTTATTAACGTTTGAAATTTATGAATTTAAAATAATTCAAACAAATTCAAAATTTGAATTTAAATAACATTAGTGTAAAAAAATTAAATAAGGTAATAAATATTTTGAACGTTAACAGATAATTAACATTAGAGAATAATGTTAAAGAAAGCGATAAAATATGACTTAAATAAAAAATAAATAACAACAATAATTCACGTTCCAAATAAGTGGACAAATCGACCCCCTCACCTTGATCGGTCGACCGCTAACGGTTGACCGCTTAAGGGTGAGAGGTCGACCAGTGATTGAGAGGCGGCTAGAGTTTGGTTAGGCACTAATGGCTCGGATTTTATTATTTTAAACTGACCTCAATTCAACGGTTTTGGTGCATTCTAACCACTATAAATAAGAGACTGGCCCTCTCACTTTTATTAACAAAAATATTTGAAATACTAGCGAAGCTCTGTCAGTCTTCTTCATCGATTAGATTTAAGAGCTCAAGTTCAAAGGAAAAAAGGTAATAGGATTACACAGATATATATTTTTCTATTTTACTCTTCTTCACCAATCTCTGAATTTTGGATCTAATATACAATTGAATTATTGTACATTTCAAAGAGAAGAATCTGAAGGAGTAGTTAAGAAAATGTGTAATCAAATCCAAAAGGAAGATGGAAATCATCTGTGAGTGGAAATCTTAGTTTTTCACATTTTTAGTATATGTGTAGTAAAAGTTTGGATTTGTTTTTTTCCTTAAGGGAATTTTAGTCATGAAAACCCTAATACTAAAACCCTAAAATTTCCCCAAACGAAATGTTTATTTGATTTGTTTTGTATTTATTGTAATTTATTTGATTTGTATAGTAGAAGTTTGGATTTACCTTTTGCTTTGGAAATTTATTGTACTTTATTTGATTTGTTTTGGATTTTAGAAACGAAGAGGAAGAAGTTGAGATATGTGAATTATGGAAGAAGCAACATTAGGATGCTTAAATTTGTGAACGTTCCAATATTTATAAAAGTAAAGGAAGTATCTAGAAAAGGAAAAATCTGGATGTATGGGGAAGGGAGGGTTGGGTTTTGATTAAATGTATTTGGGCTTAATTGATTTATTTTCTAACCTTATTTTCTATTTTCCTTTCCATGAAACTATTCTTATATTCCTATCTTAACTCACCCATTAAACCAATAAAATCTCATTTAAACTCTTTTAACTTCTAATTAATATTATTTACATTTTATAATATTATTTTCTACAATTTTTGTCTATCCATTTTAATATTTTCTTTAAGTATCCATTTAAACTTATTTTTAAAATAAATTTCTATTTCCTTTAATAATTAAAAATAAAATTCCTTTAATAATTTCTAATTGCATTTATTTCAGAAATTATTCTTTATAAAATTTATTCAGTCATTTTATTTCATCTTATTACTAGTTTATACTTTAAAATAATTAAATAAATTTCCATATCGATGTTTATCAATAAAAAAATTATTTTCATTTCAATAAAAAAATATTTTCCATTTAATTTCCAAATCATTCCTATAATTTCACATTTATCATATTAAACATATTTAATTAATTAATCTTTATTACTAATTCCTAATTAAATGCTTCTTGACACCGCGCTGTTACAGATTTTCCTCTTATGAAAACTGTATCATCGCAAATCCTTATTATAGAAAATTTATAACTAATTAGTTAAATTATAGCTTATCTACATTATTTATTAATAACTAACAAAGAACAAAACATATAAATACCCATGTGCATCAGAAAATAACTTAGGATAAAACCATTCCATATGCTCCTGAGTCTCCTAGGTACAATCCAATGAGTTGTTAGATCACCATACTTTTATTAAAGGAACCCTCTTTTGAGTTGTCAGACTTCTGAGTCAATAATCCTAATAGGATATTGCATATAAGTCAGATCAGGGGATATCTCGGGCTCTTGTATATCTCTCGGCTTTTCTACAGTCTCTGTATCTCGTAAATGCTTCCTTAGTTGGGAAACATGAAAGACGTTATGAGTTTCAATAAAGTGATTTGGAAGTGTGACTCTATAAGCAACTCTTCCAATTCATTCAATAATCAGATACGGGCCAACATAGCGAGGTGTCAGCTTCCTCGATTTACTAAATCTCATGACTCCCTTAGATGGAGATATCTTCACATAAACAAAATCTCCAACTTCAAAGTCTATCTCCTTCCTTCTTCGATTGCCATAAGACTTCTAACAATCCTGGGCCTCTTTCATCCTCATTCTTATTAACAATCTTCTATGATGCTTCTTTGATAGAGTCTGGACCCAAAACAAAATTTTCTTCCATCTCAAAGCCAATAGGATGGTGATCGACATGGTCTACCATATAAGGCTTCAAATAGTGCCATACTGATGTTGTATCGATAGATGTTATTATAGGCAAACTCAACTAAATAAAGGTGTTCTTCCCAGCTACCACCAAAATAAAGCACATAGGCTCAAAGCAAATCTTCAAAAATCTAATCCACCCGCTCTATTTGATCATTGGTCTGCGGATGGTTTGTTGAAGTTTAGCTCCATTCCTAAAGTTGCCTCAAGACTCCTCCAGAACCCACTAGTAAAAAAGGGATCACAATCACGTACTATAGGAATGGGAACTCCATGAAGTCTACTACTTTCTTCACATACAGTTGAGCCAAATATGGTGCAGTTCGCTTTGACTTCATCGGTATGAAGTATCCCGACTTAGTTAACTGATCTGCAACAACACAAAAAGTAAAACTATTCTAATGGGATTTATATAAGTGAACTACCAAATTACAAATCTACTTATACCAAATCTCATTTCCACTAAGGAATTCTTAATGGCTGAAGCAAACCACTAGGCTTTTTGTATTCATCACTAGCCGATATGTCATACATTCCTTTATGAACTTGCCAATATCATGCTTCGTTCCTTCATAGTAGTATAGATGTCTCATGTCCATATACATTTTACTACCACTTGGGTGAATAGTGTGTTGTGATCAATGACAATCTTCCATTACCTCTTTATGGAGATCATCAATATCCGGAACTACTAATCTATTCCTTCTCCTTAGACATACATATGAATCAAGAGAATAACTAACAATATGTTCATCTTCATCACCTGATTCCAATCTTTGAATAAGTGCTAGAATAACCAGATATTTCTTATAAGCTTCAGTGATCTGATCCATTAGAGATGCTTTAGCCACTAGACTAGCTAGCATTGCTTCCGAACAAGCTAAAATATCTCTATCATGAACCTCGCACATGGATAGTGTCTCAAGATCCTTTGATTCTGCAATCATCGTAGAAACTACTACTTGGTGCTTCCTGCCCAGTGCATCTACTACTTGATTGTCTTTTCTAGGTGTGTATTGGATCTCAAAATCATAGGTTGCTAGGAATTCTAGCCACCTTTGCTTTCTCATATTGAAATCCTTCTTGGTAAACAGATTTTTCAATCACTTATGATCTCTGTATAACACAAATCGTTCTCTAAGCAAGTACTGATGCCAAATCTTTAATGCATAAACTATGACTGCTAGCTTCAAATCGTGAGTAGCATATCGCATTTTATTAGGCCTCAATTGCCTTGAGGCATATGCCACTACCTTACATTATGCACTAACACTACATCCAATCTAGAAGAACATGCGTTGGTGTAAACCTCTAGGTCCTATTACTTTCTAGGACAATAAGCACTGGTGCATTAGTAAGCAATTCCTTTAACTTCTTATATGCTTCCTCGCAATTAGCTAACTATCCTTTTAGGGCCTAACAAATGTGCCTCATATCAATCCAGCCAATCCATTCTAAGGATGATGCTGAATCCTAAATATTCGAATATATGCAAATCACAAAAGTCACATAATATTGATTCAACATTTTTGAACATTATTCCAACGATTGCATATCTTCCAATAGGATTAGCAATCCTTACAGATGTAACTAAATATATAACATCCAAGTCAAACTTATCAACTAATTCATGTGATATAAAACAGTGAGATACTCCTATATCAAATAGAATTCAAATAAGTAAACTTTTAAATAAGATCATATCTTCTAAAACAGTTGGTTCCAAGTATAACGAATCTCTTTTAGTATAAAAGAAGGGCTTCAAAGAGGATGTATAACTACATAATTGATTGGAAATGGACAATAATAAGATGTTGGCTACTGAAGAAAAGGGGAAATTGATCAGTCATCTCCGGGCGCAATGGATAAAAGAGATCTTCTTGCCTGCTTAATAGTTTATAGATGGAGTATTGATCTTAAACCCTAGTATAACATTAGTAAATAACCACTTAAAAGTATCAGTTAAATATCCACTTGGTTGAGTTAAAGAATCTCTTACTTGATAGATGGCTAAAAAGCTAGTTGAGTTAACTTCTGACTTCAATTAGGGAATTGACCCATTATATAACTTAGGATATGACTTCAAAGTTAGGCATTTCTTGCTGCATATGATCCCTTAGATAACTTAGGGGGAGTGACAACTGGGGATATCTAAACCTAGGATAAGGTTGATAAAAAATCACTTACTTGGATTATGATTTGACTTGACTTATGAGTTGGTTTTCTACCAAATAATAGGTTAGACTTGGTTCAGGGGACTTTACTTATTGTTGGTTTCCCACATATGGGACTAGATGCGGGAGATCTAAGATTTATTTATGGTTACTCGTTCGCTAATGCATGAGAATCATAGAGCTGGGGGAGTTGGTTTTTGCCACTAGAATCTGCCTTAGAGCCAAGATCTGAAGGCTTGTTGTTGGTTTCCCATATATAAAACGAAAATTAGGGATTTGTTTACTTGGCACATATGGCATTAATGAGAATCTAATTTGAGATCTCATTAAGTAATGGGTAGCCAAGGAAACCAATTATGCTAAAGAAGTAAGTAAAACTAAATGCTACATAATATTAGCTAATTATGGAAGGCAATTGAGGAAAGATAATCTAAGTGAATCAGTTTACCAGTTTCTTAGCTGGCGCAACATGTGACTTTTTCAGTTCCCTTTAGTCTGAGATTGCTCGCTAGTTGAACCAAGGACATTTAACTTATCAGCTTTCTTTGGCACGAACAACCAAAATGTCCAACTTCCTTACAGACTTTGCATTCATGGTCAAGAAAGTCCTGGCTTAGAACATTCTCTATAGTAATGGCCCTTTTCTCCATAATTACAACATACGAGATGATCTCTAAAATGAGCCTTATCTCCTACTGCACTGCTTCGCACTTGCTTATTATTAAGGAATCTTGTTCTCTATTTCTTGAATGGGAATTTTCGCTTCTGCACAAAACTGACCTTGCTCTTAAGCAAGCACATGACTATCTTAGCTTCTTATTTTGTACCGAAACCTTACCATAGATGTACATGGTCCAGGTACACAATAAGACGATAGAATAATACATAATCACAAAATATAATAGAGTGCACAAAGTTAGAACACATCAGATAAAATATAATATTTCACATAATACAAATTCTAGTAGGGGTACAAATGATAGTCTCTAACCCACTATATACATACATCATCTAATACATCATAATATATACATCGATGAGGCTATAAAATACATAAGGATTATATCATCTTATATAACTACTAGCCTCCTAAAAATCAAGTAAATCCATTTGCTTACTATGTATCTGATCTTGCAATGTCTCGGATCGATCCAAGTATTATAAATAACACACGAGTAAGACAATGTCAATAATGAAGCATTAATAAGGATAATAAAATGATATACACACACACACACACACATATATATATATATATATGTATGTATGTATGTATGTATGTATGAATGTTTTAATGTATATAGCAAAGGAAATGTGTATGCATTGACAAGTTAATTTACATTTATTCAAATATTTCATTCAAAGGTAAATTCATATTACGTATCCATATATCACAAAGTAATTATAAAGAGAAGTGCAATGCCCCTAATCACACACATAAACATATGTGTGTGTGTGTGTGTCACAAAATAAATTATGATGGGGAATGACTGTACGATAGACTCAGGGTCCTAAGTAGAGTCATATTCCGACATGTGGGTCACCTAACCCATATTTATACTTAGGTGAGATGCATAAATAGAAATGCCTATCTATTGCTCTATTAGAACCAAATGGAAGGCTGATAGCTGTCTGCCTTCTCCAGAGTCACACACATAGGTCACCTAACATGGTTTTATGGTCTTGGTAACCTCAATGGTCATCGTGACACATATCCACCAGTTCCTCGCCTATGCGAAGACTCTGTCACGACCCTACAATTGCCCATATAGGTAACATAATGCTGGTCTAAAGTAACATAATGGCTAAAGGGCACCTACCCTATGGGCTACCTAACCCAATAATACTCACCAAGGTGTTATGGATTCAAGGCGCGACCCCTCGTTTAGGTCGTTAAGATGGATGCTAGCCTAATCTTGTTCTCTCTAATGTTAATAATAGGAGTACATCATGGTAGACGATACATATAAGCATCACCTCATGTAAGTATTATCTCAACATCACTATCCCCCTAACTTGAGTGTCATCTACTTATAAAGAAAAACCTAATAAATATCATAACGGTGTCTCATACTCTCCAGTGATATCCAAACGTTTATTGTATGCTTATAAACTACACTCAATCACCATAGTTTTGTATCAACCCATTTTTCGATCCTCGGAAGTCAACATTAATACATTTATGGTATTCTCGTGCCGAGCAACCAAGTGCCGGAAAGACAGATTGTTTGGCGAAAAGAAAAGGACTGAACTAAATCTCACAACGTGGTGAATAATATATAATATTTTACAAAAGAAAATCTGTGGAGAATGGATTTCATCAATGACAAGGCAACTGGGGTACCGCCTATCACAGTACATCTCTAGATAAAATATATCGAGGTCGAATATATCAACCCCTGCATGGTAAGACCGGCCTACCCCTTACTGGATAGTACCGAATATTTCATCACCCCAGTTGCTTTGCAACCTATCCTAAGAGCTCTCATGCATAACCAAATCCATAAATAATAATCTAGAAGGGTGATGACAATACCCTAATGGATGCGACCCATATAGCCTTGCGACATATCCCCTATTTAGTCATTCTCGGTTTTTGGGGCTACGTTTTACCTTTTGATAGCAATCTCACTTGGAATGCTAATTACCTTCCAAGCATCAATGCAATGCCATCATTCGTCCACATAAGTTGTTCAGGACATGAAAAAACCGAAGGCATTCCTACTACTACATCCATTTTGGAATCACCCTCGGGATTAGTAGCAAATAGCCTTTGCATTTCAAAGAGCGGTATCTTTGATCCTGTCATCTTTCAAGATGTCTTTCATTTCGAACGGTTATGCCAGTTTGAAGTTGTTTTCGGATAATATATCCGATCTCGGTTTCTTCGAATTGACAATGTGGTTTTCGATAAACTTAAATCCGGTTCTTTAGGAAATAAACACATAATGCATAAGAGCGGGGATTATCTCCTAACCGTTTAAGTGGACAGATTTCCTTATCATTTATGAGAACAAAACAAGATTTATACGCATAGTACAACATCATCAAATGTGATTGTGCCATATAACTCTTGGGTTTCTCCTAGATATTTCCAGAGTTAAAAATAGGTCCAAATTTAATAGTAGGTTATTTAATTATCAAATAAAACAAACAATCCAAATAATGATTCAAATTCTAGATGGGATCTACTAAGCCTCTTTAATAAATCTTTATTAATTGAATCATGTTCAATTATATATAAAAATATTCATACATTTATCTCACTGGTATAAGTATATTTCCAAACCATTTATTTCTATATTTGGAAAGTCTTTACCATATTCTCACACACCGGTACAAGAATATTAACTAGACATTTAGGAAAAGATTTCTTATTCCGAACATATTTAAATGGATCAAAATAATGTCTTTTGAAACATTGATTATTATGAACCCTAAAATCACTAATTCTTCGGCGTTAAGTAGGGAAATGCTTCCATATCACCAAAATTAAGAAGGATATTAATTTATTAAATTCATAACTTAATTAATAAAACCGATCTAATTCTTATGATGTCAAAGTCTAAAGACCCAAATCATATTTTCAAAATCCAAGATCTCTTCCCAATTATAACTTTAACAACCCATATATCTAAAATAATTCTCTTTAAGAAAATCTATTATTTTGAACACTTTTATTTATTTTAAATTTATTGCCCTATAAAAACTCCTTAATGAATAATTGATTAAGGTTTTAAAAACATTATTAGTAGATAATTAACTTACCTTATATCATTATTAATACATAATTAATAACTTAATCACTACTAAATAAATGATTTACTAACTTAAGCCATTATTAATAAAATAATTAATAAATTTTCAAAACATCATTACTAAATAATTAACTAACTTAAAGTATCAATAGTAAAATAATTAATAAACTTTAAAATAACTAAAATAAAATAATAGACTGTCATTTTAAATAACTTAAATAAAATGATTAAATAAGTTAGATACATATAAATTTAACAACTTAGATAATATAATTTAATAAATAATCAGTTAACTTTAAAATATTATAATTAAAATAATATTAACTTAACTATTTACATATAAAAATTACTTTACTTCAAAATAATTTAAAGTCCAAGTAAACCCAAATCCATTTTCTTTTCCAAAATTTGAAAGAGGCTCAACGACCACACTGGTATTTAGACAAGTCACCACTTATTTCAATTCAATAATTAAGATCATATCACTAATATTTACATGAGCAATAAATATGTAAATAAAATTCACAATTGACAAGCGATAGATACCGTCATCTGTCCAAGTCATTGGCATACAATCAAATGTCAAGATTTATAAAATAGTAGAATAGTGATATATTCTGCTGACTAGATGTCCAATAATATCTATTAAATATAAATATAACATAACAGTGTTTTATTTTTCTATTAGAAGGTCAGTGGTAAAATATAATTACCAACCAACGGGATCATTTACTGTGACTATAAATTTAACAGTATTTTAAATGCCTGTAAAGCTGTCAAAAAATTATACAGATGTGATCTGTTAGCCAATACATACGCAGTGTCAAAATCTGTGGGTTAAACGGACCTTCATTTGGATACATATGAATTTATTTAAGTTTAAACTTTTCAAAACATAAAAGTCAAATTTACCCATTTCTAAAACCTAATTGGGCCAAGCCCATACCCAAACCCACTACCCTAAACTTCCTTCTTCTCAAAAACAAATTTCCAAACATCCCTCCCACATTCCAAATCCTGGAACAAGGAACCAGTGCACACCCGTGCACTTGTGCACATGTACACTCCCGCCCTACCACCAATTGCCACCCCACACAAGTCCCAATAAACTCGCGCCGCCACCACATGTCATCCTTGACGACCCCATGGCCTCGTCCTCTATTTCAATAGTAATGCCCAAATTTGAAAAATTGGAACGTGCACCCCACCAAAACCGACCACGACCCAACGCCTCGACCCACGCCGTCCATCGCCACCACTTTCAACCGGACCCCCGACCTTCCCTTCACCTTCCTCCATAACCTCGTCGAGCTCGATCCCTCCACAACCCCACGCACGATGCAAAAAACCCAAGCTCCAAAATCCTGCACTTAACTCTAAGTCGAGTTCGTCCGAGCACCACAAGCCCTCGTTTATCCTGCGACTACTACCCTAGCATCACCACGTCCCCAAGTAGCTCCACCTCCAACCGCTTGGCCCCTCACCACCTTCGATCAACTAGAAATCTCGACCTCACCACACCCATAGAAACCATGCGAAAAACTCCTAAAATCTTGGTTTAACTATACGACCATGATGGTATATGCCATTTTTCGATTCGTGATCAACGAAAAACCGACAAAGTCTACCCACTTACTGTTATTTACACTTTTCTCCCAACCCACTTGACGAAAAACCTGAAACTATTTAAAAAAAACCAGACTTCGAGCTAAACGTCTTACCAGTTGATGGTTTTTGCAAACTCGGAATGGTTTATGAGATATTATTTTTAGAAATCTAAGATAGGAAAGTTTTCTTATCTTTAACTAAGAATAGTAAGTGAATATTGTTTACAATAACATTCCAGTAAATATATTCCCTTATTCCTAATTCAAAATTTGATTTTTAAACTATATTTTTACATAAAAGAGATTAGTAACCAATTCAAACAAACTACATATAAATTTTCAAATTTTTATCACATAATAAAATATAAAAAAATAAAAATGGTAATTAGAGAAGCTCACCTTTTCTAATTATTGCAAACCCAAGATAATCTTGTTTTTCAAGCAAAAAGATGACCTTTACTCCCTTTCAAATAATTCTTGAGTGAAGAATAAAAAGATGAACTTGGAAAGTAACAAAAAAGCTAAGTATGAAAATAAGAAAATGAAAGTAGTGTATGTGTGTGTATAAAGAGGAGATTTAAAATGAATTAAAAATAGAGAAATAAAATGAAAATATTCCTTTCAACTACAACATCATCTCATAACCAAATAAGTATATTACATGTAAGATCATAGTGGGGATTAGTCCCTTTTGTTTATTAAGGCAATTAAGGAATCTAAGTGCCATTTCTTATTCAAATCTTTACTTATTACCATTTTTATTTACTTATCCTTTTATATTTTCAAAATGTAAAGTTTCACCCCTTTTTTAAATTTAATTATTTGTTTTAAAACATGTACAAGGGTATTTATGATTTCTACACTTGCCATTCGATAAAAGCCTGAAAATCCAAAAAGCAGGTTTCGGTCACATTTTCAGTTTTCCGTCAAACTATCTTTTTATGTAAACAAAATTCAAAAATGAATTTTCTATTATTAGTTATAAATTTAAAACAAGTTATTTATTTATTAAAACCAAATATCGAATATTTAAAATAAATTAAATATCAATAAATTAAAGCGATAAAATTCCGATTCGTTAAATTCTCCCCTCTTAAAAGAATTCTGACTCCGAATTTTCACCATAATCCAAAGTTAGAAAAACGGTGCTAATAGTATTCTTATCCCTTACAAACTATTTACCGAGTACACAAAAAACTTGAATAAAGGAAGTCTAACAACATATCATAACAGGTTCAAACACACATACAAGAAATACCAAACACACAACAATGGTATCTACACAGATACCCAATTCAACTAGCTTGCACAAAATAGGTACAATAACATAACACGATAAGATAATATAAATACTACAAATATATCATAACTAAACAAGACACAACATACTACTCCCAAAAGAACTACTCAACAAACCCAAGCCAACACAATAGACTGGGCTTTCTCCATCAGAGTCGTTCACATGTGGTCCCTCCAACACCACAGATTCTATCCCATAGTCTAATACCCACCTATTCATGCCATGCATCCTAGGCCATACCAGAACCTCATGCTCTACCTTCGGCTCACCTACCACTACCTTACAAGGGTGTTATGGAAAAATCTCACCATCTCCTAGAAACCATCATCCTCATTAGACTCTCACTCCTCCCCATCTATGGGCTCCTCCTCCTCTACGGGCTTCTCCTCCTCTAAAGGCTCCTCATACTCTCCATGCCTCGACTAGCCATGGCCCTCCTAAACCTCTCTCTTACTCTCCGACTCTCCTCTCCAGCCTCACCCTCATCATTAGAGATAGGCCGGTCAAAGATCCCCATAGCCTCAAACAACCTATGAACTGGACTAGGCCTCCTCAACAAGTCCTCGATAATAGCTCTAGTAACCATCCTAATATCAAAGCAACACAAAACCTTAAAATCATATAATAAGTTCTGCTAAACTCTAACAACATTGTATATATACATATATATCCTTAAATACGTATAAAATAGCTTAAGAACTCTATTGCTAAGACTTTATTTTAGGTTTATTCAGATTCGGGCTCATTCACGATCATATAATGATAAAAGGAATAATTTACTGAGTGCATTATCACGTTCATCTAAGCAAACATCAACCGTCACTTAGAAGATGATTCAAATTACCACAAAACAAATCGAGACGATCACCAAACTATTTGAAGAAAATAAATGCTCTTTTAAAAATTACTTTGAAGTATTCATACTTAAAGATTTCTCAAACGATCCTTATTATTACTTATCTTCTTCAAAAATTATTGAAAAACCTTTCCCAAAACCAATTGAATTTAAATTCTCAACGATTTCCCTCTATTTTATAAATCAAACTAACAAAATCATCCATATATCATAACTCCCTTAATTATGGAAACCCCTTCTAACCAAGAAAACTTATTAAGCCTACTCTATTAACGAACGCCCTATAGTCAACCCCGTAAAACCGAATTCACTAGGAGTTCGTATTTTTTCTAATTAAATAGGAAATGACAAAAACTAGCTGAGCATAAGTAAGCATCCAACTAAAAGATGATAAATAAATACCATTATTTCCTAAGCGACAGCCACTAGAAATAAATTATACCTATTTTGAAAATCATTCTTTTAAATATATAAAATATAGGCAAAACTATTTCATCCACCCAATTTCAAAATAATACCATGTCGGGTTGCCTTGTTTGAGAGTTTAGAAATCCCTGTCGATACTATTGTACCTTATATACCAACCAAAATTCATAAACCACCTAACCGACAAATTAACACAATATAAAATATTTTATAACACTAACAAATACTCGCTCTTATATATAATACACCCAAACTCATTCTAGGGTGTCACTTACTATATCCTTACCGAGTTTACCCCACCAAGGCTAAGATTTTCGCTTAACCTTCAGCTCTGATACCAAATGTAATGACCCACCTTTTCAATCCTCAAAAGTCGACACTAACACATCCATGGTATTCTCATGTCGAGCAATCAAGTGCCAGAAAGATAGATTGTTTGGGGAAAAGAAAAAGAAAATGATAGAACTAAATGTCACAATGTGATGAATAATATATAATATTCCAAATTCATCTTTACAAAAGAAAATTCTTTAATACACAAACAACATCAGAGTCTAACCTACCATCGGCCTAGATAGTTATAATTGTCCGTCCTTACAAAAGTTGATAAATACACATAAGAAAAACACAACGGAAATAAGAAAATGAAAAATACGTCTTAGACATCCAACTCGGCTCCTAAAGCTCCAAAGCATCCAAAGTTAATCTCTGGAAAACTACCCGGTTCTGATCCGAGTGTTTTAGAAAAAAAACAAGGATTAGTACGGTAAACCAACGTGTGAAACTCAAATCATAAGGAATTTTATTACATCTTGTAAAACTCTTTAAAATAAAACGTATCTTGTAAGACCATGCCGCACATAAACAACGGACATGTTTTACCTTATGATAAACAAACCATTTTATAGAAATCTAGTGATATTATAATAATGTCTAGGGTTCAAAATAAATTATAAATATAGCTAGAATGCTTGCATCTCATGTTCCATCATAGTAGGCACAACAAAGTCCGTATGGTGCCTATTGGAGAATGAAAGTCTGTAGGACCGTGTAATATGGATATATGACAATACAGAGTATAGTGATGATAGTAATACTGTAAATAGTGCGGAATATAAAAGTAGTATAGTAAAATGACACCAGATATTTTATACTGGTTCGGAGCACCGTCCTACGTCCAGTCCCAGACTCCCTTCTGGAATTTAACTAACAAAAATACCCTCACTTAACCCGGAGGAACAGGTCTATACAACCCCTGAGCAGCCGAACAGGGACCCGAGCAGCAGAATAAGATTTTTGCCTCAGCAGCCGAAGAGGACTTCACACGCCTGAGCAGCAGAACAGGACTTCGCTAATACAAAAGAATATCTGACTTATGTGTTCTTGATAACACTGATTTGTCTCTGATAGTACAAACTTCCTATAATCAAATCCTCAAGTGTATGAAATGTATGTGAAGATATGAAAAGAAGGTGTTGCTAAGAATCGAAGATTATGAAAGTTAATTTGGAGATTCAAAGCAATAAAATGCTTGTATGCTGTTTTGAATGTGAGTATGAGAGCACAAGAAGAATACAAGATAGTTAGAAAGATTTTCGGTTGAGTATGAAGTGTTTGGGGACATCTATTTATAGTAGATAGAGGGTTGCTACCATTGCTGAAGAGTTCTGACCAAAAGAAGCAACCATTCCCGTTCAGAGAAGGATCGCAACCTTTCGCAGAATGGAAATGTCTTTTCAAAATATGGCAGTTGGGTTCAAGTCAATCGACTGGTCGATTTGGATCAATCAACTGATTATTCAAAATTTTAAAAAAGAAAAGCAGTGCACAAGTTTAATAGGCTGTTTATAGATATTCAGTCGACTGGTCGATCTTGTTCAGTCGACTGGCCAATCTTGGTAATCAAAAATCACCATAGCCCATTTGGTTAGAGCACTTGTCTTCTAAACTAGTGACCCGGGTTCGAGCCCCGCTCCATGCATTTTTTGAAAACTTGATTTTGATTAAAATGTGCATGCAAGTTTATTTGAATGTGAATGATGATTCTTGGAGAAAGATTTTAACAAAGCACTAAACTAGACTCTATATACATATTTGATGACTCTTGTTAAAATATATAACTATATGAACCATACTTTGAGTCGTTGAGTCCGGATGTTGTCGTAGTCGTAGATTCGTGAATTGTTGTGTCTTGTCAGCAATCAAAACCCATGATCCAATATTCTCCCCCTTTTTGATGATGACAACTTCATTTGCTACGGACGAATCTTCGACAAGCTTTGTTGACTTATCTCTCCTCCTGAATATATTCCTGTAATTGTGCTATAGATTTCTCCCCCTGAATCTATGCTATATATTCCTGTAAATAATTAATCTTTTCTCCCCCTTAATCTGTGCTTACATCGTTTATTCCTGCAAATAGTGTTAGAGCAATATCTTTCTCCCCCTTTGTCATCGACAAAAAAGAGAGTTTATAGGATGACATAAATTATATTCCACGTAAGTGTTAACATAGAACAATATAAAACAAAATAACTACTACTTATAATGTAAGGTATCAAAAAAATTTAACATTTAAAGCATGCGATACCCAAGGTTATTATAATTTCCTAATTTTTAGGAAACCATACCCATTTGGGTGTGGCTGAACCTTTAAAAATATAATTTTCATTATTAACTACCATATCAAAATAATCATCAATGTATTTTTTTCTATTTTTCCAATTAACAGGAACCCAAATACTTAGATAATTTTTATTCATATTTCCCGTCAATGATTTTGTACTTCTAGAGAAATTATAAACATTATTGGTCATAGCAATATTTGAATTTCTATTAAAATTGGATTTAGACTTTACTCGAAATTTAGTACTAGCACTGACTTTTTTACTATACATGAAAGCGTATCTAGTGTTATTTCTACGATCAGTTTTAATATATCCTAAACCACTTTTATCATGTAAAGGTCTAGAACTGGATAAAATCATGTTTAAATCGTTTTGACCTTTATTAAATTTTGTGACTTCAGTGTTAAGTTTACCAAATTTAGCTTTAAAGTCACAATTATTATTTTCAAAGGAAATATCACTGTTTTTCAAAATATCAATTTGCTTTTTTAATTCAGAATTCTCCTTTTTTAACATACAGTTCTCATTTTTGAGAAGAAAAATTCGAGATTCTGAATTATCTAAAGATGATTGTAATAAATCATTTTGTCTTTTCAAATCCGTAATTTCTTTTGAAAAAATTTCTTTTTCTTTTTCAAACATAGTATTTTGTTCATCTAGAAAATCTTTAAGAGCCTCAAAATTATTTTTCAAAACACCATGTTGATTTTCTAAATCTAATTTCTCATTTTTCAATTTCTCATTTTCAATTTTGATTGATTTCATCTTTTCTAAAATAAGAAAATTATGTTTTGAGATTTTATCGCATATAATAACTAACTCATTATTACCATTTACTGAAATTTATAAATCAGAAAGTACCTTTTTATAGTCCTCACTGGTGGCTTTGACAGGGATTTTGCCTGTTGTATTTCGACTGGATCGTTTTCTAGCCATTATTCTATGATGTTGTGATGATCGATAGAATTCCAGGCTCTGATACCAAATGAAAATCTGTAGGACCGTGTAATATGGATATATGACAATACAGAGTATAGTGATGATAGTAATACTGTAAATAGTGCGGAATATAAAAGAAGTATAGTAAAATGACACCAGATATTTTATACTGGTTCGGAGCACCGTCCTACGTCCAGTCCCAGACTCCCTTTTGGAATTTAACTAACAAAAATACCCTCACTTAACCCGGAGGAACAGGTCTATACAACCCTTGAGCAGCCGAATAGGGACCTGAGCAACAGAATAGGATTTTTTCCTCAGCAGCCGAAGAGGACTTCACACGCCTGAGCAGCAGAACAGGACTTCACTAATACAAAAGAATATCTGACTTGTGTGTTCTTGATAACACTGATTTGTCTCTGATAGTACAAACTTCCTATAATCAAATCCTCAAGTGTATGAAATGTATGTGAAGATATAAAAAGAAGGTGTTGCTAAGAATCAAAGATTATGAAAGTTAATTTGGAGATTCAAAGCAATAAAATGCTTGTATGCTGTTTTGAATGTGAGTATGAGAGCACAAGAAGAATACAAGATAGTTAGAAAGATTTTCGGTTGAGTATGAAGTGTTTGGGGACATCTATTTATAGTAGATAGAGGGTTGCTGCCATTGGTGAAGAGTTCTGACCAAAAGAAGCAACCATTCCCGTTCAGAGAAGGATCGCAACCTTTCGCAGAATGGAAATGTCTTTTCAAAATATGGCAGTTGGGTTCAAGTCAATCGACTGGTCGATTTGGATCAGTCGACTGATCATTCAAAATTTTAGAAAAGAAAAGCAGTGCACAAGTTTAATAGGCTGTTTATAGATATTCAGTCGACTGGTCGATCTTGTTCAGTCGACTGAATTCTGTTGATAATCAAAAATCACCATAGCCCATTTGGTTAGAGCACTTGCCTTCTAAACTAGTGACCCGAGTTCGAGCCCCGCTCCATGCATTTTTTGAAAACTTGATTTTGATTAAAATGTGCATGCAAGTTTATTTGAATGTGAATGATGATTCTTGGGGAAATATTTTAACAAAGCCCTAAACTAGACTCTATATACATATTTGATGACTCTTGTTAAAATATATAACTATATGAACCATACTTTGAGTCGTTGAGTCCGGATGTTGTCGTAGTCATAGATTCGTGAATTGTTGTGTCTTGTCAGCAATCAAAACCCATGATCCAACAGAGAATGGATTCCATCAACGACAAGGCTATTGGGGTACCACCTATCACAGTACATCTCTAGATAAAATGTACTGAGGTCGAACCTATCAACCCCTGCATGGCAAGACCGACCTACCCCCTACTGTATAGTACCAAATACTTCATCACCCCGGTTGTTTTGCAACCTATCTCGAGAGCTCTCATGCACAATTAAATTCATAAATGATAATATAAAAGGGCGATGATAATACCCTAATAGGTGCGAACCCAAATAGCCTTGCGGTATATCATTTGTTTTTGTCATTTCCATTTATTGAAGCTTGAGGCTATATTTTAACTTTATGATAGCAATCCCACTTGGAATGCTAACACTATACTCTAGGCATCAATGCAATGCCAGTATTCGTCTATACAAGTCGTTCTAGATATGAACAAACCGAAGGCATTACTTCTACTACATCCATTTTGGAATCACCCTCAGGATTAATAGCAAATAACTCTTGCACTTTAAAGAGCTCCATCTTCGATCCTATTATCTTTTAAGATGTCTTTTATTTTGGACGCTTATGTCGGTTCGAAGTGGTTTTCGGATAATATATCTAATCTAAGTCTCTCCGAACCGACAATGATAGTATCTGGTAAACTCAACTCCGGTTCTTTTGGAAATAAACACATAATGCATAAGTGCAGGAATCATCCCTTAACCGTTTAAGTGGAAGGATTTCCTTATTATTTGTCCTAGGAGAACAAAATGAGATTTATATGCACAATATAACATCATCGAAGATGACTATGCCATATAACTCCTAGGTTGCTCCTAGATATTTGCAGAGTTAAAAATAGATCCAAATTTGATGGTCGATTATTTAACTATCAAATAAAACAAACAATCCAAATAAAGATTTAAATTCCAAATTGGATCCATAAAGCCTTTTTAATAAATCTTCATTAATTGAATCATCTTCAATTATATACAAAAGTATTCATATACTTATCTCATTGATATAAGTATATTTCCAAACCATTTACTTTCAATATTTGGAAAGTCTTTACCGTGTTCTTAAATAATGATATAAGATATTCACAAAACATTTAGGAAAAGATTTCTTATTCCAAACATATTTAAACGGATCAAAATAATGTTTTTGAAACATTGAATATTATGGACCCCAAAATCAATAATCCCTCGATGTTAAGTAGGGGAATGCTTCCATATCACCAAAATTAAGAAGGATTATTAATTTATTAGATTCATAACGTAATTAATAAAATTGATTCAATTCTTATAAAATCAAAGTTTAAAGACCCAAATCATCCTTTCCGAAATCCAAGACCTCTTCCTAATTATAACTTTAACAACCCATATATTTGAAATAATTCTCTTTAATAAACAATTTATTATTTTAAACACTTTTATTTATTTTAACTTGATTACCTTACAAAAACTCCTTAATAAATAATTGATTAAGGTTTTTAAAACATTATTAGTAAATAATTAACTTACTTTAAATCATTATTAATACATAATTAATAACTTAATCACTATTAAATAAATGATTAACTAACCTAAACCATTATTAATAAATAATCAATAAATTTTCAAAACATCATTACTAAATAATTAACTAACTCAAAATATCATTCATAAAATAAATAATAAACTCTAAAATAACTAAAATAAAATTATCAATTGTCCTTTTAAATAACTTAAATAAAATGATTAAATAACTTAGATAAATATAAATTAAACAATAGATAAATATAATTTAATAAATAATTAATCAACTTTAAAATATTATAATTAAAATAATATTAACACAACCATTTACATATAAAAATTACTTTACTTCAAAATAATTTAAAGTCCAAGCAAACCCAAATCCATTTCTTTCCTAAAATTTGAAAGAGACTCAGCGACCGTATTGGTAATTAAACAAGTCACCGCTTATTTCAATTCAACAATATAGATCATATCATTAATATTTACATAAGCAACAAATATGTAAATAAAATTCACAATTGTCAAGCGACAAATAACACGTTATATGTCCAAGTCACTGACATAAAATTAATTGCCCAAATTTGTAAAGTAACAGAATGAGGATTTATTCTGCTAACTAGATGTCCAATAATATCTATTAAATATAAATATAGAAGAACGGTGTTTTATTCTACTATCAGAAGGTCAAGTGGTAAAATATAATTACCAACCAACAAGATCATTTACTGTGACTATAAGTTTAACAGTATTTTAAACACCTACAAAACTGTCAAATAACTGTATAGATGTGATCTGTTAGTCAATATGCGCCCAGTGCCGAAATTTACAAGTTAAACGGACCCCGATTTTGATACGTATGAATTTATTTACAAATTTTAAAAACTTAAAAATCAAATTTACCCATTTCTAAAACCTAATTGGGCCAAGCGCACCATTACCCTAAACTTCTTTCTTCTCAAAAACAAATTTTCAAACATCCCCCACATGTTCCAAATCCTGTAATAAGGAACCAGTGCACACATGTGCACTTACGCACGTGTACACTCCTGCCCTACCATCGATCACCACCGCGCCACCACCCACAAGTACCAATGACCTCATGTCACCATCACGTGCCAATGTCAACGACCCTATGGCCTCGTCCTCGATTTCGACAGTTATGCCCAAATTTGAAAAACTAGAACACGCGCCCCACCAAACCGACCTCAACCCAATGCCTCGGCCTATGCCATCCATTGCCACCACTTCTAGTCGAACCCCTAAAAATTCCTTCAACTTTCGCCATAACCTCGTCGAGCCCAGTCCCTCCACCACCGCGTGGGTGATGCGGAAAACCCAAGCACCAAAATCTTGCTCTTAACCCTAAGTCGAGCTCGTTCGAGCACCATAGGCAACCGTCCACCCTACGACTACTACCCTAGTACCACCACATCCCCAGGTAGCTCCACTTCCAACCGCTTGACCCCTCACCACTTAGATCACTTGAAAACATTTTTTAACCCAAATCCGATCAACTAGAAATCTCGACCTCACCACTAGAAATCATGTGAACAACTCCTAAAATCTTGGTTTGACGATACAAACACGATGGTATAGGTCCTTTGTCAGTTCGTGATTGACGAAAAACCGATAAAGTCTATCCACTTGCTGTTATTTACACTTTTCTCCTAACCTACTCGATGAAAAACCCCAAAACCATTCTAAAAAAAACCAGACTTCAAGCTAAACATCTTACCAGTTGACGGTTGTGGCAAACTCGAAATGGTTTGTGAGATATTGATTTTAGAAATCTAAGATGGGAAGGGTTTTCTTATGTTTAACTAAGAGCAGTCAGTGAATATTGTTTACTGTAACATTCCAGTAAACATATCCCCTTATTCCTAATTTCAAATTTTGATTTTTAAACTATATTTTTATATAAAATAGATTTGTAACCAATTCAAACAAATGATATATAAATTTCCAAATTTTCATCACATATAAAATCAAAACAAATAAAAATGGTAATCAGAGAAGCTCGCCCTTTCTAATTATTGCAACCCCAATCTAATCTTATTTTTCAAGCAAAAAGATGATCTTCACTCTCTTTCAAATAATTCTTGTGTGAAGAATAAAAAGATGAACTTGGAACAAAAAGAAGCTAAGTATGAAAATAAGAAAACATAAGTAGTGTATGTGTATGTATAAAGAGAAAATTTAAAAAAGAATTAAAAATAAAGAAATAAAATGAAAATATTCCTTTCAACTACAAGATCATTTTATAACCAACTAAGTACATTACATATAAGAGCATGGTGGATATTAGGGTGTTTTTAAGTCTTTTTGTTTATTAAGACACTTAAGGAATCCAAGTGTCATTTCTTATTCAAACCTTTACTTTTTTTTACCCTTTTTTATTTACTTATCCTTTTATATTTTCAAAATGTAAAGTTTCTCCTCTGTTTTTTAAATGTAAATATTTGTTTCAAACATATACAAGGGTATTTATGATTTTCTACACTTACCGTTCGATAAAACGCTGAAAATCCGAAAAGAGGGTTTCAGTCAGATTTTCAGTTTTCTATCGAACTGTCTTTTTTTGTAAAACAAAATTTAAAATGAATTTTCTATTATTAGTTATAAATTTAAAAAGAGTTATTTATTTATTAAAACCAAATATCAAATATTTAAAATAAATTAAAGCGATAAAATTTCGGATCATTATAGTTTTTTATGCAATTAGTTTGATGAATAAACAAAGTAATATTACCGAAAGTCGCATACCAGACGGTATTATAACTCTATTTATAACAAATTCCTTGTTGTATATATATGTGTGTGTGCGCGCGCGCGTATGATTTACAAGGCATTAATTCATTTAGAAAAATAGTATATTTCATTTTAAAACATTAATAAAAGAAGCTTTATTACATTATAATAATTAATGTTAATCTACACTTCCTCTTAATATATCTAAAGTCAAAATAATCTCGAATTCTATAATATCTTAATATAATCATTGACTATATATTTTATTTTCAATTTTAATATTTAAACTTTAAATATTGAATTCCTATGTACACACACATAATATCTTCATTTTATATATTAATAATCTATAAAATAACAATCTTTATGCAATATTATTTTCTAAGATTTATTTATATTTATATTTGTTTTATTTTGTTATTTATTTTTTTAACTAGGCAGAGCACAAATATAGCGCAAATTGATTGATCGTTAACAGTCGACCGGTGGACGATCGATCGGTGGGTGGTACCCGCTATCGATTGCCTGAAGCACTAATTTGATCATTCTAATCAAATTCCGTCTTTTGTTCTCCTTATCCTCTTCTCCAATTCATTTCACACAACTCTATTCAACCATACTACAATCCGGTCATGTCCATATACATTCAAATATCATATAAGATTCAAAATCATTAACAAAAGGCAAAGTTTCATTATAGTAATTGTGGAACCATGATTGCGCAAACACATTATATTCAAGGCATACTCAAATCAATATAGACATAGATTGTGAGATATGTTACTCACCAAAAGATGAAAAACATTAATTTCCTCTTTTATTCCTTATTCTAACTTGCTTGCACTTAACTGTAAATTACCAACCTCAATATTTGATAATCAAAGCTTTGATTTCTCCTTAGCTATTAGTATAGATTAATGTCACAAAGCACATAGTTGAGTTTTGGAAATTTATTTGATTTGTTTTGGAATTTAGAAATGAAGAGGAAGAAGTTGAGCTATGTGAATTATGGAAGAATAACTTTGTGAACATATCTATATTTATAAAAGTAAGGAAAATATGTGGAAATGGAAAAATCTGGATTAGGGTAATGGAAGGTATGGGCTTATAAACGTATTTGGGCTTAATTTATTTATTTTCTAACCTTATTTTCTATTCCCTTCCACGAAACTATTTTTACATTCCTATCTTAACTCACTCGTTAAACCAATAAAATCTCATTTAAACTCTCTTACTTCTAACTAACATTGTTTACATTTTATAAAATTATTTTCTACAATTTTAATCTATTCATTTCAATATTTTCTTTAAATACATATTTAAACTTGCTTATAAATAAATTTATAATTCCTTTAATAGTTAAAAATAAAATTCCTTTAATAATTTCTAATTGCATTTATTCTAAAAATTATTCTTTATAAAATTTATTCAATCGTTGTCATTTCATTTTATTATCAATTTATACTTTAGATTTTAAAAAAACTAAATAAATTTCCAAATCAATATTTATCAATATAAAAATTCTTTTCATTTCAATATAAAATATTTTCCATTCAAATCATTCCGATAATTTCACATTTATTATATTAAACACATTTAATTGATTAATCCTTATTATCAAATTCCCAGTTAAATGCTTCTCGATGCTGGATTGTTGCATTTATGGTCTCTACCATTTTAGAGTATTTTTCAATACCATAGTTAACTTATGTGACGGTGCAGGTTGTTCTATTGGCAACCTTCTAGTTTTCTCAACAAACAATTATATAGATTTAGATACGACAGAAAATATTAATTCAACGTCGTTATCGTCAATAATTTTTATCGCTTTAGATCCGAAATCTGTATGCCAATTGCAAACTATATCAATATCAAATGCATCTGATTTTAGCTTTGTTGCTTTGTAAACCTGTTATTTCAATTGTTCTAAGTTGGAGCCTTTACAAACTTTTATCGGTTTATAAGAACCACTAACATACTTTCCACACATTTATTCATCAATAACCAACTCACCATCAAAATAGCAAATAGCTGGAACAAAATTAAAAACCATTCCACAATAACAATGAATACAACATTACATAATTTTCATTTACAATTACCACAAAAACATCTAACAAAAAAAATAGTGTTTACAAAATCAAATCTTGATTGATCCGAAGCAAGGAGATGTTGTTATTCTTGAATTAGATCTATTCAAACACAAGTTATGATTGTATTTGATGTAAATGGTAAGAGATTTTTGCAAAAGAAAGTAGGGAGAGATTGAGTTTTTATGATAGAAATTTGGTAAAATGAGAGAGAGAGAGAGAGAGAGAGCTACTTTTTACAGGTTAGAAAAATGTGCGCCATTTCAAAAAGTGCTAATGGCGGCATTTCAAAAGGCGTCTACTTGAAAGTGAATAACAACATATTACACATAGTTGGCGTCATTTCAAATTTCACCCCGACGCTATCTGAAATGTCGTCAACTATGTTTAACTAAAAAAAACACAACCAACATTTGAAACGTCGCATGTACACCTTTGGCTAGCGTGGTGCTGTACTAGCCAAAAATAGTATATATTTATAATTAGTTTTCAAATTGGCGTATCCGCGTAATAAGTTTCCAAAAGCGGCCCAAATAGGAAAAACGAGAAATTTTGACATACATTCTTATGATTATAAAAAATTGTTATTAAGTCACGTTCAATTTTCTTTTATAAATTACATCCATATTTAAAAAAAGATGAAAATCAAAAAGGTATTTGGATAATTTACTAACATTTAACGTTCGTTTTTAGGATATATGTTCATAACTTATAAACATTGTGACGGCTTTTAAATTTGGAAATAAAAGAAGTAAGAGAAGAAAAAAAAAATAAAGTAGATAGAAAATAGTTTCTAAAACGAGACAAGGTCACAATGAAATTAGAAACATCAATGTGTCCTTTATTTTTTATTTTTTTACGAAAAAAAAAAACTTTCTCCCAACGTGAAAGAATTGGCTGCACTAGGGAGCCGCCATTTCACAATGGCAGCTGCAGTAATTACTCGCGGGAATTAAGGGCAGGTTTATCCACATGCGATCAGAAAGGAAACGCCTGGAAGTTCTGTGGAAAGAAAAAAGAGCAGGGAGAGAGATTCATTTCATTTCACCACTAAATAAAATAACAACGAAACAAACGAAAATAAGCAGAAGGAAGGAATATCGAGTTATGGCTGAGAGCGACAGCGGCGGAGCTCTGTTCATCTTGTAGCATATTTTTGCCGGTTCATGGAACCTGCGGCAGCGCTCCGGCAGCTTGTTGGTCAGATCCAGGAACTTTCCGACTTTTATGGTTCCTCTCATGCTCTCTACCGAAGGCAATCATTCTTTTTCTCCATTTCTACTATTTGTTTATCTTCTGAATTGAATTTGTACCTATTTATGTTAGAATTGTTCGCTTTTGATGTTATCTTATCACGTGTATTTTGGTATTCTATCCCATTTTGCTATTTGTGTTGCTTGTAGTGGCTTTTATATGTAATGGTACTCTAATCCTATCCTTAAATTAAAGATGGGTAAAGTTATGGAGGATGAAGATTAACGATTGATTACTTTATACGAAGGATTTAAATATGTGTTGTCTATATTCTTAATATTCTAAGACATGAGAATCTTGAAACTGTGAAACTGGGAGCGCTACTGCAGTTATTCTTGATTTTTACTGGTGTATCTTGATGTTACCATATTTGTTGGTTATTTTTCTTTCATCTTCATTGTGATTACTATATACGAGATCTAATGCCACGCGCTCCGCGCATGCAAGATAAATGATTAATATATAGGGTAGACAATCAATAAGTAAAATGCAAAATAAATAGTACAAAATGACTTCTATGTGTGAAAGACCTTAAAAGTACAAAGACCCCAAGCTCCACGTGGTGAAATATAAAAATTTATAGTTTGAAATTCATAACATCAATTCAATATATGTGAAACTTGTATGGAGTTTAATATAATAAGTATGGTGGTTCAACATATATCAAATATCGTTGTACGATTGCATTTTCTTCTTCCTTTTCCAATCGTACATTAATGTTGGCAGAAAAAATATTATATATGAGGGTTAGAAACCTTTTTAAAGAGTATTTTGATGTAATTTGCAATGCTAATTAGACTAAACAATTATCATTCCTTTTAATTTAGCCTTAGCTCATGGTCTGTCATTTTTTACTAATTGTAAAAGCAAAAACTAATTTAACCGTTGAAAATTGTTTATGAATGAAATTTAAAAGAAAATAAATATCTTTTGTTAGGTTGTAAGTACTTTGACACATGCATTGCACGTGTTTTTCATAAAGATACATTTGAGCAAAATACATATTTAATTGAAATAATCGAAATTTTACCTGTAGTTTTAGTTGTTTTTAAGCTGATAATTTAAAATTTTAAAATTTTTAATTCTAGATTAAAAATAATGTAAAGGACCAAAGGTACACGCATGCATATATATCATACAAATATACGTATGTATGTAAAATATTAATTTTCTATTGCAATAATTTGTCTCAAAAACTCTTCGAAGTATGAGAAAAAACCGAACTTTACACAAAATACTAGTATGAATCCGTGCTTTGCACACAGATGTTTAAACATCTATCGGACCATGACATAAATATTATTGTTATTATTTAACACAACATAATTAATTGATGGCATAGGGGATCAACCCAAATTATCTTGGTAAACAATCTATACCCTATCGCATAGGAGACATCCCATGGTATAAATATTATATTTGTATAGAAATTGCTATATTTTTTTATATAAAAAGTGCTATTTACTACATAAAATTGTGTTCAATTGCAAATAATTGATTTATATTAACATCTTTATTGACACATCGATTTGCAAACTCTGCTTCCTAAATAGAGTTTTGAACTAAAGTACCTGATAACTATTCATAACTTTAATAAGACTGCCTTAATAATAAAGCTTCATTCTTTGCTGAACTTATTCTTTAGCAAATAAATACAGTGTGTCAAACATCTTGTTGATTTACTATATATATTATACCATCAATTACTTATCCTTCAAATAATTTATTACATGGTAGAAGAAGTGGGCCAGCGTAATTAAAAAAATATACATTGTATTGGTTAATTGTTAATTGATCAAAAAACTCCTGAGGACGAGAAACCTAGATGTAAAATTAGTTTATATAGATCGCTATATCTGTTTACATCAAAAATGGCACAAACACCCAATGAAGTAATAAATATGAAAATTATCAAGAAAAAACAAGAAATAGCAAAGAAGAACACACAAGTTTTATAGTGCTTTGGCGAATTCTTCGGCAAACGTCCACTTAAACTTAATTATTCGATTTCTGTGACTTTTACAAACTGTGATTTTATGGATCGGTATTCTTGGATCGGTGGAGATCCAACAGAGTTTCGTGGTAAGGTGAATAAATTTAGAAAAGAAGAAAACTCCCGTTTCAAATGCATTTCCTCTCCTATTTATAGTCGAAAATCCCCAAAATTATCTTCAAAACATCCCACGTTTACACGGCGCTCCACCAAAGTTTCGGGATCAACCCGACCCATGACTTCACATATCGATGCCGATCCATGGCTCATGGATTGGTACCCAACTGATTTAGAGTCCGACCTGAGAAATTTAGGTGAGTGCTTCGGACTTGACCTGAGAATTTCCTGAGGTTGTTGTGCTTGAGTTTTCCTTTGCTCGCTTGGAGTCTGACCTAGGATTTTTGTGTGTTCGACCCGATTCAACTCGGTGCCGATCCATGGTGGCCGAGTTGAAAAACTCAAGTTGACTTTTTTTTGCTCATTTTTTGATATTTCTTTTATTTTGCATTTTTATGATGTTTTCCAAGTCTTTTGGTCATTTTTTCGTCGTTTGCTCGTCCAATTCAATCATTTAAGTCTGTTCAAAGGCTGCTGAAAATTTAGCCGTAACAGCACCATAAATACAATTGCCAAGGAAAAGTATCAAATAGAATGTAGATAATGTCCATGTACATAATATATCATCAACAGTTGCATTGGTCACGAAGAATATTAATAGGAAGGCATCTATTAATATTAGATTATAGAGAAAAATGTGTATCATACCGCATCTTCAATTTTACATAACTTTGACTCATTTGATGCTACAAAAGCAGAAAAGCTCCACCTATTGCAGGTAATACATGGTTACAAAACTCATCACGAATTTAATTTTCAAGCATGCTATATTTTACATTTAGTTTGCCAATACTTACCCAAAACTAGTAACTTGACCTAAGTTTTTGAATTTTGGAAATTTAAATATATATTTATAATTTGAAGTAATTCTCGGTCTTTTCCGACAATGCTGATAAACCTTATATAGTAAAGGGTTTTAGATCATAAAACATGTTATTACCTTTAAACTTATTAATTAAACACCAACATAAATTCACCACCTTATATTACTTGCAAAGTGATTGCATACGATCTCAATAGAGTAGTGTTATCTTCGTTTAGCTTGAATTCCATTATACCTCCAACATTGTAATTATTCTGTAATGTAGTTTCCATTCCCACTTTTATGTATTAATTGGATGAAACAACACTTGTAAAATGTGCATTGTGATGCATGGCAAAAGTATTTATACTTTCATTACGTTCCCTTTTTAGCTGCACTCTCAAATTCTTACAGCCTGATTGAAAACTATTCATGCCATTGATATCAGCTTGGGTCCATGCAGGCGAGTTGCAAAGTACAAAACCTAAAACCATAGGTTAGTTAAATGCATATTAAGATAAAACTAATACAATTGAGTAACAATGCATATAACTTCCCAAAGATTTTACTTACATTATTTTGCACAACTCCCTAAAAAGCATTTAATAATTCACGACCATAGAGTTCTTGGACGATACGGTAAATGGTAGGTTAGCTTATAAAGGACCTTCCATTTGACTGCAAACTGTTTTTTAAGCTGAAGCCTGAAGGGGCTACATTGTGCTTATTTAAATTAGTATGATGGATAAACCATAGAAACTTTCTAAAAACTTGGACTTGTTAATTGTACCCCATGCTTTGATACTAGATCCTATACACCTAGAACGTCAGAAAATGAAAAACCGATAGCTAATATTTTACAATAATATAAAATTTCATATTAGATCAGGAAGAAAAAAATGAACTAATACAAATGCATTGTCTGCAGCAGTAACAACGATATACCGACTTACAGATAAACAACACATTTATTACATATAAACAGTCCTTTACATATAAAACTATGAATAAAATGGAACACAAACTAAGATGATTGTTATGAATTAAGAATTATGTCTAAAGCTCCACATTAACATAAACAACTTAGCCTTCATAAGTCTAGAACAACACAAAATTATAAATGACATGCTTTACCATTAAGTGGATCGTAATTGGAATGAGATTAAAATAATTAACACATTCAAGTTTAATTATTTACTCATTATGTAATCCAATGATCTCGTTTAAACATCCTCAACCCAAGCACATAACTTTGTTCTTAATTTTTTTCATGTACTTTAGTATTTAATGTAACTCTTCATATTAAATATAATGCTAGCTGTAACTAAGTAAGTGTTTATTGAAGTTGAAATTAATTTGGGCCATACCTTGATGTATATGTAGAAGTAAATCTTGACAAAGATCAATAAATATTGTATATTTGCTGCTACATGTAACTACATCGGTTTTATAATTCAAGATAAATTTGAGGCAAACAGATATAACAATACCAAATTTGCCAGTATGCGCAATTATTGTTGAAGTTGCCTAGTATTCTAAATTTTGTAAAGTCAAGTTAAATGACAGATGGAAATCCTTTTCAAATTATACGTTTGAATTTCATAGGCGTTTGATAAATTATATGTTTGAATTGTATCTTTTCTTATAAGGTTGTTGGTTCGAAGCTAATTGACAGAAGTTGAAAAAAAAGTTATAAGAAAGTTAAGAGATCAAATTAAATTAGGATATAAGAGTTAACTAACATATATTTATACTTAACTATATGTTATTTAACATATATTTAAATATTTAACATAGTTAAATAAGGGCATTGGGAAAAGAACTCTAATTTTGGATAAGAAGTATAATTTTTAGGGTACTCCGTCCAAAAAATTGTTATGGATGAGATATGATAAATGAAATCAAATCAAATGATTTACCATTTCATTTCAGAAAAAGCAAATTCGGTAACACTTCGTCGAAAAATGAAAAGAAAAACGATGATGGTTCATCGAAAACTAATTTCGAAGAGGAATTTGATCGAAAAAAAATAAATAGAAAAAATGACCATTCTCTTTAACAGCGCCGTTAAATAACATATGTTAATAAGGCATTGACATATATTTAAATATATATTAAATATATATGGTAACTGTTATGTTTAATTTAATATCAGATTAAACATAACTTAACATATATTTGACTTTGAGATATATCTATACTAAATATTTATTATCTTGATATGAAAATTAAATTAAATTATTAAATTTACATGCCAAATCTAGACAACATTAACTTTGAGATATATATGAATATTATGTTATTTTCCATGTTGAGAAACATTTAATAATAAAAACTGAATATTAGAATCATGCTAAGATGAGCTCTATAGTGAGTCATCATCTACAACATGCCATCTTGCAGGGAACATCCTTCTTAAGAAAATTATCGTCTTTTATTACCAAGGCCTTATGCTTAGTTGAACTTCTCTCGGCGATATAGTAAGAAAGATATGACTAACATGGCATGAGAAACCTTTGGTACAATTGTTTTATTGGATTTTTCACCTTTGTTATTCTCTTTTCCATAAGGATGAACACCAAGATTTCGTAGTCAAATTTATGTTGGAATTATGACCCTGGTTCTTGGGGTCCAATATTGAAAATACTGCAAAATAATACCCGCCTTATTTTTGCAATTTCTGATCTTCTGGATGGTGCATAAAGTTCTAACGAAAGAGCTTACCATCTAATGCATTGTATATTTAGCAGCGGTAGTCCAAACATAGTCAGCTTTGTATAATAAGCCACGATCATCATGTGTGGGCATTGATTTTATTCCACGTCAGCAATCTGAAAGTAAAACAATATGCATTTTTTCAAAGCACATAAAAAGTGTATACCGATCTACGTTAAGTTCTACCAATTTTAATGGAAAAAGGTGATCATATTATTCTATGATGAAGCGATGACTGATATAGTTAATATATTGTTTATGTTTTTTGACAACCGATCAATTTAAGTGGAAAGTGGGATCCAATACTTATCTTTAAACTTAGAACATGTAAAACTCTTCTCAAAAACGGGTTTTGAATTACCCTAAATAATTTTTGATAAATTTTGTTTTTCTTTTGAAAAGGAAAAAAGTGCACCTATCGAAGGTTAACATAACCAAAACTAAACTTTTTCTTGAATTTTTTTTGCAGAAGTGCAAATATTTGCACTTTTTACTGCAAATATTTGCCGTATTAATTGAAAATATTTGTTGCATTCACCGTTGTAAATGTTTGCAACAATTTGGCTGAAATTACATATCGGGATGTTTTTTGAAACCTATTTTTGGGTGGGGGCTGCTGCGTATTTATAATTTAAAGCCAGTGTTTTAAAAAGAAGTTCCCTTAATTTAATCCAAATCAAGTTTCCATATAATAAATTGTCTAGACGTATATGCATTAAGCATCAAAATAAAATTAGTTATCAAAAGGTGAAATATTTGCAAGCATAATATAATCATTACACTATCTTTAACCTAGTGACCAAGAGGGTTTCAAGTCTATAGAATAGACGAACATCCAAGTAAATGAAGCCGACGTAAAAGATTTTAGTGGAAAAAATGAGCAACATGATAATTAGCAATATAGCAGTAACAAAATATGAACCAACTTCCTTAATCAATATGGGTTTTAAATTAATGAATACGCATTACCTTTGGGTGGGTGGGGTTGGGTAGGGTTGGGGTGGCTAAGATCTTCCTATAACACGAATAATGATTAAGAGAATAATACTTGACATCAAGTGATTAAATTCTTACTCATATACCTTGCCTTTATGTAGGGTAGATTAGGAAACTTGTTATGTTATTAAAATTATGCTAGCCAGCATTTCCATCTTCTTCTTAGCTTCGAGCTTTTAAACTGTCAAGATCATATCTTTTCTCTCTTCTTGTTTTTTTTAATTTCTATTATTTTCTTACGACTGTAATTTAAAAAAACATACTTCACTTTAGCTTGCATATCGTAATGTTAGATATATAGGAAAAATATATACAAATGAGCTAGTGCCTAACACTTGGCTCATATTTTATACAACTAATGTAACTATGGAAATAAGTAAATTATAAATGCCTTATAATCACAGTTGAGCTATAAAACAAACAAATAAATAATAAATAACCAGTAAAGTTAATGTACAAACTAGAAATTTGAAATTATCCACAGTTATAAATAACCTTTATCAAACAACCTAATAAAAAAAATTGGAGTTTAAACAATAAAAAAGAAAGAGATTTCATCACCACTATGCCTTTAAGAACCTTGTGATCAGTTTTTCAAAATGTTTGAACCATACATCTATATTGAAAAAACCTATAATGAAACCAAATTCAGACATTATTATTATCATGTATTGAATGGTGAGCATATGCCATGCAGTTGATGTTAGGGCTGTCAATGGGTACCCGAAAAATCCGATATCCGTTCGAATCCGTATCCGAAAATATGAAAAATATCCGCTATCCGAAAAGCAGATACAGATATTCGATATCCGAAAACTTTCCGGATACGGATATGGTTATTGTGGTATCCGTATCCGAAAAATATCCGTCCGATTAACTGATGCATATACATACATATACATATATATATATATTTAATTAATATATGATTTTCCAACTATTTACTAACCATTGGATATTACTACGATATAGTTTTTTGCTCATTTTTAGTGAAAACAGACAGTTTTAGTGTTTAATTTCCGAATATTTTTGGATACATACGGATATTAGTATAAAACAATGTTTTGTCATCACATTTTTTATTTCTTGGTTTTTTATGAACATTAGTACAAAAACTATTTTATGTTGATCCAAACATTTTCATTTATACTTTTAAATTTATTGATTATGGGTGGAGCGGATGGATATTCGATATCCGTCCGTATCCGAAAATTAAGTGGATACATATATCCGCTATCCGAAAATGATTTCGGATACAGATACAGATATGACACTATCCGTATCCGGAAGTATCTGTTGACAACCCTTGTTGATGTTATCTAT
The DNA here is from genome assembly GCA_030737815.1 of Allium fistulosum. Taxonomy (NCBI): domain Eukaryota; kingdom Viridiplantae; phylum Streptophyta; class Magnoliopsida; order Asparagales; family Amaryllidaceae; genus Allium; species Allium fistulosum. The sequence goes on from CM060901.1 coordinate 975,170,833, forward strand.
AATTGACTAAACTCTGACTAACTTATAATTGTAGCTAACTTATACAATTACAGTTTACATATAAAAAAATTGAAAAAATTATAACCAGAGCAAAAAACTATAACAGTTGAATTTGAATGTCTTAATGTCAAATATAGGACAAAAAATATACAATCAAATAGGCTAGTGCTTAACGCTTTGCTTTCAGCAACTAAGCGGTTCTCAAGCCTCATGTAATACAGTTAATGTAAGTATGGAAAATAAGTAAATTATAATTAACTTATAATAATTACATTTAAGCTACAAAACAAATATGTAAATGGTATATGCTGCGTCAACCGGTGGAATGAGTTACGGGATGCACAAATTATAGGCGTACAGACTGATTTCAAGGGGTATTGTATTTTTAATGGTAGAGTCGGCTGCGACACTCAAAATTAGGCTGTTTTTGCTAATCGAAACAACAATTTTGTATATATATTATACATAACCTATAAAATGAATGTACAAACTATAAATTTAAAAACATCCATAATGATAAATAACCAATGTCAACAACCTAATCTGAAAAATTGGAGTTTTAACCAAAATAAAAGTTAAATAAAATTTCAACACCTCTATGCCTTTAAAGGCATGGTTATAAAATTAACAGAACAGACGTATGTTTGGAAGAAAGTTTTGAAAGCAACAATCATTGATAAATTTATTTCATTTTACTGATTAGTTTGACAAAAGAGTTAACCATCATTTCACATGACAAATATATTATCATCAACTATAAAATGTTGGGCATATAATAGGCTGTTGAAGTTATATTAAATTAACTATATTACGATAGACCAACCGTTGTAGTTAACTAGTATAACTATAGTTAAAAAAATAAAAATAAAATAGATTATAACCAATATACACAATGAGCAATCAAACTATAAAGATTAAACCGATAACAGTTGACCACGCCAATCCACATCAGTTCCATTATTCATGCATGCTAGATAGGTAATGTAATTAAATCTAAAAAAATAGATGAAAAAAACATCAATCAGGATGCATACATGTGGAAATCGAAATAAATGTTCAAAAAGAAGTAAAAACATACCTATAAAGTCCCAATTAATAGGAGAATGATGTAATAAAGCGAACGTGGGATGGAATTGAAGTATCCATCACTGCAAATTATAGTGGAAATCAAGTTACTGAGACAATAAGGTTTGTAGGAGAAACATAGAAAAAATTAAGAAAACCCTAATTTTTAGGAGAGGAAACGAATATGATTTCAGAGAAAGAGAGGAAAATAATCTAGTTAATAATAAATGAAAATAGAAGCCAAATGGACGATCGTTAGAGTTGAGCTAATTTGAAGCAGTAGAGATTACAGAAGGGGAGAATGAAAATATTCACATGAATCAAGGAGAAGTCTCCATTTGGATCTAGATAAAATGTGGTAAAGGAGTACAATGGGTCAATTATTCGGTTTTTTACGTAACAGAATAGATCACTTATAATTTTAATGTTATTACCGATTAAATGAAATGGTTTTTCACAAAGTAAGCTAAAATTGTATAAAAATCAAAATAAAGAGTGCATTCGATGTAGCTTTGGAATAAATAAAAAATATATTCATATTTATTAATACTTAAAATCGAAAAGACATTACAAAAATGGAAAATATAAAGAAAAGGTTTATATGAAAGATTGTGATCATTGAAATTCAAAACTACAACCTTAATAATATTATAAACATTACAAATAACAATAAAGATTAATTTTTGACCAAGAGCGGGATTTGAACTTGTGACCTCATTGTCCTCATCTCTACACAGTAATGGGGTATTCGGAACTTCACGGTTGGATTGAAATGTTGCTGCTTTATTTCAATTATTAATAAAGATTTTTGTGCTTGTCTAAAATATTTACTTGCATTGGTCATGCTCATTATGCTATGTTGCTAAGAAATGAAAAAAATATCCATGAACATAGAAATACGAAAAGCTTCCAAAGTAATTTGGTGGTAGTTGTTTGGCATTCTATTCATTTAGCTTAATGCAATTGATGATAAGTACAACAAGGCACATAGCCTATACATTTGTTATTGTTAAAATACCCATACATCTTTAGAATTCCCAAACCGTTGGTCCTGAGAAACATTTGAGGATTAATTGGCTATCTTAAATGGGAAGAATGCAATATGAATCATTTCAAATTTTTCTTGTAATGTTAGTACCGATGTTTATGTGTACTTATCTTCTTCTCTGTGAATAATATCTTAGAACTCTTTTATTATTATTATTCTTTTTTAAATAATAGTGTAAAATAATAATTATTCTTGATTTTTAATGGAGTATATTTCATTATTATTGCGTACCAGTTGTTGGGTTCCTTCTCATATGTATTTCCTATGAGACATTTCTTGAAAGCCTATATTTATGCAAAATCAATTTTTTTCAAAGTGGTTTAAGGTGTGTTATTATTATGGGGATGTTTGGCCAAATTTCTAGAATCCAGTATTAAAATAAATTACCTAATGAAACACAATGAACATTGTAGTTACTTATTAAAAACATATCAGTTGACATAGAAAAAGAAAACTACATTGTTATTAAAGGCTCACCATGGCACAAGTTGCGATGGTGTGCAATGCAGGAATCAAATGTCATTTTCTTCAATGGAACGATGCACATGAGAATGCACACCAATCATGTTTTGAAAATGATGCACTATGTATTTTTTTGTTTTAAGAACATTACTTTTAGATATTAAAGAAAAATACAGCATCTTGTTCTCGTCCATGAAGTATAAACAAAACAAGAACATGAAAAAACAACATTTTTTTATGGAACAATTTAATTTCTAGATTACGTTTCCATTATCATTCTATATATTGTCATACTTAAATAAACTTTCTATGACTTATCTGCATAAACTAAATAATATTTTTATAGTTTGATGTACGTTATTTTATCTACATGTCTATTTATTTTGTTACATAAATACCAAAGTTTTAAAGAATTTAAAATTGATTACATGACATCACATGTCGTTCACACAATAGTATTTGAATAGATTGGTTAAAGAGTAAAGTGTCATTATGATTTGTATCGAGTGCACATTAATCTACAAAAGCAAATGACATACATTGTGTTGTGCATCAAGCTTTGGGTTTTGAACAAACAATAATGGTAATTCATATGATGTACTTTGAAATTGTTAATTGTTGCTTGCATTATTATTGTAAATATGTCGAGTACTAGAACTCTCGGTCTCACTATACACTGATGTTTTGTTATGTTTGAATTAACTTTGCAAATGGGTTTAAGTTACCATCATACAACACCGTTATAACGAACTTGTGAAAATAACTTGTCCATCTACCCATGTGAGCAATAGAAATAGATACGAAGGTAAACATATTATTTTAGCTTGTTCAGTATGTTGTTTCATTAATTGGTCCATGTTAAGTGTAAATGGTAGTATGAAGTACGAACTTGCTAGTTTGAATTTTGGTAATCACCATTGATATTAAAAAACTAGCTAAAATATGCAATGTTGGTTGTTTCAATGTTTGTTTCACGATCCGTCTTCCAGTTTTAGTTTTGTAAGGAAGAGCGAGTGGTATCGGAACTCATCGGTTGCTTTTAAATATTTGAATTTGTTAAGAATGATTGTTTTACTTTCTTGTTTGCTCATTCGTTATTAGTTTGTGTTTAATTTAGTACCAATACGAATAACAGATTTCTTATGCCCCTCAGAAGAACAATCACCAATTATTTTAATGGCTCTAGTCTTTTGCCGTTTTCTCCTGAGTTTTTCCGGTTTTTGTTTTGCAAGGAAGAGTGGGTGGTATTGAAAGCGACTAATTGCTTTTGAATATTTGAATTTGTTATGAATTGTTGCTTTTCTTTCTTGTTTTCCATTTTTTATTTTTGTGAGTTTTTTTAAGATCCAAAGAACCCAGCTTTGTTTGTAAACTTCGAGGAAGTATGTACCGTGTTCCGGTTCATACTTCGGATATATCCACATGTATAGTGTAGCTGGTGAGAATCGAACTTTAGACATCATTGGTGGAAGTCGGCTACCTCAACCAACTGCACTTTAAGCATTAAATAAAAGAGCATTCCTTTCATGTAATGACTCGTGATCATACAATCACCAATAATGTTGATGGTTTGTTGTCTTTTCAATTTTCCCTCACTTTCTCTTTAAGCATTAAATACAAGAGTTTTTGTGAAAGTGGTAAATGTTGTAAATTGTCATTGTATTACAGTCAAGTTGTTTCTTAAAAGATAAATTCTTTAGTTATGAACACAAAGATCTTTTGATTGAATCCAAAATCTACTTTATTTCTAGTACCAATACAAAATGCACATCTAAAGAAAAACATATGTTAACCTATATTTATTGTTAATTAGTATAAATAAATGTGCACAAAAACTAAAATTAAAATGATCCTGAATGCTTTGGGTTAGATATTTAAATGATCCTTCCATAAGTTTTATAAGATAGTTAATTTAGAAATTAAATATGTAATAGAGAAAAACAAAGCATTAAGTTACTAACATCTGAAGAGTAAAGCAAAATATGGGTAAGAAAGAGTTACCAAAATGTTTTTTGTGCTATTTATTTTATTTTATTATTATTACCGGAGGAGGATAATTTTGTAAATTCAAAAGCTATAAATTGACGTGTGTGTGTATATGAACAAGGATTAGCTGCACCTCAATTCCCTCTTGATTTCCACCACGCATTCCGAATTAAATAATATAGTTAGTGGAAAGAGAGAGAAAATGCTATTATTTAATTCGGAACGTGGTGAAAATCAGGGGAAAATTGAGGTGTAGCCGATCCTTGCCATATATATATATATTTGTATATATATAAGACTATTATTTAATTAATATTATTGAGATAAATGTATTCTTTTTCTTCCATTTATAAATTTCAAAATATAGTTAACGCTATATTAATTAAATCGTTGTTTATTGATGAAACAAATATCTCGATATCTTGCTTGAAATAGCTAATAAAATGGCATTAACTATATATTTGATTTATTGTTAGCTAGTTATCATTTATTCTCCTGGTTTGATGCTCAATTCTTGAACGCTTGTTTGGACTTCATATCAAAGCAAGCAACTTCAAATTATATTATGTGGGAAAAAAATAGAGTTGTGAGTGAAATAAATGATTATGGATCAAGCAATCTCTTTATTGTCTTCGATCAGGCATGCTATATTACCCAAAAAATAAAGTTGTGGTTGAAATAATTTATTTTATGTCAAGCAACAAATTTTGATGTAGAAAATCAAGTTAGGTGACTCCAATTTTCAGCCAGTCATAGTTTTTAAGTTAAGATGAATATATAATACCAGCTACATATAGAGTTTGAGTTTGCAATAACGTTTCTGTGAGATTGGATAATAATCAGACCTACTATGTATGTCCAGTTTAACCTCCATACGTGGTTCGTATCACCTAATATATAAATTAACATCATCTTGTTTGATTCATAATGTATCACATTTGAAGGGGGTGTCTGGGAATAACCACACATTGAAAAATTGATAGCAACGAAATCTGTACAATTACTGAAATTTACATTGCCAATTGATTTCGTGATATAACTTATTCTTTAATAGACTTATATCGTCTTATTTGCAAACCATTTTATCGATGAATTCAGTTATATTAGGTATTCTCATTTATTTGCTTATTTAATTAGTTATTTAAACCTTTTAAAAGATGCTAATTTTTATAATATTAAACCTTTTGCCTTCATATATATATATATATATATATATATATTGCCGAGATTTTATCATCTATCTATTATGGTAGTTGTATTCTTCCATCCTTTCAGAATGATATGTCCTCAGGTTTCTAGGTCATTTTGAAAGATTGCAAGTTAATTTTTTTAACACATGGTACTAGTTAAAACAACATTATAGCGGTGATGTTTAAACCGTTTTCATTTTCTTGTTGGGGGCAAGAGGTACAGTTGAAAATTTCAAAAATAACTATACTTTGGTTCAATAACAAAGATGATATTTAACGTATACAAGTTTATTAAAATTTGGTTTAGAGAAATAAGCATATCTTAATTTTGATTGTAATATATTAAACATTATAAAAAGTTCTAAATGCTGCAAACATTATTATCATTAACATTTGTAAACACCGGTGAACACATTTTTAATGGAGTATACGTTTGTGTATGCAAGTGAAATGTGTACACAAATACACAGGCAAAAGGTGTGAAAAATAATAATACGCAACACTAATTTTACATACAATGCATTGAATGTTATTATTTTAACCGAATGATAAAAAATGACCAACTCAAAAAATTCAAATGTTAGTTTTCAAAAGTAAAATTTCAAAAAATAAAATAAATAAACTTTTAAAAATTAAAAGTAAAATGATACTTCTCAAAATTTTTGATTTTTCAAAATTTGAAAATAGAACATCTAAACGAAAAGAATGGAAATGTTATTTTAATTGCTTTTATTACGAGGAAAAACAACTGTTTTTTTTCCAATATCAACTTGATTTTTCTCCAAAAACCCCATGAGCAAAATAAAGTAAAATAAACGAATTGTTCATTCAAAATGTAAGTTAAACTATGTTTATTCCGCGAGCATAACTCAACTGGTAAGGAGTGCTTAGCGACCATGGAACAAAGTTCTCTAGCTCTACTCTTCGGAGTAGGGTTAATTTTTTTTTTGAGAATACAATATAATGATGCAAAATCAATTTGAGTTAAATCAACATCACTTTCAAAAGCATTAACATAACAGGAAATAAACTAATTTTATAATTATAACTCTCAAATAAGGCACAAAATGAAATGAAATTGGTTTTTATGATTTGATATGTGTATCTATATAACTAAATTTATTTATCTTAATATTTATAAATGAAAGAAAAATATTTTTTTTTTCAAAACACTATTTTGATGTCCTTTGTACATACAACTTAAATATTATAAAAACTTAGGCAACTGATTTCAAATTTTATTCTTTATCATACATATACATATACACAACACAAACCTACATACGTACGTACATACACACACATACACATATATATACATACATGCATATAAATGTTTGTGTGTGTATAATATATACAGACACACACACACAGAGACAATGTATAATGATCATTATATGTTTTAACTCAAGCTAGAAGGGAAACAAATTGAAAGGAAAAATAGTTGTTAAACTTATTTAATTTCTCCCCTACCCAAGTCTCATTATAATATTTTCATCTAAACCCAGTTCAAAAAAGTTGACATTTATCACATTTACTTATAAGAGATCATCCAACAATTTTGCAAGCCCAAACAATTTACGACACAATCAAATATTATGTAGGGGTAGCCGTGCTTGAAAAGTAAAAGAAGTTGATGTTGGAAATTGTTCTGTGTGCTTAGAAAAGCTTGAAGAAATGATGAAGAAATGTTGTTTGAAGATTGCCAGCACATCTACCTAATATGCCTAATATACTCATCTTAGACCGACCTTAAGGAAAAGTTAACAGATTATTTTCTCTTTAATATTGGTTAGACAAACCTTGCAAAATATCTTGTGACATTCTTTGCATTTTAGACTTCAATTGCATATAATCACTTGCAAAATTTTCATGTTTTTTATCATCATTACCTTTTTTGCAATGGTAAACTTGGGTAGTACTAGTTTCATATGTTTGTTTTTGATTAATAGATGAGATACGAGAAGAAAATGTGATCAATTTTTATTTATTTACTATGCACAATTCATTTTGTTAAATGAGATGCATGAAAAAGCTTCAAGTCTCTACATGTTCTAATTTTTCAATTAGCAAATGATGTATATGGATGCTTTAAGATAAAAAACTTCAGCAATACAATAATATGGATCAATGAACATGTTATTTCCACAAATTCAATTGGCGCTTTCTATTTTTTATTTCAATAAATGAAAAAAACAAGCCGACTAATTTCATTCGTTAAGATTAAGACCAAGATTTTGAGGTTTTGGCCGAAACACCAAGATGCTAACCATTTTGGTTTTTTTGAAGCCTGGACGAAGTCCAGTGACGACGTTCGGATTTTTATCATAAAATCAATTGAAAATAATTTTTTGGCCTTGAAGAATCAACTCATAGTAAAATAAACCAAGTTTTTATTTTTTTTCATTATGATAATAACAAAAATATAAATAAAACATACTGAAATTCCATTGAAGCATAAATGCCTCATTTAGAACCCCTTTAGATCGAAGTAAAAAGGACCCTAATTTTTTTGTAGTGCTTGTTAGTAAAATTAAGTTATGGATAAGTGTTATAAATAGTTTGGATTTATTTTGTGGGCTTGGGTTGTTATATTGGTTAGTTTATGTGCAGTTAAAGCCTCGTTATATAGCGCATAGCGCTCTTCGGTTGCTACGCTTTTTAAACAGAGGGCTATTAAATAGTAGATTGACTTTAAACCCTCGCTATTTTCCGCTACATCCGCTAAATCAACGTTTTTTAGCATCCATTTTAATAATATTAATACAAAAAGGTTGATTTGACTGGTTTTCTTTTGAACCAAATCAACAAAGCTAATTTTAAGGCATACATGCTCAATATAAGTTATAAATCTATTGTAGTTACCAAATCTGGTCTGCATCAATCATGCAGTTTTGTTACATAGAATTAAAAAATATTTCTTTTTCCTACACAAATAATATGAAAATGAGTAAATTAATTTTAAATATTTGGTTTTATATCTAATGAAGCTTTTTGCACATCCACTATTCTCTGCTATATCTTCGCTATAACTTTTTTCCACCTCCACCGCTATGGAACTGCTAAGCGCTTTAACTGCATATGTTAATTTTGATAATTTTATTTTATGTTACTTATGCTTACTATTATAGTGTACTAATAAAGTTATTATTTTATTAATAGTTGTACCATAACTATTATTTGAATTTGTTTTTGTGATAATATACCAATGTAATTCTGTCTAAATGTATTTTCTGGAAAACAAGTTTCGAAATACGAAATCGAATTCAACAACAACAAAACCATTATTCCCAAATAAATGAGGTCGGCTAGAGATGAAACCCAAAACTAAACGACAAAGTCAATTTAAAAACCATGATAATAATAATAAAGTAAAATAATTAAACAAATAATAACAATAATAAATAAATAAATAAAGAAAAAATAAAAATATATAAAATATAAAAAAAATATAAAATATAAAGAAATAAAAAAGACCATGATGTTAATAGTAATAGTAATAGTAATAATGGTACTAATAGTAATAGGGACCGAAAATCAAACGCTATGTCTTAGGCTTCTATCCGACACCAGCTCATGGTTCCGGTATGTGGATTGCTAATTTTCACGCGCTTCTGTCTGGCATCAGCTCTTCGAATATATTCCAACATCTTAAGTTCCTTTTTACTACTTCCTCGCATGTCAACCTTGATCGACATCTACCTTTCTTTAAGCATTCGATACGGTCTATAATTCCAACGCGCAGAGGTGCCTCGGGAGGCTTCCGTTGAAGATGTTCAAACCATCTTAAGTGGTGCTGGACTAGCTTCTCTTCAATTGGTGCTACTCCAAGTTTATCACGTATATCATCATTTCTAATCCGGTTTCGTTTTGTATGACCATAACTCCATCGTAACATACATATCTTTGCTATACTTATCTTCTGGGCGTGTTGTCTTTTAGTAGACCAACATTTTGCACCATACAATATCGCAGACCTGATTATCGTTCTGTAGAACTTTCCTTTAAGCTTTTGTGGGACTTTCCTGTCATAGAGAATGCCAGACGTTAGTCGTTATTTCACCAATCCCGCTCGAATTCTAAAACTAACATCTTCATCAATCTCACCACCACCATACTGCAATATTGATCCAAAATATCGAAAGGATTCTTTTTTGGGCACCACTCGTTCGACCAGAGTGATATCTCCATCCTCTGACCTGACATCGCTGAACTCTCATTTCATACTCTGTTTTAGTTTTGCTAAATCTAAAACTCTGTTGATTTTAAAATCTGCCTCCACAACTCCAGTTGTTTATCAACCCCCCTATCTTATTTTTGTTAATTAGCACAATATCATCAGCAAAGAGCATACACCAATGAATCTTATCTTGTATACCCTTTGTAACTAAGGCAAAAATGTAGGGACTCAAAGCTGACCCTTGATGAAATTCTATGTTAATGGAAAAGCCACGGGTTTCACCATCGCATGCTCTGACACTACAACGTCATCGTACATATCCTTAATAAGGGTAGTATACTTAAAAAGATTTTGAAAGTCTGAAGCGATAGAGGAGAGCGGAGGGAGAGGGATTCGAACCCTCGATACAAATAACTTGTACAACGGATTAACAATCTGTCGCTTTAGTCCACTCAGCCATCTTTCCCAATTCAAATTGAAAATATTGGTACTCTCTTCTTTTTCAGATTCCGTCACATAATCTTTCTCGGTATTTTGTCATAAGCTTTCTTCAAATCGATATATACCATGTGTAGATCCTTTTTTTGCTCCCTAAATATCTCCATAAGTTGTCTTATCAAGAAAATCGCCTCTGTGGTCGACCTCCCAAGCATGAAACCAAATTGTATTTTTGAAATGCTTGTCATCCTTCTTAATCGATGTTCAATGACTCTCTCCCAAAACTTCATTGTATGACTCATAAGCTTAATTTCTCTGTAGTTTATGCAACTTGAATATCTCCTTTATTCTTGAAGATTGGAACTAATATGCTTCTCCTTCACTCATCTATAATCTTGTTTGATTTGAAAATATTATTGAACAACTCAGTTAGCCAGGCTATCCCTGCATCCCCAAGGCAAATTCACACCTCAATGGAATGACATCATGCCCCAACGCCTTGCCTGCTTTCATCCGTTTTAGCGGCTCTTTTAACTCGGGCTCTTGAATTCTCCGAACAAAATGTCTACTGGTGTCATCAAAAGAGTCGTCCAGCTTGATCGTAGTGCTACCACATTCTTCATTGAATAGCTTGTCGAAGTATTCTCTTTATTTTTTTTTATCTCATCGTTCTTCACCAAAAGTCTATTATTCTCATTCTTGATGCATTTAACTTGGTTGAAGTCTCTTGTCTTCCTCTCGCGGAGCTTAGCTATCCTATAGATGTTAACTTTTGATATAGATCTTTATACGTTCTTGACCTCTTGCTTCACTCACCGCTCTTTTTGCGTTGTTCTTTGCCGCTTTGTACTTTTGCATGTTGTCCTCGCTCCTGTGATGATGATGCAAGCATTTGTAAATTTTTGAAATTGATCAAAATTTCAAAATATTCAGAAGGTCAAAAGCAAAATTGAAATTGAGATATAATTTCTTTATTATGACTAGGATCATGGTTAATCAACATGTTAATATTCTTCTATGGTGCGATGCCGGAGTGAAGTGTTGAAATTTTTAAAAATTCAAAGCACTAAATGTACTGTAAAAGACGAGGAATGACTTTACAACACCATTAGCTGATTGAATGTCAATCTCATAGAGGAAAACTCAGACACAATCTATTGGAGCTCGAATGAATCCCCTTGACGAATGTTTTTCCTATAACTTTGAGTAGTAGTTCTAATCAGTTTTGCTTATTTGTTTGTTGTCCAAATGCAAATAGGTTGCAAATATGTTTATCTTAATTTAAAGTCTATATCATCTTAACAATCATTAAGAAAATTGATTCTAAACACGAGCTTAACACTAGGATAAATATTTCAAAAATCTGCACATTTAAAGCACAATAATAGAAGACTTAAAAATAACGAATAATTTAGGACGAGGCCTTTATATTTCCACACCAAAAGGCCCAAAACATTGAATCGTTGCAATTTATTCTTGAAATTGTTTTGAACTTATTTACAGATTGTACTCAAATTATTTCGTTAAAAAAGTGGGAAACAATGCAAAATTGGAAAAACACGTTACCTTCACTTTTAATGCATGTTGTTTCTTTCTTAATCTTATATAACTACATTAATCATCTTAGTTGTTTAAAGTCAATGTATGTACTTATTTCCATATATAATTCGGTAAATAAAAAATATATTACATAATGGGTTAATTCCATGCTTCGATTTTTTAGTTTAGAATCTTGAAATTTAGGCTCTCTCTTATCAGTTTTGTTAAGTGGCGGTCCGAGGTGGTGTTCAAATTAAAATCCTAATCGAAAAAAGATGTGGGGAGGAAATGATTTTTTATCACGTCTAACGAGGAGTAGAGATAGAAAACGTAAAAAGGAAAATAAAATTAGCCACCAACCATTAGTTTCTGTAGCAGCGGTAGGAAGGAAGAAGGGGGGTGGTAAAAAAAGAGGGAATGTGTGAAGAGAAAAAAGGAGAGGAGGAAAGGGAAAAAGTAGAGGAAAGAAGGGGAAAACGATATATGGCAGCTCGCCTATGACACATGGATACATTCTTTTTTTTCCTCTTGTTTTTAATGCTTTAATTGCGCTTTAACCCAGAATAATTTAATAATGTGTTACATGTAAAATGAGAGAAACTACTCAGTTACAAATTATCAAAAATATTTATTGGTACAAATAGGAATAAAGTTATAAAACTATCAACTATTAATATCGTTAATCAACTAGCTATAGTTAGAAAAATCTCCAATTAAATTAGTTTAAAACCATTATAAATATTCATTATTTATATACATAGAAGTGTAGCTCGAAAATTATCAATTATTAAAGTCATTATTCAAATATAGTTAGAAGAATCAACAAAATTGAATTTAATCACTAGAATGTTTTTATTATATTTTTACCAAATATTCAAAATTCAGAAATCAAGAATTGAAAGATCAAAACCGATAGTGAAACCAAGTTCTCAAACCCATTTCCAATTTACTATCAAACGAAGTAATAACCAATGATAAAATATGCCTTGACAACGAAGAAGAAGCAACGTATAGCATTGTTGTCAAAAATCCTAAAATCCTACGATTTAAATCCCGATTCGGATCGGATCTCTCCCTTAACGATTCGATTTACATTCCGATCCAAACTTAGTCAAAACCGCAAATAAAAAACATTTGATTTATATACTAACATACTTATATGTTTATTTGGATTCAAAATTCAAAGTACAATGTTTTCAAAATAAAATGAAAATACAATAAGAGAGGAAATTGAGTTTTATGTTTAATTGTAGAAATTCAAACATCAAAATCAATTTCAAATTGTGTGCAAACCTTCAAATACGAATCTTTTGAATCTACGATTTACGATTTGAATCTCGTTTCGATTTAAAGTTTGAACTTTACGATTTACGATTTAAATCCCGTTTTGAAAACATTGTCGTATAGAAGTAGAAAAGTAAGTGAGGTTTGAAATCTCATTTTTGAGAGTATAGTAGCATACACAATGTTTAAAAAAAAGACAACTTTATTCAGTAGTAATAATCTCAATTTATATTTTGAGATCACAATCAAAATATCAAATATGCCTTGATATGTTATCTTTATTCTAAATTATGCATCTTGGGATTTGAAGCAAAATTTTAATTTTTAAAAGACAGGCATGCAAAAGATGTCCTTTTTACTCATGGAACGAAGCATAAACCTCAAAAACGTTGAGGTATAAGTTTTTTGAGTAAACGTTGAGGCGTAAGTTAATATTAATATCTTATCATTAATATTTTTGTATTAATAAATAAAAGTTAATTTTTAACCATATAAAACTATAAATACATAACATTATAAACACTTAACTTAAAAAAATCACTCTTAATCATTCCTCGTTATTCATTAATAAAAGTATAAATAAATAAATAAAACAACATAAATAAATAAATAAAAGTTAAGCATCTAACAATAGGCACACACATACACACGATTTGGCCCTCGGTATTAAGTTTGAAGAATCAGATTCAATTTTCAATTCTACAACACATATGTATTATATTTTTTCCTTCTCTGTTTCTCTTTTAACTTTTTTTTAGATGTTTGAAATGATCTTTGTTAATCTGTATTACCAGGAAATAACTGGAGATATTCTTTTGTTTTTTTTTTGTCTTTACCAATTTTAATTGACAATCAAAATTTATTCGGAGGTTCAATGTCGACAATCAAGATTTTTTTAAATAGCATTTGAGAAATCCATTATGTAGCTCTCGAGCGAGCGCTGTTCAAAAAACAATCTTACTCAATCAAGTTGATATTGAAATTGAGAACTAAAAAACACCAATTTTCATTTACTTAAGCTTTGTTCTTTTTTCACTTACTATTAAAACAATTAAGGTTGTGTAACCTCTGTTAGATCCAATTTTTATAGTTGGAGGTAAATTTTTCTTGAGGCCAGTGGATTGAAGCGTACATTTGATACGCTTGAAGCCACTAGGGTGTAAGTCTCATATGTAAAAAGTCCTTTTAAGCAAGTCTCAAAGTGTTTTACCTCTTCTTGCCTTGGAATGCTTCTTGAGGCGAGAATTGAGACGAGTCTTTCAAAATATTGGTTTGAACCATAATGATAATTGTTTTCCTTTTAATTTAGCTTAATTATAATTTAATGCGTTCAATTGATATTGTTTTTCTAATGCACCGTTATTTGTAATCTTTTGTTTCTATTAGGAAATCATATTATTTACTTCCTTAATTTTAACATATATTCTTCCACTTCTATAATATTAAGTATTTCCATACTAAATATTATAGAAACACTTGTATTCTATTGGTTTGCAAATTTAAAGATGTACTTCTCCAAAACCTAAACATTTAATTTAATTTTCTCAATTTAAGTTTGTGATAACTTGATAAACCATGAATATCATGCATCAAAAACAATTTAAGTGAAAATAATCAAGATATTATTGTATTTTGATGCATAAAGCATTTGAATATAATAGCAAAATGAATTTTGTATATAGAAATATGAAATATCTTTTTGAGATGTACATTCGAGTTGCATTGACCTCATTGAGATCATAAATCTATTAGATTTTATATATGAAATTTTAATCTAAAGGGAACCTAAGTAAGATTGGAGACCTTATATTATTATTTTCATCATCGTAGAATACATATTCATTTTGTTCACACAAAAGAATTCTTTCAATGTAATTTTCTTTGCATTGTGAAAATTACAATCTAATTTTTGTATTACTCCAACCACAACATTTATCTCACATGGTATGGATAGCACGAACTGTAATTGCAATTTTTATTTGGTCAGATTCTTTTGTATCTCAATGTTTCATAGAGTTTTATACGATTTCTGAGATAATGATTTGTATATGCAGTAGTACCTTGTTAGGCAACAAGTCCATACAGATCAAAATATATTGCGTTCTCTCATAATTAATATTGCATGGTTTGTAATAAAAATTCTGAAATTAATAAATATTAATTCAAACTTGAGAACATGTATCCTAGTGGATCTGTAGTAATATGTTATGGAGCGCAAGGGAACTAAGATGTTTACTTCCCCTGAAATGTATTAATATGAAGTGCTCTTTTAGTTTCTCCTTATTTATATTATATAGACTTCTCAAATATAAACCGTTATTTGGCTTAAAAGATATATGTGAGTATGCCTTATTTATATCAAATAGTGTTTTGGCCTACCTGGCAAAGTTTTCAGATGCAATATATTTAATAAAAAGATCTACTCATGTTATTTATATCATATTAGATTTTTAGGTGTTAAGGCAATTTCAATGCAACAATTTTCGGAACATTGAGACGCATCTCATGAACATATATTGTGATCCTTTTCATTTCACTCTTTTTCATGAACACCAAATATGTAGAAGTGCTGGAAAATTTTACCATTTGGAGCCACACATGTAAAATAAAATGTTTATATTATTTCAATGCCAAACCTAATAAAGTGATCAAATTTTAACATGTGGGGCCACACATGTAGAAGTGTTGGAGAATTTTAAAAGGCTTAATGATCTAATTGTCGTGGTATTAATGCGTAGATACCAGATGAAATTCAAATTTGTTTAAGGGCCAAATTAGAAATTATCAATATTCTAAACATGGGTTTATGACCCTAGATTACACAAAACTTTATTAGGGTTTGTTTCAATCTGGAAGACCAAACCAATTCTTCTTCTCTTTTAATCAACAACACAGTGGATTTAGGTATGACTTTTGCAAATCTATCTAATTTTCTTTAGTTTATTCATTATTAAAATCAAAATGAGTTATTTATTCGAATCTAGGGTTTCATGATTAATCAAATCTAAAGTGTTTTAAATTCTTAAAAAGTGGTGTCGGACCCGCTCATTATTAATTTTATTGTGGAAGTTTGATATCAAAATTTGAAAAATATAAAATATAACCAAAAAAGAAGAAGGATTTTGAGCTAAAAAATATATAAAATATTCTATATTCACCGATCATGTACCAGATTCACCTTTGAATTGGCAGATAGATCGGTCAAGGGGGGAAAATTGTCACAGTACTACATCATAACAAGGTAAATTAAATCAAAACATTGGCACACGTTATACTTTGTAAATATTTTAGCAGTACTTCATACTTATATATGTTCCAAGAATCATTGAATGTTTTGTTTAAAGTGACTTAAATCATATGTTCCTTGTCAAAGAACAAAACAATGTTGAAATGAGCTATACTAACACATTAAATTATATTGTACCAATCTGTATTAGGTGTTTCAGTTAATACAAAATTGGGTGGTTACTGGATTTATGCCTATACTTAATCAATTTAAATACTTATTAATTTGTTTACCATCTCAAATAAGTTTATGTCTTGTGTTTTTCCATATTACGAAATTTATACCATGAATAAGGTATTTCAAATCATTAGTATATTAATTAATTGATTTTCCATCTATGTCATGAATAATTCTATACCATAAATGAACGAACGAATAAAGGATGATTTGTAGCCGTAATTAGGTATAGATAAGTAAATTAGTTAGATTTCCATAACGAGTTTTGTTTCTAGTTTAATTAATTTAATAGGATCTCATATTTTTGTTCTCTTTTAAAGTAAGAAAGTACCAAACATGTCCATATTTGACACCAGTAATTAATGAAATCAACTATCTTTCTTAGGGTACGTTCTTGTTGAACACGAAAGGAGCATGAGAAAATGACATTTGAAAGAGGAATGAAAGGAGAATGTGTTTGTTGGTGTATTGAAAGAGGAATAAATTGTTTTGTTATTATCAATTGTGTATGAAAGTATTAATTATTTGTATTGGAAGAGGGAACTGGCATTAATATCTGTGTGGGAAAGAGGCAACAAGAATTAACTGATATTAATTACCACCGGCGTCCGACGCCAACATGTCAATTTTGTTAGTTCATCTCAGGTGGGTCCCATCTTTGACCCATGCAGACGCTTTCGAAGCATCAAACGCGACGCCGACACAAACTGGACATTTTCCTTTCCGAACGCACTCTTAATCTCTTTCTCAAACTATTTCATGGATTTGTTTTGTAAATTTGAAATGAGATTATAAAACAGAGTAGAACTAAAATTAGTATACTTTTCATTTAGTACACTATGTTCCTAATTTAAGGGATCAATGATGATGTAACTTGGGTATCTGATATGCTATATAATTATTAAGAAATAAATCTTGAAAGTTGGTACCACTAGGGATTATTTCTAAAAAGGTTGCATCTTCGTGGATATACTGTTAACTTATATGGTTAATACGGATAGTGTTATTAAAATGTAATTTTATATGGTTAATATATATATATATATATATATATATATATTATTAGATGTTATCCATGTAAATAATGCTAACCTAGCTTGCTTTGTTTTTTCTTCTATATTTGCTTGATTTCAAATCATTGTGCCAATAATGCAGTTGACAAAGAAACATCAAAGCATTTGAAACTATTCACTAGTTTAAAATCGCATAATTTGAAGTAGTGCCAGACTGCCAGTTCAAAAATGACTAGATAAGTGCTGTAATTTGTAATCAGTTTTGAAATAAGTCTATATTCCAAAATACTTTTCATAAGTGGTTGGTAGCCCAAAAGAAAATTTGTCTTAGTGCAAGTCAAAGTCAAGTTTGTTGCTACTGTTTATGCTATTTTGTGAACTCTGACGTAAAATGCATTTTGTATGAATTTTTTGTATGCTAGATTCCAGCATCGTGTTCTAATATTTTCTGCCCAAATGACATGTATGAGACAATTAATAAAGTTATAATCTATTGAGATGAATGTTGTCAGATAGAATCGAATTGTTTTGTGTTTTTGAACAGTTATTTTTTCCACACCAAGTCTTCTTAATAATGTTAGATATTTTTTATATTGAATATTGTCCTAACATATTGCTGACTGGGAACCAGAGGGATTGATTTGGTAATGTGTGTAAGTTTATGCATAGTTACATCGTATTATAATTTTTTTTGACGTATTGCTTACACATTTTGATTTGGTACCAAGCTTTTGGGTTCACAAGTATTTGAACAAAATTGGGCTAATAACTTTGTTAAATTTCGAGGTAAAATTAGTACTTTGGCACTTGCATTGTACATGCACATAAAATATAACTATACAATAGTTTGTTCTTAAATCAAATTTTGTGTAAACAAAATAAAACTTACATTACTTGATCATAATGATTAAAGTTAAATCTTACCATCAGTTTAAAGATGTTTACATTTTTTCTTCTTCTGAAATTGGGTACTTAGATGGTAGTACATATTAGCACTACAAATCTTAGGTAGTATACAACATACTACATGTTAGTACATATTAATACTAATGTAGTATACAACATAAGACATGTCAATATATGTCTCGGTTTGAATCACGCTACGGAAGTTTCGTACCTATGACCTCTCGCACCAAAGTCGTAGTGCTAACCACTGGGACAATAATGGTGGTCAAAAGATGTATACTTGATTTTGGTACACACCAATTTTCTTAATAGGATAATCTCTTTGTTTTTACTTACTAGTGTATTTGGAAAAATATTGGAATCAAAATCAGAAACAAAGTTTACAAGCCATTGCTTGCTTGGTTTTCTTCGTCATAAAATAAAAAGAAGAACACAAAAAAATTGATTTTTTTTTCCACAAAATTAGAAATTAAATAATTAATGAACTATTATCTTTGTAGAACATACCACTAAATAAAACAATGAATTACCTTTTTAGCAAAAAATATCATGTTTAAAAATCAAAAGCATCAAAATTCAAATTTTAAAACAGAATAAATCCAAAAAAATTAAATGATTTTTGAAAATTTCATTTTTGTTAAATCAACTGCAAATATACAATAACAACAACTAAGCCATTATTCCCAAACAAGTCGTGGTCGGATAGAGATGAAATCCAAAACTAAATGACAAAGTCAATTAAAAAGTCATAACAACAACAATAATAATAAAACCATGATAATAATAAAATAAAGTCAAATAAATAAACAAATAATAATGATAATAACTAAGTAAAATAAAAATAAAGATTAAAAAAAACCATGATGGTAATAATAATAATAATACTAATAGTAATAATGACACAAATAGTAATATTGACCGAAGACAAAAAACTACGTTTTAGGCTTCTATTTACTAGTCCTATAATCTAAAACTTATGACACTATTCTTAAACCAACCCTAAGCAAAAAGAAAAAACTCCTAGTTCATGGTTCTGGTACGTGGATCGCTAACTTCCACGCGCTCCTGTCCGACACCAGCTCTTCAGATATATTTCAATCCTTCAAGTCTCTTTTTACGACTTCCTTCAATGTCAACCTTGGTCGACCTCTACCTCTCTTTGAGCATTCGATGTGGCTTATAATTCCAACGTGTACAAGTGTCTCGGGAGGTCTCCGTTAGAGATGTCCAAACTATCTTAAGCGGTGTTGGACTAGCTTCTTCTCAATTAGTGCTACTCCAAGTTTATTACGTATATCATCATTTCTAATTCGGTCTCTTCTTGTATGATCGCAGCTCCATCACAGTATACGCATCTCTGCTACACTTATCTTCTGGACGTGTTGGCTTTAGTAGGCCAACATTCTGCACCATACAACATCGCAGGTCTGATTGTCGTTCTGTAGAACTTTCCTTTAAGCTTCTGTGGGACTTCCATGTCGCAGAGAATGCCAGACGCTTGTCACCATTTCATCAATCCCGCTTGAATTCTAAAACTAACATCTTTATCAATCTCACCATCATACTGCAACATTGATCCTAGATATCGAAGGATTCCTTCTTGAGTACTACTTGTCCGCCAGAGTGACATCTCCATCCTCTGACCTGATATCGCTGAACTCGCACTTCATATACTCTGTTTTAATTGCGCTAAGCCTAAAACCCTTTGATTTTAAAATCTGTCCTCACAGCTCCGGTTGTCTATCAACCCCAATCTTACTTCCGTCAATGAGCACCACATCATCAACAAAGAGCATACACTAAGAAATCTCACATTGTATACCTTTCGTAACCTCATCCATCACCAGGGAAAAAATGTAAGGGCTCAAAGCTGACCCTTGATATAATCCTATGTTAATGAGAAAGTCACTGGTTTCACTCTCGCATACTCTGACACTAGTCACAACATCATCGTATATATCCTTGATAAGAGTAATGTACTTTGTTGGGACTCTTTTCTTTTCCAGAGCCCACCGCATAACTTTTCTTGGTATTTTGTCATAAGCTTTCTCCAAATCGATAAATATCATGTGTAGATCTTTTTTTGCTTCCTAAATCTCTCCATTAGTTGTCTTATCAAGAAAATCGTCTTTGTGGTTGACCTCATAGGCATGAAACCAAATTGGTTTTTGAGACGCTTGTCATCCTTCTTAATCGATGCTCAATGATTCTCTTTCAAAGCTTCTTTGTCTGACTCATAAGCTTAATTTCTATGTAGTTTGTGCAACTTTGAATTTCTTTATTTTTAAAAATTGGAGCTAAAATGCTTTTCCACTCATTTGGCATCTTGTTTGATTTGAAAATATTATTGAACAGCTTAGTTAGCCAGACTATCCCTACATCTTCAAGGCATATTCACATTTCAATGCGATGTCATTAGGCCCCAATGTCTTGTCTGCTTTCATCCGTTTTAGCGTCTCCTTTACGTCGGACTCTTGAATTCTCCAAACAAAAATATTTACTGGTGTCATCAAAAGAGTCGTCCAGCTCGATCGTAGTGTTATCACCTTCTTCATTAAATAGCTTGTCGAAGTAATTTCTCTATCTATTTTTTATCTCATCGTCCTTCATCAAAAGTCTATTATTGTCATTCTTGATGCATTTAACTTGATTGAAGTCTTTCATCTTCCTTTCGCGGAGCTTAGCTATCTTATAGACGTTTTTTTCACCCTCCTTCGTCCTTAGCTTTTGATAAAGATCTTCATACGTCCGACCCTTACTTTACTCACTGCTCTCTTTGCGTTCTTCTTTGCCACTTTGTACTTTTGCATGTTGTCCTCGCTCCTGTGATGATGTAAACACTTATAGTATTCCTTCTTATCTTTGATAGCCTTTTGTACATCACTGTTCCACCACCATGAATCTTTAGCTTCGCGTTTATTTTCTTTCGTTATCCCAAACACCTCAGTTGCCACTTTCCGAATGCGCATTGCCATCTGATCCCACATTCCATCTCATCCCACATGTCAAATCAACTGCAAATATATTAAAAGAAAAATCAAACTTGATTTCTTTTAATATATCTATATTAAAAAAAATTGTATTAGATTTCATAATTTTTATCTTACTTTGATTCATAGAATATTTTTTGTTGATATATTTAGTGTTTCTGTATGCAATTTATATTTGTTGGTCTTTCTTTTAATTAAATATTACTTGTATTAATTTTGTCGTGAAACATTTTTTGGTTGAAGTTGGTTGCATAGTATTTGGTGCTATTATTTATTAGTAAGAATTTGTAGCAATCTTATCATGTTGTAAAAAAACTAATGTAATATCTGCATGTTTCCTTAACGTTTTATCCCTTCATTTGTCTCATAGTTTTTATTGATTTTTGCCCTCATTTTTCTAGACTATATGCTGGTAATAGTTGAAAATTTATGGGAAGTTTAAGTTTATACAAAAAAAGTGCGATATCAGATGCGTTGCAAACTTACAACTATGTTCAAAGATAAAGATGATATGCTGTTGGTGCTTAGTAGACCGTTAAGTTTGTGTGCTACAATCCGCTAGAAGTATTTTTGCATCTCATGACCGCAGACCTAGAGATTTCATTGTTTTACCAATGCATCCTTTGAAAAAGTACTCCAATGCGGTTTGCATGCTTTTGCATTTTAACTGGCAAAGAATCACATATGTTGAATTTTATCATGATAATTCATCATTGACATATATAATAATTTTCATCTTTCTCATTGTGTGTTTGTGAATATATAAATTGCAATTTTATGAATTACAATTACGTTCTCTATTTTAGATTCAGGTGAAGCCAGCTCTTATGAAAAATTAATTTTGGAAGTATGGTTATATCTTAAAAAATAATCAGCAAATGTTTAACATCATTTAAATTGAAAGTTCTGTCTATTTAACAGATGGTGTTTGCTTGCTCTTGCTCATAGCTCTGTAAAAGTTGAATCCTGTGATCTCATAACAAGCGAGAAATCTGAAATATTAACTATGGTTGATACAGACAATTCGCCTCCCTCCAAAAAATGCTGTAGAAATAGTACCATTGATAAGTTGCTTACTAATTCTAGTTCAAAGGAAACAATGGAACAAATATGGAAAGAATTACCTGAGGATCTTATAGAAGCTGTAGCTGCAAGACTCCCAGTAGATGCATGTATTCGCTTCCGTACTGTGTGCAAAAAATGGGACTATCTACTCACATCTTCCAGTTTTCTCCGGCAATACTCAGAAACTAAACCATCTCATCCTTGGTTCTTCACAATTACACTTGAAAATATCAACAAAGGAGCCATGTTTGATCCTTCTTCGGAAAAATGGCATCACCCATCCATCTCTTTCTTGCCCTCGAAGATGGTCTTTCCTGTCGCTTCTGCTGGAGGTCTTGTATGTTTCTTAGACATTGGCGATAGAAATTTCTATACATGTAATCCTATAACTAATTCGTTCAAACAACTCCCTCTAAGATCAGCTAGGGTTTGGTCACGAATAGCAGTTGGAATGATGCCTAATGGAAGCAATCCCAAAGATGGTTATAAGATATTGTGTTTAGGGTGTGATGATGATTATCATGAGATTTACGATTCAGCAGTGGGCACTTGGACCCGACCGGGAAGTTTACCATCTGATATCAGACTTCCTCTGAACTTATATCACAAGTCTCAAGCAGTGACCATAGGCAGCAAGCTTTATTTTATGAGAGGCGATCCAGATGGAATATTGTCTTATGACGTTATTGCTGATGTATGGGAGCAGTACACCGTACCATCACCGATGCATATGACAATTGATCACACGCTTGCTGAATGTGGAGGTAAACTGTTGTATGTGGGCCTAATTTCAAAAAATGCAGCTACCTGTGTTTGTGTTTGGGAGTTGCAGAAGATGACTCTTTTGTGGAAGGAGGTTGACAGAATGCCAAATGTGTGGTGCTTGGAGTTTTACGGGAAGCACGTACGGATGACTTGTTTGGGAAATCAGGGTTTACTTATGTTATCTTTGAGATCTACAAAAATAAACCAGTTAGTTACTTATGACGTGATGAAGAAGGAATGGAAAAAGGTTCCAGATTGTATTGTTACTCATGTTGGAAGAAAGCAATGGATTGCTTGCGGCACAACTTTCTATCCTTGTCCCACTGCTTTACCTTGATATTACTTTCATGACGCTCTTGAGTATGGTATGTTATACTGACATCTCAAATTCATTTACTGAATTTGTACGTGTTCTTCGGTTGAGCATGTGATATAGGTGTGTCGTAGGTGCCCATCAAAATTATCTTACATTTGAGTTTGACAAGATTACATGGATAATGATTGAAATTGCCATCTTTTGCATTTCAAATTATTAGTCAGTTATTTTTAGTTTGAGTGCAATTTTGGAAATGACTAGACCATAATCTTCAGTGTAAGCTATTGAGCAAAATCAAAATCAAAATCCCAAAAAAAAAAAGTAATCCATGTAAGAGGAAATCTAGCCGAAGAGAAAATCAAAACTTGAGCAAACTGAAAGAATGAAATAGCGACAAATGAATTTCTAGTTTCTTTTTAACTGTTTACGGTGGTGTACAGAGAATTCTGTTTAGTGTCCTCATATGAAGAAAAGTGTGTATTTTTCAACTATCTGTACCATAACTACCCCTCACTTTCTTATTCTATATTTTGCACCGGCATTGAGATTGTATCCTGGCTTTGTCCCTGTTGTAGTAGAAAAATTGGTCTGGGATCTGGTAACTCTAAATACAAACTTATTGCTTTGAAAGCATTTAAAATCCTTGGTTACAACATTCTATTTTATTCAGAAATGGATTTCAAAATGGGGCTTTTTGATAAAGGTCTTTGTTATCAAAACTAATAAATCTTGCATCTCTCTCGTATCAACAATAAGAACAAGGTTCATTTTTTACAGTACATTTTCTGCCACATCTAAATTGAAGAAGTCATGTTAACTTATATGTAAAGTAGTGATTTTTTTTCTTGTAGAAACTTCGAATTAATTTTGTTTTCACAGTTAAATCAAATTTCAACAAAACTCATGTTATATCTGAAAGTAATATAATACTTGCATACAATATTCGCTAGTATAAATTTTGGTACATTGAAATAAATTGGGAAAATTTTTACTTACTCAAAGCACATATTTACACAAAATTGATAGTATAACTCACATTTTTCGGTGTTAATATTTTTAGTTAGCCTGTAAATTATAGTTTTTCAGCGTAAATATTTGTAGTTGGGAAAAAGACTACAAATCATGGTTTAAGATTCATGTCGGAACGTTGGAACCATTTTGGTCTAGTGATTCTTGAGATGAAATGCCGTCTAAATTTTGATTTTAGTCTAAAGTTTGAATCCTGTCTAAATTCTAGTTTTAGTCCTCGAATGCTGAAAAAATTACAATAAAAAAAAAAGTAAGAAATACAATAAACATGTAAGAGAATAATAAAGTTACAAATCCAACGATACAATACAATACAAAAATGCACAAAAGACTAAATTTTTATGTTAGAAATGTCAAGCTTTTGTTGATTCCAACTTACTTTGGTAGAAAAAATACGCGAGACCGATAAAAACCAATAATAATTGAATCAATTTTTGAATTACAGGCACAATACATATTCTATTTTCTTAAATACAAGCTAAATCTCCTTCATCTCACCCGAGATATCAGCCTGAGATTTTCTCCGAATCCGAGATTTGACAACTTGTTATGAGAGTTTTAAATCTCCTTCAGTTCAGCCGAGGTATCATCCTGAGATTTTCTCCACAATCCGAGATTTGAAACCTTAGCATGCACTATCTATGAAAGTATTTCTGTAAAAAATATATTGAAATCTAAAGTCCAAATTGTAACCATAACCATATTCAGTTCGGTTTCACCAATGCTTGTGGGTCGTTCATCGGATTTTTGACATTGCATGAAATAGTAATGAATAAAAATTTGATAAGCATATAATATTAACTAACAAATAAGTTGGGAGAAAATATGAAATTGATTGCCTACTTTAAACATTGATGTACGCACTTCAAACTTTGATGGGAAGGATCAAAATAACTTGCGGATGTGTGGATGAAACAAATATGAAAATGTGTGTGTACACAGAGAGGCATTGTTTGAGCATCAGCACACAAGGGTTCTTTTTGCCCTGTTAATTGGAAGTGGTATACATTTGTGAAACGTACCTAAATGTGCAGATGGTTTGAAAAGTATCATGTTTTGTTAAACAAATCTTTAGGCAAATTCTATTCAAACACCAATCACCAAAAAAATATCACAAATCAGTATGCATCAAAAATTACTTAACATATATACTTTTTCTTTATAACAAAATTACCCTTATGCTCATATTCATTACCTTATTTCTTTCAAACTTAAGTTAAAACTCATTCACATAAAATCTAGAAATACCTACTATTAAATTAAGGTTAAACTAAATCAACCCTAATTTTTAGCACTAATACTACAACTTCATTATTTCTTACTTGATTTTTTTTTAAATTTCAACAAAATCTACTTTAATTTTGAAAAAAAAAACAAATTAAATACTTTAAAATTAGAGCAATTAGTGGAGAAAGTTGTCTTAACTAATATTTTAGGTTCATGATAAAAAATTTCACTAACTTCATCAAAATATATTGATATCAATTTTGTAAGGATTTCATTCAATGTGTCATAAGAATGATAATAAAGATGCAATTAAGAAGGGTAATTTAATAATATCTTTTCCTAGGAAAATAACATTGTATCTTAGGTAATTTTGGATGTATGAATAGAATTTGCCTAAATCCTTCATTGTATTTTTTGTTACTGTACCTTTCATGAAGGCATATTTCTCCTTTTTTCCTGATTATATATTTAGCTGTATTAGCCTTTAGGTGTTACCGACAAAACATAACAACTTTCATGTTATGCATAGAACTAGAGCCAACAAAAATACCTGAAGGTTAGTTTGATTGGCTGTACGTAAAAAGTGATATTCAACCAAATTCATTTTGTAATCTGTTCGGAATATATTTGTAACAAAAATCTTCGTATTTGCTTAGGTGTTAAAATATTTAACCAAATTCAATTGTTATGGACTCTATAATTTACCTGCATTTTGCATGGATAAAATGTTCAGTCCTTACAAGTTCATATTTGATCAATCCTTGGAACAGAATGATACAACATTATTTTTTGTTGAACCACGTATCTTTGTATAACAGGGAGCTTTAAGCTTTTATGCTATGTATTACCTCAGATCTTATTTTCTCATTTTCTGTGCATAGTCTGAACAGTATCCATCATTTGTTTTTGAACAGTGGTCTACTTTTATGAGCTGTTTCATAAGCCTCATCATGGAACTGCATTCATAAACTTTATCTTTTGTGTTATATTCTTTTTAGTTTTACAGGACCTGAAATTTGTTTTTCTGCTTTTCAGATGTGTCTCGGATCATGGTTATCTACAATCAAAGATTTATCTTCAGTTGATTATGTTTCAAATTCCAGAATTCCTTTCTTGTGCTAACAATCTTGTTGTACCCTGTACAGGGTACCTTAAAGCACCTGTGTTATTTAAGGGGTGCTTGTATATTTCCATACCTATAAACTGATGAATTAAATATGTTTGAAATACTAGCTCTAAATATGTGATTTTTTTTTTACCTATTAAGATTTGGATCTGGATTTGTATGTATCGAGTGTTTTCTCCATAGACTTGTATGTATAATGTGAATTTTGGTAATGATCGTACTTGAAAAGTCTAATGATTAATTTTTTTTTGGTTATGCGACGTTTCAACTATTTTTTACCTTTTATTAAAGTATCATGTTCCGATAAATATCATATCCACATTCAGAAACTCAAATCTGATTTGATTCAACAGAACTGGTTTGTTAATGGTAAATTCTCCACTACGGTTACCGACCAGTCGGTTATTATTTTTGGGTTAAGTCGCAATTGGTACAACAACAAATATACTATTTTTAATTGTAAAACATTAGTGATATTTTTTCAAAACCAACGTTAAGGATAATTTATTTTGTTTGCATTTTTTATTTATTTTCTTAATACATTTCTAATAAAAGCATGTGATCATTCATACATATATTTGTGTGTGTACGTTATAAATCAGATGGATATGATTTAGGTTGGCAGCGTAGAAACATACTCTAGTAAAAACAGTTAGTGTTCCTGCAAAGATAGCTTCGCGTTGCTCTGAATAGTGGTTCCGTTATCGATTATCCAACGATCACATTCGACGCATAGTTCCATCATGCGACGGAGCTTGTTTACCAACACGAGCGGGCTATTTACGTAGAATGTTATGTTCCATTCGTCGTGTATGGGACATAGGATACACGTTGCATAGATGGACGCTCCACATTGCCCTGGTTGACTTTTAGAATCCGATTAGTCAACCCATGTTGACATTCATTGGATTTTAAACGTCGGTCAGACGATTTTATATTAAAATATAATTTCAAAACAAAACATACTCGACCGTTTTCACCGTCAAGTTTTTAAGTCTAGAATGACTATTCACCTCGTTTCAATGTTAGCATTGGACCGTCAACTCCTCCTGAAGCCGAGTATACCACGGCTCAAGCCTCGACATCCATACCCTTTGGAACCATGCTCTATCACAGTTGAGTTGAAGGGGGTGATAGTACTAGTAGCTCCGATCCAGGATCCACCTCATCCTCTCAATGAACATGTCGGTTTAATGGTTTTGGACCATCCCTCAGAACAAATGTCATTAGTGTTAACAGCCAAATCCACTTCGAACTATATGCTCTCAATATGGAATCCCAGAAAGTGACGTCTTGCTACCAACAGTTGACCGATGGGCGCACAATCCTCCACAAGATTATATAGCATGCAATAAATAGATGTGCCTAGGCGGGCCTGTACCACCCTTCAATTCATTCCTCCGGATGTTTCTCCAAGAACTTGGGCTCGCTCTCACTCAAGTAGACCCCAATGAATATGCCTTGCTGAACTCCCTATACGTTCTATTCAACGTGTAACTTCATCAGTCCCCAACCCCTTTGGGGAGTCAACACACCTTCTGGGCCTTAAACAACGGGGCGAGTCACCATCCCTTAATGATCATAGAAGCCTGGTGCCGATGTAAGTTATTGAGGCACTTCACAACAAATGCTCATATTTCAAAAATGAGTACTTCTTCATCTGATTCCCCTTTGGATTTAACCGATTTTGATTGTCCGGAAGTAAGACCTTTCCATTCCTTTTTGTACTTGGATTCTTACCGTCCAAGTGTCTAACTTCTCATTTGCTCTCTTCATAGATATTCCTGCTCGAGACAGAAGCGATGCACACTCCAAAACTCTAAAGACTTTTAAAAGAGTCAGCATTCGATTCTGCACCACCGCTTACCACTTGACGAATGAGAACCTTCGCCAATGTGGCCTCCTACACCTTGAACGATTCACAATTCCAGCCAAGCTTCGAGGGTCTATAGTATCTACCAAGTCTTCTCCCCCATTCGCATCTCTAGCAAAGACATACAAGGAGGTGCTGAAGGCCCATCGAGCGTGGTGAACGTCGACGAAATCATTGATAGAGCGGTGGAAGCAAATATTATTGGTGGAGTACAAGCAGTGAGAGAAGAGAGTGTGGAGATGGAAACAATAAACGAAGGGGGAGAAAGAAGAGGAGGAGAAAGAGGAAGGAGAAGAAGGCGACGAAGAGGAGGACGTCGAAGGAGACGATGATGATGAGGGCTTTGGTCAAGAGGGAGACGAGTCACATGGAGAGACGTTTCTAGAGGGTACAGAAATTTCTGCCCCATCGCATCCAAAGCGAATAATCATTAGGACCACTCAACAGTCCACTAAACCAAGTATAACGCCAGCAATCAGGGTAATTCCTCCAGCCGGTCCTTTAGAAAATAAATTTGACTCACTAAACAATCTTGACATCCCAATCGACGATCTTCTCAAGGAGTATCCTTCGAGTTTTATCTTTCCATCCTAGGGCCTCCTAGTTGAGGGGGACGAAACCCATCCTCACAACCTTCTCAACATGGTTCGTAGAGTAATTCGGGCAACACCAGCACTTCATACACTTCTAGGATCACGAACACTCATATCCTGCATTCGCCCTTACTTTAGTGTTCTGAAACTGATGTGACCCTTCTTTCATTTCAGGTACAATGGGCAAAGATCGATTCCACTATATACGCTCTGGCATCGGTGAACGTCAAGGAACCACTCTTGAACCTTATCCTCGCCGCTCTTTCTTCACATTGAGAGATCGAAGAAGAAAGACATAAAAGGAAGGAAAAAAGATACTACAAGGATAAGTACAGGAGGAAGCGATACGCCGAGGAAAGAGAACAATATGACAAAGGGAAGAAGTCCAGCGATTCTCATGACCGTCACAATCCTATCTTTGGCTCTTCCCAGCCACTTTCTTTTTGGAACTGGACCAGCCCGCAGCGAAAGTTATGAGTGAATTTTAAAAAAAATCCTTTATTGGATCTATATTGGGCCTGTGAAGTCCAATTTAGTTAGAACATTTCTAAATTTAATTTAAATAAATCTCTTATTTTATTTAAATCTGTAAATTATATATACAATTTTATTTAAATTTATATTCTATACATATATAAATGTATACATATGTATCATATACATATATGTATGTGGGTGCATGTGTAACATGATAACCCATGCAAGGTATAACGTGTCCGTATATAGATGTTGAGATTTATATCGCAAATGACATGTTAGCTCATTCGATATGTGTTTTATGTTGTCCAAATATATGTATGTGTGTAAACTTGTTAATTATATAAATATTATAAATCTATACACACACACATGTATATGTATAACTTATATATATAAATGTAAAATATTAAAAATTTATGTATACATGTATTATTGTAATAAATATTAAATAATACATACATACATACATACATATATAATACACACACACACACATATACATAATATATAATTTGTTTTAAATTATGAATATATATATATATGTACTACAGCAAAAAAATAATTTTTTTGCTATATATATAAGCATATTTGTAATATATATTTATATATATATTAAATAATAATATTAAATATTTTTTTTAAACATTTACAGATCATGTGCATGGCACAACAAAATTTATAATTTTATTATATTAAAAAATATATAAATTGATTAATTAGTCAAAAAATAAAATATTAATATAAATTATTTTCAAAATATATTATTCAATTTTTAAATTTTCAAAAAACTTAACATGATATTTTGAGGTTAGGAAAAATTTTCCATAATTTTTCTCAGTCAAAATTTATTTTTTATAAATTAA
The DNA here is from genome assembly GCA_030737815.1 of Allium fistulosum. Lineage (NCBI taxonomy): Eukaryota > Viridiplantae > Streptophyta > Magnoliopsida > Asparagales > Amaryllidaceae > Allium > Allium fistulosum. The sequence continues at coordinate 975,201,734 of CM060901.1, forward strand.
TTGTTTTCTACCGTATAATATAATAGTTTATAAAAATATAAAAATGTTTTTTAAATTCTCATTTTCTGTACTAGAGCTCATTTCATGATAAAATAATTTTAAAAAATTTAAAAGTTAAATTTCGAAATATATTTTATATTATATAAATTATTAAGATAGTAAATTGATTTAAATAATAGTAAATAATTATTAAAAATTAATTTACCGCTACTGAAAATTATAATTATTGTAAATATTCATTTATAAAATATATTTTCATTTATTAGCATGACCTGATGATATAATTAAATACAATCATATAATTATAATTAAATGATATATTAATATATATATATATATTAATATATATATAAATAAAATAACAATTATTATAAATAAAATATTTGGCCGTGCATATCCGATCCATAGGTGAAAAAATTATTATTTTTAAATGAATATATACATATAAGCAATCTAGTATGTGACAACATCAATACATATAAGAATTGTCACATAACTAACAATATGATAATAACATGCATGAATAATAGAATGTTATTCAGAAATTATAAACTATATAATATAGTAAAAAATACCTAAAACTAATGCCTTAAGGCACACCTAGTAATGATGAATTCTTTCTCCTTCGAAAGCTTCTCGATTCAGCATGCGCTAATTCTTGAACCGTAGACCTTTGACTATCCAATAGTAATTGTCTTTTGAATTGATTTGAGTTGGATATGCTTGAGCTCCTAAAGGATGAAATCGGCTAACAATGGAGGGGACAATCGCAGCCAAATAGATCAAATCTATTTAGGGTTTTGAGGTCTTTAAATAGTGGATGAAAGAGAGAAAGTCATGGATCATATTTCATGCTAATTCTCACTAAATCTAAGCCATCTATATTTAACACCTCTAACCTATTTTAGCCGCCCCCTATAGTCCTCGTTATAGCCGAAATTATCAACCTATCATCGTGGGCCAATATCCCATTTAAGCCCAAATAAATATTATTAATTAAATCTAATTTAATTGCTTATCAATATCGCATATCGATTGATATATTTATAACTATTATAAATATATACAATAATATTTATTCCTCAAATCATATTCAAAATTTTATAATTAGATATTGATTTATTCAATTAATTTATAACAATTATAAACTAATTAAATCGTTTGGTCCAAAGAGAATTCATCATTTCGATTGTGTGACTCGCTTGGTGTAAATTTGGTCAGCGTTAACATTGAATTATTCATATGTAAATGTTCACACGTCACTTAGCAGGTGGTGTGGCATTTTGGCCAAATTTATTGCTTAGTTTCGGTAAAATCCAATTTCACTTTATTAAGCGTTACCTAATTGTGACTTTTATTTACACCAATTTTCTTCGTCAAAACTATATCACTTTGGACTTATGAAATTTGGTAATGGTCAAAATTCCAATATCATCCATATTCAACTCTATAGTCCAAACACAAAGTCCTTGGTTCAATAATAACCATTATTATTGACCGAACTGCTCTGGCTAGAGACTTTGACTTTGAGTTGAGTTGACCATGACACTAATCTCACAAATCCTCTATTAAATAGTGCTTCACTTCCAATACTTCCACTTGACCCAACTATAGTCACTCGATGGACGTCATGTCATGGTTTGACTATAATAAAAGTGGAGCTTTCATATCGAAGATCTATAATATTCTCAGGTCAAGAGAACTATGTAAATCAGTCACATCGATATTTTCTGTTTGACCTTACTTATGTTAACTAACAGATATCGAGTGCGTCATTCCATAGTTATCCAATAATTATCGGTACGTAACCTCTAATGCCTCAACAGTCATGAGTAATACACTGTCCAACATTTGGAGAGTGTTACGTACTCTAGTTTCAACGGATTCATCAATATCCAGTGTAACACCCTTAATTTTTGATAACATTATTCAGGAAATTTAATGAGATAAATCAAATAGAATAATGTAAATAATTAGAGTGATAATGGGATTGAGGTTTGAAAATAAAACTAAAGGTCGAGCTTAATTAAATAAATGGGCTTAAGAATGGTTTATAAGCAAATTAATTTGCACAAGGGCATATTGGAAAATAGCCGCACCTTATTACCATAACCTTTATATATCCACGGCTTACCATCCATTCACGTTCATTTCTCATTTTTATAAAACATAAAACGCAAACATAAAAGAGGAGCCGACCATTGTTAAGGAAGAAAAATGAAGAGAAATTCAAATCAAGCGAAGGAATTAAAGCAAGGGGAATAAATCTTAATCTCAATGCAATCTCCTTATCCTAATCAAGGTGAATGATAATTTATACCATCTCTATTTTGTTTATAATCATTTGTTTTTAGGTTTAAGATTAAATTCGTTTTAATGATGATTTAGATGATGATAAGCTTGGATTTATAACATGTTTGATTTAAATCAAATTGTTCATATATGGATTTATTCGGTTTTTAGGGTAAAACCGATTGTAAATGATTTTGAATGCCATGAGAAAATTTTATGTTATGTAAATCATGATTTTGAAATTGTGTTTTAATTTTCATAATTTTTCAAGTCATGGAGAATTTATTATGAATTTTCAAAGGAAAATATGGTTAATTGGGTTTAGAAATTCATTTTAGAAATTATATTGAGAATTTGGATCTGAAATTTAGATATGTTAGATAACATATTAAAAGTAAATTTCTGTGATTTTTGGGGATTTTTCCTAAGCGATTTACTATGAGAATTAAATTATTTTGAAAAGAGGACCTAAATGATTTAATTGTTTTGCTTAATGGAAGGGCTTATTTGTTAAATTAATCTTGGTTTAGATCTGAAATTATGCGGCTGTTATTTTTGTAAAGAATCTGAGAAGTTTAGGCAACCAATCACATGTTTACAAGTAGGCAGGTTAGTTAGAAAGTATTTGCTTTAATTAGCAATAAATTAGTTTTACCTAGAAAAGTGGGTTCCGCCTCTTTTAGAAGCACCTTTCGACCTTATGCTTCAGCCTTCAATCAAGTCGAAACCCCACAAAGCCGAAACCAATGCACAAGATATCAACATTGGTACGTAGTGGATTGGAGGAAGGCATAGTGTCAAACGCATTGCTTCAGACGGGGTCGAAACCTTTGCTTTGTTTTAAAATATTAAGCGCCTGTGTTGTTTTACTAAAGTTTTCGAAGGAGTCGAAACATAAGCTATCAAAAGGGGTTTTCTAAATAGCTTTCGAGGAAGGTTGCCATCTTTTCATTTTTTAAGTATGAGCTTTCGAATGAGTCCCTTGTTTATAAAACAATGCTTTCGAAAATGGTGGTTCTGACCTAGTCGAAACCCTGCTGCCGTTCTTTTGCCTTTCGAGTGTATTGAAGTCATCAATGCTTTCGAAGTGTAGCTTTTGTTTTAAATATGTACTAAGCTACTTCCTAAATGCTTTCGAAAGGGTTCAAGGGTTTTGAAGGCAATGGCTTCGAAAGAGGATATCGATGCTAACCTTCACTGTTTTGCTTAAATGTTTTGAAGCTTTCGAAAGGATGGTGCCGACGCTATCAAACTTTCCCCAAACAATTTTACATGAAGTTTAAAGGTTTTGAAAGGGATACTTTCGTATATATATTCACTTTGACCCAAAAGATGTTTTTGAGTAAACCCAATGGTTTTGAAAGGGGTACTTTCATTGGTTTTGAATCTATGTTTCTAAGGATTATTAAGTAATGTTTTGATACTTCTGAAAGGTATATTTTGGTTTCAAAAGAAGAGCTTCGAAAGGTATATATTTAATGTTTTGAAAATAAGTTTTCTATGCTTTCGAAGGAGGTTATCCAGGGGTTTCGAAAGTAATGTTTTAAGGTTTCGAAAGCCTTAGTTTTCAAAACACACAACCCAATCTCTTTTTAAAGGAATAACGTGGCATAAATGAAGAGTTTTGAAATGGTTTTGAAGTATGGAGTTTTTGGAGAGGTTTTCCTTGATTGATAGGTTAAAGGGATTAACCAAGTTTTACAAAATGATTTCAAGGATATTGAACCACATGTGTTGGTATTATTATGTTAGTATGTTTACTTCTTCATATATATATTCACATTGTAATGGACCCATAACTGTATTTTGGGGATGGGCAGAATAACCAGCTAGGTTGACCCAGTAGTGAATATAAATTGAATTAACCCCTGAATGAGTAGAATAGCATCCAGGAGATCAGACCAGAATATAGGATGCCTAAATATTGAAGTTGTCAGATAGACGGGTTCATAGTAAACCTATGAAAACTATGATTAGAAAGAGTTGTTGGCAGGGGCCAATAGGTTCATAGTAAACTCATGACAACTATGATTAGAAAGAGTTGTTGGCAGAGGCCAATAGATTTGTAGTGAACCCATGAAAACTATATCCGGATTAAGTTATTGACAGATGTCAATAGGTTCCTAGTCAACCCATGAAAACTAGGATAAGAGGGAAGTTATTGGAGTTACCAATAGGTTCGGGGAGAACCCATGAAACAATGATGTTATTGGCAGGGGCCAATAAGTTCTTAGTGAGCCAATGAAAACTATGAAACTGGCCAGGGAGTCCATAAACATTAAATAGGTTATTAGTAAGCCCATGAAAACTAATAGGTTAATAGTGACCCTAGAATCTATAAATGAGACAGTTAGTCAGAATGAAGGGGGTAGGGAAATCCAGAATTGATTTACTTGTTTGCATATCATCATATTGTTTTGAATTGTTTTAACCATTGTGGATGCAGGAGCACAATATATGGTTTTATAAAGTTTTAGGATACTAGTGAGGGTAAAACCCGTTCTTCTATGCGACGTGGTCTCACTAGATATCTAAATGATTTGAGATAGTAGATTATTATTCATACCATGCTTTATGTCTGACTCGAAGTTTATGTTTTCCCCTTAAATTTTCTAGTGCTCAATTGATTTTGAGTAGTTCGAGAGTTGAGGTTTTCAAGTACCTCTTTAGACGAATAAGCTTCCGGAGATGTGCAGGAGGCATGGTAGCTATTTAGAGTTCTTTCCTATTTTGTTTCCGCTATGTTGTTGTTGTAAAGGCAAAGTTGTTTAATTGCCTATATATACTCTGAGCATCCAAGGGGGCATCTTCATATGTCGCTCTTGGCGTATATTGTAATAAATATATTTTCTCCGAACGTGGTTCTCGTATTGGGATTATGTAATGAATTTGAAATGTTTTGAAAAGGAATGAGAAATTTTTTTGTTGATTTTTAAAATTTTGTGTATCCATGTGTTTCTGTTATATCAATGTATCTAACATTACCGTATTTGGTCGTCGAGGATTAATAACTATGCATAAATGTAGCATCCGTAGCCGTTAGTTTTGGACCTCCAAGTAGGGATGTTACATCCAGTCTCGAAGCATCTTGACTAGGAACATTTAAAATGATATATTTGTTTTCATTGTGATAAATTACTCATGGCTACAATATTTTTAGTTACTATTTCAAAAAATACCATTTATGGATTTTCTGTTAAATGTACAATTTAATTAATTAATTAATATACCACATTATATCAAGTATATAATAGAAAGAAAACACCTTTTATTTTGAACAAAATTGGTTATCGAGTTAGATATATGTAACAAATTACATAATTGCCCCTAGGGTATAACCCTAGCTCTATCAATCTCTCACTTGCACTTAAGATCAATTATGGAATCTTATTTCAACTTCCTCAATCGGTTTTCTCAAAACCAATTAGGTCAATTCCTCAATGAACGAGTATGATATTTTGTTTTAATTATCTACTGTCAATCAAATCTCTTCGACACTGATAAACTACATTTATCATGTGGAACAATTCGGAGTATGTCTCTCGATAGTGAGCTCTAAGTTCTGTTACTAACTATATCATGACATTGTTATCATACAACAATGTTATGAGATTCTCAACATTTGGAATTACCCTCAGCTCAGTTACAAAGTTATGCATTTATATTTATATTCATTATTTTTTATTGCGGCACTATTCAAGGCGATGTACTTAGCCTTTTCAATGAATCAGCCACAGTCTTTCATTTGGAAAATTTCTAACTTAAAGATTCTTAACTTGAATTTATGACATATTATATTCAAACTCAATGTCACTCATGAAAGTTTGAGTTCGAACAGTCCGTAAGGAGTTTGTTATTTTTATAAACAATTCTTCAGTATTTCATAAATACATGTGAACACCTCAAACAACCATTTAGTGGCATCAATTTGGATTTGATATTTGCTTCATGTATCAAATACATAAACGAATTACGATATCGTAGATAACATAACATATATGATAATTCCTATTGCAAATGCATAAGGAATCCATCTTACATGTTCTGTATTAAACATTTTGATAAGGTGTCCTTGCATATCATATTGGGACATTCCCAACATATTTTGCACTTACTATAAAAGATATCATTTATAAATCCAACATCGAGTATTAAAACAACATAAAGCTGATTTTTACACAAGTACATCATTAACGATCAGCAGCGTGTTGTTTACTTATGGTTTAGAAATATCTAAGTACCTTTTTATCTTTATTTCTTTTAAGCACACGCTTCCTTTGCATTTTGATTGACAATCCAACTATTTGATATTCTTATCAAAACATTTGTTTAATTTTGATGCTCGTCGAATGATACTTTCGTATCCGTTCTTGGATTATATCCAAAAACTCACAAAACCAATATCGCTCCCACCGACTTCGAGACACTTTGGTTATTATGTGTAAATAGTTTACGCTAAATTATTATTCATAGTTTTCTATTTCAACACATACGTACCAAAACATAAAGTCATACTAAGCGATAATTTTATGAGTAAAATCTGAACCTACTTGAGCACATCGAACGGTGAATCTATTACGTTAATTTCAACAATTGAAATTTATGGTATTATTCTTATCAATGTGGCTCATTATATTCCAATTGTCTTTCTCTTAAAGACACATTTGCGGCCAAAAGAATCATATCCTTTAGGATACAACTATCAAAATCGCATTTAGACAATGTACTTGGAATCTATTTCGGGTTTGCGTAGCGTACCATATCATAGAGTCATACTCTTAATGGTATAATTAAACAATCGAGGAATATTTATTATTGACATTAACATGAAACTCACAGTTCCTCTTTAATGTACAAGAATACTCATTAGACGTTCTAATGCATTTTTGTTCATTTAGGTTTGGTCAATTTCATTTAATTCCTTGTAATCAGTTTTATCCATGGATCATATCCATGTCCATTTTACAGCCAATAATTTGTCGAAGAAATTCCTTCGCTACGAAGTTGTTATTTCTTGAAAAAACAATTATTTCTCAGTGAGATGGAACGTGTAATCATAAACGTTTAACGAACTGCCTTATATAAAACTGATTTTGCATTAGTTCACAATATATGTATGTTCACGGCATAAGTTAGTCATCCAATGACATTGTACCCAATCTTCTTTTGGATGATTCAAACAAGATGCCTCAAGAACAATTATTACATGCAGACTTTCGACTTGCACAACCTACCGACTCCTTGGCCTAGGATATGTTGGAGTTTCTTATAAACCCTCACCTTATATGATTTTGTAAACTATTATCTAGATGAAATAACATTAACCTTGTGTACTACTCTGAAGTACATGACCTTATAAAAAGAAGTTAACTCAACTTCACTCATAATTAATCGTACTTTGTCCAATAAAGTTCGATTACTCCTTATTGATACATCATTATGTATCATAGGGAAGAGTGACTTTTTGAGTCAGAATTTTTATTTATGTTAGGTACATATGGAACCCTTCCAATATACTCACGCGATCAGATCGAATCGTTTCTATCACATGTTACATTATTTACTTCCATTTTATATTCTATGAGCTTACCTTACACTTATACATGTATATCAAATGCACATGTCTATGTATGTGATGACTCATCGGTGAATATGATGAACTATATGGAAACGTTTTAGTATTAGTAGATTTAAGATTGCATACATCTATATGTATCAATCCAAAGAGTTCATCAACTCCTATGACGCTCCCACTAATGGTGCATTGCCCTTAAATGTTTGAGACATAATTAGCTAGAATCATATGATTCATAGTCATGTAATAAAAATTATTTCTCAAAGCTACCGCTTAAGTCTATAATTCCAAAATAATTGTAAATTATTTTAGATACTTCAGTATTTTCAGTGCATCACTTTTATTGTGAAAACAAATACACATTACAATTTTATTTCATAACGAATATTCATAATATACACATTGAGATACAACTATGCCTATTTTTCAATTGACACCAAATAATAGTCATTATTTCATAAATAATGTTCGGTATGTTTTACAAAAACAATTTTCGTAATTTGATGCAATTAATAAGTGCTATATGGCATGCTCCCACTATTTTCGCGATTACTATGATAGCGTACTAAATTTGAAGGTTCATGGATTATTTATTTCATATACTACAACTAGTCTACAACGGAGAGTTCTTTAATCAAATATCTTGAACCCAAAGAAATATATCCCATAGAAAACAATTTTCTACATGAAAATACATTTTGAAATAGAAATCGTATTTCTCATTCCAATGTTAAGTATCAATTATTATTGTTTGGTTTCTAATGTTTCTTTATGAAGCAAAAGTGACTATTCACTCTCTTCATTCCAATTGTACCCTTAAATCACATCTACTCTCGTATATTTGTTTTTCTTTCTAAATGATCGAATCATTTAAAAGAAAACCCTTATTACAACATCATAAAGAACTCTTTAAAAAGATGCATTTGATCATCCTTAACATTTAAGGACATCAAATACGATGCACCTTACGTAAACTGATCAATTTGACATTTCAATGATCGAATTCTTAAATCTTTCTTATAGTTTTGGCCCAGTGTTACATTTAAAACAATACGATCCTTTTTAATCAATCAAATTGAATACTCAATCTTATAATATTGTTTATTGGCTTAGTTTGAATGAACTAACTTCAATGGAGTGTCGTACATTATGAAATGTGACTGCTCCCCATATAACACTTATATATGATAGTATATGGATCAAATATCCATAGTCTTGTATTGCTTTTAGAGTTCGAAACTCATAGAATGTAATACACGGTCTCGACCAAATAACGCGTAAGCCACCAAATTACAAATGTATAGTAGTTGTAAAATCAGGTGCTTGCATGGGTATAGAAACATTAACATGCAAGAAACATTTATTAGTAAGTATATGTTATATTTCTATTTGTCAATTGTAACAACCCGATTTTTAATGGTAATTAATAATTAATAATTAATTAATCAAAAATGGATTGTTGGAATTTAAATATAAGTAATTTGGAATTATTTTGGGATATTAGAGTTATATAACGAAATATTTGGTAATAAAATTAAAATAAGGTATTTTGGAATATAGGATGAAAATTAATTATTTGAAATACAATGTTAAAATTTAATTAAATTTTATAAGTTTAAAATTTATTTAATAATAGAAACTATTCTATTAGTGGAATTAGAATTAAATTAGTAGGAGGATTTAAATAAAAGATTAAATTAATTAAATAAATAAATTATGGAAAGTAATCTTTAAATAGGAAATTTGAAATGAAATGATACGTTTCATAAATACAAGAGAAAATAAAACAAAGTTAATTATTAAAACAAAGCCAAACTTGTTAAGACCAAACCCAAAAACTAAGTTTCCTGATTTTTCCAATCTCCCGACAATTCCATTTCTTGATACTTCGTTCCTTTTATAAATATAACACAGATATTTCATTTGAGGGGGTAGGGAAGAAAACTAAAATCTTATTTGAACTCTAGAATCCTAGTTGTAATTTAAATCAAAATAAAATAAACTTCCATAAATCTTTAACTTGAAATATAAGCAAGTTAGAATGAAGCAATTAATGGTAATTGATTTACAAAGCTCGTTTTAGGCAATAAGTGGCTCTTGATCCTAAAAAATAAATTCTCCTAAATCGCAACAAGTTAATCGATGTAGTTTGAAGCATTAGCCTTAGAAAGCGATGAAGGATTTTTGAGGTGAATATGGGGTTGCGCGATCATGGTCAGGAAAATGGGTTTCGACCTAGGGTTTGAAACCGTCAGTGACTGAGGCTGAGGTGGATCGAAGCGATGATGGCATTGGACTCATGATTTAGAGTAGCACCTCTGGAATATGTTTGGGAAGGAGCGGTTATGGTTGAGGTCGCAACTTTCTTTTCCTGTAGTAGTGGTGTGAGGGTAACATGTTTTGATTGAACAGGAAGGAGGCGTTGATAATGGTGCATACGTGTCAGGTTGGCTGATGGCGAGACGTTGGCGAAGACAGGAGATCAATTGGTTAACCACAACTCCGTATCACTATTTGGCTGTGCACGAGGATGGGTAGTGTGCACATGTACAGGCTGTTGGAATAATAATTTAAGAAGAAGAAGAAAAGAATAGGAGGTAAGTTATGTTAGCCAATCGGGTGCGTATTTCTTTATTTTTAATTTTTAATTTTTTTAATTTGTAATGTTTACATATCAATGTCTTCTTGGAGCTACAATTGCCCGTGTGCCTATAGGTTTCATATTTGTGTTCGAGCATGTATTTGTTTAGTGAATGTTTGATCCTAGGGTAAAGTCTGATATGTGTAGGTATGTATTATTATATATGTTATGCGCATATGTTCCTTTTGGGTTCTAGTCAGCTACTTTTAAATTCAAGGACAATAATACATGTTATTTTGTAGAGGACGTTTAATTTTATTTTATAAAGAAGAGTATAACATAAATTTTACTAAAATATATATAAACATTGTTCCATATTTTGTAAATATACTTATATAAGTTTGTTATTCTTGTAAGTTGAGACGATTTCATACACACACACATATTTATTTATTTGAATCATTTATTTTTGAGTTACTATTGTAATAACTCTTTTCTTATTTGTTGGATGGAATTGCATGAAATAATTCTTAAATCAAATACTTAGTTTTATAAACTATTTTGAGATTTAAAATGAGATTTCAAATGTTATTAGTAAATGTTCAACAATCAATTAATTTTAGAAATGGTGGAGAGATAGTTATTTATGGTATAGAATATCCTATTTTTGAGTTTAGTTAAATATCTAATCAACTCTAGAATATATTGTGATTATTTATTATTCTATTCTAAGTATTAATTTTGTTATATAAAATTATATGTTGTAATTAGTTTAATATTGAATGTTGAATTGCTTGTTCCATCTTTAAAATTTTATTTTATTTATCTATTTTATCTTTCTTTCTTTAATTTTACTTTCTTTTAATTGGATTTATTTATAGAATGATTCACCATTGATATTGATTTGATAGTATTTTTGATATGATACGGTGATGATATCTTTCTATTGATTTTGTAAGATTTCATTTCTTTGTGACGAGAAATTTGAATAAATGGTATAGTGATACTGTATGGTATGGGACTTTCGATAACACTTTTCCAGTTTTTCATCGGACTTGTCATGTAGAAATATCTAGTGTGGATTGAGTGCAGTTTATGAGCATTGAATAATTATCCGAGTAACTTGCGGTGGTATGGGATGCCGTTATGTTCATTTGATTATTCTTTGTAAGTAAATGTCACTCAAACGGAAATTACTCATGTATGTGATGATACTCGTTGCGGTGATTATATTATAGTCACGTGGTGACTTGTGGGTATAGCTGTGTGTCGGCATAGGATTAGAGCTCTAGTATATTATTGTCACTTGGTGACTTATACAGAGCCGTGTGTTGGCTTATGACTAGAGCTGTATGAGGATATTGGATATGAGTATTATATGTCATCCACTTGTTGTCCAACTCCCTTTATGGTGTGATAGTGAACCGGATTGACCAGTATCCACCCTGACGGCCTGATCATGGGGTCGCACCCCCAAATTCACGACACCATTATTGTTATGATAGTTGATGCGCATTACTAGATTAGAGTTGGTTGCATATGCCGACAGTCATTTACCATAAGGCCATATGTTGATAGTCGTGGTTGAAGAGGCTACGCTTTGTCGAGCCCATAGTGGATCATTGTCACGATACTGAGAGAGGAGAGGTAATGGTAACCGATGACTGTAGGAACTGATCCGGCTATTAGCGGGATGCTAGTAGACCATGGGTTCCTAGAGCGTGCTGTGTGCTACCAGTCTTCCTTTCTTGTTTAAGGTTATGTATGTGATATGGTTTGACATATATTATTCACTATCCTATGAGGTGGCTATACTAGAGACTGTGTGTCTAGAATGTAGTCAGTCCCTGTATATCCATATTATTCTGACTTATTCATTTATGAGGAGATGAGATTATATCTGGATAGGTGTATAGAGTATGATAGATCCTCATATCTTTTATTATGTATCAATAGGCAGCCTATCTTATTTTGGTATATTAATGATGATATTTTATTATAGAATGACGTTATATTTTCGGTATCATTAAAAGATAATTTGATGATAGTATTAGTGAGTTCTTGGTTTTGATGTGAATATCTAGACTTGAATGATTTACCTGTTGTAGTTGATTCTGCAACTTATTAATTTACTTTGATATCGGGATGACATGTGTGTGTGTGTGTACTTGAGTTATGATACTTGGAATTTATAATATTTAAGATCTTCTAAGATATTGTGATTAAATACTTTATATATTTTATTACGTGTTTAATAACGGGAAGGATGTTTTATACTATTATATTAAACTTATACATAATGAATTAAATATATATTATACCTTGATATAGACATAGTGTGACTTGAGTGTTATTTATACTACTCGGGTCAGTCAAAGACGTTTCAGGTTTTAGGACGACGTGACCTGCATTAGTTTTACCAGGTTTAGAGGAACTTTAATGTAGGATTGATAAAATGACATTTACAAGGTATTGGTTCACTGTATATGATTGACACTAAGCTGTATATTAATTGTTTATCATATTATTTTGAAATATTTGACATTTTGAATTATGTTGTATTCTAATAACTCTATTGTATTGTTTATTATATGTTATTGCTGCGACCGACTCTGTGTTCTCCAATATCTATTGCATATTGTGTATTGTTCTATCCTGGAGGCACACATATTTATTGTTTGTACTAATACTATGTACGTATAAATGAGTTATTTATTTGATGTTTTAATATGTACCTGTATTAGCGCAAGGGAATACTTACGTGTGTACCCCTTATAGCCTCATTCTCCCTATTATCCGACTGTATTACTCAGTAATACTCTTGAAAAGCATGTGTATAGAGGTGGGGTTGTCACATCAATTTTCAATCCAGTTCTTTTGTATATCTTAATTGATAAACGTCTTATCAATATTTTAAATGCTTATATAGCATATGTTCTTACAAAATTAAAAAGGTTAAATGTTATTATTTCATTTTTCTAATAAAGCTGCCACTAGACTTTTATGTTTCTCCAAACCTTAAGATGAAACATAGATTTCTTTTGACCTCACTAGTGGTGTTAAGACTCGTTTAGCTTAGGATTCTGACCTTGAGTTTGCTTAACAAATCATAAACCTATAAACGATGGATAAACTTTTATCGGTTTTATCACATACAACTCCTAACCCATGGTTTCTTGTCCTAATCTCATTTTGATCTTGAGTTTGCTCAATAAATCGAAACGAAGTTATTCGCTCGTACCTACCATATCGCGACGGCCTAAGTATAGAATGTGTACCTTGAGTTTGCTCAGCACACACACACACACAGTTATCTTACCTCGTATATTCAATATATTAACAATACTACACATAACATCCCTAGCTTGAGTTTGCGCAACAACTAAGGAGTATGCAAGTAATTTATTAATATATATATATATATGGGGTAAATGACAACATTATATTGAAGATTCATAATCTTCAATATATTATATTGAGTGATATCGACTTATGAAATAATGTATTTCTTATGAAATACTATCACGATTCAAGTGTCGAGCACATCAGAAATCACTGTATACATACATTTACTTATGTATTTATTCCTTAAGTCTATTTCAGATTTCTTTAATGTTCCACCTTTAGTTAATACATTCATATTATATAAGGTTTATTATTATATAACTTTTATATTTCATATCACTTATATAATAGTCTTATGCATAATATTATATTAATTAAATCTTATTCAATTAATTTTAATTAATTAACATTTTAATTAATTTTACATTAATTTAATATAGAATTTATATAGAATAATTATTATTAACTATAACCTTTATAGTATAACACATATATCATATATATATGTATATTATTTATTTCATTAACTTTTAATTAATTTTAAATTTTTTTAATTTAATTTATATTAATTTCAAAATTCATTTACATACATACATGTATACTTATGTTAATTTAACATTTTAAAACAACATAAAATATAACATAATATATAATACATGTATATATTTATTTATTAATTAACTTATTTAATTAATATATTTTATTAATCTTATAAATAAATTTTATATATTTCAAAATTATTATATTAATTTTTAAACATTTTGAAAATTTTCATTATATCATGACATTTATAATATGTATATATTACATTTTATATTTAACTTTAAAATTTTAAAATCTTATATTTTCAATTTTCAAAATAATGTGAAAATTTATATTATAACATTTATAATATTTTTCATATTTTAAATTTAAATTTTAAATTTCATACTTTTAATTTTTAATTTCAAAATATATTTTGAAATTAGCCCAAGGCCCAATTCAAATTAGGCCTTTTCTATTAGAGATAACCTTTTGGGCTTACCTCTTCATTTCGGGCCAGGTGTAACAACCCGGTTTTGAGAAGCAATAAATTTACATTTTAAAGTAACTATTTGACATTAAATAAAAATTGAATAACGATAATTTTATTGGGGAATTTGTGATAATTTGATTAGAGTATGAAATTTAATGTTTGAGAAGTTAGGATAATGATAAATCTATTGTTTTAAATTAGTATTGCTAATTCAAATTTAGATATAGCCTTAAATATGCAATAAATGATAACTTGGAAATTGCTTAAGCAAATGCTTCGTTAAATGGATATTTTAAGAAGTAATATGTGAATGGTAATAGAAAATATATATTATTATAATGATAATGAATGAATTCACATATAGGATGAATATTTATTTTGTCTACATGAATGAATTAAAAAGGGTGGGCCATGAATTCATAATTAATAGAGTAATGAATGATCATCTTTAATTTATAGTAGTAAACTTATTTTTATAGAATTAATTTATTGGAAATGATCTTTGGGTGTTGGTGAATGTTTTAGGATGTCAAAAGTACATATTAATGCAATGATTGATATGTTAAATTATGAAATCGATAATTTTTGAATTTAAGTGAACAAATTCATTTTATGCTAAAATGAAGATTTGATTTAGAATTGTTCATTTATTTATTTGTAAGAAAGTGTAATGATCTTTAATTATGTAAAGGTTCATTTAAATGGTGCATTTAAAAGGTGGTTTTAAAACATTGTATTAAGAAATAAATAAAAGCGAAATACCCTTTATACATGTTAACATAAAATTTAATAGTGTTATTGTTCATAAGAACATAAATTAGAATTTTTCAAATTCAAGAAGTTAAGTTAAAGTGTTTTATAACATAGTTTAATAAAGAAGGAAATAAATTGTTTATTTAATTAATGGGTTTTGGGTTTGGTTTATAATCATTTAAGCCCACTTATTAAATAAAAGAGAATACATATTTCTCTTCTTTCTCCTTCCGGTATGTTCATTTTCAAAAACTCGAAAATAAAACTCCTTCTTCCTTCTCCTTAAACCTAGATCTTTAGAAAATCAAATCAAATTCAATAAATCCTCTAAAATCACCAAACTTAAAACATAACTTCTCAACACCATTCTTCATCCCTTAGACCCAAATAGCTAGAATTTTAGCCATGCTTGGAGGTTGAAGTTGGTTGAATAACAAAGAGGGAAAGTGAGAAATCTGAAGCCAAAAATGCGGGTTAGTAAAAAATTCATAACTATTTCCATAAAAATCATAAAAATCCGATACGTTATTCATAACTCATACGTACAACTTTTGTAAAAATTTCGTAGGAAAATGTTGAGTTGTGCTATACCAAACCCATACTGCACTGAGGACAAAATTGTAGGAATTTTTGTGATTTGGCCTTGTGATTGATGCATGCAATTTTGGAGTTTTTGGATGCTAAGGTGAGTAAAACTCACATCTAATTCTAGTGTAATTGCATGTGATTAATTGTGTTGAATTGTTATGATTATTGAATGAAACATGATTGAATTTGGTGTCTGTTTTCATTTACAGTGTTTACTGCTTCCTGAAATTGAGATAGATGTTTATAGTAACCTCCCATATGACTTTTTGGTGATTGAATTATGCAAATTGGTTGTACGCATGAATTGGTTGTAGTTATGTTGCTAATAGACTTGTTCTAGTGGCTGTTTCAGGTTGACCGGTCATAAGTCCTGGAGCTTGTGTGCTCAAGGCAAACTTGTTATGTTTTGTTCATCTTTGTTTACTTTTAGATTTTTGATTTCTTACTTCTTCCGCTTCCCTGATTTCTGGAATTTTTGGAATTATGATGATTTCATATTTTGGGAATTTCCATTATTCTAAATTATCTAGAATAGTGTGTGTATGTGTGTATTAAATACATTACATATGAAAAAAAATCATCTTTAAACTAGTTATATTAAATATAACCTTTAGAAATCACTTACGAAGCTTATTTAAAATATATTACTGATTTCTAAATCAAAGATTCGAAATGATGGTTTTTGAATCTTATATTTAAAAGTACTTTGATGAAGAAAGATTCTTATAATTTTTTTAATAATAATAGTGTTTATAAAACTGAATATAAAATTATATATATTAGCTTTATATATGGAAGAAATAACATGTGTGGACAAGCACCATTGTCAAACTGGTTAAGTGATTCGGCTTTGGTGCGAGAGGTTACAAGTTCGAAACTTTCGTAGCGTGATTCGAACATTTATTGACATGTGATATGTTGTCCCAGTGACATGTTGTACATAAAGTACCATTTCAAAAAAAAACAAAGAAAAAAGAAAAAGAAATAGCATGTGTGTATGTGTGTGTGTGTGTTAATTTCGATTTAAAGACTATATTTAATAAGAAGTGTTTTTAAAAATATCTAATACGGTTATTAAACAAATATTTGAATGTTTTCAAGATATGTAATATATATATAAAAGGTTTATGGACTTAAAAGAAGAGATTTAAAAGTATACAAAGTATTTTAAATATTATTTTATAGTTTTAAAAAGTTATTACTTAGGCTTTATAAACAATTACTTCTCTTTTGAAATCTTTATGATTTTTCATGAAAATTAGCCTTTGTGTTAACTTTTTCTATGAAATGAGAAATTCTTTTTAAACAGTTTAGTAGTAACAAGTGGTTATGGGACATTAGCTATCACTTTATTGTTTTATTATACGACTTGTTTACGTAGAGTATTTGGATAGTGAAATTTACTAACTGCTTGAGAGGTGTTAGCGAGTCCAAACTGCTTGAGAGTTGTTAGTGACCTAGTCCAAACTGTTTGAGAGGTGATAGCGACCTAGTCTAACTACTTGTTATTCGTAGTGTTTGCATTCGGATATGAATTACTTTTTGTGCTTTGAAGATTTTGATAAGTTAGCATCATATTTGAGATGATAGTTCATGAGAGACTTGTCTCTCTTTCATGCTTGTCATTTGGTTGACTCGCTTTCATGCCTGTCTTTTGGTTTTGACTCTCTTTCATGCTTGTTTTTTGGTTTTGACTCGCTTTCATGCTTGTCTTTGATTTTGACTTGCTTTCATGCTTGCCTTTTGGGCTCGACTTGCTTTTATGCACGTCTTTTTTATTTCACTTGCTTTCACGCAAGTTTATGGTTATGATTGTGAGATATTCTGATTAATCTTATTTTGATGATGAATTATTTGAGTTAAGCCATTATTTATTTAGATTTTGGCTTATTATAGAATTATGGCTACTCTTTTATGATTCACATAGGTTATACCTTGTGATCTTACTTTTGTTGAATTAGAACTAGCCTAACCCATTTATTATTTTCATAATACTCGGGTCAGACCGAGACATTTCAGTTACCGAAACTTAGTGAACTTTAGATGTTGGCGTAGCTTGAAGATAATTATATATATGTAGTATATATGTATCTTTTTAGGTCCAATACATGTATCAATGTTATATTTTAGAGACTCATGTTATGTACATATTCTTTGATACTAGCCTTGGGCTTGACTTGTATATTATATGGGTCTAGTGTTATCTTTTGTAGACTCACTTATGTATCTATTTTCATGTCGATAATTTATATTCCACCGTGTTCTATGATTTTTTATTTTCTATGATATTATATGAACTTCTTTTTAGCTATCGTGTTTATTGCTTTGTGCTAATACCGTACACGTCAAATATTCAGTTTAGGTCCTCAAAGTTTTGGAAAGAAAGATATGTCAGTGTTAGCCCAAGGGAATAATCACAAATGGTCGCTCATAACCAGCCTTATTCTCTGTATTAGTAGACAGTATTCCTATGTAATATTTTTTGTTAGTATGGGTATCAAGATAGGGCATTACACCAGGCTAGTAGCTAGGTAGGGCATAGTACTTGATTACCCAAACCCAACAGTAGACACTACTTTTTTAGACACCCTACTATATCGATATACTTTAATTAGTTAACCCTGACATGACTAATTTAAACCGCATATAATATTGGGCTCCGATACCATTGTTGGAACTGAACCATCCCACAACGGAAGTTATAAGTGAATTACAAAAAAAAATTCCGAGCCTATGAAGACTAATTTAGTTAGAATATTTCCAAATTTAATTTAAATAAAATCTGTTATTTTATTTAAATTTGTAAATTATATATATAATTTTATTTAAATTTATATTCTATACATATATAAATTTACACATATGTAACATATACATATATGTATGTGTATGCATGTGTAACATGATAACCCGTGCAAGGTATAACATGCCTATATATAGATATTGAGATTTACATCGCAATGGACGTGTTAGCTCATCATATATATATATATATATCGTTTGTTGTCTAAATATATGTATGTGTGTAAAATTGTTATTTATATAAATATTATAAATCTATATATATTTATATAGGCACACACGTATATGTATAACTTATTTATATATATATATATAAATGTGAAATATTAATAATTTATGTATATATGTATTATTGTAATAAATATTAAATAATATACATACATACATACATATATATATATATATATGTATATGCATATATACATAATATATAATGGTTTTTTTAAAATCATGAATTAATATATATATATGTATGTATGTACGTACGTATGTATGTATTACAGTGACAAAATATTTTTTTAATATATATATATATATGAGAGCGTTCAACTGCACCCCAAACAGTGCAGCACCCCTACAGCCCCCTGATATCCACCCCATATTTTCGTTTCTCTCTCTTCCCACTAATTCTCTCTCTACTCAAACCATCATTTAAATAGAGACTTGTGGCTGAAAATAAAGGGCGATTGGGGTGCACCCAAACAAGGGTGCCATGGAGCGCTCCTCATATGTATATAAGCATATTTATAATATATATATATATATATATATGTGTGTGTGTGTGTGTGTGTGTGTGTGTAGTTAATGCCCCGCTATTACCCTGCTATATCTCATAGCGGATTTCTACCACTATGATGTTTCCATATAGCCTTTCCACTTTAAGCCCCGCTATTTCCGCTATATCCTGTTATTCCCGCTATATTTTGCTATTTCCGCTATATCTTCTTTAAAAGAAATGAATTGAAAAATGACATTTATACATTATAAAAATTATGAAATTAATTTATTTAATTGAATTATTAATATATATATTCAGAAATGAAAATACTCTAATATTCTACTAAATTCAATTATGTTAATATAACAGTTTTACGTTTATTTACAGTATATTCACACATGTTTTTATTTAAAATTATTTATGTATTAATTATAATTCAATTGAATGTTAATTTTTCATATAATTACCATTTATATATTTATAAAAACATTAAGTACGAGTTTTATATGCTATTTTAGAGTCATCCACTATATCCCGCTATATCATCGCTGTATCCTCGCTATGACATTTTGCACCTCCGCCGCATTAAATATGCCGAGCGCTTTAACCGCACAAATATATATATATATATACATATATATATTAATTAATAAAATTAAATAAATGTTTTAAACATTTCCAGATTATATGCATCGCACAACAAAAATTTTTATTATAATTTTATTATATTAAAACATATAAATTGATTAACTAGTTGAAAAACAATAAAATATTAATAAAATTTATTTTCAAGATATATTATTCAATTTTTAAATTTTCGAAAAATCTAGTATGATATTTTGAAGTTAGGAAAACTTTTCCATAATTTTCTCATTCAAAATTTACTTTTTATGAATTAATTATTTTCGATCGTATATTATAATCATTTTTAAAAATATAAAAATGATTTTTAAATTCACATTTTCTAACCGAGAGATTATTTTATGATAAAATAATTTTATAAAATTTAAAAGTTAATTTTTGAAACGTATTTTATTTTATATAAATTATTTAGATAGTATATTGTTTTAAATAATACTAAATAATAATAAATAATTATTAAAAATTAATTTGCAACTACTGAAAATTATAATTATTGTAGATATGCATTTACAAAATGTATGTTCAATTATTAGCATGATATGATGAAATAATTAAATACAAATCATATAATTATAATTAAATGACATATTAATCTATGTATATTAATTAATAAAATAATAATTATTATAAATAAAATATTCGGTTGTGCATATCAGATCTATATATGAAAAAAATTGTTTTTCAAATGAATACATACATATAACCAATCTAGTATGTGACAACGTCAATACGTATAAGAATCGTCACCTAACTAACTATATAATAATATTATGTATGAATAATAAAATTATAAACCATACAATATAGTAAAACATACCTCAAACTAATGCCTTGAAACATGCCTAGTAATAATGAATTCTCTCTCCTTTGAAAGCTTCTCGATTCGGCAGACTGCTAATCCTTGAACCATAGACCCTTGATAATCCAATAGGAATTGTCTTTTTAATTGATTTGAGTTGGATTTGCTTGAGCTCCTAGAGGATGAAATCAAGCAGCAATGGAGGGGATAGTAGTAGCCAAATAGATCCAATCAATTTAGGATTTTGAGGTCTTTAAATAGTGGATGAAAGAAAGTTATGGATCATATCTCATGCCAATTCTCACTAAATCTAAGCCATCCATTTCTAACACTCTAACCTATTTTAGCCACCCCTATAGTCCTCATTACAGCTGAAATTATCAACCTATCATCATAGGCCAATATCCCATTTAATTCCAAATAAATATTATTAATTAAATCTAATTTAATTGCTTATCAATATCGCATATCAATTGATACATTTATAACTATTATAATACAATAATATGTATTCCTCAAATCATATTCAAAATTTATAATTAATATTTCATAGATATTAATTAATTTAATCAATTTATAACAATTATAAACTAATTAAATCATTTGTTCTAAAGAGAATTCCTCATTTTGGTTGTATGACTGGTCAGGAGTAAATTTGGTCAGCGATTAACATCAAATTATTTGAATGTTAATGTTCACATGTCACTTAGTACGTTATGTGACATTTTGGCCAAATTTACCGCTTACTTAGTTTTAGTAAAATCCAATTTCACCTTATTAAGCGTTACTCGGTTGTGAATTTTATTTACACCAATTCTCTTCGTCAAAACAATATCACTTTGGACTTATGGAATTTGGTAATGGTCAAACTTCCAATATCATCCATATTCAACTCTATAGTCCAAACAAAAAGTCCTTGGTTCAGTAATAATCAATATTATTAATCGAACTGCTATGGCCAGAGACTTTGAGTTGACTTGAGTTGATCGTGATACTAACCCCATATAACTAAGGAGACGAATCCTCTCTTAAATAGTGTTTCACTTCCAATACTTCCACTTGATCCAACTATAGTCAGTTGATAGATGTCATGCCATTATTTGACTATAATCAAAGCAGAGCTTTCATATTGAAGATCCATGGTATTCTCTAGTCAAGAGAACTGTGTAAATTAGTCTGGCCGCCGGTCTATGGTGGTAAGCGGTGCAAAGATTCAACTTCGTTCCTAAAGCTGACTGTAAACTCCACTAAAATTCACTGGTGAATAAAGGGTCCATATTACTAACACAGATGATGGAAACTCTGTGCAGTTGTACTACTTCCTTAATATAAATTTGCGCTAGAGATGTTGCAGTCCTGTTACTCCTAACGGGAATAAAGTGGGCTCTTTTAGTGAGTCTATCCACTATTATCCAAATAGCTTCATTGCCTCTTTGACTTCTAGGAAACCCATCTATAAAGTCCGTCGATTTATGCACCCATTTTCAAGTTGGTACATCTAACAGTAACAATAGTCCTCCGGGCTTCCTTTGTTCCGCCTTTATCTTTTGATACGTCAAACAACTAGAGACAAATTCCGCCACCCACTTCTTCATCCTTGACCAATAGGAAAATTGCTTCATATCCTTGTACATTTTATCTCCACGAGGTGAATGGTCATCCGAGAATGGTGACACTCAGCCCAAACTTCCTCTAAAATGTCCTCCACCAAAGAAACACAAAGGCATCCACTTCACAAACATCCTCTCTTGTCAATTGCATACCTACTTCCACGAGGGAAATGCTCTCCTTTACTCAACTTGCCCAAAATATCTACTATCGTCACATCCTTCTTCTAATCTTGCCCAATGCGGTCCATCAAAGCAAGCCTAACTTACATGGCTACCAAATAGCCTAGAGTGGGTTCTGTTGGCAGTTGAAAATTCGAGAGGAACTCCGACCGTCTTCACTCATATATAGCACCTAGAGTAGCATGCCTCCAGCTAAGGGCATCGACGAACATTCCCTTTCTGGGGGAGGGGGTGTACTGTATCTCAAAGTCATATGATGCTATAAACTCCATCCACTTATGCTGCCTAAGATTCAAGTATTTTTGGAAAAATAGGTATTTAGGGGATTTGTGGTCGGTGAATAACTCAAACCTTTCTCCTAAAAGATAGTGCCTCCATATCTTCAAAGCAAAGTGACAGTTGCGAACTCTAAGTCGTGAGTTGGGTATCTCTTCTCATGGTCCTTCAACTATCTACTTGCATAGGCAATCACTCTTCCTTCTTGCATAAGAATAGCTCTTAATCCCATATAACATGTGTCAGTGTAAACAATGAAAGGCTTCGTCTCATTGAAAATGGTAAGTACTGGCGCACTAGTCAACAACTCCTTTAGCTTCTTGAATACTTTCGTGCATTTCTCATTCCATGCAAAAACTAGATTTTTCTTAGTTAAGCAAGTTAGTGGGACTACTTTCTTAGCAAAGTCCTTGATGAACTTCCTATAGTAACCCGCCAACCCAAGAAACTCCAAATTTCTATGGCAATCTTTGAAATCTTCTAGCTTTAATAGCTTCCACCTTTGCAGGATCCACATACAATCCCTTCTCGACAATATGACCAAGAAGTCTCACCTCCATCTTCCAAAAGTGACACTTTGAGAATTTGACTTCTGGTTGGTGCCTTCTCGAGGTCCTTAGTACCTTCCTTAAATGATTTTCATGCTCATCCTCACTTTTGGAGAACACTAGAATGTCGTCCACAAATATTATGTAAAACTTATTCTGCTGCTCTCTAAAGAATTTACTCATCAAATCTACAAAGTATGTAAGGGAATTCTTCATACCGAAATGCATCACTTCCCATTCGTACAGCCCATCCGAAGTGCGGAAAGTGGTCTTCTGCTTGCTATCGCTATCCTCAATCGATGGAATATAGTGGCTAATTCCAATTGGGAAATTTATTCTAGGTAAGGGATACCTATTCTTCTTGGTTAACTTATTGAGTTCTCTATAGTCAACGCGTAGCCTTAAAGATCCATCTGCCTTAGTGGCAAAGACAATAAGTGCTCCTCATTCACAAGTACTTCGGGAATAAATCCCTTCTACAATAGTTCCAATTTTTTTTATCCAACTCTCACCTTTCTTTGGAGGGCACGTGCCTTAATGGCAGAGCAACAGGTCTAGAATCCTTCTCCAAATCAATCCTAAATTCGATCTCCTTTCAGGGTGGGAGACCGGAGACTTCTTCAAAAACGTCTGGAAAGTCTTGAACTACGGGCATAGATAGAGTTTAGCTTGTGGTAGTCTTAGTGAATATAAATAGTTTAACTCGACCGAGTTTTAGGGTGTACAACGAATATCTATATCTCACCTTGTACAACTCCTTAACCATACAATCCTTCTATCATAATCTAAGATAACCCCGTAGTAAGATAACCAATCCATCCCTAAGATAAGTGCATACCCCTCAAAACTAAGAACATGCGCATTACATGTAAAATTGACGTTCCATATATCCACAACTAGGTCTTTACAAATTAAAGAAAGGTGTATCGATCCACCAATAGGATTTGACACGACTATTGGATTGGTGACAAACTCAAGGAGCTAACTTCATGTCTAGCTATTAATGAAAGTGATGCTCCCAAGTCAAATAGGATAGAATAGTATTCCCAAAAATAACAATTGTACCTTCCATTACAGCTTTTCCTTGATCCATTTGAGGAGGTCTACTTGAGATATGTACAACTACAATGGCATAACCCTGTCCACTTTATCCCTCCTTAGCTAACTTTGGACACCAATTCTTGACTGTCCCTCCTTATGGCAGTGGTAGCATCTTCCTTTGAACTCCTCCCTCACTAAATCACCTTGCAGCCCTTAGCCACATGTCCCTTCTTCTAACATCTACGAAACATTACTTCCCTTCTTGATTTTCCCCTTAGCCTTATTGTTCACCCAAAATCCTCATTTCTTACATCCAACTTGATTTTGCATCGGTCCCATCTTCTCCTTCTCCTCACTACCTATAGTTTGCGTTAGGGCCATTTTAACTATCATATCATAAGTGGTGTCCACGGGTACTTGGGTTAAAAGCAGCTCCCTAAGTGGATAATTCAGGCCTTTAAAGAACTTCATAGCCTTCTTCATGGGGGTGTCAATCAAACTCAATCCAAACTTAGCCAATTCCATGAACTTACTGATATACTCCTTCGATGTGGAGTCTCCCTGGCTAAGTTATACAAACTTCTCCAATTACAAAATTTCTTTAGGTTTGGACATGAATCACGACCCAAAGCGAGTTTTGAATTCAACCCAAGTGATTTCTTCTTCAGCATTCTCCTCAGCCACTATAGTCCATTAATCTAAGGCCTCCCTTTTAGATGCTATGCAACCATCCTCCTCTTGATCCAGTCTTCCCATCCAAGCTCCCAAAATATACGTTCATAGTCGTTAATCCAAGCCTTTGTTTCCATAAATCCTTCAGCTCTTGTATACACTTGTCCTCCCATGTTCTAGAAGTCATTACACAATTTAGGGAAATCCAATAGCCACGGTGCTGCTTCAACAGGTGGAGTAGCAGGTGCCGCTGGTGTAGCTTGTTGAGGAACATGAACTCGCCTTTCATGCCTTAGGTATTGCTCGAACCATTCTGGCATTCCCCAAATTGTGGGTATTTCTTGGGTGGAGGGGTTCCCAATCTCAAAGGAACGATTTTCAGCCATAATCAACTATTTGTGGGTTAGAGCTTTTAGTTACAACTCCCTAAGATAGTACTATTTGCTAAAATAAAATATTTTCCTAATGTGTTTGTGTGTGTTCGAATAAGTATGTGTGTGTGTATAGTAGGGTTTCTAAAGTACTTTCAAAAATAACAAATACGTTCTCTTACATATACCTATCCTCATTGATCGGGTAACCTAAGCTTTGATATCAAATATAACAACCAACCTCGAAACGAACCTAATTTTTAACCCAATAAAAGCCCATCGAACCTTAGACCCATTCCAAAGTTGGCTGTTAGTTGGTAAAATTGATATAATGAACAACATACAGAGCTATTTATCGATGCTATTAGAATGTCACAAAAAAAGGATAAAATGTAATATCAGAAACTAGTACCAATTTCATAAAAATTCAAATCATAGAATACAACATATCATCTCAAATACAATATCCCAAAATAAAAACTTGTTTGAAACTGGGTATTGCAAAATATCAAAAACATAAATAGATAGATAAATTGCCATAAGACTTCGCCTCAACCTTCGTCTTCTCAATCATCATCGTCTCCCATCACCTGTGTGTCGTAATGAGGAAGGGGTCAAAATGACAATATCCGATGAATGAAAATCTCAAGTCTTACCATAATAGTATTTGCATATCATTTAGTTAAGAAATATGTCTTATGCATATTATACTATATCATACATACATGGAATACCTCTAACTATAAGTCTGAAGGCCTTTCCAGTCCAACTCCATAATGTACCTTCAACTATAGGCCAAAAGCCCTTCCTAGTCTAATGCAACTACTGTTAATTATGTCCTAACAATGTGAAAGAAAGTACCCAAGCCACCTAATACTTATTTAATGGGAATTAGGCAGACTCTATAACACCCTGAAATTTTATCGAAAATAAATGAGAAATATAGTTAAAGTTAAAAATGAAATTAAAAATATATTTTTACAAATGTCTGTATTGGGCAACGGGACTTGCACCATTGTGTTCGTAGCAATTTTTCGGATGATTTTCATGTATAACTTGTCATAATCCGGATTAGTATGAGAGATTTACGAATAATAAAGATTAAATGATAATTTAAAAATAAACAGATTTAATATTTAAAATGATGAAGGGGTCAGGTCGATGTTAGGACCCTAGGTCGACCGTGGCCTAGGGCGGTCAACCCAAAAGCTTAATTAACGAATAATTTTTCGTTCATGCGAGCTTCATTTGAACGACGTTGATTCGTGCATGCGGACCAAGTAAATAATGGAGAGTTAGGATCTGATCAAGGGTTGATGTGATGGCTAGGGATAGTTGGTTACCTCTATAAATTAATACTAAACCTAAACCCTAATTTCTAATTTTCAAAGCCAGTAACGAAGTGCTGCCAAAACTTTCTATCTCCTCAAACCCTAATTCCCAAATTATATCCTATTTCTCAAATCAAACCCAAATCTCAATCTAAATTGAATCTAGAGCCAAATTAAAAAGACATCTAGCACTTGGTGAGGAGTCTAAGGAAATCTAAGGGAAATATGCTATTTGAAGATCAGATTTGAAGCTTAGGATAGAGATGAGTGGGTACAGATTAATTAAATGGTTAAATTAATTAGTTTTAAGTTGATTTTAAGTAGATTAGATTACTAAACTCCCAAATTGAACTGTTAATCTAAAAGTTTAGATTAGCAAATTATAGATGTGTAAATTAAATGGAATTTGATGTTAAATCCAATTATTTGGATATGTTAAACTATAAACCTTTTTTAATTTAAAAGTGAATCTGTTGGATAAGTAATTGAACATGCGTATGGATTAACAACATGCACGAATTAGATAATTAATTGAACATGCGTATGGATTAGAATAGGAGGCACTAATTGGATAATT
The DNA here is from genome assembly GCA_030737815.1 of Allium fistulosum. Classification (NCBI taxonomy): domain Eukaryota; kingdom Viridiplantae; phylum Streptophyta; class Magnoliopsida; order Asparagales; family Amaryllidaceae; genus Allium; species Allium fistulosum. The sequence continues at coordinate 975,229,450 of CM060901.1, forward strand.
GCATTTGATCTAAATTGGAAGTACAACAAATTGTTAATCTGCCCTATCATCAAGTGCTAAACCCTGATCTAGACCCCAAATTTGTTTACAATTGAATATTGAAATATGGATTAGGATCAAAACAGAAATTTGGCTAATTACTGTTGCTAATGACAATTAACTAGGTTAAAATTAACAAACGATAATTAGTTAACACACGAAATTAATTAACGAAGCAAACAGCCGAACCTTAAGAAATTGCACTGGAACGATCGACCGTTAGGACCCTAGGTCAACCATGGGCGGTCGACCGTGGGCTTTCCAAGTTGACCGTCCAGCCTATTTAATGAAGGAATTGGACTTTTAGGCTTAAGGCTCGTTTAGTGAATGAATTTGATGAAATGCAGAACCGCTTATTGCACTGTTTCGAGATATGTGTAAGAGAGTAGGGACTTTAGTTTCCTATCTGAGTTGTAGGACAAATTTACTTCGCTAAGTGGATAAAATCCAATAGATCCGTAAACGTAGGCAATTAGAGTAGTCTGTTTGGTGGATGTGGAAATTGGGTTGGGTACGATTAGTTCCTGAGGGGCCTGGTCCTAGCAGTGATTTGCATATGGCAAACATCGGAGTAGGCAATAAGTGGTCATATGATTTAAGACGAGACCCAGTGGAGCGGTGATTTGCATGCAACGAACACAAAGTAGACAATAAGTGGCTATAGGTCTCGTGACGATACTAGGTGGGAGCCCGGTCCTGGCAGTGATTCGCAAGTGGTGAACACCAGAGTAGGCAATAAGATGCAGTTTTCCATTACGATCAAGAGATGGGTATGGGTGCATATGATGAGTCACTCTATGAGTTTGCATTTCGTGTTCTCCCTCTCCAGGCGTAATGGAGTAATTGAGAGATAGTAGAACCTGGTTTGGCCGATCGATAGTGTGAGATTGACCTATAGATCTGACCATATGAGTTTGATAAATATCCTTAGGTATATGACCTCAGGAATGAACTGACACACTATGTACACTCCATGACACTTGGAGTAGATTTAAAACAAATTGCACTTAATCATATTATTCATCTTGTTCTCATATACCAGACTTTATGTTCGACCCACCCCCATTTCTTTCCATTTCCCCTACCATAGATGACATGTTAGTAGTAATTGGACATTGTATAGGGAAGAAAGGAGCTTAATGATGGAGTTATAATATTTTCTATTGCTCTCTTATAATTACTTATTGTATTAGAATGTAAACTTATATTGTAATTTGTAAACAGTGTATTTTGTAAAGCTAGTATTTTGGAGAATGTTTTTATGAAATGTCTATCCTTTTGTATTTCTATTTTAATTACTTTCGTTGTGAGATCTGAAAGTGTAGGATGTCTTAAAACTCCATCTCTGTAATTATGCTTTGTAATGTTTTAAAAACCTAACAGCTTGTATTTTCTCGGCATGATTCATGTTGGAAAGTGCAGGTTCTTACATTTGTTATCAGAGCTTAGGTTTAGGATTCCCTAAGATTTAGGCACATATTGAGAGAACGTACTTGAAAATATTTTGAAAAAAAATGGTTTTTCAAGAAGTTTTTCAAATTGTTTTCTAAGAAGTTTTTAAAAAAAAGTGTTTTGGGAATATATGTGTATATGTATAGATAAAAGTTTTCAAAGAGATTTCTAAAGATTTTATCTGTAAATATCGAAATTTCTTCTATTCGTGCCTATACTATCTGTAGGGAAAATTGAAAAATAATTCTCATACATAGATAGCGAGAATGAAAATAAGTTTTAGGGAACATAATGGACCTTTCATATTTATTTTGGTGAGAAATGCTAGTAAAGGTTTCTTATACCAACTAGCAGTGATAGATAAACTATGGATTTAAGGGTGAATAAAGAAGATTAGCAACAGGAAACCCATATGATGAGATGAAGATAAAGCATAAGAATATGAAAGAGGACTTTATGACCTTTATGCAAATCTCCATAGTCAAAGCAGAAACCCTATTGGCATTAGTTATAAGGACTCACATTTACTTAAAAGAGTGGCTAAAGCATTCCATATTTAAGTTAAGCACTATATTTGGAAATAAAACTTGTTTGACTACCTTTGGTAAGAAGAACGAAAAAATTTATGCATTTAAGGCACTGTTGGTAAAAGTGGGCTTAGGTAATTAGGTTCCTATTGTCTACTCTAATTTAAGTGATAAAATAATTTAAATGTTTTCTAAATGTTAGAAATGGTATATATCTGATATTTTAAATGGAAAAGAAGTTAATTATGATCTGATATAAAATAGTCAGATAAATTTTATGGGAATTGTGTAAAAAGAAAAATTAAAGAATTTGGTAAAAAGTTATTTTTCAATAACCGTTGTAAAGCTTTTGTTTGTTTTAGGCACATTGTTGTATTTACCCTCAATGTGTATTTTGCTTTTAGTAAGAGGACTTTTGAAAAGATTGCAGTATATGTCAGATATTTTAAAATGAAAAATAAGTTAGTTTATGATTTTCTAATAAAATAATCAGACAAACTATGTAAAATTTGTTAGAAAAGTGAGATTAAAAGAATTTGACAATTTTTTTTATAAAGCTTTGTTTTGCCTTATAGGCTCATTATTACACTTACCTTCAATGTGCTCTGTGCTTTTAAAGGAAACTTTTGAAAAAAGGGGCTGGTTTGTGATTTTACATAAATAGTTTGACAACTTTAGGGAATTTGTTTCAGGAGTAACATGTAGAGAAATGGGTGAAATGCTATTTTCCAGTAACTGTTTTAGAACTTTTGTTTTGTCTTTTATGCACAGTGTTGCACATATCCCTAATGTGCACTTTGTTTATAATAATAGAACTTGAGGAAAATTTTGAAAAGTCTGTAAGGCACTACTTTTGAACTCCTTTTGTGATTAAGTAATGAGTATGTATTTGAAAATATTTCATAAATGTTTCTGTCATACTTTAAAAGAAAAGAAAAGTTAATGAAAATAATAAAGTAATAATAATGGGTTAAACATGCTTTTGTGAAAATCTCATATTTACAAAGGAAGATCCTAGAAATGTATGCTTTTATGTATATTTTTGACAAGTTAAGTTTGATCATTTTTGATAATTTGAGATATTTCATGATCCTAATAAAAGAAAATTTTATGTGTTTTGTGTACTAAGCTAAATTAATCATTTTGGCGATTTGATTAAAGAAAAATATCATTATTTTAATAAAAATGAAACGCTTGTTAAAATTAAAAGAGAGTTTTATAGTTTTAAAACTTACTTGTTTAGTGAAAAAGAAAGTTAAAATTCGAAAGGTTTTAAAATTTTAGGCAACTTACTAGATGTGTGAAAATAGTAAAATCAAAAGTTTTGATTTAAATGGTAAAAATGAAAAGTGGACTTTACAGTTTTAAAGACCTATTAGCTTTGCATAAACTATGTTAAAATAAAGAGATTTTTATTAAAAAGGTAAAGTAAAAGTGTTTTGATTATCACTTAAAAGAAAAGAAATAGATTTAGAGTTAGATAAATATGATTAAACAGCCCACTAGGATAAGATTGACTACGGAATTTGAAAGAATTGGAATGGTTGGGGGCAAAGACAAAAAGGTAAAATGAGAATTTAATGACCTTTAAATTCAATGGTTAAAAGTAATAAGTCAAACTTTCTTAAATGCGAAGAGTAAATGCCACCATGTATCTTTCCACCCAAGTATGGTTGAAATTGTAGGATCCGTGTATAAGGAAGATTTAAAAGTTTGATTTAGGTGAACATATTTCCAAGTAAGGAAAAGTAGGCTAAGATGCTTTATTACATCAAGAATGCTATAGATGCAAAAAGTTTATCGGTATAAAGGGTAAGCGGGCAAAGTAGGGTCTACTTCGATCCTTATAAGGAATGTTAAGTAACAAATAGGCATTTTCTTGATTACATTAGGCAATCTAACAGGAAAAATAAGTATAGGCTCAACACTAGAGTTGCGAGGTTGATACCATATAGGTAAGGATAGGATACATGTAGGCTACGGGCGGTCTAGTATTATGTTGCTCCCCTGAGGACTACGAGCGGACCAGGTGGACATGAATGTGAAAGTATACCTTTTGGTTTATGTTATTGGTTTATATCAATGTAGGTGTGTTTCACGTATGCCTAATGTGCATCTTGGAATTGTAGGATTAAGTATAGCATGTATTGGAGTATGGAAAATAAGAAGAGAAGTAGTCCCTAAACTAATAAGAACCTTCATAAAGGAAATGGTATGATAAGTTCTAGATTTGTAGACTTACATGATTTGAGCAAAGAAAAATGTAGAGTTAGCCATCGTAGAATTTTTTTGAATAATTGATATGGCATAGCAAACACCAATTCAGAAGTTGTCATAAGATGGAGTGGGATGTAAGTAGCATTTTAATTCATTGGAATGAATTACGTAGCAATGAAAATTTCTATAAATTATCCATTTCAATATAAAAGTGTATCGTTTGAAAAAAAAAGAATATACCCTAAAAGAAAGAGATGTACAAAATAGGGATAGTCATCATATTTTGTACTTTATGTCAATGTTAACTGAAACAATAATTCTTTGTAATTTCAAATATGACACAAAACCTCTTTTAGATAATTTATGGAAAGTCAGAGAGTTCACATTTCCTATTGGGAAAAGATGTAGTTCCAATGCATTAAAATGCAAAAATCCTTAAGTATAAACCAAAATATTTGTTATTAGGCTAATTGGATTAGAATGGAAAGGGATCGTTTCACATTTAGTTGTCCCAACCATAGGGTGATTAGAATGGAGTGAAAAGAGGCTATTTGGTAATGGTCTCATTTGTAAGATGACACCAAGGAATAGAAAAAGAAAATATTTGAAAATTCAAAATGCAAAGAGGATATCCTAAATGATAATTTGGTTAAGATTTTGGAATGGATAATTAATCCAAGAATTTGGGTGTCAGTTAAGAACAGGTGTTGTTATAGCACGCATTGAGAATGCGAAGGAAATTTTCACGTAAAAGAAGATCGGAAAAAAGATTTTGGGTAAGATTTAAATAAGGGGATAAAAAGATTCTTCTCAAACCTCGCTCGGATTGAAGGGATGTTATTTTCTTAAGAAAATTTATGGAAGGCTGACACATAATGCATGGTCATGTCCGTAACAACCGTACGTGGATGAAGTAACCCTTAAAGGGACACTATTTTGGTTAGAATGATCTTGGTTTATATCTCTAATGAATTTTAGGTACGTATGGAAGTGTCTATGTGGGCTAGTTACCTTAGTCAAACTATTTTAGCTAGATAAGCTTAGATTACCTTTGAACTTAAGATTTAGGTGGTAGACTATCTGAGGTAGAGACCTTTGGATGATTGGTATATTTGTAAACATGTCAATAGGACATGTTATGGGTAATGGATGTATATGGATGTTCATGGATACAAATGGTTACATTTCTATGCACTAGGATATTGAGACCTTTAGGCACACATTAGAATGATTGGCCATATAGGTACACACACTCATATCATGTGCATATTATTTCTTGATTGGTTGCTACCTATGGATGTCATGCATATGGATGTCGCATATGGAATGTATGGTTGAGCATACACGTAGAATTATTAGTTATCATTAGGATCTTGCATTCATTTGGATGCATAGCATGAGCATATTTTCTTAAACAGGAGGTCGACTGAATTAGTAGACCAACTACTCTTTTCTATTGGTATAGGTTCATATGCATTCCACGTTGCATATATACATACCTGTGTTAGAAATATTAAGGACAATGGTTGCTATGGATGGTGAATGAGTAGATGAATGTAGATTTTGGATGCTGGTTATTAGTTGCATTTTTCTATCCTTAGAGATTTTGGGAATGAAATCCTTCAAGAGGAGAGAATGTAACACCCCCAAAATTTTTCGAAAATAAGTGAGAAATATAATTGAAGTCAAGAATGAACTTAAATAAAAGATTTTCACAAACATCCGTATTGGACTATGGGACTTGCACCATTGTGTCCGTAGCAAGTTTTCAGATGATTTTCATATATAACTTATTGTAATCCCGATTACTATGAGAGAGTTACGAATATTAAAAGATTAAATGATAATTTAAAAATAAAAGGATTTAATATTTAAAATAATGAAGGGGTCAGGTCTACCGTTAGGACCCTAGGTTGACCGTGGCTTAGGGCAGTACCCGAAAGTCCAATTAACAAATGATTTTTCGTTCGTGCAAGCTTCGTTTGAACGGCGTTGATTCGTGCGTACGGACCAAGTAAATGATGAAGAGTCAGGATCTGATCAGGGTTTGATCTGATGGCTAGGGTTAGTTGGTTGCCTCTATAAATTAACAGTAAACCTAAACCTTAATCTCTAATTTTCAATATTAGTAACGAAGTGCTGCCAAAACTTTTTATCTCCTCAAACCCTAATTCCCAAATTAAATCCTATTTCTCAAATTAAACCCAAATCTCAATCTAAATCGAATCTAGAGCCAAATTAAAAGGAGGTCTAGCAATAGAGAGGAGTCCAAGAAGATCTAAGGGAACTATACTGTTTGGAGATTAGATCTGAAGCTTAGGACCGAGATGAGTGGGCACAGATTAATTAAATGGCTAAATCAATTAGTTTTAAATTTATTTTAAGTTGATTAAATTGTTAAAATTTCAAATTGAACTGTTAATCTAAAAGTTTAGATTAGGAAATTATAGATTTGTAAAATAAATAGAATTTGATGTTAAATTCAATTATTTGGATATGTTAAACTATAAACCTTTTTATATTTAAAAGTGAATATGTTGGATAATTAATCGAACATGCGTATGGATTAGAACAATAGACATGAATTGGATAATTAATTGAACATGCGATTAGAATAGTAGGCACAAATTGGGCAATTAAATTGGATCTAAATTGGAAGTACAAAAAACTGTTAATCTGTCCTATTTCAAGTGGTAAACCTTGATCTAGACCCCAAATTTGTTTACAGTTGAAATATTGAAACATGGATTAGGCTCAAATCAGAAATTTGGCTAATTACTATTGCTAATGACAATTAACTGGGTTAAAATTAACAAAAGACAAACGCGCAAAATTAATTAACGAAACAAACACCTGAACCTTAAGAAATTGCACTAGAACGATTGACCATTAGGACCCTACGTCTACCACAGGCGATCCACCGTGGGCCTTCCAGGTCGACCGTCCAGCCCATTTAATGAAGGAATTGGACTTTTGGGCTTAAGGCCCGTTTAATGAATGAATTTGATGAAATGTAAAACCACGTATTGTACTGTTTTGAGGTATGTCCAAGAGAGTAGGGAATTTAGTTTCCTATCTGAGTTGTAGGGAAAATTTACTTCATTGAGTGGGTAAAATCCAGTAAATCTGTAAACATGAACAATTGGAGCAGTCCATTTGGCGGATGTGGAAACTGGGTGGGATATGATTAGTTCCTGAGGGACCCGATCCTGGTGGTGATTTGCACATGGCAAACATTGGAGTAGGCAATAACTGGCCATAGGATTTGAGACGAGACCAGTGGAGTCCGGTCCTGGTAGTGATTTGCATGCGACAAACACCGGAGTAGGCAATAAGTGGCTATAGGTCTCGTGACGATACTAGGTGGGTGCCCGGTCCTGGCAGTGATTCGCACGAAGGTAAACACCGGTGTTTGCACCAAAAGTTGGCACAAACACCCAATAGAGATTTTGTAGAGAAATAAATGAAGAATATAAAATATGAACAGAGGAGACAAACAAATAAATAACAGAATATAAGCTATAACGAGAAGACAACGATATATAGTGATTCGTTGTTGAAAGCCTACATCCACTTTAGAGAAATAACTTTATTAAACACTTGAATTGCTGAGTACATAAGGATGGATCATAGTAGAACCCCTATTTACAAAAGAGTGCAAAGCAACAAGCAGCGTAAAGATCCCGAAAATGGACAATCAAGTCTATATTTATAGGGAAAGACGGTGAAATATCTTCCTAAAATTTTGGCAATGGAGTCTCTAGATCCAGAAGAAGTCATGGTTTCGATCGCGGGTCCCACATCTTTCATATAACGATCAGTACTGATAGTTTTATGGGCCTGTTTTGGCATGCGATCGATTTGGTGAGCTCCACTCTTCAATATATTAATGTTTCCAAAGTTTCATGTGTATCCGACTTGTAGATTTTGAGATATCGATCGTTTTCCATTGAGTTGAACTGTGGTAAGATCCATAATTGGTGAATATGAATCGTACCCTATCCATTTTTAGTAAATGGTATATTTTCATACTTTTATCATTCTATTGAGTTCGTCTTCTGCATTCACTTCACCACCGCTTCATATTATCATCTGTGCTTGATCTTTAGGCTTCATGATTGTTAATCTGACTTGTCGATCCCGATGACAGTCGAGTCTAACTTGTCTAATCAGTTCGAAGATAGCTGGGCCAAAAGGTTGGATAACACTTGCCCCTCCAAGTATGTCTTGTTTCAACATAACGTGCTTTAGATCGATGCAAGTTACATTCGTCGAAAAGGAATCCATTCAGCTTTCTAAAAAGTTGCCATCCCTTCGATGAATTGCTTTCCTTGAAGAGTTGTATATCTTTATATTTGACATGACGATCGAATGATTTCCAATAGTATAAATTCTAAATTGTAATTTACCAGTTGATACCTGTGCCCAGTTCCATTGAGCTAGTAAGCCTCGGTTATCTGATACGGTTCTTTCTCTTGTAACTCCGGGTGAGAATTTAATTTCAGTCGATTTCAAAAAATCGATTTTTTTTGAAACGTACACTAGCATGTATACGTATTCATTCCTGACTGCCGATTACGATTGCACGTTCATGGGTCGCTGTCAACTTTATGCATATGTTTCACCTCCCCCCTTTATTAAATTGATTGGCATGAATCCATCAAGTTAATGGATCATACTTGATCCATTTTTAACATGGATCGAGTCAGATTCATTTGAGATTGCTTCCTGCCCGATCGTTCTCCCCTCTCTTCTTTTCCTTTTTTTTATATAGCCCAAGAAAGAAGACGATGGATCACTCCAAAGCCATTAGTTTTGGATTGTATATGATCCAAGCATATGTTGAACGAACCAATTGCACTGTGTATTAGAGAGAAGGATCGGCATACATCCATCACAGAACAATCGTGCTTGATAATTTCTTAATTTTCCCATTTGATTGAACTGTAGGTTAAGAAGAGTGGATCGGCGTAAGGCCATCATAAATCCATCATACCCGATCGTTTATAAGTAGGGAACTTCGATGGTTCGTATCACATCCTTCATATATATACTTGGATACTCAGATTATTTTATTCACTTCATTTCATTTTCTATCATTGTTACCCGAACCAAAAGAGAAAAATCCATCCTCATCTTCTTCTTCGCCATCGATCCACCGAGCTTCCCGATCCAAGTCCATAGTTATCTCGTAACCATCTCCATAGGTTGGCCTGAATCCTTGCTTCATCAACCGTCATCGCCGCCATCCCCTACTGATCGTACAACCCAATGTATCCATTAACCCTTAGGTTATTTCGGATCAGTCCGCTTCTCAACCTTAAGAACACTTGGATGAAACATTTAAGGCATTATCCGATCTTCCGATACCGAATGATGTTGATGCCTTTTATTTTACTGACATGAGCGTCGGTGGATCAGAATCTCCTTCTAGAGCTAGAGCTGGAATCCCTCATACCACAAGTGAAGGGGTTACTCCTATCAGTAAAGCTTCAATAATTGGTCCATTAGGGGGACCTAAGGACACGCATGTTCGCATGCACTTCACAATATTGCATTGCACTTACATCGAGTCCTTCAATACTTAGAGCCGATTCATCCTTTTTCTTTCTTTGCAGAAATAATGATAAGGAAGAAGCACATGTTTCAGTCTCTGCAGGAAATATCATGCCAGAATCTTGGTTCTCATTCAGGCTCGTATCTCCAAGGTAGTGGTCGTGAATATGACCTTAGCTATCGCTCCAGCCTTGATCGGGATTACCAGAATAGAGGCGACATAGACAGGTCTTCCCATGATAAACATCGGTCCAAATCTAGATCTCCTCCTCCTAAAGATTCTAAAATGCAACGAGATCACCGCGATGATGTTCCTCCCATTGACACCTCTCATGGTCCCCCTACCACTTTTGTTTCTTCACAGTCTGTTGTTCCATCTCGTCCTTACTGACCCAACAATCATTGGCGTCATAGTGAGTATGATGTTCACCAACAAAGGCCGGGCAAAGAAAGCACCGACACCCAAGTTGTCACTGAAGCTCAACAAGTCGATGCTGCTGCTCGCATGGCCCAACTTAAATTAGATTGTCCAAATGTGTGCCTTGATGGATTTTTCTTTGTACTAATCTTAAGAAAGTTCCTGAAAAAGTCCAGCAAATGACTATGGAGTGTGTGAATGTCCACAAGTAGTATAACGAGTGAATGGGTGCGGCGGAGAGGATTTCTAAAGTACCTTGGGAGAGAGCGGCAGAGATTGATAAGTTAAAACGCCAAGAGGCCTAGGACAAGCGGATCATCGAAACTCCAAACAATGAGTTAGAATCTTTAAGGAGCTCACGGGAAAAAGCTGAGAGAAAAGAAGAAACGACCATCAAGGCACTCGAAGATGAGAAGGTTAGGCACTTGGTCGAGGTAGAAGCACTTCATCATTAGAATCATAAACTGGTGCTAGAAAGGGATGCGGCCCAAAGAAGCGCAACTGAGTACAAAACTAAGTTTGAGCGTGAATCCAAAGATACAGAGGAGGCATAGAAAATAGGTCAAGATGCCTGTGAGGAATTGGTTATCTTCAGGCTTGAAAGAGATGCGGTTGTCAGAAAGGCCAAAGACATTGATGCCCTCATTTAAAGAAAAGTGGAGGCCGTGAGGGAAAAGGTTAGGGAGGAGGTCATGAAGGAATTAGATCCACTACTCATTCTTTACAATGCTAATGTTCTGAAGCACAGAAACTTAGAGTGGCTCTGAGGTGACTACCTTTACCATCTTGTACGTGCTTGGTAACATCTTATTCAGGAGGAGAAGGTGGCTCTCGGCACTAAAAAATTGATTTGATGAGGCTGGAAGGCGAAATTCTATTGGGTGATGAACCCAAAGTTCTACATAAAGCCCAGCTTATACTCCAAAAAGAGCACGCCACAGCCTCTCAACATGAAGCTGGTAAAGGTTCTGGATCCATGCCACACAATGTCGCGGATGACCAGAGTCCAGTGACCCAAGCTATTCCCAACACCACTGTGGATTCTTCCATCGAGCCTGGTTACAATCCGAAGAAGCCGCATATTGCTACATCTAGTGGGCTCTCCCCGATTTTAGAAGGTGGTTCCAGTGGTACTCCGGCTCATATGGGGGATCAATCTGGAGAAGGTATTTCATTAAACTCACCTGTCCTTTGGAAAGCTGGAGTGTTCCCAGTGATATATCTAATCTTTTTAGTTATGTTTCCTTAGCTTTAGATCTGTTGGCTGTAGTTCCTTAGCCAACGACGGAGTCGAGTACTGTCATGGCTTTTGCAACAACCCAAGATGTCCCAAAAGAGGAAGATTTTATGATCGATGAGCACCTGGTGGATGCTTTGTTGAGGGAAGAAAGCGATCCACGTCAAGAGATTCCTATTGATGACGATGTTGTGATTATTAGAGCTTCCCAATCCTTGTCAGGCCCCTCTATGCAAGAAATGGCACAGAAACTTGAAGCAAACATTGCCTTAAGGCAAAAGTCAAGCAGGAAAAAATGGAGATTGTTCCCCCTCCCATCTCTATTGTTTTGCCTGAAGAAACTGTGGATGCCTCCGATCCTCATCCAGAACCTGCTCAAGATGCACCTACTGGGTCAACCCAGTCTACTCTAGTTAAAGGTCAAGGAAGCAGGAAGAGAGGGGAGAAGAGGAGTGGAGAAAGTTCAAGTGAAATCTCTCCTGATTCCAAGAAGAAGAAAAGGAAGCCGAGGAGGAAGTGATTCATCGCGTGCACTCATGCTCCTAAGTCTTTTGGGTTTTGTTGGCTAAATTTGTACGGGACCGACCATCGTTTTTCAATACTTTTGCTATGAATGCTTGTACTTGACTTTCCAAGCTTATATAAATAAAGTTCTTTTACTTTTATTGAACTCTTGTGTGAATTTACTTAAGTAGTTGAGCTATTACATTTTCCGTTCAATGCACTTGTAATTCGTTGCTCATTGATTTGGATAATCATCCGTTAATTTTTACTCAAGGCCTCATGTTGTACCAAACACCGAGCTCGAGTTTTAGTGTTACGCCGTCGGATTCAGAGGTTTAAGTGATTATACTCCTATCCATAGTCTTGGGTTAGCAGAGTTAGATAGTGGATGGTCGAACTCTATCCTTAGCGAATTTATACTCCTCCTGTCAGTTTCAGGTCGGAGTTTATGGAATAGTGAGTGGTCGAACCACACTTATATATTTGTTTATACTCGTATTCGCACTTGGGGGATAAGAGTTAGTTGGCGGGTGATCAGATTGCACCCAACTAGTGTATATACATCAGTCCATGCTCTGGGGACTTAGAGTTATTTTGAAAAATTTGGAACGTACTTTCCTTAATTGATCGATTTGCCCCCAAGTCTGGGTTTTGACTTAGTGAGCGATCGATCATGTCATAATTGCTTTTGATTCATGTCTGTCCAATCACTTGGTGGGATTAATTTGATTATTGGATGGTTAAGTTGTATCCATTTCTCGTTAGGTACTTCGTCTATCGGGTTGTGAGCACGAATCATCGAATGAACGGTCGGATCACGTTCATTTTGTTTTGTTTAGTCATGAACTTGTGTAATCGACTGGCTCCAAACTCTGAGAACCTGCTCGGACATGTCAATATTAGTTAGTCGGGTATCGCAACTAACATGCAGTGCTACAACAATCAAAGATATGAAGGAAATTTCAAACTTTTATTGCCAAATAGAAAGAAATGACATAACTTGTCTTATTACATATCTGGAAAATCAAATGCTAAAGCAAATTCGGAAATTAAATTCAACTGAATGAAAAAAGAATAAACTAAGTGAAATAGCATTGTAAATGCTTGCTATTCCATGCCCTTGGGAGTGTGATGCCATCAACAGCTGCTGACTGAAAAGTTCCTTCTCCAAGCCTCTGTTCAATGACGTATGGTCCTTCCCAAGTAGGATTCATATGTAATGGGATAGGAAAAACCCATTTTAAGACGAGATCACCGATTTCAAAGGTCCTAGGTCAGACTTTATTGTTGTAGTATCTTGCGACTCGATATCGATGTGCAGCTGCCCTCAAATCAGCTTCCTCGCGCTTCTCATTTACCAAATCTAGAGATTCTAGGAGGAGATATCTATTCATTATGAGGTCATAGTAGGTCACTTGATGTGAAGGGACTTCGAGTTTTACAAGAATGACGGCTTCAGAACCATAAGCAAGAGTGAATGGAGTACGGCCAGTCGCGGACTTGTGGGTGGTTTTGTAAGCCTATAATGCCATTGGGAGTTCATCCACCCACTTACCTCTAGCCTTTTTCAAACGTTTCTTTAGGATGGACTTTATGATTTTGTTCACAGCTTCCAGTTGTCCATTTTCTTGAGGGTGAGCAACTTTCACAAATCTTTTTTCAATATGATGCCGACGGCAGAAGTTTTTGAATTCAACGCTATCGAATTGAGTTCCATTATCATTTATAATGGTTCGTGGAAGGCCAAAATGAAAGATGATGTTCCAGACAATGAAATCGATTACTTTCTTCATCGTGATCATGGTTAAAAGTTCTGCTTCAGCCCATTTGGTGAAGTAATCAACTGCTATGATGGCTTACTACGCACCACCTTTAGAGATCAATAAGGAACCGATAATATCTATGCCCCATGTGGAAAACGGCCATGGACTAACTATTTGTGTAATTTCCATTGGTGGAGCTCTTAGAACTTTCGCATACATCCGGCACTTGTCGCATCGCTTACCGTAATCAGCAGCATTTCGATTGACGGTTGGCCAGTAATACCCATAACAGAGTATTTTCTTTTTTCAGGTTTTCCCTCTAGTGTGATTGCCACATTCCCCTTCATAAACTTCCCTTAGGACTCATTTTATTTCATCACGAGCGATACACCGGAGTAGGGAAATAGAAAAACTCTTTCTATACCTGACTCCTTCTTGAATGATATATTGTGAAGCTTCGCGAAGGATTTATCGTCTTTCATTACTTCGTTCGGGAAAGACTCTCTATAGCAAATTATCTTTAATTGGAGTCATCCACGACTTCTTCTCAGGCTCTGTCTCCAGTATCCAATTGATTTCCATCTGGTTTATGCTCGGAGAGTCTAATACTTTAACTGGAACTAAGCCCATTTGTTGTGCATCCCCGGTGCTAACAAACTTTGCTAATAAGTCAGTCTCCTTGTTTTGATCTCGAGGAATGTGCGTGATGTCATAATACTCGAAGTCAGTCAATAGCTCTTGAACTCGGATAAGTATGGAGCGAGTCGTTGTCCTTTAGCCTGGTAATCTCCCCTAACTTGGTATACCACCAACTGGGAATCACAAAAGATTTCAAGAGATTTTATTCCCAGTTCTCTGGCAAGTTTTAGTCCAGCAATTAGAGCTTCATACTCAGCTTTGTTGTTCATTGCAGGGAAGTCAAGCTTCAAAGCATAGAAAACTAATCGATCCTATGGAGTTACTAGCATGACTCCGACTCCATAACAACGATCATTAGATGCTCCATCCATATATATTTTCCATCAAATGGTAGGGGCTCCACTGCTCTATGAGAGATCATCCTATGTAGTGAATTCTGCTATGAAGTCTACCAGTTCCTATCCTTGGATGACTCTTTGAGTGAGATAAGTGATGTCGAATTGGCTCAGTTCGATGTTCCACTTCATTAACCTTTCGGACGTCTAGGTCACTGCAAGATCTGTCGTAACGGTTGATCGGTGTAGACGTTGATGGGATAAGCCTGAAAATAGGGGTGGAGCATTCATGAAGCAATCAACAAGAAGTACGCCAATTTCTCTATTTTCGGATAGTTCCTTATAGCTCATGTCAATCACTTGCTAACATAATAGATCGACCTCCGGATCCGATTCTCCTTGCGAAGCAGTGTGGCACTTATAGCGTGTACCAACATGGCCAAGTAGATATACAAGTCTTCGTGATCCACCGGTTTTGACAAGATGGGAGGTCTCTCTAAGTGGTTTACCAAAGCTTGGAATGCATTTTCATAGTCTAGTGTCCATTTAAAGTTCCTTTTCCCTCTTCTAATCAAGTCGAAGAACGAAATGCATTTATTGGTGGCCCTGGAAATAAACCGTCTCAAGGCAGCAACCTTCCCATTTAGGCTCTGTATTTGTTTGATAGTCTTTGGCACCTAGATGTTGCGAATAGCTCGAATCTTTTTGGCATTAGCTTCGATGCCGCAAGCATTGACAATTAAACCCAAAAACTTTCCTGATGCCACGCCAAAAGAACATTTTAGAGCATTGATCTTCATTTCATAATATTGGAGATGTCAAACATTTCTGCTAAGTCTCTATTGTGGTCGCTTGATCATCGTGACTTCACGAGCATATCATCCACATATACCTCCATCGACTTTCCAATCTGATCTTTAAACATTCGGTTGACCAGGCGCTGATAAGTTGCTCTAGCATTCTTCAATCCAAATGGCATCACCACATAGTAATACAATTCCACGTCAGTAATAAAACTGGTGTGCTTCTAGTCAGGGATGTGCATCGGGATTTGATTATATCCGAGTAGGCATCCATGAAAGATAGAAACTCATGTCCTGCAGTTGAGTCCACCAGTTGGTCGATCCTTGGAAGGGAAAACTGTCATTCAAACAAGCCTTGTTTAAGTCCGAATAGTCAACGCAGTTCTCCACTTTCCATTCGCCTTTCTCACAAGTACAGATTGGATACCCATTCAGGGTAGAGGGCGTTGCGAATAAACCCATTGCTTTTGAACCTATCCACCTCCTCTTTAAGGGCGGTAGATCTCTTTGGATCCATGCCGCGACTTTTCTAGTTTCATGGGGACATGCCTCGAGTCAATATTTAATGCGTAGCTCGCAATGGCAGGCAAGATCCCACACATGTTAGAGTGAGTCCAAGCGAACATGTCAAGATTCTCTCAGAGAAAACAGTAAGTTCTTTCATCGTCGGGGGATGAGTTGTGATCCGATCTTTAGGTCCTGTGACGGGTCATCGTGGCTGACCATGATGTCAATCGTCAGCTCAGCCTATGCAGCCTTGGTCTCTTTGGGCTCCTCCACATCATCCCTAAGATCTATGTCTTTATAAAACCGACTGTGGTGCTCGAACCAAGGCTCAGGCGCTGGTTTTCAATCTTCGGTGGCTTGGATGCGAAGAGACTTGTCCACACCCTTACCTTTCTCCTTCCGCCGAGCATCCCTTAACTTAGCCACATAGCAGGCACGTCCGATCGCCTCATCTTCATGCACAACTCCATGCCATTGTCAGTTAGGAATTTCAAAGTCAAACACCACGGGGCAAGATCTGCCCGGAATTCAGCTAGGGCCGGTCGGCCCAGAAAAGCATTGTATGGGGAGTCAACATCCAAGACAACAAATGACAACATCCACACTCTCCTGTAGTCACCTTCTCCTAATTCAACAGGCAATTTGACATAACTGACAGCTTTGATCACAACACCGTTAAAGCTATGAATGCAGGCTTTAGATGGTTTCAAGTCCTTTGCTTCCATCCTCATCTGATCGTAATCCTTTTTGAAAATTATACTTACGAAACTTCTAGAGTCAACCAAGATCCTCCTTACTAAGGCGGGGCCGATCGCGGCCGAAATAACCATTGGGTCAATCGTCGATGCCTCCATCTTGTCTGCATGTCTGTTTCTGAATACAATATCATCTGTCATTGTACACTGCTGTTTTGC
Organism: Allium fistulosum; assembly: GCA_030737815.1. Lineage (NCBI taxonomy): Eukaryota > Viridiplantae > Streptophyta > Magnoliopsida > Asparagales > Amaryllidaceae > Allium > Allium fistulosum. Next base: position 975,246,361 of record CM060901.1, read on the forward strand.
CAGAGCCTCATCTTCCGTACTTGAACAACACTCAAAATTCATATGCTTGATTGTGCTAGCATAGCGCTCCATCTCGTGCTAGCTCCGATCAGCTGGATGCGGTCCTCCGACTATTGTATTAATCACTAATCTTCCACCAGTCCGCGTAGGCTCCTCAGCCCTATGCGGTGCTTGTCCTTGGTTAGGGTCGGATGTCCCCTGCCCGCCATCCTATGGGGCTTTAACAAATTGCTGTAGCTTTCTTTCCCGAATCGGTTTCTCGATAACATCCTATAGATTTCTACATTCATTTTTATTGTAATCATAGCATTCGTGAAACCAACAATATTTTCCTGTCTGCTTTTGTTTCTCCGTCGATTCCTTCGGAGATGGCTTCCCATACTGCATGGTATTGAATGTAGACAAGTAGACATTCTCTAGAGATTTATTCATTGGCGTGTAGGTATCATACATTGGAATCCTTGGCTTTCCTCTTCCAGAATACCTCTTTCGTTCACGATTTCTATCACCGCCTTTCTTTTATTGCTTCGGTTTATTTTGGACGTTTACTTGAACTTTTCTGGAACTCTCCCCAGACTGCTTCACTGTAATGTTACTCTGCACTCCCTCCCCACTCGGTCCATCAACATTCTTCTTCTTAGAGCGTCTAGCTTCCTCTTTCCTCAAATGCTGAGCTTCTTTTGCATAGAAACACTCCAACATCGCAAGTGGTTTTCCAACTAACCAATAGCCAAAGTCAGATTCTGGATCAATTCCCCTTGTTACCTCCATCAATATTGAATGGTCGTTTGGGTTACTGACTTCTGTGACAGCCATATGAAATCTCTCCAAGTAATCTTTCAGCGATTCTCCTGGAGCCTAAATCACGCTTGATAAGGATATTACATCTTTGGGGCGAGTTGCGTGCATATGCAACTGCTCCACAAACTTCATTGCTAAATCGTCAAATCTATAGATCGACCGTGGGGGTAACCTCATAAACCACATCGTTGCTATGCTAGAAAGAGTGATTGGAAAACATCTGCATTTTGTGGCATCATCGACTCATGCGGAGTCCATCAACCATTCATATCTTATGATGTGCTGTTTGGGGTCAGTTTTTCCCTTGTAGGCAGGCATCGATGGCATGTTAAATCTCCTTAGATATTCCGCGTGTGAAATACTGTCAGTGAACGGGGTGTGGCTCCTTGTGATTCCCTAATCATCATTGCTCAAGCCTTGGGTTTTCCTTACTAGCTGTCTGACCATAGTCGACAAGTCTGACGTCTGGATAGTTGGAGCCAAGTGGTAGTCGTGCTCCATCTCATGTGAATAGTTTGGTCGATGTCTACGGGCCATTCCACGCCTTCTTGGCTCAACATCCTCTCGATATGCGTTGCGTGCGTTCACATTATCGTCATTTCCGAGGGGTAACTGATCTGCATTAACTTGAACTCCAACATCCAGATCAACCGTGGCATTACCAATGTGCATTCTTCCTGACATCTGCTGTAACCCACCTCTAAAAGTTGGATCGGCACTGGTCGTTTCATAAGGATTGGTACCGATCGTTATCGGTTTGTTTGGATCGATCGGATAATGGTGGGTCGATGTTTCAGTGTGGTATCCGTCGGTTCTACGACGTCTACGTCTTTAATAGTCATCTGACGAAGTTGTGCTCTCCGATGCAGAACGGGGAGTTGGCTCCCTCCTAGTTTTCCCGCGTTGTTGATCCCTGAGTTGATTCATTAGATCGATATTGGTTTGAATATGTTGGTTCAACTGTAAGCGGCTATCCATGAGCTCTCTCATTAAATTCTGAAAATCGTCTCTTATGATGGAATCGGCTGAATTCTGCACATCAACTGGATTGGTAGTATTAACATCTATTGGTAGATTACTCTAGCTTCCTTGCTGGATGTCGGCCTTCTCGTTTCCTCTGCGTTTTGAGCGGTAGATTTGGTGTTCCTAACCATTTTGATAGTTTCCTTAGACTTTTGCAAATTCGAATGAATGAATAAATTACTTGAAGATAATTTTGGATCTCTTCTTGGGATTTATGCAATCCTGTAGAAGCAAAGGGATCCAAATAGAGCTGAGAATCTCCCTCTCAGTGCAAGCACCAAAATGTTTGCATCAAAAGTTGGTACAAACACCCAATAGAGATTTTGTAGAGAAACAAATTAAGAATAATAAAAGAAAATACAGGAGACAAACAAGTAAATAACAGAATATAAGCTATAACGAGAAGACAACGTTTTACAGTGGTTCGGCATTGAAAGCCTATGTAATACCCTACCTCTATACCCAGACTATTCAAGAGTATTACATAGTAAGAATGTCAGATAATACAAAGAATGAGGCTATATGGGGTACACACATGAATATTCCCTTGGACTAACACTAGTACGTATTATAACATCTAATATAAAACTCATCTATACGTACATAGTATCGGTACAAAGCAGTAGACATGTGTGCCTCCAAGATAGAACAATACATAATATATAGTACATCACATAGGACACAACCAATTGTAGCGATAACATATGATATTTAATATAATAATGTCATAAAAAAATAATACAATTCAAATGTCATTTATATATACATGCAATGAATCAATGTCATACTAATATCATGTATAATCCTAATATAATACTCCTCTTTGCCCAATGGACTACTAGCTGGTCATATTGTCCCCGTACCTGAAAAGTCTTGGACTGACCTGAGTATTATAAAATAACACACGGGTCGGACTATGTCTAATCATGGATCATAGATAAGATGATACAGTATAAACAAGGAAGAATAATATGATATCTCTAATAAAGACACTTAAACATCAGATGACATATCAAAGTATATATATACAGAATAATCCTCACGTCATTAAATTACCTAAATATCTCAAATCCATATAAAGATGTCATCACCCATTTATAACACATTAAATTAGAAATCACTTAATCGACACAAATAGGTGAATCATACATACCCAAAAACCATTGTCTAAATCTAGAAAACAACAACAGATGAGATATCACTAAGTATATTAGGCTAACACGAAGCAATGCCCTAATTATCTCTCAATCTCTTATTATAAGATATCATTATCAAAACTCTAAAATCAATAACAAAGATTTGAGCTAGCTCATGACAATGTACAAATATAATCAATAATAAATAGGTTGTTTGCCTGTAAAGAATAGGCCATCTGCCTGAGAAGGATACTGGGTTGATCATACTCTGGACACAGTCTCAGGTATAACCTAATTTATACATAGTATATGTCTATCTACTACTCACATACGTGCACCCATACACAACATATATCGGAACCAGATGCGAGACTGACTACACATCTGCTTGCTTCAGGAGCCATACGTGATCCATATGACATGACTCCTACAGTCATTGGTTACCATTACCTCTCTCTTCTCGGCATCGTGACAATGATCCACCATAGGCTCGACAACACGTAGCCTCTTTGGCGATGACTACCAACATGTGCCCCTATATGGTAACTGACTACTGCCCTATGCGACACAAGGGGCAACCAACTATTTATCTCGTGATGTGCATCAAATATCATAACAACAATAATGGTGTCGCGGATCTAGGGCACAACTCCACGATCCGGCCACCAAGGTGAATACTGGCCAATCTGGTTCACTCCCGAAACATAAAGCGAGTCGAACAAAGGTAGGTAGACACATAATGTACACAACTATGTGACTAGCTAGTAGCCTCCATACGTGCTCACCGCAATGAGTCACACAACATACACAACATACCCCCGTATGAGTGTCATCTATGAGCAAAGAATAACTGAATAAATAACACACCAGTGTCTCATACCACCGCGTGTTACTAGTTCATTTATTCAGTGTTCACATATCACACTCGCTCCTCCTATAATCTATATAACGAGTCCAAAGAATAACTGAAAAAGTGTTACCGAAAGTCTCATACCAGACGGTATCACTAATTCATTTATTCTGATTTCTCGTTACACGAAATAAATAACAAATAATCAAACAAAAAGAATGTCATCACCGTATCATATTAAAATATAACTCAAATAAAATCAAGATCAACAGTGAATTATTCATAGAATATTTACATAATTAAACAAGGAAGAGATATCAAAATAAAAATAAAAATAGATTATTCTAATAAATATAATACAAAACATTCAAATAGAAGTAAATAAACAATTTAATATATAAAAATAAAACATTCTCAACATATAATTTCAGGTAACAAAATTAACACTTAGAATTATATAATTAATTAATGAGTATATATTTTAGAATTATTGAGATAATTAATTAAATTAAAATATAAGATATTATATAAAATAAATAACAAATATCTCAATCTTTTATAAAAATTAAAATATTAATTTAGTATTCAAATATAACATTAGAAAATCCTTTTTTTCCATTTGATAATCAAAGAAAATGATTTGAAAACTAAATATCACCCCCATGAATCAATTCATAATTTACATTTCAAAATAACCGTAGAAAACTCATTGCTTCCTTTAATTACAATTTCACTCTACTAACAATTCTTTTAATTATGATTCTTATTATTTACCTAAGTTATTATTTAATATATATATATATATATTAAATATCAAAATAAATATATACAAAGGCTCAGCACATGGCCATTAAACAGGGTATACTAATAATATAACTCGAAAGGCATTGAAATATGTAAGGAATCATGTGAACAAGTCATGTACGCAAAGAAGTATATGCAGGTAAGTACAGTAACAGGTAAAAAACACACACATGTTTATACTAAGAACAAGAAGACAAAATGAATAGAGAACCATTAAATAAACAAGCTATTAATGACAATTAGGACCATTTGAATAATATTGCTAAAATCACTTTACAAATTTATTAAACTTATATTTACATAAAATAATATAATTTAAATATAATTTGATTTTGTTAAATTTCAAATATAATGGTATATGAACAAGTACCCAACCGTAGGAAAGTATATAAATAACAAAGTTAAAAAAATTATAGTATATGAGCAGATATGTAAATACTGACATAGTTAGACATTACAAAAATGAAAATAGACGCAACACAAGTTTATATTAAAATGCTTCAACACACATTCTTACGTCATTAAACTCACTTGGTTTGTTTATTAAACAGGTATACTCTTATACGTGGGTAGAATAACTGATAGGTAATTAGGAACATACATATACATATATCTAAATGTTTGTATACATACATACATACATACATACATACATATATATATATATATACACACACACACACACACATACATATACATATATATAAATGTATATATGTATATGTACATATATACATATAAATGTATATATGTATGTATATATGTATGTGTATATATGTATGTATGTATATATGTATGTGTATATATATGTATATAATAATTATAACATACCTAGGCTTACAAACATAATGTAACTCTATAGCTACAGCTCATGTAAATACACCCATCCATCAATTCAAGAATCAACAGAGCACGCATAAACATGCTCGGGCACGCAAAACAATCTACACATACTAATCTCCATTATAAAGCACACCCACTCACTAACTAACTGACACATATGCGTCAACATTGGCACCGAAGTGGTCACTTGGGTGACTTGACAGTTGAAATATAAGAGTGTATATACTTCTAACTTAATTTGTATTCTAAAACCTATGTAATTCTATAACTTAGATCAAACTGTTGAAGCATTCTCAAATATATCTATATATTTAAGTTTGAGTAAAGGTTTGGCTTAGTTTAATCTAATATATAAGAATATACACACACACATTATATGCTTTCAAATAACAGTAGAGGAACCAAAAAACAGATTAGCTAGAAAATCAATTCAAGTATAAAAGTATGCAAGTTATATAAACATAGAAATAGGCATATGTGAAATGATGGCAACCTACAAATTGCCAGATACCAAACAATATGATGGCAACAGGATAAAATATAACTCATAAAACAAATGAAGGCAACATAAAAATCTATCTATCTATTACTTTATATTAAAGCAGGAACTTCTCCCCGCTGACGTGGACTCCTCTTCCTTTCTCATTTCAAAATAACGCTCATTTATCCCCTTCCACGTTTTTTTAACATACCTCAAACTGCTGTCCCACGTGACCCTCAACTCATCCCTTTCTCTTGCAAACCGTTCCTAGACAACTACCTCCACCTCCCATTCAACAAACTTCAGTTTCTCCATCTTCCTACAGTTCCGTCGATCTCTTTCCCCCTACTCCACCAATCCACCGCCGATTCCCCTCCGTCCTGAAACCCGATGTTTGCCAATTACTAACCCATCTGTCGAACCCCTTTCCTACCCAATCCTCCACCACCGCCGCCTCTCCCTCCGGTACCCGCTGGTTACCGATTACCCCTCAACTATTAACATACAACAGAAACTAAGCATTGCTTAGTCGTTCCTATTTTTGTTCAGCATTTCGAAATACTCAAACTCTGTTCATCATGTACTTTTCCCTGTAAACGTACAACTGTCCCGCAACGTCTCTCTCTTCAATTGTAAAATTTATCATCTCTTCCCCAGATTGGTTTTCCCCCTTTCGCTCCATCTCTTTCCCAAATTTGATCTCTTCCATTTTAACTCCAATAATTACCTAACTCCAAATTCATATAGATTGGACTCCACCATCGTCAACAACCAATTGGATCGAACAAATGACCATCGATCACAGATTTAGGTATTACATCGTTTTAGATTTTGGTTACAGGTAATAATTATGTTCCTAACAAATACTTACTTCCACACAATTTTGTTTCTATGTTTCTAATTATGTTCACCGTAGCCAAGTTTCTCCTAAATCTTACCATCATCCGCTATTAGTACCAAACACTTTCACCATTCACATACGGTTATAACATATATTTTGTTTCTTTCATTAATTTTTCACTATCGGTTAATTATAAACTGTTTATTCAATGTATAAATACTGGATATTTGTTTCATTTTTCAATTATGGATGCTATCATCTTTAATAGGCATTATACTGTGAAGGATACGGTTTATGGATTGATGATCCCAACAGATGAGTTTGTGGTTTCAACCAAACAGTCCAGGAAGATATTGATGGAGGAAGAAGTGAGCGAGGCAATCATTCAGGGTTGTGAAAAGATTGTCAGAAGTGAGCTTGCTTCTTTGCAGACCCATCTTTCTTTGCTTAAGAGTACATTTCTTATTGACTCACTTTGAAATTTACAGGTCTGATGTAGTTAATTTTTAATGCGTATCAATTATAATCATAATGCTTGATGGTGTTTCTTTGACTATTTATGTATGAACTCGACATGTTAGTTGTAAATTTATCATTCTGAATGCTGGCATCTTATATACACTTTGACTTATATGGCAGTCAGATAACCAATTGGTAGTAGCCTGGTAGGACTTATTCAGTCTTTTTAAAGTGGGCGAGTTATGGACAATAGTTTCCACTTCAGTAAATGTAGTTGCCTCATGAGTTACTTACTTACATGAATTAGGCACTATGGGGTTCAGTTATTCAAAAACATTTGTAGTGGTGAGAAACACGCTGTTAAATATATATTGTTTGTTGAGTGGACAATTATAGTAAGTACATAAAGTTTTATTGTGCCACTCTATGAAATTTAGATGGAGTTGGCAGACCATGTTACCTAAACCATGTTACCTAAAGTTCTATTGTGCCACTCTCATATGTACAAATGAGTTATTAAATGTGTTTATTTTATTTATTTTTACCACAAAATTTTCCAATTTTGGCCTTTTTTATAGATGATTTAATGGTATGTTAGCAGTACTGTAGTACTACTGTTAATGAGTAAATAGCCAACCGTGAATGTGCAACACCTATATACGACAATTTAAACTGCCTATGAATGCCAATTTATATTTACATCTACAAAAAATTTGTACAAATGAAATCAAACTTACATATATATATATATATATATATATATATAACTAGCTAAGTTCTAGAAAGACATTTGTTTATTTATATTTCATACTTAATTTTAATAAATATACATATCTGCCCATAATATGAACAAATAAAATTTCCTCTTTTTTTCTAATATAGTTTTTCTTAAATAAAGAGGCATTAAAAGTTGTACAACATGTTTTCAACGCACTGTATTTTTGAAAATTAGAAATTTTAAATAGTGTAGTTTTGTTGTTAATTATCATTTTATGCTGGTTAACTGTCTTTCTGCCATCTCAACTAAAGTGATTATTTACTATGATTCATTGGTGGAAATTCACAGTTGATCCATTTACCAATTCTTCCAAGTGCGATGTTTATAAATATCTATTTTTTGATCGATAATTTGTTTCCAATTTGCTATTTAGACATGGCACTAATGCCTTATTTTCAACGGTCTAATCAATTTAAAAAATAGGCAACATTTGTTAGTGTTTTAAATTGTCTAATATATCAACCACAAGCAAGTGGCATTTGAACATATCTGTTAACAGTTGAGGTACATTATATCTACATTGCCATATAAACTATGCTGTCAGATATGGTTATAAAAGTTGAACTATAAATTATATTCATATTTCATACTTCGCACTTACTTTATTTCTTTCTCCTTTTCTTATGTACTTAAATATTGTCTTAAATACGTTAGTACAAATGATAACATTGCACACACATGCAGTAGTTTGAGCAATAGGTCTTTATTTTGATTGATATGGTAAATCGATGTTTTGCATTGCCATAACTGTTATGGACAGTCTGAGAATTCCACCCTAGCACAAATTCTTATGGCTTACTGTTATCTTAAAGCTTACTGTTATCTAATTTTTCAGTACACTTTACGTCTACTAAGTTAATTTTGTAATCTAAAACGGATAGTGATATACATTGAATACCATTTTTTAAATCTACTGTCCTTCACAAAATTCTTTGTGATTGATTTTTTAGGACATGTTATTGGCTCATTAAACTTACATACTATTATTTGTTGGTTTATATAGTATGTGAGTATGCTCGCTTCTGTCTTCGACAACCATGCTTTACAAAAGTTCAAAATAACTCTTTAACTTATTTTGAAGTTTTTTTACATACCTTTTAATTTGAAAATTTTAATTGTTCTGAAACTGCAGTATACTTCCCTTTATAATTTCACGCAGAACAACAGGTCATAGATGTAACCCTTTTTTTTATCGTAAGGGTATGGTCAAGCAACCACTGTGTATACACTTCCTTTTGTGTTGGCCGATATTTCAATTAATTTTCATTCTTATACGCCGAAAATCATCTAAATAGGCTAAAATATATTTAGAATAATTTTATAGAGAAAACGAGATTTTTAAACAATTTTTAGAGATTTTTAAATAAGTTATATAAGGAAAAATCCATTTATCAAATAGATTATCTATTTATAAAATACTTTTAAAAAAATAATTGCTTAAAAATCCCGTTTTCTCTATAAATTATTCTAAATATATTTTAGCCTATTTAGATGATTTTTAGCATATAAGAATGAAAATTAAGCGATATTTAAAAAACTTTAATCAACTTTTCTTCCTATCAGAAAATTAGTCATTCATTCATAGCTCATTAGCAAACACTTTTCAATTGTAAACGAATTATTATTATGGCCTGATGTGTGAATTTTCTATTCGGTCATATTCATTACTAGGAATGTAATTCGGTATTTTAGTGATAGTTACCTCTGTTGCTAAGACTACCGCATTCATTTCCTTCTTCATGTGGGTAGTGGAATTAAGTTTTAAGCATCTTCTGATTCATTAAAAATTAGACAGCCGTACCATATCATGTAAGCAAACTACAGTAAGTAAATCTGGTAGAATAGAAAATTAGTAGAATAAAACGTAAATTATATTGGCATCGAGCAACGAAATCAAGTTGGATAATACATATGACTTACTTAAAGCCATTCAGTATGAAGATGAAGATTTTTTGAATACTACTTTATTTCTGATGATAAAGAAAAGGAGGATGTGAAGAAACGAGAGGATGATTTAGTTAAAAATTTGGAAGATGTAGAAACCCCTTTATATCTTGATTGCATAGATCAAACTAAACTATCTGCCATAACTCCTTTGTACAATCTTACATGCGAGACCGGATTATTCGATAATGGGTTTGATAAGCTTTTGGCCTTGTTACAGTTGTTGTTACCAAAGAATAATGTACTTCCTAAGACTATATATGATGTAAAGAAATTCCTCAAAGTATTTGACATGGGATTCGAAAAGATTCATGCTTGTAAGAATGATTGTTGCCTTTTCAGAAATGAGTACCAAGATTTAGATAGTTGTCCAAAATGCAACTCTTCAAGATGGAAGATAAATGATGACTCAAAGGAGATTATGCTAGGAGTTCCAGCTAAAGTGGATACTTTCCAATCATTCCAAGATTTAGGAGAATGTATAGATCTCAAAAAATGGCAGAAGACCTAAGGTGGCATTTCAATAATAAAATTAATGATGAAAAAATGCGTCACCCTGTAGATTCTGTAACATGGAATGTAGTGGATGAGAGGTTTAAATCATTTTCATCCGACCCACGCAATCTTAGACTTGGTCTTGCCACAGATGGTGTTAATCCATTTGGTTCGATGAGCTCCAAATATAGTTGCTGGCCAGTCATGCTTGTGACATATAATCTCTCACCTATGTTGTGTATGAAGAAGGAAAATATTATGCTAACATTACTAATTCCTGGTCCAAAGCAACCCGGAAACGATATAGATGTATATTTGGCACCATTAATAGAAGACTTGAATCATTTATGGAATAATGGAATTGATATTTATGATGCGTTTAGTAGAACCGTTTTCATTTTAAGAGCAATTTTACTGTGGAAAATAAATGACTTTCCGACCGATGGAAATCTTGCAGGATGTTGTGTGAAAGGTGAAAAAGGTTGTCCATTATGTGGTGTCAATACGCATCATCGATGGTTAAAACATAGTCGAAAGATTGTTTATATGGGACATAGAAGATCTCTAGATCCTTCACATCCATGGAGGAAACAAAAAACTTGGTTTGATAACACCGTAGAGAAAGGCAGCAAGCCTAGAATTCTCACGGGAAGAAACATTTCTGTAATTTTGAAAGGCTTTCCAAATGTTTTTGGAAAAGATAAGAATAGAGAAGCCAAAAAGTGGGAGACCAAGAAGAAGTTAAATATGAAGTTGAATAAGAAGATAACAAGTAAAAAGAGGAAGAGTAAGCACAATAGAAAAGATGATGAGCAAGATAAGCTATTAAGGTGGAAAAAAGATCAATCTTCTTTGATTTGCCATATTGGGAGGTTAGTATTTAAATTATACCTTTTTCTCATTAGCCTAACAATAAATTTTTTATCTCATTGAAGTGTTAAATTATTGATATTTGTAGGAACTTCCCTTGCGGCATAATTTAGATGTAATGCATGTTGAGAAAAATGTTGTTGAAATCCTGTTAGGCACAATGTTGCATGATAGTAAATCGAAAGATGGAACTAATTCTAGAAAGGATTTGGAGGATTGGGGTATTCGACAAAGTCTTTATGTACAACCTCGTGGGAATAGAACATATCTTCCACCAGCTCCATATACATTGTCTTTGTCTGAAAAAAATTATTTTGTAAAAGATTATATGATTTTAAGGGTCCTGATGGTTATTGCTCAAATTTCAAAAGATTTGTTTCATTTGAAGACTGCAAAGTTAGTGGTTTGAAGTCACATGAATATCATGTTCTAATGCAACAAATGTTATCCGTTGCGATTAGAGGATTCCTTCCAAAGAAAGTCAGAACAACAATAATCCGTCTATGTTCATTTTTCAATAAAATATGTCAACGTGTTCTTGAACAAGAGAAGTTACGACATCTTGATGATGAGATTGTTGGAATTTTGTGCGAGCTTGAAAGATATTTTCCACCCTCTTTTTTTGTTATAATGATACATTTGACAATTCATCTTGGAAGAGAAGCGCAATTGTGTGGTCCGGTTCATTTTCGTTGGATGTACCCATTTGAAAGATACATGAAAACACTTAAAGATTATGTGAGGAATTATGCTTGACCTGAAGGGTGTATTGCAGAATCTTATCTTGCAGAAGAGTCAATGAGATTTTTTGGTGAATTTCTAAAAAAGAAAGTACAAATGGAGGAGAGAGAAGTTCGAAATGAAGATTACGAGAACAATGTGATACTCGAAGGACGTCCACTTTTGAAATCGAAGACAATAGAATTGTCATCTAATGAAAAAGATATTGCTCATTTGGCCGTGTTAATGAATATGGCTACGGTGGAACCATATTTAGAGTAAGTACATATTATATTTTGATTCTATTTTTTTGTGAAATTATATCGTTAAATATAACTTAAACAATTTTTGTTGAACATCAATATGCATTTGGAGGAGTTAAAAAATTTGGATAAGCATTTAGAAAAAAATGCTATATTGCTTTGGAAAAAACATACAGATAATTTCTCTGATTGGATTAAAAAGAAGGTTAGTTTAATTTTAATTTATCATTTCATTAGCAAGAAAACATTTTTTTCAAAATTTATATTTAATGAATTTTTCGCAGATACCTTTTCACTCAATGAGCGATGAAATATTAAAATGGATTGCCTTTGGTCTGAGTAGTAATGCATTGTCCTATAAAGGGTATGTAATTAACGGACAACGTTTTCACACAAAAGACATCGAGAGAGAAACTCAAAATTATGGGGTGACTTATGATGCGACTACCATGTGTAGGGCAAGTGCAAAAGATATTTCTCAAAGAGTCGATGTGGTCACTTATTATTGGATAGTGACTGATATAATCTTGTTAAACTATCATGTTTTTTATATTCCCGTATTTAAGTGTAATTGGGCAAATATAGGAAACATGGTGAAGGTCGAAGACGGATTTACTCTTGTCAATTTACATCAAAGTCAAGCTTCATTTGTAAAAGATCCATATATCCTTGCATCTCAAGCGAAACAAGTTTTTTATTCAAGAGAGAATGATAATTCTAATTGGTATGTTGTAATGAAGGCACCACCAAGAGGTTTTCATGAATTAGATACAGATGATCATGTTACGGAAGTTAGCTTTGTTAGGGAAGATTGCGAAGAAACTGATATGGATATTGATTCCATGGAAAATATTAGTTATGTTAGAGAAGACTGTGAAGGCATATTTGAGTAAATTTCAAAGTATGAATCTTTTGTTTAAAATCATGTTTGTTAGTCTGTCTTTAATTTAAAATCATGTTTCTGAATTTGAACTGAAAAAAAAAATTGACATGTTGATAGTTTATGATAACTAGTGATATGCAATTTTTTGTGCACTTCATCTTGTTGCTATGTTTTTTTTTCATCCAGTCTTTTCTACTTGCATTCATTTAATCTGAAAATTGATGCTGTCAATTATATCCAGTCTTTTCTACCTGCATTCATTTAATCTGAAAAAACAATGTTGTTTGTCAGTTTCTCTAATAATAATTTAATATTCAGAGAATATGGATTCTAATAATAATAATAATTTGATTCGTTTCTTGCCATATATGATACACTACAATAGTTAACAAGATTGATGCTTTTTGAAGTCTTTTGATTTGGCTTTGAATTTGTTTTGAATGTACTATATGCTTTCTCTGATGCTTTGAATTGAATCATAAAAATTGAATTTCAAAACCCTTTTGGCAATAAACCAGATGTGCTTTGAATAGGGACAATCGAAAACCAAATGATCAACACTTTCAGCATTATTTTTACAAAGTAAACATTTATTTTTTGCATTCACTATAATTATTGCCACAAATATCATCATTCAACTCTATTCACTATAATTTGCATTTGAGGCTTATTTGAAAGCAAATCAATTTTCTTTAGACAATAGAACCTATTTAACAGTCAAAAGAAATGAATGAGCAGTATAGCAATGACACTTAGGTTTATGTGGTACGAATATACATATGGAATATTCAAATGCATGTAGTTGTGCGGATTATGTAGCATTTTTACGTCTAATGATCTTTAGAAATTAACCGATAAACTTTGTTATACAATTTTCTAGGCAATGCAATTTTTTATATTTACCTCGTGAGCAATAGAATGCATCAAAATTCAATATTTATGTACAAGTTGCATATCATCTAGGATTTTTAGTTGCGTATCATATGTATTTATTTATAAAGAAGGTTGTGTTTTAACATTGATGATATTTTGTAAATGCATCATAGCTCAAATCTATGGTATGTCATTTAGTATTTTGTTTTATCTTATTATGGGATGTTCAACGACAAAGTAGCTGTCTGGAAAAATAATATGTGATTGACACTTGACAGTCACATTAAAAATTTGTATAATAGAAAATGGGCTTGTTAATTCTTATGTTGGGTAAAGTGTGTTGTATGTTAGTGCAAGGTCATTGTTTCTGCTGTATTCAGCAGTTGTGTCACCTTGTATGTTTTTTCTATGCCACAGTAAAGTTGTAATCGTGTAATGCTAGTCAGGTCTGGTCATAGTTTTTGCGCTTCTAGTTTCAAGCTATGATAATCCTGTTAATTCTCTGTGTGAGTTGTGTCTGCTTCGGCAGCTTGCTATTTCCCTTTTGGGAATAATAAAAAGTGGACATGTACCAACCTGTTGTGTACATAGTAAACCTCCAATATAACTGGTGTAGGTGCTTAACATATCGATTGTATTTGTTATTAGGATGGTAAACTGATGACAGTGATGATGACTTTCAATTGACAATGTTTTAAATCATAAAATAAATAATTGGGGAACAATTTTGATAATAAACTTCATGCCAAATCATCAATAGTAGTGCTTGACTTTACTATTAAATAACTAGTTGAATCCTATTGATGGGGTTTTATTTATTCATGTAAATCTGAAGTATAGTTTTACATAAAGCAATTTCCATACAAATCTATAATTTGCTATATGCAGTCTATAATATTGTATCGAGTTCATCATCCTCACTTTGCCCATAGCGTACATGCTCTTAATCGAGTTCAGTGCTTCTTTTCCTCCACATGCTGCTATGTACTACTGCACTATGTATTTCGCCATGGACGCTTAAGTTTCGATTCTGAATAAAGTCTTAGTAAATAAATGTACAAATGAAAGTGGTTAAAGAAAGAGATAGTACAAATGATATTGTGATTTTCCATACACAATTAAATGATATTTTCTTTATGTTAAATGATATTTTCTTTATGTTACTTAAATGTAGGACATGCTTATGGGATTTTCCATACACAATATTTATAACTATGTGCGTTAACTTTTGTAGAAAAAGATTAAACAAGTTGAAACTGTTCCACTATCGAGCTCGGTAATCAATTACAAAGAAGATGCACTTTCTCAAGTATTGGGACAAGATAGACCGGGTCGATTAAGACCAATGGGAAGAAATATGAACATCAGTAGGGCTACTTTAGCACACGTTAAGGATAAGCATACAATGCAACTTGAAAGAAATTTTTTGGAGTTAGAGCAGAAATTTCTCATGATGGTGAAAAATCAGGTTTGTTCTCACTTGTACACCTTCTGCTTTCACATTGAGTTCTTTTACGTTCACAATGGACCCTAAACCTAGTTAAGCAATATATATATGAAAATAACAACTTCAATTGTAAATTATTGTTCAAGTTCAAAAATTTATACGTTTAATTTGTGAAGACCATGGCATGCCTTCCATTTTTACAGCAAAAATCACACCAATTCAAGTAATTTTTACTTAGACTGGAAGGAAGGATTGATGGAAAACTGAGTTGAAAAGAGAGGTTGAAGAAAGGATTTGGAATGGACAGGCTATTTAATTTGAAAGGTTTTTCCTACATGCACAATTTGAAATTGCGCAAGTAGGATTTTCTTTTCTTTCTTTTTTTTAATGAAAAAAGTATAGCTTAATAGCACTAAGTAGATATTATATTATTCTTAAAAAAGCAAGTAGGAAGTAACTAAGTAACTTATCGAGGATATATGAATAATTTAATATTATATTAAATTTTCTATCTAATTATGCGAGCTTTGTAGAATTAATTTTGTTGCGGCTACTAAGTAGATAAGTCTTTTGTTATTAATAACATAATAACTTGCATCCAGTTCTAAGTGTTCATCGCAAATAATGATTTAATAACTTTGAATATCATTGAACGTGGAACTGATATATATATATATATATATATATATATATAAAGGAGACCTGACTCACTAAAAACGTAAACATACACGGTTATTGGATTATAATTGGAGAACGATCCTGCTTCTTTCTTTTTAATGTTCTAAGGATGGTAAATTTAATTAATGAGTGATTCTGCGAAAATTGAAGATTTACATTGTTAATCCCAAGCATTTGAATAAAAACAAAGAAAACAATAGTGATGATTCCTTTTAATGAAGCACATTTTTTTTCGTATTGGAAATAGAAATTTGTAATTTTTTGTAGCAGCCTTTAAAAACTTAAAAATAAAAAATTAACAATTGTACGTTTTGCGGTGAATATGCATTTGATAATATGGGATTAGCAGTACATTGATAAAATGCAATGATCACCCTCAATATTTGAATATGCAATAGATCCACCTACACTTTTGCATTATTATGTATAGGATATGAATCTATATAGCACAATCTGGAACTATTACTTAATTCAACTTATAAGAAGAATAAAGTGTATAACAAAACGCATGACGATTCATGCAACTTATATACACTCAGCAATAACAAACGCTTCATATGCACATATAATTAGGTCGTAGAAGAAAATTGTATATTTCTTATCGTTTGGATCACAACATCAAAATGATCACATATCTACTATGAACGAATTTATTGAGTCTAATACATGAACAAAATTAAAATAGCCATATGCTCGAATTTCCAAAATATAGCAAGACTGTTCCCATAGTACTTTTTCCATTTTACTGCATCTCTCAATTATCAAATACTCACATCATGTTGTCGATAAACATTATCAATTATCAATTTCTCAATTTAGTATCCAATAAGCATGATGATGTTCAAATTATTTTTAAAATCCATAAAATAAAAAATATAGCAAGACTATGGGAACATTACTATGGGAACCACATATCATCATCAACAGTCTTTCTATATATATTTTTTTAAATGTACTATGGGAACTTCCAAAATCATATGCTCGAATTCTCGTTTTGCTGTATCATATGCTAAAAGTTCAGTTAATTTCTTAATTCATTTTCCATTTTTCATGTAGCCATGTGAAAATGTTTAACAGCCCCAATGATATAAATAAGGTATTTAACTACCTGCTTTAATTTTTTCATGAGTGTGAACTCATGTTGAACTGCATTTATTTATAAATAAGGTATTTAACTACCTGCTTTGATTTTTTTATACACTTTGTATCATGTACATGAAGTAGTGAGATCAAATACTTTCATTTTTCGTCAACTTCTATTAATTAATTCTTCGATTCAATATCTCGGTTTTGCAGGGTAGAGACAGCTGGACAGAAGTAAACACACCTCCTGTATGTTGTATTATTGATCTCACATCATTTTTATTTAATTTTTTCAGTAATTAATATCTTATTCTTTTTGATTAATTACAGTGCAAGTATGATAAAAAAACTCCAAAAATGTGATTTATTGGATTGGCGAGGGAATGAAGATATTGTTGCCGAAGGAAGAGTCGTGTCGAAGGATCCAAACAACCTTGTTAATAACATTCCTTTAGGACCGGATGCTATGGTAATTCTAATAGACTTACCAAAAAAGGCAGATGTTTTTTTATGGAGACCTACATCTAGGTTCACACTTATTGGGGAAGCAAAGGATGATTTAGTGGCATGGCCAGCGAATAGAGTTGTTTTACATCCAAGTGATCACCTTGAAGAAGACGAGGATGTGGTAAACAATTTTCTTTAGGAATTGATATATTATTTTAAAATATACAACTTTTACTGAGTAAATCATTTTTCTCTAACAGAGTAAAAGTGGCAACTTAGAATGCAAATGCAAAATTTATGATTGGGGAGGGAGCAAAGAATTAGTGGCTAAAGGGCGATTACACTCGAGTGACTCAAATGAAATTATTAATGATCTTCCTCTTGGACCATGCGCCATTATTGTTTGGATAGATAATCCAATAAAAAAAGATGCTTTTTTATGGAGGCCAGCCCCTGCAATGATACATGTTGAAGAAGCTGTTGGTAGGAAGGTAGCATGGCCTGAGTCCCAAGTAGTTGTTGAGATGGTTAATGTTTCAGCATCTCCTACGCCTCAGACCATAGAGCAAACCTTTATGGTACTTAATTTTTATGCACTGTCATGTCTTTTAAATTATGTTTTTATAATGATTAATCGATATATTTTATCAACATAAACCAACTACAACATATCCTTTTTGTTAATTTACAGAGGGCAAATTCAAGAACGAACAATAAATGCAAGCTGATGGATTTATCAAAAAAGGAAAAAATAGTTGCTGTAGGACGTGTAGAGTCAACTGATCCAAAAGCACTGGTCCATTTTAAACCACTGGGACCAAATGTAGTCAAAGTTTGGATAGAGGTTGTCAAAGAGCCAACTGCTGTGCTATGGAGACAAACATCTGAATTACAATACATGGAAGACGCCATTGGTTCTATAATAGCTTGGCCTGCTGCATACGTTGTAATGACATGAATTTTCAGTAAGTATAATCTACTTTGTTTATAAACATATATATATATATCTATGTTTAAGGTCTAGCTTTATTTGCCAAGTAAATTTAGAAGGCTAGCTTTATTTTCCAAGTAAACATCCATGAATTTGGTTACTCCATAAATTTAGAGGGCTAGCTTTATTTGCCAAGTCAAATTGTATGGAAATCATGTGGCAGTGGCTGTTATATAGATGATAGCTAGGCAGGATATAAAAAGGAATACTGGTGATTGAAGTGATTAAGCAGTCTAGTTGGTGATAGGCGGTAGGTGATTGAAGTGATTGCGTGATTGCGTTGTGGATTGTAGGGGGTGAGGAGGTGAGCAGCAGTATAGTTGAAACTGGGTTGTAAGTTGATGGACAAGGGCTGGTGTTGATTTTGGGTCTGGCGTGGGAGATAAGGTTGTTGTTTTGATTGGATGGAGGCATGGTGATGGTAGGTAAATATTTTAGATTGGGGAGTTGTTTGAGGAATTTCTGGAAACATGGAAAATAAAGTAGTGAAGAATGTTGCCTATTTTTGGCAGTGGAGTTGTTTGACGTGTTTGGTCTTTGTTGCATGGTGATTGAAGAGGGATGGTTGGACTGGTTTGGCTTGTTCAGTTGCAGTGATATGTAGGGTGTGATTGAAATTGGTGATTTTGGTTAAGGGAGGTTATTTGATTGAAATGGGCACGCCATGAGTGAGGAATGTTGTAGAGATTTAGACGAGGGTGAAGTGGAAGTTAGTGAAGTAGTGGAAATTTTTGAAGTAGTGACAGATTGAATAGTTGGTAGTTTTAATGAGTGGTTGGAAGGTTTCAGTTATGATTATGTGAGGCAGTTTGTATGATGAAGTGCAGGCAGCTACGAATAGGGGAGACGTTGAGGTGTGTATTATTAAATATGGTCCTAGTGAATTTTATAAAATTTTGCCTTCAGACCAGCCGGACCTGGAGAAGAATCATCTATAATGCTCATGATTGCATTTCTTATTTCATAACTATTTATTCTGTCATTTAAATAAAATTTCCCATACTCTGAAATGATATTCCTGCAAACAAATTTTTGGCATCACTTTACATTTGCTCTTATTGAAAAGGTTCTTATAATACACAACTGCTTTCTCACCAAATTCATTTGGATTGAACTTTACCATAAACTGTTATACGGTTATTCTAGTTTTTTAGCATTTATGCAATAATATGAGACATATGGAACTACCTTGTGAAGTGCCAGAGTGAGGGCAATGTGTTAAAATTTGAACATGGAAATGAAATTTATATGTTAAAGTTAGTGATATAAAATCACATATAGAAGGAAAAGAAAATCTAATGATTAGTTTTCGATGATGGATATCAAATATGATCAGCACGTTCAAATTTAATCGTTAAAATTTCAAACTTGATTCGGGCAGTTATCTTCAGTGATGGAGCAACAGAAATTCTTATAGCTTCGATTTGATGATGAAGATGACACTCACGAGTTGAGGAAGATAAAATCGACATGGTTTCTATCCTATGGGGAAGCCGCCGAAGAATTCTGCAAAGAATGGAAGCTCGACCTCGACATTTCTTTTATCCAGAAGGATGAAATTGATAGCTCACGAAAGAAGAAAAGGAACTGGAAGTTGCGCAAGCTCTACTCGTTGGATGGAAAAAGGAAATCCGTTTAAAGCTGAGAGCTGACGAAGAGGGTTTACAGTGGGGATGAATGCCCCTATTTAGCCGACAAGAGCATTCTTTTTTTTTGCCAGCATTAGCATTTCGAGCGTCTGAGCGGGGAAGCTAGTAACATGTACGAATATAAAATGAGACATGCAATAATATGCAATAATTTAATTTTTTGTTACATGTAAAAACATCTATCATTAATTATGTATCGTTCTTAATGTAATTATTTATCTTATTTGCAGGTGTGTGAAAGAAGAAGATGCTAAAGTTGTGATCTTCATTTTAATGCAAACAATCAAATATGTACTTGTTTTTTTTGTTAAACTATGCTACTATTTTTTGGGGTGTGCTTAAAATATTTGCTACTACGTTTTGATGTGTATGAATATTTGGTATGTTTAATGTAATGTGTTACATCTCTATATTTATTATCTTTTATGATTATTATTGTGCTTTTTGATATTGGTATTTAATACTGCAGTTTATTAGTAGGATGCAGAAATTTTTTGAATTGTGAAATTAAATTATAGCACTTCAATACCGCTATAATATTTAATAGCGCCTAATGGCCGCTATCAAATCTGTTAGTATTAAAGATGCAGACCATTAAAAGCGCTATGGTATTACAAAAAGCGCTATAAATAATGATGAATGATAGGTCAGTAAGCGCTATAAAATAAGATATTATAGCAAAGTACAAGCGCTATTGTAGCTAACTTTTTATAGCGGCATATTGGAGTTGTGACAAGTCACCGTCTACAATAACCTGTTCAAATACAGCGCTAATAATCCGCTATTAACACTTTCTATAGCGCAATATTAGTGTTATCTTAGAAAAAACAAAAAGTATTTTGTGGCTAATAACGAATTTCATAGCGGGCTAATAGCGCTGTGATATTAATCAATAACGCCTATTTTGCCGCTATAAAAATAAATAACATAGCGCAATATTTGCGCTATGAAATTAACAATTTTTATAGCGCTTTTTTGTGCTATCTAATGTTGGTTGTTTTTAATCACATGTCGTTATACAGCGTTTATCGATCCGCTATAATATCCTTTAATAGCGTTTTTCGGGCGCTATCGTAGGGTCTTTTTGTTGTAGTGTAACTTTATTAAACACTTGAACTGCTGAGTACAGAAGGATAGATTGGAGTACCCCTATTTACAAAAGAGTACAAAGCACCAAGCAGCGTAAAGATCTCTAAAATGAACAATCAAGTCTTTATATATAGGAGAAGATGGTGAAATATCTTCCTAAAATTTCGGCAACGGGGTCTTCAAGTTTTGACGAAGTCATGGTCTCAATCGCGGGTTCCCACATCTTTCATAATAAAAATCAGTACCGATCATTTTATGGGCCTGTTTTGGCATTCGATCAATATGGTGGGCTCCACTCTATAAATATATTGATGTTTCCAAAGTTTCATGTGTATTCGACTTGTAGATTTTGAGATATTGATCCTTTTCCATTGAGTTGAACTGTAATATCGATACGGTACGATCTGTAATTGGTTAATACAGATCGTACCCAATCCATTTTCAATAAATGGTATATTTTAATACTTTTATCGTTCTATTGAGTTCGCCTTCTACTTTCACTTCGCCATTGCTTCATATTATCATCCGTGCTTGATCTTTAGGCTTCGTGATTGTTAATCTGACTTGTCGATCCCGATGACAGTCGAGTCTAACTTGTCTAATCAGTTCGAATATAGCCGGGCCAAAAGGTTGGATTACAATTGGAGTAGGAAATAAGAGGCAGTTTTCCATTATGATCGAGAGATGAGTGCGGGTGCATACAATGAGTCACTCTGCGAGTTTATATTTCATGTTCTCTCTCTCTCCAGGCATAGTGGAGCGGTTGAGGGACAGTAGATCCCGGTTTGGACGATCAATAGTGTGATATCGACCTATAGATCTGACCCTGTGAGTTCAATAAATATCCTTATGTATATGACCTTAGGAATGCACTAACACACTATGTACACTTTATGACACTTGCAGTAGATTTAAAACTAATTGCACTTAATCATCTTATTAGTCTTATTCTCCTTCACCAGACTTTATTTCTGACCCACCTCCAGTTCTTTCCATTTTCCCCCACCACAGGATGATGGGTTAATATTAATTGGACATGGTACGGGAAAGAAAGGAGCTCAATGATAGAGTTCTAATATTTTATGTTGCTCTCTTACAATTACTAATTGTATTAGAATGAAAACTTATATTGTAATTTGGAAACAATATATTTTGGAGAATGTTTTATGAAATGTCTATCTTTCTATATTTATATTTTAATTACTTCCGCTGTGAGATCTGAGAGTATAGAATGTCTTAGAAATCTATCTCTGAAATTATGCTCTGTAATGTTTAAAAATCCCAACAGCTCGTATTTTCTCAGTATGATCTGTAACATCCCGTATTTGGAGGCCAAAAGCAAAGCACTACAGATGCTACAGTCATCTAGAGTATTAATATCTGGTGACAAAATACGGTAATGCTAATGGTATCTATAATATCAGAAGCATTTGAATATGAACAAAATCACAGATTTCAAAAACAACCTTTTATTGATTACATTTCAAAACAAATTCATATCCAAGTTACGTAATTCCATAATGTTTCCCATGTAAAGATCAATTATAATCATTACAGAAATACACCAAGAGCGACATATGACGATGCCCTCTTGGTTGATCAAAGCAATATAGTCATATCAGATTTCATACACATGACGAAAATAAATAGAATAAACTGCAACTCCTAATTAGCTATCTGATAGCCACCTGCTCGTCTCCGGAAGCTTTATTCGCCAAAACTAAAACCTATAAACCTCAACACTCATCCTACTCAAATCAATTCTGAGCACCCGAGAGTTTAAGGGGAAATAAAAACTTCGAGTCAGACATAAAGCCTGGTGTGAATAATAATGTTACGTCTCGGTTTACTAGTATTAAGTGAGACCACGCCACTTAGCGGAACGGGATTCCCCTCACTAATATCCTCTTCAAAACGTATATTTTGCAAATCTTTTCCTGCAACCAAACTGGTTAATCAAACTGATTATAATAATAATAGCAATGTCTGTTAAGCTATAATCAAGTAACTAATGGACTATCTGTCCACAAGTAATAAATGGACTATCTGTCCGAAAACTGGACCAACTGTTCACAAACTAGACTAACTGTCTGCAAACTGGACTAACTGTCCGAATCAAAATGGACTATCTGTCTGAATCATTTTCTTAGGGTTAACTACCCTTCATCTTTTTCCTTGAACATATTTTCAAAATGATTTAACCTTTTAAATCATACTTATACAAGGAAAATATATTCTTAGCTTTACTCTAAGCTATTTTTCCATGTTATATATACTTTACTCAAAATAATATTGATGAATTTTAATGAGGATTACCTATCCCCTCAAAATAAGTTGAAACCCTTTTTAACTTGAAAACAATTAGGCTATGCTACATACTTAGTTTATTCGAAACCTTTGTTTAAAACCTTTAAACAACCCTTTCGAAACCCTTGAAAGTAATCCTTTTGAAACCATTGAAAGTACCCATTTCGAAACCATTGAAAGTAACCCTTTCGAAACCATTAAAAGTAACCCTTTCGAAACCATTAAAAGCCTTTCCTTCGAAAGCTTTAAAACATTAGACATCCTTCTTTGCAACCTTTAAACCATGCCTATCGAAAACATTGAAAAAACTTTTCCTTTTAGACCTTTCGAAATCATTGGGGAACCACCCCTTCGAAATCTGCATTTAAAACCCTTTCGAAAGCATTAAAACACTGAACTTTTCGAAAGCCTTTGGGTTCAATTTAAAACATGTGGAAACCTTTCGAAACCATTCAAAAATTTACTCCTTCGAAACCTTTGAAAATTGTTTTAGTTGAAACCATTTGGATTATGCCTTTAAGTAGAGCAAAAGGATTAGAAACCCATTAAAGTCAAAAGCATTCCTTCCAAAATAATTCCTAAGTAAAGAAGTGATGGTGTCGAAACCATCCCTTCGAAAGCATTTGAGAAGTGGTCAAGTTTAAAAAGCAAAGCAAAGCAACCATTTCGAAACCAATCTGGGTCGAAAGGTAGAAAGAGGCAGTCATGGGTTTCGACTTAGTCGAAAGCAATTATTTAAAAACAAAGACACAACCCAATCGAAACCATTTCTTTAAAACCAATTGACCTGGTCGAAAGCCAATCCGGTTGAAAGCTATTCAGTCGAAAGCAAGTAGGCGTATTTTCATTTAAAAGAAAAGTATCGCTTCAACCCCTTCGGAACCCCTGGTTTTGACCCTATGCCTTCCGCCTATATCCAATTCACTACATACCAGTTACCTGATACCATGTGCATTGGTTTCGATGGAGTCAAAGGCGAAGGTAAGGAGGCGAAAGCCTGGTACCGAAAACATCAAAACAGTAAAAACCATGTAGATTTGTCCTTTTTAAACTATTTGTTTGTACCTAACCTGCCTTGTTTGTCAAATTGTGATTGGTTGCAAGTTTCTCTTTTCTAAAAGTATTGCCAATTTCCAGAAATAACAATTTTGAATATTTACAAAATACCCCTTCTCCTTTTTATAAATATGTAAAACATTTAAGTCTCATACCTTAAATAGTTTTACAAATCCATTAAAAAACTTAGGAAAATTCTATAAAAATTCCAGAAAATCACTTAATATGTTTTCTAACATATATTAATTTCAGACCCAAACCATTAATTATTTAACTGTAAATATTTTTTAACCCAAAATAACATTTTCTTCACTAGAAAATTCATATAAAATCCACATAAATTCAAAAAATTCTGTAAATTGAAACCCTTCTCTAAAATATCATTTCTGGTCTATATGAAAATTCGCAAGGTATATGGATGTCATTTGATAGGGTTTTCACCTTAAAACATGTCATAAAGTCTATATGAATAAACATAAATCATCAACAAGTATATATAATCATTCCATCATTCAAAAACATGGCAGATCATTGCAAACAGGTTCGGATTTCATCTCAAAACCAAAAACAATAAGAAATTTGAGATGTTGTCATTATTCACCTTAGCTTTAGAGATTAAGGAGCTTGAGATTTGAATGTATTTGATTTGATTTAGCTTCTTCCTTAGCTTTTCTTAATCTTCTTCCTCTTTCTCTTGTTAATGGTGGTCGACCTCAAGTTTAAAAATTTTGATAAATGAAAAATGAACGTGTATGGAGATACACGGCCAAGGTTTAAGGGTATAAGAATGGTCTCTTTCCTATTTTATCCCTCCTCTATTCCATTTTAACTCTTATTTTAATTCATTGGTTAAATGGCACGGCTGCCCTTAATAAAAATCAAATCTCAGTCCCCTAATCAACATATTATTTTATTTAATTTAACTAATTAAATATTCTAAATAATGTTACAAAAATATGAGGTGTTACAAAATCCCTCCTTAAAGAATTTCGTCCTCGAAATTATGATAAGGCACAAAACAAATCAATCATAGAGGTAAAACATACCATCAAACAATTCAGGATAATTATCTCTAATCATGCTCTCAATCTCCCAAGTACAGTCTCTGTCATCATCGCTCCACTGGACTTTAACTAATCTAACTGTCTTAGTTCTAAGCCTCTTCTCATCTCTTGCAACAATGCAAATCGGCTTTCTCACTATAGTCAAGTCCGGTTCTACCACTAAGTCATCTAGCACAGTCGGTGCAATAGTAGTCTTCGGGTCTCCAACACACTTTCTGAGATGAGAAACATGGAAAACACCGTGGACTCCTACCAAACTGCTCGGTAACTCGACTCTATATGCAAGTTTCCCGATCCTCTCAACAATACGAAAAGTCCAACGAAACTTGGTGCCAACTTTCCTGATCTTACGAATCTGATCACACAATTCATCGATGACAACTTAACGAAAACCTGATCTCCAACTGAGAACTTTAAATCTTTTCGTCTGTTATCTACATAACTCTTCTGCCTAGACTAAGCCTCCTTCATCCTAGCTCGAGTGACCTCAATCTTTTCTGCAGCTTCTCTAACCAAATCTGGACCAAGAACCAACCTATCCCCGGTCTCTAACCAACAAACGGGAGATTTGCATGGCCTTCCATACAAAGCTTCAAACGGTGCCATCCCAATACTAGTCTGATAAATGTTGTTATATGAAAACTCGACTAAATGCAGACTGTCTTCCCATGATCCCCCGAAATCTAATATAGAAGCTCTTAACAAATATTCCAAGATTTTGTTAACTCTTTCCGTTTGCCCATCTGTCTATGGATGGTAAGCGGTACTCATCTTGAGCTTGGTTCCCAAAAATTCATGTAGACTCTTCCAGAAATCGCTAGTGAATATGGAATCTCTATCACTTAATATACTACTAGGAATTCTGTGCAGTCTAACTACAACTTTCATAAACAACTTCACTAAAACATGTGCCATTCTGGTTGACTTAACTGGAATGAAATGGGCACTCTTGGTCAATCTATCCACTATAACCCATATACTTTCATTTCCTCTGTTTGACCTTGGCAACCCGTCAATAAAATCCATAGAAATAGAATCCCATTTCCATACCGGAATATCTAATGGCTGAAGCAACCCACTCGGCTTCTGATGTTCGGCTTTTACCTACTGGCAGATCAAACACTTCTCCACCCATAAGCCCACATCTCACTTCATACCTTCCTAGAAGAAATTTCTCTTCATATCCTGATACATCTTAGTTCCTCCTTAATGAATAGTGAACTTCGAACGATGAAATTCCTCCAAAACTTATTTCCTTATGTTTCCTACACTCGGAACACATAATCTCCCTTTCTTTCTCAACCACCCATTCTAGTCAAGACTGAAATCCTTTAAGTCATCGCTCTTAGTTCCACCTCTTAACTTCCTGATCCGTTCAGCTAACACAAGGTCCTCCTCCTGTTTGAAGCAATCCTTTCGATCATCACTGGTCGAACTTCCAAACAAGATAATATAATAGTCCCTCCACTAGACCCAGCCTTGGATCTCCACTGGACTCTACAAGCTGACAAGGCTTCTAAATCTTTCCAGTCAGCAGTCATCGCTAACACTGCATTCTGATATTTCCTGCTAAGTACATCTGGAACCTTGTTGTCTTTCCCCGGTGTGTAATCAATTCCCAAATCATAAGCAGCGTTAAACTCTAACCACCTCTGTTGTCTCATGCTCAGCTCCTTCTGAGAGAACAAATACTTCAGCAAATTATGATTTGTATATAACTCAAACCTCTCTTCCAAAAGATAATGTCTCCACACGTTCAACGCAAAAATCACTGTAGCCAATTCCAAATCATGCATCAGATATCTGACCTCATGCGGTCTAAGCTGTCTAGAAGCATAGGTAATCACTTTACCTTTCCGCATCAGCACAACTCCTAATCATGTTCCACATGCATCTGTATAAACCACCAAATCCTGATTCCCTTCCGGAACAACCAAAACTGGTGCATGGGTCAATAAGTGTTTCAAACTTTGGAACGCTTCCTCACACTTATCGGCCACACAAACTTCACATCCTTCCTCGTTAGCTTGGTCATCGGTGCTGCTGTCCGCGAGAAATCCTTAATGAATCTTCGATAATAACCAGCTAAGCTAAGGAAACTCTTTATCTCAGTCACTGTCTCGGGTCTCTTCCAATTATTCACCGTTTCAATCTTAGTCGGATCTATTGACAACCCTTTCTCTGGGACTACATGACCAAGAAACTTCACTTTCTTCTTCCAAAAATGACACTTCGAAAACTTTGCCTTTAGCTGATGCTGCCTCAGTGTCTCAAGCACCACTCTAAGATGAACTTCATGCTCCTTCTCATCCTTAGAGTATATTAAGATATCGTCTATGAAAATCAACATGAACCTATCTAAGTGCTTTCGGAAAACCGGGTTCATCAAATCCATAAAGAATGTCGGCGCATTAGTCAGTCTGAACGACATAACTAACCATTCGTACGATCCATATCTGGTCCTAAACGCCGTCAAAGGTATACTATCATCTGCTACTCTGAGCTGATGGAAACCTGTCGCCAAATCCAACTGGGAAAATACCTTGGTCCACTTAACTAATCGAACAAATGTCAATCCTCGGCAATGGATATCGATTCTTTATCGTCCTCTCATTCAACTTACAATAATCGATACATAGCCTTAACGATCCATCCGGCTTCTTAGTAAACACTACGGCTGCTCCTCAAGGTGAAGTACTCGGTCTGATCAAACTCTTGCCTTCCAGATCCACTAACTGCACCTTCAACTCTCTCATCTCTGTAGGGGTCATCCTACTTGGAGGCATACTAACTGGTTCTGCTCCCAGAACCAAATCTATCCAAAACTTAATGGCTCGTTTCGGTGGCAATCCAACACAAGCTTAAAAACATCCGCGAATTCTCTTACCACAAAAAATCAATTCAGCTTATCTTCCAATTCCATAACATCCAACAAGGCATTCACCTCACCGCTTGAACCTTCTACGCCATAAACAATCTTGTTGCTACAATCAGGGTGCCTATGCGATATTTTCCTATCATGGAAAAATATCCTAGCATCGTACTCACTTAACCAATCCATACCAAGAATAATTTCGAACCCCACAAAATCAAACACATGCAAACCGCAAAACAAAAGTATGACCTAACAAGTCAAACTCTAATTGGTCACATCTCAACCCTAGAGTTGCATACCCTCCTATTGGATTCACAACCCGTAAGGAGGTAACGAAATATATGGGTTCTAGGTTAAGCTTATCTATCAAACATCTAGATATAAAAGAATGCGATGCACCAGTATCAAATAGAACGCTAACAGACATACCATGAATTTGAAGCATACCTCCCAAAACTACTTTTCCTTTCTCTTGAGCTGTTGGCTTCGATGTGGCAGGCTCCAATGCATACACCTTGCCCTTTCCATCCTTAGCGGGCTCCTTGCATTGATTCTTATAGTGGCCAATCCAATCGCAATTGAAGCACTATTCATTCTTCTTCCTGGCCACCTCCTTTGCCTTTCTAGCACGACACTCATTAGCAAAACGCCCCTTCTTGTCGCACTTAAAACAAACAACCTCAGACCTCCCTTTCTTAGCTGCTCCACCCTTCCGAGCACCCTTCTTAGAAAAGAATTTCCTCTTCTGACTTTACCCAACCTAGACCTCCTTAGCCTTACTCTTCTCTAGAGAATCAAGCATCTCCTCATGCCTTAAGGCCATCTCCACTTCAAAATCAGAAGGATCTCTAATATGAGGTAATGCAACCCTTGCTAACTCAGGCTTCAACCCCCTAATAAACTTCTCATTCCTCTTCATCACTGTATCCAATGAAGCATACCCATATCTGGCCAACTTTTCAAACCTTCTAGCATACTCCAGAACAGACATCTCTCCCTGATTTAACTCAGCAAACTTTCTGATAGAGCTGACTGTGCCATCGCAGACATGAACCTCTCCTGGAACCTCCCCTTGAAATCTGCACATGTCAAGGTTTCCTCATCCACACCAGCCGTCACACTATTCCACTAAAACAAAGCTGCTCCCTGAAGCTGTTTAGAAGCAAGCCTCCTCTTCTGCTCATCATTGAGCCCCATGTCTGCAAAGATTCTCTCACAGTGCAGCAACCAATTCTCCACCTCTATAGCATCCTCTGTTCCTAGAAATGGGTTTCCTCCCAGCTTAGCGTAATCTCTGCTCAGCTTAGCATAATGATTAACTACCGGAACTTCCGGAACTCCTGCTCCTGCAGCATCTCCTCCTACCACTCCAGCTGCAATTCTAGCTTACATCGTATTTACAAAAACTGATACATAGCTCCCATGTTCACTTGCCGCACTCCACCACCCACATTCTCTGCTTGTGCGTGACCATGGGTCCTCCTCGTATTAGGTCTGGCATTCCCATTGGTGCCCTCCCCTCCTGGGTTAACTCTTCCTCTTCTACCATCTATATATCTGTATTCAAACCTCATGAGATACAAAAAAATAATCTAACAAAGATAGGAGACTAGAGATAAAGCGTATACTTATATATAGCAAATACAAGTATGTTACTATAGCGTTATCCCATACCCCAATCTTACTCTAATTCCTTAAGATTATTTTTTCAAAAATCATTTTTTAATTAAAGTCTTTCATAAACCTATGCTCTGATACCAAGTTGTAGTATCCTGTATCTGGAGGCCAAGCGAAGCGCTACAGATGCTGCAGTCATCTATAGTATTAACTTCTGATGACAAAATACGGTAATGCTAATGGTATCCATAATATCAGGAGCACTTGAATATGAACAAAATCACAGATTTCAAAAACAACCTTTTACTGATTACATTTCAAAACAAATTCATATCCAAGTTACATAATCCCATAACGTTTCCCAAGTAAAGATCAATTATAATCATTATAGAAATACGCCAAGAGTGACATATGACGATGCCCCTTTGGTTGATCAAAGCAATATAGTCATATCTGAATTCATACACACAGCAGAAATAAACAGAATAAACCGCAACTCCTAATTAGCTATCCGACAGCCACCTGCTCGTCTCCAGAAGCTTTATTCGCCAAAACTAAAACCTGTAAACCTCAACCCTCAGCCTACTCAAATCAATTTTGAGCACCCGAGAGTTTAAGGAGAAACAAAAACTTCATGTCAAACATAAAGCCTCATGTGAATAATACTATTACGTCTCGGTTTACTGGTATTAAGTGAGACCGTGCTGCTTAGCGGAACGAGTTTTCCCTCACTAATATCCTCTTCAAAACGTATATTTTGCAAATCTTTTCCTACAACCAAACTGGTTAATCAAACTGATTATAATAATAATAGCAATGTATGTTAAGTTATAATCAAGCAACTAATGGACTACCTGTCCACAAGTAATAAATGGACTATCTGTCTGAAAACTGGACTAACTGTCCACAAATTGGACTAACTGTCCGAATCAAAATAGACTATCTATACGAATCAATTTCTTAGGGTTAACTACCCTTCATCTATTTCCTTGAAAACCTTTTCAAAATGATTTAACCTTTTAAATCATACTTATATAAGGAAAATATATTCTTAGCTTTACTCTAAGCTATTTTTTCATGTTCTATATACTTTACTCAAAATAATGTTGATGAATTTTAATGAGGATTACCTATCCCCTCAAAATAAGTTAAAACCCTTTTTAACTTAAAAACACTTAGGTTAATCTACCTAGTTAGTATATTCCAAACCTTTGTTTAAAACCTTTAAATAACCCTTTCGAAACCATTGATAGTACCCCTTTTGGAATTATTGAAAGTAACCCTTTCGAAATCATTAAAGGTAACCCTTTCGAAACCATTAAAAGTCTTTCCTTCGAAAGCTTTAAAACATTAGACATCCTTCTTTACAACCTTTAAACCATGCCTTTTGAAAACATTGGAAAAAACCTTTCCACTTAGACCTTTCGAAATCATCAGGGAACCACCCCTTCGAAACCTGCATTTAAAACCCTTTCGAAAGCATGAAAACTATGAACCTTTCTAAAGCCTTTGGGTTCAATTTAAAACATGTGGAAACCTTTCGAAACCATTCAAAAATTTACTCCTTCGAAACATTTGAAAACCGTTTCGGTCGAAACCATTTGGATTATCCCTTTAAATAGAGCAAATAGGATCAGAACCCATTAAAGTCGAAAGCATTCCTTCCAAAATCATTCCTAAGTAAAGAAGTGATGGTGTCAAAACCATCCCTTCAAAAGCATTGGAGAAGTGGTCAAGTTTAAAAAGCAAAGCAAAGCAGCCCTTTCGAAACCAATCTGGGTCGAAAGGTAGAAAGAGGCAGTCATGAGTTTCGACTTAGTCAAAAGTAATTATTTAAAAACAAAGGCACAACCCAATCGAAACCTTTTCTTTAAAATCAATTGACCTGGTCGAAAGCCTACCCAGTCGAAAGCTATTCAGTCGAAAACAAGCAGACACATTTTCATTTAAAAGCAAAGTATCGTCAACCCCTTCGGAACCCCTTGTTTCAACCCTATACCCTCCGCCGATATCCAATTCACTATGTACCAGTTACCTGATACCATGTGCATTGGTTTTGATGGAGTCGGAGGCGAAGGTAAGGAGGCGAAAGCCTGGTGTCGAAAGCATCGAAACAGTAAAAACCATGTAGATTTGTCCTTTTTAAACTATTTCTTTGTACCTAACCTGCCTTGTTTGTCAAATTTTGATTGGTTGCCAGTTTCTCTTTTCTAAAAGTACTGCCAATTTCCAGAAATAACAATTTTGAATTATTTACAAAATACCCCTTCTCCTTTTTATAAATATATAAAACATTTAAGTCACATACCTTAAATAATTTTATATATCCATTAAAACACTTAGGAAAATTCTACAAAAATTCCAGAAACTCACTTTTAATATGTTTTCTAACATTTATTAATTTCAGACCCAAACCTTAATTATTTAACCGTAAATAATTTTTTACCCAAAATAACATTTTCTTCACTAGAAAATTCATATAAAATCCACATAAATTCAGAAAATTCTAAAAATTGAAATCCATCTCTAAAATACCATTTCGGGTCTATTTAAAAATTCGCAAGGCATTTGGGTGTCATTTGATAGGGTTTTCACCTTAAAACATGTCATAAAGTCTATATGAACAAACATAAATCATCAACAAGTATATATAATCATTCCATCATTCAAAAACATGGCAAATCATTGCAAATAGGTTCAGGTTTCATCTTAAAACCAAAAACAATAAGAAATTTGAGATGTAATCATTATTCACCTTAGCTTTAGAGATTAAGGAGCTTGAGATTTGAATGGATTTGATTTGATTTAGCTTCTTTCTTAGCTTTTCTTAATCTTCTTCCTCTTTCTCTTGTTAATGGTGGCCGGCCTCAAGTTTAAAAATTTTGATAAATGAAAAATGAACGTGTATGGAGATACACGGCCAAGGTTTAAGGGTATAAGAATGGCCTCTTTCCTATTTTATCCCTCTTCTATTCCATTTTAACTCATATTTTAATTCATTGGTTAAATGGAATGGCTACCCCTTAATAAAAATCAAATCTCAATCCCCTAATCAATACATTATTTAATTTAATTTAAATAATTAAATATCCTAAATAATGTTACCAAAAATATGGGGTGTTACATGATCCATGTCGGAAAGTGCAATTGTTATAGACTCT
Organism: Allium fistulosum; assembly: GCA_030737815.1. Classification (NCBI taxonomy): domain Eukaryota; kingdom Viridiplantae; phylum Streptophyta; class Magnoliopsida; order Asparagales; family Amaryllidaceae; genus Allium; species Allium fistulosum. Next base: position 975,279,889 of record CM060901.1, read on the forward strand.
AACCATTTAATATCTATATCTTAGGTAGATCCCTGTCATTTAATACCTAACTGAGGCAGACCCCTCTCGGGTACTCTCTAAATGACATCGCATGAAATTTCGTCAGGCCACATAATATTTTTTGATGGGAAGATGTCGAACCTTCAATAACCACTTAATACCTCGACCCTGAAGTGGGCCCTTCCCGAGATTTCTCACTACCACTCCTAAACGATACTCAAGACCATTTAATACTTCTTAAGTGGTAAGGAGGCGGACCTTACAATAGCCACTTAATACCCCGGCCTAGAAGCAGGTCCTATGTCTTATGACCCATAATCCATACCGTGACGTCCCACATTAGTCTGACTATTTGTAGGTGCTAGTAGTCAGATTAGCTAGACAGACTTACTCTATAGAATTGGGAGTAACTTCACGTCATTCGTGGTTATTTATTATAGGTGATGTCTTACATCAGTTCCAAAGTCTCATTGCAGGTATCCAGATTAGCTTGGCAGACTTCTGTGTGCGTTTGACTGACCCCGCATCACTATAAGTTAGTCGTAATTCCACTCCCCTAACATAATACCATATATATATATATACCTCAATGCATTTCGCATTAAGGCCATATAAGGAAAATTTCTTATTCTGCCTTTAATTATGGATTAATTTCCATAATTATCCTTACTTTCTTCCTATGGGGTTTAATGCTAATTACCAACCTATGTATTCTACGTGATTAATACATTATTAATTATACGTTAATAAATAAATTTAAACACTAATATATTTATATGTACATAAATTAAGCTAACTAAAATCCCTAAGCATGTGTAGATTTATGTATCCTATACTAACCATTTTAAATGTCAAAACTTCCAATTCATACAAGTCTAACTCCATACAATAAATTACAAATTAGCTAATATCCTTAGCCAAAAATAGACTTGCATAAAAAATAGAATCAAATACCACATTTATTTTATATTAATATAGTATAATCAATATCTATAAAACTTAAAATTTAAACACTTTGTATTCTATTCTATTTTTACATGTACAATGATAAAGGAGTGCATATTTAAATTATGGAAATAGGCAGTGCAAACTACGAATAGGAGAATTCATACTTTACACATCATTTCCTAACTTATTTCCTTTTTAGAACCCTTTATCACAACAAAAGGGAAAAGTTGAATGTGGAATAGAATATAAAATATTCAAATTGCAATAACAAAACAAATTCTACTATTTTAATATAAAACAATTGAGATTCTAATAGACATAGGAATTCACATTTCATTTTAGGGGAATTTTGGAGTTTAAGTTTTAGCATGAACAAAATTCCCCAAGACATAAAAAATCCAAACTTCTATTATACAAATACTAAAATGTGAGAAACTATGATTTTCACTCACTGATAATTTTTCTGCATTACTTTGGATTTGATTCACGTCTGCTCCTAGTTCCTCCTTCACATTTCTTCTATTCGGAATATATAATAATTAAATTGTATATTGATTAGATTCAGAATCAGAGATTAGGAAAGAATAAATTAGATAACATATCTATAAGTATCTAAAATCCCTTACCTTTAAATCCAATTGATTCTGAACCATAGTTGAAGAAGAAGACTGATAGAGTTTCGCTAGGTTTCCAAATATTTTTGTGAATAAAAGTGAGGGGCTAGCCTCCTATTTATAGTGGTTAAAAAGCATCCAAGCCATTGGATTTAAGTCGGTTTAAAATAATAAAATCTTTGCCATTCGCGTCTAACAAACCATAGCTGCCACACGTGCATAGGTCGATTACTCCTCCTTAGGCGGTCGATCAATCCTCTATATTTGGAATGAATATAATTGCTATAATTTTAAATTAATTTCTCTCCCATTTTAATATTAACATTAACATTTATTTTAACATTTCCTTAAACCCTAAGATATTTCATCAACATTGAAATATTTATTAATGTTTTTAATTTCAAATGTTAACATTATTTAAATTTTAATTTTAAATTAATTTTGAATTATTTTAGATTTGAAAAATTCAAACGTCAATCACTTTTCCATTTAAACTTCGAGTACTAAATTTTATATATGAAAGTTGATCATAAAATCGCCATGAAAGCATGTAGCCAAATTCAAACATTGACAAAGTTTCAATTTTTAGCCTTATCATTAATTAATTAATTTCTTATTAATTTTTATGGGGTGTTACAGGACTAATCACCTCAGTCCTTCCCTCCAGCTTTGTCCAAGGTCCTGATTTGGAGAAGATCAATGGTTTTATAGAAATTTGACAACACCTCACAGTCCTTAGGGGAAGACATCACTATCACTAGTGCTACGGGCCCAACTGATCCCATTTCCATAGCGGAGAGATGGAATCTTGACCTATCAAAAATTAAAGTCAAGTAGAACCTAGGACCGAAGAACCTACCGGCCTAAGACAACCAGATTCTACTCCAAAATTTCCTTTCGTCAAAATCAAGCCTCCAAAGGGTAGCGGTATTGGTGTAACGCTCCTCTCCAAATCGGGCCAAATTTTCAACCTAATAAAAGCTCATCGAACCTTAGGTCCATTCCAATGATGGCCGTTGGTTGATATAATTGACTTAATAAAACAATATTCAAAGCTATATATTTATGCTTTCGTAATCTCACGGTGGAAGGAATAAAATATAATAATGAAATAAAGTACCTATCTCATAAAACCAAATCACATGAGTAAAATATCACAATAGTGCATAAAACATGTCTGATACATAGTCTGGGTACATCATAAAAAATAAAATGATAACTATAATAGATAACTTCCCGTTAAGTCTCCACCATCTTCTCCACACTCACCATTACACCTAATTTGTAGGTTGTAATGAGGAGGGGATCAGAACAACAATGTATGGTGAATGAAAACCTCAAGTTTTACAATAACGGTACATGGGCAGTAAGTAATTGAACACGTATTAAGTCTTACGTATTTATTATACTTTCGTATGTATATCTCTAACAATAAGATAATGGTCATGCAATCCTAAATCCATGACTATATATGCCAGTGCAATGCAACTATGGAGTATATTGGGTTCAATAATGCATCTCCCATCCAATCATATCCCAATGATGCAAAAGAAAGTACCTCAGTCACTTAAGACTTTTAAATAAAGAATAGGCAGACCCTCCAACCATTTAATACCAAGACCTAAGATGAACCTCTTTTGGTACTTCCCAGCCGACCTTGTAGAAAATCTCTTAAGATCACTTAATACTTCTTAGATAGGGAAGAGACAGACACTTCAACCATTTAACACCTCAAACCCAAAGCGGACCCCTAAGAGATTTCCACTAACGCCCTTAAAAGATAATGTCGACCATTTAATACTTCGTAAATGGGGAAGAGGCAAACCCCAACAGCTATTTAATACCTCAACTCCAAAGCAGGCTCATCCTGGAATTACTTAATGTTATTTATGAGAAATTCCCTAGGTCATTTAATACTTCATAATGGGAGGAGGCGGACCCTAAACCATCCATTTAATACCTCAAACTCGAAGCAGACTCCTCTTAGAATTTCCTCGTCATTATGGCCCGTAACCCATCTATAACATCTCACATTAGTTCGACTATTTATAGGTGCTAGTAGCCAGATTAGCTATGCATGCTTGCCCTACAAAATTAGGACTAACCTCGCATCCACTATGGTACTTATTATAGGCGATATCCTACACATTAGTTACAAAAGTCACATAGCTGGTAGTCAAATTAGCTGGACAAACTTCTGTATGCTTTCAACTGGCCTTGCATCTGTATAACCTAACCACATTCCCACTCCCCAAAATTAAATGGTGAACTATGCCAACATATACATACATACATACATCTCTCTGTGTGTGGTGTGTGTGTGTATGTATATGTATATAATATATACACTCCTCACCCGTATTTACGCATTTAAAGGCCTTATAAGAGAAACCCCGTATTTTGCCTTTGTTTATGGATTAAATTCTATAATTGTCCTTAACATATATTATTAGATTTATTATTGATTGTTAATTGTCGTTTATTTGATAGTTTTTTCATTAAATGCCTCACTTATTATATACAGTACGTGTTTGTAATTTCGGTTGGTCATTTTAAAATTGAAAAGCATATGTTATTATCACATTTATGTCTAACTTTAATTTATGGTTAATTTGTTTCAAGTAATCTATGTGTTTCTTATTCAAGGTGATATGTTATTTTAATGTGTCAATGACTACAATTTCCGTACAATTCCAATCCATTACAGTAAATTACATAATAGCTAACATCATCAATAAATTAGCTGTACTAAATGGACTTGTATATATTCTAATTGGAATACAAAACATTCAATTAATTTTATGTTAATATAGTAGAACCATGGCCTATTTTACTAAAGAAGCAAATATACAATTCCAATCTTTTATATTCCATTCGGCTTTTTAAGTATATATCGTTGAAATGACAAAGAAAGTATATTTATTTTAATTGTCAAAATAGGGGCTACAAACTATAGATAAGAGGAAAAATCTCCTTTTACTCTACTCTACATAACTATTTCTACTTTTCATGTTTTGAATTCTTTGTCATTACAATCAAAATTTGGGAGGTGGAATTAAATGGAATACAAAATATTCATATTGTAATAATAACAAATCTAATTCCAATATATTGGAATAAAATATTTAGAATTCCAAAAAAGTTACAACTTACATTTTGTGAGGAAATTTTAGGGATTTAAATTAATAAATTTTCGCATATAAAATTTCCCAAGGCATGGTACAAATCCAAAAATAAATAACATAAGATACTATTAAGGAAAAATTTAGATTTCCTCTCACGGATAATTCCAACCAAAATCTCCTTGGATTTGCCTTCTGCGCTATTGCTTATCACTTCTGACGCAGCGGATTAATCAAAACAATGTAGGTCGATGAATGTAGTAATCGATGGATTGGAAGATACTGAAATGCCCAAATTCGTTGATCCGAAGATACCGAATTCTAGCTATCTCTGACACGTTGATCGCGCACGATACCGTGAGGAGAGATCTTCAATTCTTCGAGCGTTGATCAAGCGCACTTGATTCCGCGAATCGGCTTCTGCAATCATTGAATCGAGCGCACTCGATTATCCGAAAGAGGAGATAGGAGATTACACTCGACTACCAATTTGGTGAAAGCACAAAGCTAACAAAACAAGAGTTTTATTTCAAATCAACTAAACTATTACAAATGGCACCACTGGCCTATTTATAGAAGTTACAACTCACACAAAACAAACAAAATGTCCAACACTTAAGTCGGTACCGACTTACGACTCACCCTAAGTCGTACGCGACTTAACAGAATACAACACGACTCACTTATTTACAAAGTACACGACTCAAGACAATCATCACGACTTACGACTTACGACTTACGAGACAACGACTTATCAATGCCACGAGTTAACAGATGACGACTTAACAAACAGAAATTACATCACTTAGGTCGTTGCCGACCTAACAACTTCTCACGACTCAACTTAGGTCGTATGCGACCTAAAACAGACGACTTAACATCCTCCGCATCTTAAAGAATCAACGGCCTAGAATGGGGTGGCATAAGAATCTACGGTTTCCATCTTCAGCGACTTAACTTAGGTCGGTGACGACCTAAAAATACGTAGCGACTTAAGAACAGCGGTTCAAATTAACTCGGCAGGAGAATCCATGGCTTCAGGTTTCAGCGACATAAGATGGTACGACTTAACTAAGTCGTAACTCGATACCGACTTACCACTTGACTCGTTAAGTCGTTCTCGACCTAACACTTCATCAGTTTGCTCTGCCTTTTCACTGCATAACTCGGTAGATCGTCCTAGTGACTTAAGAGATTCGCTAACCCGCATATCTCTACTGAGTCGTTGCCGAGTTATACTAAGTCGGTCTCGACTTATCGTTTCACTAGGTCGGTTACGAGTTAGGCCTTCTCCCCAGTTGAGTCGTAGCTCCTTTTCATCTGAACTGTTAGATCGAAGAAGACTCAATGCCGCTTCATTAAATCGCGCATTTCCTTTGTTATCTCGTGTACGACTTATGCTATCTCGTGTATGACTTATGTCTTTGCCTTGGTTAAGTCGGTCACGATTTAGACCTTCCATTTCCTTAAGTCGGTCACGACTTAGTACTTGGCCTGCATCAACTTCCTATGATTTATCTCCTTTTTATTATATATTATACAACAATTTACTGGTGAGTTAGATTTAGAGAATTGGGAATTAGGGAGTTTTAGAATATAGATTTATTCATATAAGAATTAGTACCTTTTTTCCTTAGCTTGTCTTCTTTAATGCTTCCCCTAATCCCTGAATGTATATATTTTATTTTTGCTTTTGAGGTTTAGAAGTTCTTGTGGAGGAAGAGAATTTTGCAGAATCATGTTACCAAGTTTAGATTTGTGTTGAAAAATGAGGGGGCTAGCCTATTAGTTTAGCTGTTTGGATGCGCCAAGATCGTCGGATTAAAAACCATCAAATCCAGGCCATTTAGATCGACTAAACCCTAGCCGTCGCACACCCGATCGACCGATCACTATGAGTTGTCGACCGGCCCATAGACGAGGTCAACTGGTGGGTCCCAGCCATAGTTAACGTTAATTTTTTCTTTCTGAATTCGTTTTGAATCATTTTCAATTTGAAATCTTTAAATGTCAATAATTTCTTCGTTTGAACTCTGATCGCGAAGCTATATATATGAAAGTTGCTCCGAAGATTACTACGAACGCAATGGTGGTAGCCAAATCTGACGTTTTCTCAATTTCCATTTTTGGTTTTATTATTAATTAATAATTTTATTAATTAATTTTTTGTATAATTTACAGGATGTTACATTCCTAAGGGACGGATAGTGTAACACACACTTTAAAACCATGTTGTACAACCAAGTTATCTATACAACCATCTACTCAACCAAAAGTGTAATGTGTGTAATGTGATATGCATGCAACATATCTATAAGTGAGCTCAACCCTAGTGTGACTGCAAAATCGTGACATATAAGCATGTATGCAAACAACCTAAATATGTATGAAATTCTATATGAGTGCAAAAACAACGGGAAGAAGTATGGCAACCATCCCCTACTATCCACTCTAGAAACCACGATGCCAGCAAAACCTATATAATACTAAATCTAATGGGAGAAAATTTACTAAATAAAAGCTCTAGATGAGAAGCCTTCATCTTCTCTTCTGTTTCTCAAGTGCTTTTCGCCGGATTATCTCCGCATTGTACTTGGACCAACCTAATTTCTTTATTATGAAACTTCCTAACTCCATGCTCCACTATGCGTGTAGTTGCACATGGTGCTATCGGCTCTGTCTCTATATCTGCTAACTTATCAGGCTCTACTATAGTGTTTATGTTGTGCAAACACTTCCTCAAGTGCAATACATAGAAAACATTATGGACTCTTGCTAACTTAGCTGGAAGCTCTACCCGATATTCAAGTTCCCCCGCCTTCTCCAAAATCGGGAAAGGCCTAACAAATCTCGATGCCAACTTCCTCGAGTTTCCAAACCTTATAAGCTTCTTAAGAGGGAAAACCTTAACAAATACCATGTCCCCGTCTGAGAATTCCAACTCTTTCCTTCACCTATCGACATTGGACTTCTGTTGGTACTGAGCGGTCTTCATTCGCTGCTTAATTACATTAATCTTCTCCATGGTCACTTGGATTAAATCTATCCCAAGTTGAATTTTATTGGTGTTCCCACTAACAATTTGGTGGTTTGCATGGCCTCCCATATAAGGCTTTAAAAGGTGACATACCTATCGTTGCTTGTTAGCTATTATTATAGGTGAACTCTACAAAAGGTAAATGTTGCTCCCAATGTCCTTCGAAATCCATGATGGAAGCCCTCAAAAAATCCTCCAAGGTCCCGTTCACCCTTTCCATTTGTCTGTTGGTCTGAGATTGTAAGCGATGCTATGATTTAGCATCGTCCCTAAAGTTGACTTCAAACTCTTCCAAAATTCTCTAGTTAATAAGGGGTTTCTATCATTGACTATACTGACCGGAATTTTATGCAATCAGACTACTTCCTTAATGTAAATCTATGCTAGAGATGTTGTGCTCCTACTACTTCTCATCGGAATAAAGTGGGCATTTTTAGTGAGCCTATCCACTATAAACCAAATAGCTTCATTGCCTTTTTGACTTCTAAGCGGCCCATCTATGAAATCCATCGATATGTGATCCTATTTCCAATTTGGAACCTCCAATGGTAATAAAAGAATTTTGAGCCTCCATTATTAAGCTTTGATTCATTAACATGTCAAACACCTAGAGACATATTCTGCCACTTGCCCCTTCATGTTTCTATACATCATATCTCCACTGGGATGAATAGTCATCCTAGAGTGATTGTACTCAGCCAATACTTCCACCAAAAAATCCTCCACCACTGGAACATATAGTCATCCATCTCTTTTTAGCCACCATTTTTCATTGATCGAATAACTGCTGATATGGAAGAAATACTTTCCCTATTAAAATTAGCCAAAATATCAACCATCGCTACATCCTTCTATTCTTGACCGATGTGGTCCATCAATGCTAGCCATACTTCTATTGCTGCTAGATATCTTGGAGTGAATTCTAATGGCAATTGGAAATCAAAATTTAAAAGGAACTCCAACTTCCTCCACTCATATATAACACCTAGAGTAGCATGCCTCCGACTAAGGGCATCAGTAATGACGTTCCTTTTTTGGGGGTATACCGAATCTCGAAGTCATATAATGTTATAAACTCCATCTATCTTTGCTGCCTAAGGTTCAAATATTTTTGGGAAAAAAGGTATTTAAGGGACTCATGATCAATAAATAGCTCATAACTTTCTCCTAAAAGATAATGCCTCTAAATCCTCAAGGTTAGTATGATAGTCGCTAATTCTAAATCATGAGTTGGACAGCTCTTCTCATGGTCCTTCAACTGCTTGCTTGCATAGGCTATCACCTTGCCTTCTTGCATAAGAACATGTCCTAAACCTGTATCGCATGCAATGGTGTAAGCAATGAAAGACTGCGATTCATTTAGGATTATTAGTACTAGTGCACTAGTTAATAGCTCTTTCAACTTCTCGAAAGCTTTCATGCATTTCTCATCCCATGTGAAGACTAAGTTTTTCTTCGTTAGGCGAGTCAATGGTACTGCTATCTTTGCAAAGTCCTTAATGAACTTCCTATAGTAACTTGCCAAACCAAGAAAACTTCCAACTTCAATAGTGTTCCTTAGTGCCCTCCAATCCTGAATAGCTGCTGCTTTTGCAGGGCCCATCGATAACCCTTTCTCAAAGACGATATGACCGAGAAACCTTACTTCTTTCCTCTAGAAATGTCATTTTGAGAATTTAGCTTTCAGCTAGTGCCTTCTCAATGTCTCTACTACTTCCCTTAAGTGGTTTTCACATTCATCCTCACTTTTTGAGAATAATATAATATAATCCACAAATACTATGATGTACTTGTTTAGTTTCCCATAAAGACTCTGCTCATCAAATCTTTAAAGTATGTCGGGGCATTTATCAACTCAAAAGATATTACTTCACATTCTCCTCTATGCTATCTCAAGCCACTCTTAATTGATGGATTCTACTGGCCAAGTCTAGTTGAGAAAAGAAATTGGCCCAAATAAGTTTGTCAAATAAGTCATCTATTTTAGGCAAAGGATACACGTTCTTCTTGATAACTGATGCATAGCCTTAAAAAGCCACCTGCCTCAGTGGCAAAGTGTGACAACCCACACATTCCGACACACTGATCCAAAGCCCAGCGTGACTTTCGAACTCTTCTCATGCCGAGAAACATGGGCTATCGGGGTTTTTTTTAAAACATTATAGAGACTAAATTAACAGACATAATCTAAGATATACTACACTTTCAGAACTCACAGTGGAAGGAACAAAACACATAATACCAAAAAATATCCTTCTAAAAAAATATACAAATCACGGTGTCAGAAAACAGTACGTGGTCCAATATAGAGTAAATAAAAAATATCACTCCAAGTCTGATAAATGAGATAAATTGTACTGATAAGATAGGTAAATACATGGAGAGCAAATATGAAAATAGCAGTCTCCAAAGGTAAGCTCGACTCTTCAAGTATCAAGAATATGCCAATCACCTGTTGCCCTGTCCACCTGAGGTGGGGAAAAAGAAGGAAAAAGAGCGGGTCAGAAAAAAGTCTAGTGAATGAGTACAAGCTTAATGTATGATGATCATGTGTAGTTAAATTTAATGCTACTCTAGATGACATAGGGTGTGCTACAAGTGTTCGTGAATTTCTAAGGTCGATTAGCTAAGGGTCTTGTCTGATACATACCTACACTACAACTTGTATAGACTACTACAAGGATCGAACTACATATTGAGCCTCTTAGCTAACGATTAGTCATCGCTGCTAGAGCTACCCAATAAGGAATCATCGCCACTAGGCTATTGTGGAAATAAATTTCCACTTAGATCACCGCATAATGCTACTGTGGAGACCACTCCCCACTAATATCACCTCCACTAGGCTACTAGAGAATCGATTTTCCTTAACTACGACTACTATACGTAATCCCAACTACACATTGAAGGGGAACCCGCACTACCGACTCACCGAAGTGTTTCATCGTATGCATCCGTATCCACTTCTCAATCGTATGTTAGCCTCTTATTGCATGCCTCGAGATCCTCCATCATAACTATATCACATTGAGTCAGAAATCGGGCATACTAGGATTCATGTTATGCCAGGCCACGCTTCATCAAGCATTCTCATCAGTGTTGTCCATCCACCGTGGAACCTCTTGCAAGTGACATTTGCGATAAAAATTGCCCCTATCGAATAATCGACTCTCAAGTTGGGTAAACAACATTTACCCAACACCGTAACGACCCAGCGTCCACTGATAGGAACTAGCTTCGCTACTATCTCTAACATACACCTTTAACTCTAAATTAGGCTCAAACAAATAATTAACATTTATATACTTTTTATTACTAACCTGGGCCTTAGGCCAAGGTTCAAATTATCCATTTTACGCGCTTACCGGTCGACCACTAACCCTAACTGGTCGACCGCTGGGATCAGTGGTGGACCGGTCGTACACTAAATTTTAGAGTTCATTAATTTTCTAATGTCGAATTTAATGTAAATTTTTATTTCAGTTAATTTCAGTTGTTGATTTCAGTTTACCTGAACCCTAAGCAAAAATTTGACATGTCCATGTTTTTCAATTCAATTATTAAATATAGGGTTTTATAGATTTTAGAATTTATAGTTAAATAATCAAAAGGGTATACTAGCATTAGATTTGGCAATTCACAGTGATTTCAAATCTACCCAAGATTATAGGTTTCCAATTAGGGTTTATAGTTTAAATTTCAAATTACTAACACCCTAAATTAATTATAATAAATTAAATCTAACTGTAATAATCATCTTATCAAAGTTGTTCCCACTCACCTCAAGCCTAAGCTCTTCCTACTACTTTGCTTGAGAATCGCCCCTCCATATGATTGCTCTGCTTGTTCTATATAGGTCCAATTGATTGTGTTCTTCTGGTTTGATGTTATTTTGATTTTTGAAGAATTTTAGGGTTAGTAGAGAGGGTAGAATTGGATGGAGTTTCTATACAGTAAACTATTATGAGAATTTTAGGGTTATGGTAGGCTTGAATTTATAGGAGTTGGCAAATAGTTTAAGCCGTTGGATTTAGTAGGCGAATCTTTACAGTGATCATGCACGCTCATCGGATACTTGGCAACGAACTAATGCATCACCACTGTTCGAACACGTCACAACCAACTCAATTTAACACAGCCACGGTCGACCGCCACCCCATCTGGGTCGACCACATTGGTCGACCTTTGAACCCCTTGGGTCGACCGGTCGCCTTGTTAAATTGTGTCAATTTTATTTTTAAGTTTTTATTCCATTTTTAATTATTCCAACATCCGTAACATTTCCATATTAACTTCAATTTTGATGTGTTATATATGAAAATCATCCACAAAATCGTTACAAATGCAATGTTGCAAGTTTCGTGGCTAAATTCGGATCTGTGTGAATATTTCAATTTATTCCTTGTTTTATTTTAATTTTCTTATTAATTTTTCCATTAAATTTTTAGGGTGTTACATGAAAACAACTGGTGCTCCCCATTCTGAAGTATTACGATGAATAAACTTCTTCTGTAACTGCTCTGAAATCTCCTTATCTAGTTCTCGCCATTCTTTGGGGGACATATGCCTCAACGGTAGTGCGATTGGTCTTCGTGTTTCTCTAAATCAATCTTGTACTCTATTCTCTTCTTGTTGGAGACCGGAGACTTCTTCAAAAACATCCAGAAATTCCCGAACTATGAGTACAAATGAGAGTGAATCTTATAATAGGCTAAAAGAATACAGATAGCTCAACATAGTTGGGCCTTAGGATATGCAGTGAACATCTATATCTCGCTCCCCATAACTCCTCAATGATACAATCCTTCGATCGCAATCTAAGATAGCTCTGTAGTAAGATAACCAATCCATCACCAAGATAAGTCCATATCCCTTAAAATCCAGAATATACGCATTGCATGTGAAGTCAACATTACATATATCCACAACTAGGTCTTTGCAAATGATGGAATGATGTGTTAACCTCCTGAACGGGATTCAACACAACTACAAGGTTAGTGACAGGTTGGGTTTTTAATTCCAAGGCGTTGACTACATTTCTAGTTATGAATGAATGTGATGCTCCTGAATCAAATAAGGTACGAATAGCACTTCTAGAAATAATACTTATACCTTACATAACAGCTTTTCCTTTGTCCTTAGGAGGAGGTTTTCTTGAGACAGGTACAAATTCAATGGCGTAAGCTCGCACAACGTGTCCCTCCTTGGCTAGTTTTGAAAATTGGTTCTTGAAGTGCCCTTCTTTATTGCAACGATAGCATCTCCCCTTAAACTCTTCTCTCATCAAGCTCACCCTACAATCCTTAGAAATGTGACCCTTCTTGTAGCATCTACGACAATTTTGACCTCCCTTCTTGAGCTTTCCTTTGGCCTTCTTATCTTTCCTAAACCTCTCTTTCTTTATTCTAGCTTGGTTATCAGATTACCCTACGTTCTCCCTTTCTTATTTACCAACAGTCTAGAGCAGAGCCATTTCGACTAGCGTCTCATAGATGGCGCCTACGAAAACTTGAGTTAAGAGTAGTTCCCTTAAGGGAGAATTGTGGCCCTTCATAGATCTCATCACCTTCTTTGCTTGGGTTTTTATCGGACTCATCCCAAATTTGGCCAATTTTGTGAATTTGTTAATATACCCTTTTACCATGTTGTCCCCTTATTTTAGATGGATGAACCTTTCCACTTGTAGATTTACTTATGGGTTACATGAATCACGATTCGAAGTGAGTCTTAAATTCAGCCCAAGTTATGCCTTCCTCAGCATTCTCTGCGGTCACTACTATCCACTAGTTCAACACCTCCCCTTTCAAGTGATATGTAGCTAGCTTCCTTTAGATTTGGTCCTCCAACTTTATTTCCTTGAATAAGTGGTCGCAATCGTTGAACAAGCTTTGGTTTCTACAGAGTCCTTCGTATCTAAGAATACTCATCCACCCATATTATGAAAATCCTTACATAACTTAGGGAACTAGTGGATGGAATGTTGGTTAAGCAGGCAGAGCAACTGGCACCACTAGTGCAGCTTGTTGAGGAATGGGAAGTTGCCCCACGACTCTTAAATAATGTCGAAACCACTGTAGAATACCTGATATGGTGGTTATCTCTTGGGTGATGTGGTCCCCAATCTCAACACCGTTGTTTTTAGCCAATATCAACTATTTGTAGGTTCAAAGTTTAGTCATGACTTCTTACGATAGTATTACTTACTGAATTAAGAATTTGCCTAGTGTGTTTGCGCATGTCTATATTTTATACTCATATATATATAGTAGGGTTTTGAAAAATATTTTCAAAAATAACAAATATGTACTCTCGCATATCCTATACCCACTGATTGGGCAACCTAAGCTCTGATACTAATGTAACATCCCTCTTCGAAACGGGCCTAATCTTTGAGTCAATAAAAGCCCATCGAATCTTAGGTCCATCCTGGAGTTGGTTGTTAGTTGGTATAATTTATTTAACAAAACATATGTAGATATATCTATCTATGCTTTTAGAATATCATAGCGGAAGGAATAAAATATAATAATGAAATAAAGTACCCATCTCATAAAACCAAATCACATGAGTACAATGTCAAAATAGTGCATAGAACATGTGTGATATATAGTCTAGGTACATCATAACAACATGAATAGATAATTATAATAAGTAACTGCCCGCCAAGTCTCCACCATCTTCTCCACACTCGCTGTCGCACCTAACTTGTAGGTTGTAATGAGGAGGGGGTCAGACCAACAGTGTTTGGTGAATGAAAACCTTAATTTTTTACAATAATAGTATATGGGCAGTAAGTAATTGAAAAGTTATTATGTCTTACGTATTTATTATACATTCTTAAGTATATCTCTAACTGTAAGATAATGGCCCTACAAGCCTAACTCCATGACTATATACACAAATGCAACGCAACTACAGAGTATATTAGGTTCAACAGCCCATCTCCCTTCCGATCATATCCTAATGATGCAAGAGGAAGTGCATGGGTCACTTAGACCTTTTAAATAAGGAATAGGCAAACTCTCCAGCCAGGTGAACCCCTCCTGGTACTTCCTAGCTCTTATTGTAGAAAATCTCATAAGGCCATTTAACACTTCTTAGATAGGGAAGAGACATACCGTCTGGCCATTTAATACATCAACCCCAAAGTAACCCTCCTAATGGATTTCCACCAACGCCCCTAAATATAATCCCAATAATTAAATACTTCTTACATAGGAAAGAGGTAGCCCCTAACAGTCATTTAATAACTCAACCCCTTAGCATGCCCATCTTGGAATTACCCAACTTTATTCATGAGACATTACCTAAGTCATTTAATACTTCTTAATGGGGTAGGAGGCAGATCCTAAACTAGTCATTTATACCTCAATCCTGAAGCAGACTCCTCTTGGAATTTCTCCGCCCTTTTGGCATGTAACCCATCTATGACATCCTATATTAGTTCGATTATTTGTAGGTGTTGGTAACCAGATCGGCTGGGAAGACTTACCATACAGATTGGGAATAACTTTTCATCCACCGTGGGTACTTATTATAGGCGATGTCCAACATCAGTTATAAAAGTCACATTGCTAGTAGCCATATTAACTGGGTAGACTTCTATGTGCTTTCTACTAACCTCGCATCCCTATAACTTAGCCATATTCCCACTCCCTAAAATTATATTTTGAACTATGATAACACACACACACACACATGTTTGAGTGTGTCTACATGTAATATACACACACCTCACATGTATTTAAACATTTAAAGGCCTTTTAAGAGAAACTTATTTTGCCTTTGTTTATGGATTAAATTACACAATTGTCTTTAACTCATTTTATTAGATTTATTGTTGATTGTCATTTATTTGTCGGTTTCTTTATTAAATGCCTCGTTTATTATATACATTGCAAGTTTGTAATTTTGGTTGGTCAATTTAAAATTTAAAAGAATACGTTGTTATTACGTAAATGCCTAACTTTAATTTATGGTTAATTTGTATCTATATGCATTTATGTAATTTGTCTGTTTCTTATTCAGAGTGATATGTTATTTTAATTTGTCAACAACTGCAATTTCTATACAAGGCCTAATTCATTATAGCAAGTTACATAATAGCTAACATTATCAATAAATTAGCTACACTAAATAGACTTGTATATATTCTAACTGGAATCCAAAATATGCAATTAATTTTATGTTAATATAAACCATGGCCTCTGTAACGTCTCCGGATTTTGCCCGCTCGAAAATCAACATCCATACTTTACATCGTACTCGAATGCCGCAGATTCGACCGTTCAAATCCGAGTCGCCGGAGCTTATAACATAGTTAAGTAAATAACACAGCGGAATAAAGAATAATACATTGATATACAATATCTAATACAATATCTGATACAACAGAGTGATACAATGAATATCAATATACATCAGAGATATGATACAACAAATAGCAGCGGAAAAGAAAACGATAACATCAGCAGCGGATAATCTCCATCTTCAAAACACTAATCCAGAAATAGCTTGAACTCCCAATAACGATGCACAAAGATAAGCAAGTGTAGTCCGTATCCAAAGACTGAACTAGCTCCAGAAAATCTACAAATCTGACTATCTGAAAAACCCAACTCTAGACTGCAATTTTGAGCATCCAGAGTTTAGGAAAGAAACAATAAACTCTGGATCAGTCATGGGACTGATGTGAGCAACAAAAACAGTTTATCTTTAAAAACGAACAACAAAAGAATTTAAAACATATTCGCAATGCTTTTGGAAAATGAAACTACCATAAGACCTCCCGCCACACACACAATGCAAACGCAGAATTGGAGGAGATTTCTTCTTATGATAGTCAAAGATGCTTACTACGCACAATCAAATCATTTTGATATAATTTTTAGTGCATAGTGTAGAAAATATTTCGAAAGTAGAATATAAATCTTAGCTAGCATAGACATTCCGAACTATGCCTACTATAGCTACCATCTAAACGGTGGTGACCACCATAAGTAAATGGCAGGTTCTACAACTAAAACCGTACAAGGCTCGTATCGAATGAATGGATTTTCCAACAAATGGTCAGGCCAAGGAACTTCTCATTGCCACATGGAAACGCCTCTGGAAGGACGTCCCGAGAACCAAACTGTTCTCCGCCAAACAAGGCCGGCTACCTCTCTTCCCGAGGAATATACAAAACCTCAGATATGCCACCCCCGGTCCTTTGGGACCTTTAACCGAGGATCCTCTACACCAACATCACACATAATAAATAAAGTGTGTCCACATGAGTAAGTATCTGGGCTCCATACCATGATACTACCCTTTTCCAGAAGGAATGGTCATACCCTAGGGAAGCTACCCCTGAAACCTTGCCGCACAATTCCTGTTTCGACCATTACCGGTTTGTGAGGTTCGACGAAGTCTCGTCCACAAAGCTACGCTTTGTCACAAAGCCATGCTTCGGGTCAAACAAATGATCAAAGTAACGATCACAAAGATAAATGATCAAACAAATGATCATATCACAAATGATCAAACAATGATCATTTCACAGCAACACTCAGCATGTCACATTACCAAATTGGGAACATATCGCTGATAAATTTCAACTAAATAACCTCTGAGCTCGTACGTCTTAGAGAATGGTGTTAAGCTAAGAGAATAAATTCTCCGCCACCAACAGAAATGTATTTGAAAGAAATCGGCTTTATATCTCAAAGTGTAATGTCAGACATGTAACCATACAAGTCTGTTCCGGGTTCGAACAGAACCGAAGGCACTTCTTACGAAGCCCTTGTAATTCTGGGTATTCACAATCCCGTCCGGACTTTTCCATCACAAAGGGTGATAAAATCTGTATATCGGGGCCAGTCGATGCAGAGACATTCGACGAGTTGTCCTTTCGTTTTCGAAAATATCCGGTCTTCACCACCGGTCTTCAAATGCTATCCATATACGACGTATCACTATTCGGAATGGGTTATATGACACAAATGTCTTTTCCCGGCTAACCCGAATAACGAGCGCAATAATTTAAAAACATATGTATATTGGGATTTCAGTTAAGTCACAACTTATTACCCAAAACTTTCCTTCAAATGGTTTAAACACATTACCATTTTAATCTTTTAAATAAAAGATTTAATTCACAAAGTTCACTCAGTTTCAACAAAAATCCATTCACAGATTTCAAAACAATTTCCGTTTCAATTGGATTAACTCGTTAAATCTTTAAAACAAAGATTCAACTTATAGCTTTCAAAACAATTTCATTTCGAATGGTTTAAACAAATCATCATTTTAAATCTGTTAAAAATAAACAGATTCAATTCATAGCTTTCAAAAAGAATTCATTCATAGCCTTTCAAAACATTTCAATTTCATTTTAAATTTGAAACTTTTCAACACAAATTGGAAGTTCACTTCTCATATGAAAGCTGTTATTATTTGAAAACAAATAGTTTTCGTTTAAGGAAAATCCAATCATATTTGCACGAATTAAAGCCCTTGGATTATATTCACATTCCAAAATCAATACTTTTAAAATAGTTTAACCCTTATATAACGGGTATAACATCTTTAATCCCTAGTTTCAAATCATAGAATTCAATTTCAAATCTTGAATTTAAGTTTAAATCAAATATTTAAATTTCAAACTCAATCAAGTTACTCAAAATAAATTTCATCTTTGAAATTCCATTTCAAAAGCTTTTCACTTTAAACCCAAATTTCCAATTTCAAAAGCAATTGAAATTAAAATTTCAATTTCAAAAACATCAAATTTTAAATCATCTATGACTTAACCGATTTCCACGTGAAATCCATATTTGTGTGTGTATGGTGTAGCCCAGGGGTTTTACACACAATAGTGCAACATCAATCATCACAGATATATCGATAAGCGGTATAATCGATAACGCTTATCTTCATTCACAGATTCATAGATAAAATAAATTTATCGGTCACAAAGATTCACTATTACAATTCGATGTGGGTTTCGGATAACCAACTGGAATCCGACTCCCTGTCGCATCGAAATTCAAGTGTCGTTTTACGGTTCAAGGGGTTTTCATATTCATATAATAGTATATTCATCACATATATAACAGCTCAATACAATACAAAGCAATTTATATCACAAAGCATCATATCACAAAGCATTCGATAATAATCAATCATCTATAATTAAGATGAATTAATTGTGTAATTATAACTAATTAATCACATTAATAAATTAATCCTTTAATTAATTTCATTAAGTAATTATCTTTAGTTAATTAAGGCCCTCATTAAATTAAAGATAAACCACTTATCTTAATTAATTGACCTTTAATAAATTATTCTTAGTTTAATTACCTTAATTAATTAACCACATTAATTAGTTGTTCTTTAGAGTAGTTAACCTTTAATTTCTTTGATAAATTTTCCATTTCATTAAATTCACAATGCTTAAGTCCCGTTGAATCACAAATTTGCTTAACTTCTTTTTATTCTAATACTGCAGCTTTGAAAATAAAACCACCCGAGCCAACGTTTGATAATACTCGAGCCCAATCTCGAATTTCCCCTACTAAAACCCGAGCCACTCACTTCTCTTCCCTAAGATAACCTCATCTTCCCCAACTTCAACACATCACCAAATGCACACATACACGCGTGTACGTGCACAACAAGACCCGGCCACCGTAGATCAGTACTTCGACCACCCACAAGTCACTCTCGACCATGGCGACAACACGCGAAACCCAGGAACCATGATTCGATCGAGAATCAAAATCGACTCCTAACCCATACAACCTATAACGTGCTACCAGCAAACACCATCGTCTCTAACGACCTAGACCCCTAAACAACTCGCCGTCCTCGCCAAAGCTTCGTCGAACCCTCTAGCGGCCATCCCTATAAGCGCGTCGAACTCGGTCGATCACCGATGTCAAACGAACCCAAAAATAAGCACGCGACAAAACTAGGTCACCAGACTTAGACCCCTCGCCGCCGCTTCCACAGCCAACTGCACCACCTTCCCCCATTTTTCCTCGACTCTCCGATCACCCCTCCGTCACCCAGAAGAGCCCCGACCTCTCCAGATACACAGATCATCAGAAAAAACAAGACTTCCCATTCGCGTTCAAACTCAGACTGCTCCTTCAATACCTCACTAAAAATTGAGATTTTGATTTTAAAAATCATAACATTCCAAGCCAAAACCAGTTATGTATTTGGATCAGAGAATTGTATCAGATGAATTTTAGCATAATTATAAGTTTACTGTAAAAATTTGGGTTCCAGGCACTATACAGAGATATACAAGTTTATACTTATTTTAGATCCTAGTTCATTGTTAAACAACTGAATTTACTTGAAGTTTAGGGCCTATCGGAGAATCAGAGGTGAAAGAAGTGAAGTTTTGAAATTTAATTTAAACTCAGTGATAAAAAAACAGGGAGAAACCTCATGCTAAATATCCAATTTCCCATATGTATACTCGGAAAAGTATATCTATATATATATATATATAGCCTATCATTTCAGATTTTATCATGCAACCAAAAATTTATATACTTAAATTTTTAGAATGTTACTCACCTGGTTTTCCAAATGAACTGAGCTGTTTTATTTTTGTTGAAACAGACTTTGAATTTGCTAGCTGAATCTTCTTTGTTTTGAAACTGCAGTTGCAATGCTATTGAAACCTTTTTTTATTTTGATTTCCATTTTTGTTTTGAGATGAAAATAAGTTTCATTTGAAATACTTTCTAGTATGCTAAGTTTTCTTTTGTATACGAAAAGAAATGAAAAAGATAGATTGATATAGAAAGGAGGTTTACAGTTTATAATTTTTACTGGTACAAACTTTTACTACTTTGGTCAGATATCTTTTTCTACTCTATGGGCTGATATGATCTTGTTTGTACTTAGAGACATGTTAGCATTTATGAAGTTGTCCCTTATGTCTACAATCTTTATACTTTATTTCTTTTCGTGTGTACTAGATATCTTTGCATATATTTTTAAGTGTACATAGTTATTTTACTACCTGTACAAACATGAAGACATATTTCTTTTTATACTTAGTTTTATATACTTGCTTGCATACTTAATTATAGCTACAAATATACAAAGCCTGGCACATCTTACCTATGTTTTGAATATATTTTTATTTTGTCTTTGTCTTGTTTACTTGTTGTTTGAATTATTGTAGTGTAATCACTTTATATTTTTACTTATTTGAATGTAAGTTGTTTTCTTTTAGTTTTGTTTTGATTACTTTTAAAATACAAGTGAACTTCTAATTTTTATTAAATCTTTCTTTATTATTTTTATTTGTTTTATACACTTTCATTTTTATAAAACTATATAATTTATCTTATATATTTTGATTCTATTTATAACTTAATATCTATTATTATAATTTATTATTATTATTATTAAACCATTTAAACTTAGATTTAAACTCGAATTCAATATACATATATATTAACTTCAAATTTTCTCATATATACACGTATACATATATATTCACATATATGCAAATTTTCAAATCCATATGACTTTATATATTTTCTATTTGAATCGGGGAAACTCACTTCCATTTCAAATAAATTTTACAAATTTTATTCAAAATTTTATTTAATTATCAATTTAAATTAAATAAAAAATCTAGAGTCGTTACAAACTTCCCCCCTTAAACGAATTTCATCCTCAAAATTCGCAGGCACGAAAACAACACAGAGATAGACAGATTTGATCTCCTATAATTCCTCAAACACAAGATACGGGTTCCAAATTCAAGTCGGAATATTCCAAAGTATACATAACTTGTCCCTCTTCGGACTTTGATCAACCCGAGAAATTATAATAGAATTTCAAATTTGGTTTCAAACGAAATCGTTTTATCGATACAATTCAAATTTAGCTTCATATTCTATTAATCGACTTAACTCAATTTAAAATTTCCCATTTCAAATTCATTAAGGTTTAAATCAAAAAGCTGATAAGAAAACGATGAAGATACTAAGTAAGGATTTTCTACAACGATTCGTAGGGCCACCATCATACCGAAACTTCTTTTTGTAGCTGGTACGAAGAAATGAAAAGAATTTGGAAACGAATCAAAGAAAATTGATAGAGAATTATTTCCACTGTTGCAGGGTATTGACCATTTATAGTCGTATTTCCCTATCCCCTATCTCGTCCTCTTCTCGCACTCATACTCACTATCAGTGGATAACAAGAGAATTTACTGAGACATTTAAACGGATATCTTAGTGATACACTCATTCTAGAGTTTACTTCACTCTATCTCTAATGACCTACCTAATGTGTTATACTCCTGAGCTAAAGTTCAACCTTAGCTCTGATACCAAATGTAACGTCTCCGGATTTTGCCCGCTCGAAAATCAACATCCATACTTTACATCGTACTCGAATGCCGCAGATTCGACCGTTCAAATCCGAGTCGCCGGAGCTTATAACACAGTTAAGTAAATAACACAGCGGAATAAAGAATAATACATTGATATACAATATCTGATACAATATCTGATACAACAGAGTGATACAATGAATATCAATATACATCAGAGATATGATACAACAAATAGCAGCAGAAAAGAAAACGATAACATCAGCAGCGGATAATCTCCATCTTCAAAACACTAATCCAGAAATAGCTTGAACTCCCAATAACGATGCACAAAGATAAGCAAGTGCAGTCTGTATCCAAAGACTGAACTAGCTCCAGAAAATCTACAAATCTGACTATCTGAAACACCCAACTCTAGACTGCTCGTATAGAAAAATTTTGAGCATCCAGAGTTTAGGAAAGAAACAATAAAGTCCGGATCAGTCATGGAACTGGTGTGAGCAACAAAAACAGTTTATCTTTAAAAATGAACAACAAAAGAATTTAAAACATATTCGCAATGCTTTTGGAAAATGAAACTACCATAAGACCTCCCGCCACACACACAATGCAAACACAGAATTGGAGGAGATTTCTTCTTATGATAGTCAAAGATGCTTACTATGCACAATCAAATCATTTTGATATTATTTTTAGTGCATAGTGTAGAAAACATTTCGAAAGTAGAATATAAATCTTAGCCAGCATAGACATTCCGAACTATGCCTACTATAGCTACCATCTAAACAGTGGTGACCACCATAAGTAAATGGCAGGTTCTACAACTAAAACCGTACAAGGCTCGTATCGGATGAATGGATTTTCCAACAAATGGTCAGGCCAAGGAACTTTCCATTGCCACATGAAAACGCCTCTGGAAGGACGTCCCGAGAATCAAATTGTTCTCTGCCAAACAAGGCCGGCTACCCCCCTTCCCGGGGAATATACAAAACCTCAGATATGCCACCCCCGGTCCTTTGGGACCTTTAACTGAGGATCCTCTACACCAACATCACACATAATAAATAAAGTGTGTCCACATGAGTAAGTATCTGGGCTCCATACCATGATACTACCCTTTTCCAGAAGGAATGGTCATACCCTAGGGAAGCTACCCCTGAAACCTTGCCGCACAATTCCTGTTTCGACCATTACCGGTTTGTGAGATTCGATGAAGTCTCGTCCACAAAGATACGCTTTGTCACAAAGCCATGCTTCAGGTCAAACAAATGATCAAAGTAATGATCACAAATATAAATGATCAAACAACTGATCATATCATAAAGGATCAAACAATGATCATTTCACAGCAACACTCAGCATGTCACATTACCAAATTGGGAACATATCGCTGATAAATTTCAACTACATAACCTCTGAGCTCGTACGTCTCAGAGAAGGGTATTAAGCTAAGAGAATAAATTCTCCGCCACCAACAGAAATGTATTTGAAAGAAATCGGCTTTATATCTCAAAGTATAATGTCAGACATGTAACCATACAAGTCTGTTCCGGGTTCGAACAGAACCGAAGGCACTTCTTACGAAGCCCTTGTAATTCCGGGTATTCACAATCCCATCCGGACTTCCCATCACAAAGGGTGATAAAATCTCTATATCGGGGCCAGTCGATGCAGAGACATTCGACGAGTTGTCCTTTCGTTTTCGAAAATATCCGGTCTTCACCACCGGTCTTCAAATGCTATCCATATACGACGTATCACTATTCGGAATGGGTTATATGACACAAATGTCTTTTCCCGGCTAACCCGAATAACGAGCGCAATATTTTAAAAACATATGGATATTGGGATTTCAGTTAAGTCACAACTTATTACCCAAAACTTTCCTTCAAATGGTTTAAATGCATTACCGTTTTAATCTTTTAAATAAAAGATTTAATTCACAAAGTTCACTCAGTTTCAACAAAAATCCATTCATAGATTTCAAAACAATTTCCGTTTCAATTGGGTTAACTCGTTAAATCTTTAAAACAAAGATTCAACTTATAGCTTTCAAAACAATTTCATTTCGAATGGTTTAAACAAATCATCATTTTAAATCTGTTAAAAATAAACAGATTCAATTCATAGCTTTCAAAAAGAATTCATTCATAGCCTTTCAAAACATTTCAATTTCATTTTAAATTTGAAACTTTTCAACACAAATTGGAAGTTCACTTCTCATATGAAAGCTGTTATTATTTGAAAACAAATAGTTTTCGTTTAAGGAAAATCCAATCATATTTGCACGAATTAAAGCCCTTGGATTATATTCACATTCCAAAATCAATACTTTTAAAATAGTTTAACCCTTATATAACGGGTATAAAATCTTTAATCCCTAGTTTCAAATCATAGAATTCAATTTCAAATCTTGAATTTAAGTTTAAATCAAATATTTAAATTTCAAACTCAATCAAGTTACTCAAAATAAATTTCATCTTTGAAATTCCATTTCAAAAGCTTTTCTCTTTATATCCAAATTTCCAATTTCAATATCAATTGAAATTAAAATTTCAATTTCAAAAACATCAAATTTTAAATCATCTATGACTTAACCGATTTCCACGTGAAATCCATATTTGTGTGTGTATGGTGTAGCCCAGGGGTTTTACACATAATAGTGCAACATCAATCATCACAGATATATCGATAAGCGGTATAATTGATAACGCTTATCTTCATTCACGGATTCATAGATAAAATAAATTTATCGGTCACAAAGATTCACTATTACAATTCGATGTGGGTTTCGGATAACCAACTGGAATCCGACTACCTGTCGCATCGAAATTCAAGTGTCATTTTACGGGTCAAGGGGTTTTCATATTCATATAACAGTATATTCATCACAGATATAACAGCTCAATACAAAGCAATTTATATCACAAAGCATCATATCATAAAGCATTCGATAATAATCAATCATCTATAATTAAGATGAATTAATTGTGTAATTATAACTAATTAATCACATTAATAAATTAATCCTTTAATTAATTTCATTAAGTAATTATCTTTAGTTAATTAAGGCCCTCATTAAATTAAAGATAAACCACTTATCTTAATTAATTACTTAATTAATTGACCTTTAATAAATTATTCTTAGTTTAATTACCTTAATTAATTAACCACATTAATTAGTTGTTCTTTAGAGTAGTTAACCTTTAATTACTTTGATAAATTTTCCATTTCATTAAATTCACAATGCTTAAGTCCTGTTGAATCACAAATTTACTTAACTTCTTTTTATTCTAATACTGCAGCTTTGAAAATAAAACCACCCGAGCCAACGTTTGAAAATACTCGAGCCCAATCTCGAATTTCCCCTACTAAAACCCGAGCCACTCACTTCTCTTCCCCGAGATAACCTCATCTTCCCCAACTTCAACACATCACCAGATGCACACATACACGCGTGTACGTGCACAACAAGACCCGGCCATCGTAGATCAGTACTTCGACCACCCACAAGTCACTCTCGACCATGGCGACAACATGCGAAACCCAGGAACCATGATTCGATTGAGAATCAAAATCGACTCCTAACCCATACAACCTGCAACGTGCTACCAGCAAACACCATCGTCTCTGACGACCTAGACCCCTAAACACCTCGCTGTCCTCGCCAAAGCTTCGTCGAACCCTCTAGCGGCCATCCCCATAAGCGCGTCGAACTCGGTCGATCACCGATGTCAAACGAACCCAAAAATAAGCACGCGACAAAACTAGGCCACCAGACTTAGACCCCTCGCCGCCGCTTCCACAGCCAACTGCACCACCTTCCCCCATTTTTCCTCGACTCTCCGATCACCCCTCCGTCACCCAGAAGAGCCCCGACCTCTCCAGATACATAGATCATCAGAAAAACCAAGACTTCCCATTCGCGTTCAAACTCAGACTGCTCCTTCAATACCTCACTAAAAATTGAGATTTTGATTTTAAAAATCATAACATTCCAAGCCAAAACCAGTTATGTATTTGGATCAGAGAATTGTATCAGATGAATTTTAGCATAATTATAAGTTTACTGTAAAAATCTGGGTTCCAGGCACTATACAGAGATATACAAGTTTATACTGATTTTAGATCCTAGTTCATTGTTAAACAACTGAATTTACTTGAACTTTAGGGCCTATCAGAGAATTAGAGGTGAAAGAAGTGAAGTTTTGAAATTTAATTTAAACCCAGTGATAAAAAAAACAGGGAGAAAGCTCATGCTAAATATCCAATTTCCCATATGTATACTCGGAAAAGTATATATATATATAGCCTATCATTTCAGATTTTATCATGCAACCAAAAATTTATATACTTAAATTTTTAGAATGTTACTTACCTGGTTTTCCAAATGAATTGAGCTGTTTTATTTTTGTTGAAACAGACTTTGAATTTGCTAGCTGAATCTTCTTTGTTTTGAAACTGCAGTTGCAATGCTATTGAAACCTTTTTTTTATTTTGATTTCCATTTTTGTTTTGAGATGAAAATAAGTTTCTTTTGAAATACTTTCTAGTATGCTAAGTTTTCTTTTGTATATGAAAAGAAATGAAAAAGATAGATTGATATAGAAAGGAGGTTTACAGTTTATAATTTTATTGGTACAAAGTTTTAGTACTTTGGTCAGAGATCTTTTTCTACTCTATGGGCTGATATGATCTTGTTTGTACTTAGAGACATGTTAGCATTTATGAAGTTGTCCCTTATGTCTACAATCTTTATACTTTATTTCTTTTCGTGTGTACTAGATATCTTTGCATATATTTTTAAGTGTACATAGTTATTTTACTACCTGTACAAACATGAAGACATATTTCTTTTTATACTTAGTTTTATATACTTGCTTGCATACTTAATTATAGCTACAAATATACAAAGCCTGGCACATCTTACCTATGTTTTGAATATATTTTTATTTTGTCTTTGTCTTGTTTACTTGTTGTTTGAATTATTGTAGTGTAATCACTTTATATTTTTACTTATTTGAATGTAAGTTGTTTTCTTTTTGTTTTGTTTTGATTACTTTTAAAATACAAGTGAACTTCTAATTTTTATTAAATCTTTCTTTATTATTTTTATTTGTTTTATACACTTTCATTTTTATAAAACTATATAATTTATCTTATATATTTCGATTCTATTTATAACTTAATATCTATTATTATCATTTATTATTATTATTAAACCATTTAAACTTAGATTTAAACTCGAATTCAATATACATATATATTAACTTCAAATTTTCTCATATATACACGTATACATATATATTCACATATATGCAAATTTTCAAATCCATATGACTTTATATATTTTCTATTTGAATCGGGGAAACTCGCTTCCATTTCAAATAAATTTTACAAATTTTATTCAAAATTTTATTTAATTATCAATTTAAATTAAATAAAAAATCTAGGGTCGTTACAGCCTCTTTTTCCAAAGAAGCAAATTTACGATCCTAATCCTTTATATTCCCTTCAACTTTTTAAGTGTATATCACTGAAACGACAAAGAAAGCATATTTACTTTAATTGTCAAAATAGGCACTGCAAACTACGGATAAGTGGGGAAAAATCTTTTTTCCCTACTCTATATACCCATTTCTACTTTTCATGTGTTGAATCCTTTGTTATTACAATAAAAATTTAAGAATTGGAATCAAACGAAATACAAATATTCATATTGTAATAATAGCAAATCCAATTCCAATATATTAAGATAAAACAATAAGAATTCCAACAAATTTTACAACTTACATTTTATGGGGGAATTTTAGGGATTTAAATTGGTAAATTTTCGCATATAAAATTTCCTAAGGTTGAGTACAAATCCAAAAATCAAACTACATAAGATACTATTGAGGGAAAATTAAGATTTCCACTCATAGATAATCCCAACAGAAATCTTCTTGGAATTGCCTTTCATGCTATTGCCTTTTCCTTCCTCTGATTTATCTCCTTTTTATTGTATTATATAATAATTTTTTGGTGTGTTAGATTTAGAGAATTGGGGATTAGGGAGTTTTAGAATATAAATTTAGTACCTTTTTCCTTAGCTTGTCTTCTTCAATACTCTCCCTAATCTCTGAATGTATATATTTTATTTTTGCTTTTAAGTTTTAGAAGTTTTTATGGAGGATGAGAATTAGGCAGAATCCTATTACCAGGTTTAGATTTGTGTGCAGATAAAATGAGGGGGTTAGCCTCTTATTTATAGCTACTAGGATGCGCTAGGACCGTTGGATTCAAAATCATCAAATCTGACCCGTTTAGGCCAAAAGAAACCTTAGCCGTCACTCACCAACTACTCGACTAGTCACTATGAGCAGTCGACCAGCCTTTAGAGGCAGTCAACCTATGGGTCCCAGCCGTAGTTAATGTTTAAAGTTAATTTTTTCCTTTTTGAATTCCTTTTGAATTATTTTCGATCTAAAATCTTCAAAGGTCGATAACTTCTTCATTTAATCTTCGGTCACGGAGCTTTATATATGAAAGTTGCTCAAAAGATCACCATGAACGCAATGCTACAAGTTTTGTGGCCAAATGTTGAAGTTTTTTCAATTTCTATTTTTAGCTTTATTATTAATTAATTGATTTTCTTAATTAATTTCCTGTAAATTTTACAGGGTGTTACAACTGGCCGCTCCTTGAAATCCTTCGATCCTGCCATTGATAAGCATGAAAATCCTATTATCATCACTACCGAAGGAGAGGCTACACACTCTAAGGGTAGTATCCTTGGGAAGGGAAATCCTAGGAAGGAAAAATTCAAAGATAGGAAGGACTTGAAGAAGCGCCCAGTGAAGGACGATCCTAAGGGTTACAACAATATAGGAAAGAAGAAGGAAGAAGTAGGCTTCTATATGGATTCTATAAAAGCAGCTTCAGTGCCTCTCGATGAGTTTCAAAGACATCCCTTTGGTCTTCTTTTGTTGTAACTGGGCAAACCTACACTGGAAGTTATGGACGAATTTCAAATTTTTTTGATCCTATTGGATCTTTATTGGGCCTACGAAGTCTAATTTATTTAGAACATTTCTAAATTTTATTTAAATAAAATCTTTTATTTTATTTAAATTTCTAAAATGATATTATATTATTTAATTTAAATTGGATTAAATGTATAAGTTTATCATATACACATATATAAGTGTGCATGTGTAACATATCAAGCCGTGTAAGGTATAAAATTCCCGTGTATAGATGTTGGGAATTACATCGCAATAGACATATTATCTCATCCAATATACAAATATATTGTCCAAATGTATGTATGTGTAATATTACTTTATAAATAAAATATTACAATATATATGTATGTGTAAACTAAAATTTTATTTATATATAATTTTGTAAAAATGCACACATACATACATATACATAAATATAAAATATTAACAATTTGTGTATATTTATAACTATATAAATTTGTTTAAATCATTTATAAAATATAATTTTTTTACAGTGCCGAAATTAGTACATATATAAATATATATTTTTATTCAAATATGTATATATGTATATGTATATAAATTAAATACTTATATATATGTATATGTATATGTATATATAAATGTATATAAATTAAAAACTTATATATATGTATAATAATAAATTTATATTAATGCACATAAAATCTTAAAATAATTTATATTTAAATATATAATAACCTAGTCTTGTGCGTGGATCAAGTTTTTTTTTAATTTTTAATTTTAAAAATATATACATATATTAATAAAATCGAATTAAATTATTAAAAGTTAATAAAAAATTATTTTTCGAAATCAAATTTGAATTTTAAATCTCTAGTAAAATTATGGAGAAGTTTTTTATAATTTGAGAATTTTTATATAATTTTATAACTTAAAACAAATTAAAATCAATTTTCTATTTTTGGTTTATATTTAAATATTTAAAAATATAAAAAAAATGTTTTTTTAATTTCATCCGTGACTATAATATGTATTAATATAGTTTTATAAATTGTAAATCAAACTTTTAATATATATATATATATGAATCATATAATTACTTATAGAATTAATTGATTTAAATAGTATTTAAAATAATATATAAATTAAAAAATTTCTTCCTGCCAAAAATATTATACTTATAAACATTAAATAGAAAATTATATTTTCATATTTTACATCTGTATAATGTAGTATTTAAATTTTAAACTATATATATTGCATATTAAATTATTTAAATAATTAAAAATGTTTTTTTATTCTGAGCCATGTTGCACTAAGATATATTATCATAAAAAATATTTTTTTAAACATATATACATGTATATACAACTAGTCAATATTGTGACAATATATTTATATGTTGGAATTATCACCTAACTAACGATAACGTATGCATGTATGTGTGTGTGTGTGAGTATAAGAGGAGCGTTCGATGGCACCTTAAATTGTGCCACACCCCTATAGACCCCTGATTTCCACCATACAACCCGAACTAAATAATGGGGCTTTCTTTGTCTTCCCACTAGCCCTATTATTTAATTTGGGCTATGTGGTGGAAATCAAGGGGTTATAGTGGTGCTACACTATTTAAGGTGTCATCGTTGAACGCTCACACACACACACCCTATTATTTAATTTGGGCTATGTCGTGGAAATCAAGGGGTTATAGTGGTGCTACACTATTTAAGGTGTCATCGTTGAACGCTCACACACACACACACATATATATGTATATGTATATGTATATATATGTATGTATATATATGTATATATATATGTATATGTATATATATATATGTACGTATATATCTGTATGTATCACTACTACAAAACAGGCCATTTGCATCGCCTCATTTGAATCGGTTTAAGTAAACACTGATGCAAATAGAACTATTGGCATCAGTTCTGTCGTAATAACCGATGCAATTGGTACATGGAAAACAGTAGGTAATAAAAAAGTCAAATTTGCATCAGTTGTCCCCAACAACTGATGCAAATACGTCGGTGCAAATAGTTTTAGTCGCATCGGTTTTAAAGTCAACCGATGCAACTACGTCCAACATAATACTTTTCGCATCGGTTTCCTTTCGTACGCGATGCAATTTCAAAATTAGGTTATTCCCGCGTTTGCAGTTCTTTTCCGCCGTCCCATTCTATTCCCCAAAATAATTCGCGTGCTTCAAAGAAAAAAAAACCATAAAATCATCGTTAATCGATCGGTTGATTTCGAGTGTCGAGTTTGCTGATTGATTTCGAGTTTCGAGTTTCGAGTTTGTTGATTGATTTTCAGGTATAAAATTTTCTTTTCATGATGACATCGACTTTTTTGAGAAAAATTCATATATTTTTTAGATAGATTCTTTGAAAACCATGAAAGGGCTTGATGGAAGAGAGGTACTATCCTCTGAATTATTGACTTCTTCTTGTTGTTTTCTGTTCTTGGTACTCATTTTTTTGGCAATGTGGTCAACATATAATTTTTACTTCCTGAAACACGATGCTGGTGTTCATTGGATGAGTACCAGGGTAGCATTTTCACATGTTTACATGCATACCACATTAAAATGTTAATTTGGTCTCTTTTGTAAAATTTCCTGCCATTGAATTCCGATACCTAAATGTAACATTTTTCCAAGATCATCATCACCGTTCTATCAGTGCCCAAGTCTTCCATTTGAGTGATGTTTGGGTTGGGCAAGATGTATGTAGTCTTACATCTATTATTGAAGGAACTGTTTATGAAACTATTATTTTATTTTTGATAGACAGGATGTATGAACCGAAAGGTCATACAGTCATTATGTGTGTGTGTCCGGTAGCCAATTGGTATTTAAAGTGGACCAACCACGTTCACAGCACATATATATTCAAAATATCATTAACCTTAGCACCCATAAAATCTGATTTCAACAATGCATTAATAAAGTTATATGTTGACCACAATGCCAGCATCCATAAAATGTGATGTTCAACTAATAAACGTAATAGCACTGAGGCAAAAACGGAAATTTGCAGATTTTTTTTTCGAAGACCCTTTTAAGCATGTCACCATAGATTACATGAACCCAAATTGTTTCTTGGCAAATATTTCGAGACCCCTTTAAGCACTTCGCTATAGAATTCATGTCAAAAAATTGGTATTTGAATACTTACGTTTTCTTTTCTATATCATGATCAGATTAGGCTCATTTAGTTATATTTTGAGTTTCGCGTTTTCAACTTGCATTACAAAATATGAGAAGAGCAGATGAGAAGATTTAAAAATCAAACACCCCGGTTGGTTTGCCATTTTTAGTTTATGCTGCTGGAAGGAAATGCAGTGCAAGGCAAGGTAGTTGTGTGATTGGGTTGAATGGCAGCAGTTAGTGGCAGAGGCAGGTTGGTCGAGTTGGCAGTGGAAAGAAGTTGTAAGAGGTTCAGGTGTAGGGTAGTGGATGATGGCAAGTTGCTGTCGGACTTGATGGTTTGGAGGAGTTGTAATGTGGTAGACGTGGGTATTCACGATGGGTATTCATAATTCACTAAGATCCTATCCAATTTACAACCAATATCTCCAAGTGGGCCTGATCTCCATGTGAATTTGATACCTCTAAATTCATGCTCCATCAAAGTACATTTAAAAAGACATTCATTCAGTTCATAAGTTTTACAAAAAGTTAAAGGATTACCCCAACTTTTCTCATTCATCAACATCAGATCAGATAGTTAAAATCCCCTAACACTATCGAAGGGATGTTTTATATGTTAGCTTCTTTCTCAAGAGTGTCCCAAAGTCATTTTCTTTCTATCTCATGATTTGCTGCATATAACACCGTATATATTAATTCTCCTCCTACTTTGTTATACAAAATGGTATTGATGTGTTGTTTACTCATAGAAATTACATGACCACCCCACACCTCACTGTGCATATAGATCAGAGTTCTACATTTGTTATATTGATTGGAATTATCAGTTCTCCACCATTTAGTTTCCCAATACATATAAAAAAATGAAAGTTATTTCTCTGGATCTTGTCTCAATTAATGCTACGAAAGAACACTTATTAATATTCACCACTTTGGTTATATCTAACCAGCTCTCTGGGTCATTTGAACCCCTCCAACAGACAATAAACATGATTATTTAGATGAGATTCTATCACTCCTTCTAGGCAAAGGAGTTATTGAGCCAATCCTGGTCACCCATCTTATTCTGCTTTTTTCTCTTAACTTCCTTCAGAGCATTGCATAATTTGTTTTCCACGACTTACTTTTTTGCGTTAACGATAGAAGTTTGAGGGGGGATACCATGAATTGAGTTATTGGATTTAGTAACTTATTTTCAGTACCCAGATGAGCATTTGCCAGTACAGAATTCTCACGTAGAGCCTGCAAAAGTTAAGAACCTTTAGAATTATTGTATAGATGAACATTTGTAAATAAAACAAGGTTGGAAATTTGCTGTTTTTCTCCTTGGTGGCGATCGCTCAATGATGAGACTGGTGCATTATTACTGACCCCTTTGCCGGCTTAACAAGCATCCACTGTGAGAATAGCTTATGTGATTTGTTGAACTAGTGTAGTTGTTAAATTTGCAGCCATGAAATTTGGCATGGCAGTGGCCGATTTTGCCTTCAGATTTGCATCGAGATGACAATTAGTGTTGCTAGCACCATATTCTGAGAGCACTTTATAGATACCATTTCCCTCATTTATTTCTTCATATGAGTTGCACATTTTTACTATTGTCCTATAATTCCTTTATTATGTCTATTGATTTATGCCACTTCACCTGATAGTTGAAAATAATAAACAATCATATGATTTTATTATGTCTAAAGGAGAGTGTGCTTAGCATTCTTTTAATAGTAATCATATGATTTTCTGCGCTTCTTGGCATTTTCATCTCCAGCATGTTTAGCTGTTGCTGTTTGTTTCCAAGAGAGTAATAATTCTATTTATGTTTGCATTCTTTATTATCATTTCAGTTCTCAGATCTGATTTCCTTAGTTGTGCAGTTTAACTTTGAGATTAAGAACACTTGCTTCGTACAAAGACTTTTAATGTCTTTGTTGGAAACTATTACAATGATACAGTTGACTGTAAATATATTACTGTAAATTTGAAACTGGGTAATGCTTGCATCTATTATAGTAACTTAAATCTTCAATACACGTAGACACGTGCATATATTACAAGCCAATTATTAAAGTTTGTGCCAGATGATTAATATCTAGCTGTACCCATGCCATATCATAGCTGCTAAAATATGGTCTACTCTGATAAAATATTTGCTTTTACAGCCATGCATGGCATGAGGTTTTACTTGAGATTGCAAAAAATACCAAAAATACTCGTCCCTCAATGAACATGTGCACATATGCTAAATACATTATATTCAACTTATGTTCTCTGCTATTGTCAATGTCACTGGTGTATTTCATAAACAGAAATACTAAACATACTAACATACTCTCCTTTGGCTTGTACTTGCCACTTCACCTGATAGTTGAAAATAATAAACAATCATTGACAACATGTTCCATTCCAATCTCAGTAAGATTTTTGAAATAATCCCCTTCTGAACTTTCTCATACCTCCACAGGAATAGACTCTGTTTCCTTCCCATCGTGAATAATAACATTAGGTGAGATTTTTTTTGTTTGTTGTGCAGTTTAGTGTGCTTGTGTTTGTGGAGTGATGTTGACCTGATTATCCACTCCACTTGAATTAGCTAAAAATATTGATTTAATAATGAATGCTCTTCGTAATCCAATTTTTTTTTTGCTTGTGTAGTGTGTCTCTAGCATTTGCATATGGATCATAGTTGGATGTACAACGTAAAACGTAACGATGACGAGTTCCTAAACAAAATTGAAGAGTTCATCAATTGTGCACTGAATGATCAATTAAGAAGAGGGGAAGAAACTATTTTTTGTCCTTGTAGACACTGCAAAAATAAGAGAAGACTTCGTAACATAGATCAGATTAGAGATCACATAATCCGTCATGGGTTTAAGCAAAATTATACGCGGTGGATATGGCATGGTGAAAGTATACTTAGTGGAGCTAGTTCTAATAATCATGAGAATGATGAGAATGACCGAGAAGATAACATGAATAATGACGCGAATGATGAGAATGATTGTGTTCATGAGATGTTTCGTGATGCTGAAGAACATTTGATGGAAGAGCCAAAGTTGTATGAAAGAATATTAATTGATGCCGAGAAGCCTTTGTTTCCTAATTGTGCTAAGTTCACAACATTGTCTGCTGTGCTCAAGCTTTTCAATTTAAAAGCAAAGCATGGGTGGAGTGATAAAAGTTTTACATCTTTGTTGGAACTTTTGAATGACATGCTTCCGGAAGGTAATGAGCTTCCAACTTCTAACTATGAGGCAAAGAAAATTATGTGCCCAATTGGTATAGGATATAAAAAGATACATGCATGTCCAAATGATTGTATATTGTATCGTAATGAATATGAGAACTTGCACGAGTGTCCCAAGTGTGGATTATCCCGTTACAAGTCGCGAGGGAACGTTCACAATGACCCAAATATGAAATGGCCTCCAGCAAAAGTCTTGTGGTATTTGCCAATTATACCAAGGCTTAAACGTTTATTTGCAAATAAAGAAAATGCAAAAAACTTAAGGTGGCATGCAAATGTGAGGAAAAATGATGGATTATTGAGGCATCCAGCTGATTCTCCACAGTGGAGAAACATTGATACAATGTATCCCGATTTTGGTGAAGAAATTATAAATCTCAGACTTGGTCTTTGTACAGATCGCATAAACCCATTTGGCAATTTTAGTAGTCAACATAGTACTTGGCCTGTTCTTTTGGTGATTTACAATCTTCCACCTCATTTGAGTATGAAGCGCAAATATATCATGTTGTCTCTTTTAATCTCTGGACCACGACAACCAGGAAATGACATCGATGTTTACCTAACTCCTCTTATTGATGATGTAAAACTTCTATGGGATAAAGGTGTGCGTGTGTTTGACGCATATAGTCAAAGTAATTTTACATTGCGCGCCATGATTTCTTGTACCATAAATGATTTTCCTGCGTATGGTAACTTGTCTGGCTATAGTACAAAAGGTGCCAAAGCATGCCCAATTTGTGAAGATGATATGGTTGTTGAGCGTTTACATTATTGCAAAAAAATGTGTATATGCATCATCGTAGATTTCTCCCTCCTAATCATCCTTATCGTAAAAAGAAGAAGCCTTTTAATGGGGAGATAGAGAATGGAGTTTCTCGTTTGCCATTAACAGGAAATGATGTTTACGAACGGGTCAAGGATATTGAAAATGCATTTGGCAAAGTATTTCCTCTTTTAGAAGGCTCGTGGAAGAAGAAATCTATATTTTGGGAACTTCCGTATTGGAGACATTTACAGGTTAGACATTGTCTAGATGTAATGCATATATAAAAAAATGTTTGTGACAGTATCGTTGGGACACTCTTGAATATACCTGGTAAGACAAAAGATGGTGAGAAAGCTAGGCAAGATATGTTGAAAATGGGTATCCGAAAGGAGTTAGCACCGGTGCAGAAAGGTAAACGTACCTATTTGCCCCCCGCATGTTATACATTGTCCAAAAAAGAGAAAACTAGTTTATGTGAGTGTCTTCGTGGTGTGAAGGTTCCAACAGGTTATTCTTCAAACATTAGCAGTCGTGTATCAGTGAAGGATTTGAAATTGACCGGTATGAAGTCTCATGATTGCCATGTGTTGATGCAACATTTATTACCTATTGCAATTAGAGGTATATTGCCTAAACATGTTAGGCATGTTATTACAAAGCTTTGTCTCTTTTTTAATATAATTTGTAGCAAGGTAATTGATCCTGATACGTTGGATGCTCAACAAGCCGATATTATTGTTACCTTATGCCAATTTGAGATGTATTTTCCACCTTCATTTTTCGATGTTATGTTGCATTTGGTTGTTCATCTTGTAAGAGAAATCAAAATTTGTGGTCCTGTATTTATGAGATATATGTATCTGTTTGAAATGCATATGGGAACTTTAAAAAGAAAAACAAAAATCAGATATAGACCTGAAGCCAGTATCGTAGAAGCTACTGTAGCTGAGGAGGTTATAGAATTTGTCACTCCATACTTAACTGGTGTTGAACCTATTGGACTTCGTAAGTCTTGACATGAAGGACGACTTGATGGCCAGGGCATAATTGGATCAAAATTGATTTCAATTGGTGATGAGATGTTGCACAAAGCTCAGCTACTTGTTTTGCAGCACCTTAGTGAGGTACATCCTTACTTGGAGGAGCACATGGCAATTCTAAAGTCTCAAAATCCTTCAAAGAACGAAAGGTGGTTGACGAATGAACATAACCGCTCTTTTGTCATATGGTTTAAACATACGGTAATGTTTCAATTGTCTCAAACAAATCATGGTATTTCAGATACAATAAAATGGTTAGCATATGGGCCTCGATTGCATGTCAATTCATGGAAGGATATGATATGAGCGGTTATGTCTTTTATACGAAGCGTCAGGATGAGAAGAGCAAAATGCAAAATAGTGGAGTTAGCATCGTTGCATCTTCAAGAGAATTTGCTAGTGCTAAAGATAACAGACAAATAAATGCGACAATGCTATATTATGGGATAATCGAGGATATTTGGGAACTTGAGTACAAAGACTTCACAATCCCGCTATTTCGATGTAGATGGGCTGACAATTGTCGTGTTGTACGAGTGGATGAACATGGATTCACATTGGTTGACTTTGGTCAAGTGAGTCATGATAATGATCCACTCATCTTGGCATCTCAAGCAAAGCAAGTTTTTTACGTGACCGATCCTGCCGATAATAAGTGGTTTACTGTTCTTCCCAGCAAAAGACGCATTGTTGGGATTGGTGATGTGGTGGATGAAGAAGAGTATAATCAATTTGATGAGAATCCACCTTTCTCCATCGGCTTAAGTCTACCAGAGGAAGTTGATTTAAATGCAATTTATGCACGTTCTGATCACGATGAGGGGGTTTGGATAGTTGGGTATTTTTTTTTATGCTCATCATGCTTTACTTGCCAGTTGAAATCTTCATTTTCTGTAATTCTTTAGTTTTTTTGAGAATAATTACTAATAAGATATTTTACAGGGATACTTGATCGGTGTTTTTGTTGCAGACTTCGGATATGAATAATGGACACAAGCACTGGTAAGTTCAGGTCCTCACATATCAGCTTGCTACATCACAAATCGATTAGTTTGCACCACTACTATGAATATCCAAAACTTGCTTAACTTAAAGATGTTGAAAATAGTATTTTTTTTGTTTAATTTCACTACTTCATTCAAGTTATCACTATTAGGGTTGTATGATGAAGTTAATTCCTGAGAAATAACTGTCTGGTAGCATGTGGTTTTCACGTGTGTTATATATGCTTCAGTAAAAAGAAATTATACATGAAACAAGATATGTAAGTATATATGTCCCATTTCATTGATGGATATAAATTTTGGATAAGAGCAACAAGCATCCCTTCGTATATATTACAGGATAACAGTGTGTGTAGGGCATCAATTTGCAACAAACCACTCACACTATCGAATGTATTTCAAATAATATTAGACATTAATTTGCCTAAAAGAATTCATTTCTTCCTATGATGAATTGAATATATTATGGAACCCAAATAGGAGTTATAGCGGTCTGAGTTAGACGACCTTAGGCTAAGGTAGTAGTCCATTGATCTCGCTCTACAGAAAGCTACATTTTCGACATCCCCTGCACCATTACTGCAATCATCTACTACTGCTCTATTTTTTGTGCCGGGGAATTGTTTGATTTTATTTCTATTCTTCGAATTGTTTTATTTTATTTTATTGTGCATTTGTTGTGCTTGTTAACTTGCATTTTAAAAAAATTATTGTCTTGTGATTTTGTGTTAATTTTGTTTGCATTTGTGTGTTTGCATTTGTGTGTGTGATTGTTGTTTGTCTAATTGCATTTTCACTTGCATTTTTATTTTTAAAAACAAAACAAGAAGAAACATCCACAATTTCAAAATAAAAAAAATATTTCATTTTCTTTACAGTTTACATTTTCTGTTTTACATCATTTTTATTCACTGTTTTACAGAAATATTCACTCATTACTTCTCAGTTTTCACTGTTCACAGCCCATATTTCAACCATACTGTCAACCTCCACTTGCATACATATCCTACCACACTCCTCTATCACAACAAACTGCCACAGCCCATTATTGCTACTTCACACTGCTTCACTGAACCCTCTTTGTTCTGCCTGCACATATCAGTGCACGGACCAAACCAGCTACCCTACCCCTTGCCAGCAACCACCTTTTCTCATTCACTCCCTTCATACTTGCTATAGCACTGCCATACAACCAACTTACCAACAAACAGTTCATACACCACCCCTCTGCTCATCCCTCCACAGTAATACAACACTACATTTCAAACAATCACTTCACATATACCACTACTCCCCTCTTCATACATCGTCAACAACCTGTTATACTTGTTTTACTACCACGCCTGTCACCTCTTCATTTACTTCACCCCTTCATCAAACAGTACATGTACTTTTTAATGCCTAACTTAAACTAAACATTTTTTGTGCAGGCTGAATGGCAATTTCATAAGTTAGCAACAAATGCAAATTCTGATATGAATAATGGACACAAGCACTGGTAAGTTCAGCCCATTATTGATGACTCGCTTCTTAACGTTATTAAAATTTATGGTCCAATCGATTATTTCCGTCTTTTTTCCTCGTGTATCACTTAGTTTACATCATCTATCACCTATTTTCATCAGATTATTGCTATTTTTATTTTTTCTTCATTTTTCTCCTGCATGTATATGTTTATAAATACT
The DNA here is from genome assembly GCA_030737815.1 of Allium fistulosum. Taxonomy (NCBI): domain Eukaryota; kingdom Viridiplantae; phylum Streptophyta; class Magnoliopsida; order Asparagales; family Amaryllidaceae; genus Allium; species Allium fistulosum. Next base: position 975,319,846 of record CM060901.1, read on the forward strand.
AGTTTATATACACACATTTATGTGTTCGTCTTAGGTGGTTGTTGAGTTTTTTTTCCTAGTATTAGCTGTTAATGTGGTTTTCCATTTGCCATGCAGATAACTGGGTTGTATTATTATTCAGATTTTTATCCATTTTTTAGACAGTGAATAATTAATATGATAAGTGATGATTTGATTGTAAGATAGTTTACCAATATTTGATGTACTTAGTACAAAATTGAGTTGCAACTTAGCTGGATGTTCATGTTTTCTCTTTCGGGATATCACATTTTTTAGATTTCGAAATATAATTTGTGGTTGTCATGTTGCCACAAATCCATTACCAGTAGCAAGACTCTCTTTTTTGCATGTTCAGTATAGAGGTATGGATATCTATACTGCGTTCAGTATAGTTGAGGTGTAAACACCTCAACTATACTGAGCATAGCATGGATATCCATGTCCCTCCACTAAGAATGCAATGAAATACAGTTTTCCACCAACAAGAAAGAGACTCTTGTCACTGAAAATGTCCAAGTCACAACAAACGAATGATGCTGCTATATTAATCTGATCTATTCCATAAACCACAATTGAATGTTTGGTGAGAGAAATGACACATGCTGCATCAACGACTATCTACACATAATGTAAGAGCACTCCAGCAGCATCTAAAAATCAGCCTTAAGTTCCAGTTTTGCAGTTTTAACTACTATTGACTTTGACATCCATAATTAAATGGTCACTAAACAATCAACTACAGGAATAATGGAGATAGAACAATTTGGACAAAATGAAGAACATGATCCTTCTACTTCACAGTCGTTGTCTAAGAAGAGGCAAAGAGGCCCAACAACCGGGAAGAAATATAAAACACAAGAACCAAAATTCATTGAGTGGAGTGATAACGGCAACCCCATTGGAAAGTAGGCGAAATCTTATAAGGCGTATGTGGGCGATACTGCTAGATCTAAAATTGATATCAATATTAAAAATTGGGATGACGTTTGTAAAGGGCTTAAAGATACTATATGGAAAGATGTTAAGGTATTATAAATTCATTTATTCACTTATTACTTATTCGGCTTTGAGACCCAATTGGACATTTGAAGTCTTATAAGGCGTATGTAACTATGATTTTTTTTAATCTCAGATCGAGTACCACATTGACGACAACATGAAAGATAACGTGTTAAAATATGTCTGTGGACGATGGAAAGATTTCAAAACAAAATTGGTGGGTGGTTGGATTACGAAGACAAGAAAACTTCCAATGGACCATAAAGAGCCGTACGAGCTTTATGATGGCATTACACAAGCACAGTGGGAAACGTTCAAGAAGAATTGTGAAACTGAGGAATTTAAGGTAATTTTTTTTGTTCATTTCATACTTTATCCTTTTAAAACGTATTTTTGTTTCCTTGACGATGTCGAAGAAAGTAATAATTGTAATTACTTCTTGCGTACATTATTGACTGTCTTGATTTAACACGAGATTAGAGTATACAAGTATTGGATAAAGTCTTTGGCTTTTGATCGAAGAAAATGAAGTTTGACTGAGGAAAATGAAGTATTGGATACAAGTATACAAGTATGTTTCAGGTTATATGGTGGAGTATTTGAATGCAATGTAGAGGATATGATTAGAGTAAATAGATGTTTGTGAATGTGTACATAGTGAATGGTTAATGAAGGCAAGGGGATGTTGTTTTGCTGCGGAAGTTACAGGAAAGTTGTTGTATGAAGTGGCTGTGATTTTTGATGGTTTGATGGCAAATGAGTTTGAGAAATAGTGGACAGTGGATGATGTTGTAGATGCACTATTGTAGTGGTGAAAATTGGTGAATGATATCTATGATGGCAGTGTGGCAGTTATGTCAGTTGATGAATGAGGGTAGACAGTGATTGCAAAGAAGAGGGTGACAGTGATTGCAAAGTTGATGAATTAGTTTTCTCAACAGTATTAACAACACCAACCTCTACTATATTAGCAATAGATTTAGACCATTCTTTATTTAAAATCCCATCCAAACAGGTAACCCCATTCATATCAGTGAATATACTCTTGTGCACCTTGTGCATGTATTCATGGTATATGCATGATTCTTCCACCTTTCCATACTTGATTCCTTTCTCTTTGTACATATTTTAGTTCATAGCAGCATCATCAATATCTGACAGCACATCCACTTTTGCATCAAGTTGTAAAACTTATGACATGGCAATATCACCACAACCCATCACTGGATGAGATTCAACAAAAATAGATGATATACTAGAAGAAAGTAAGGAGTCATCCATCACTATATTGTCATTGTTAGATAAGTTCCCCTTTGTATCAATACCAGAGTCATCTATAGACTTAAGACGGTCAAATTTATTATAAGTAGATAACTCAAAAATTCAACTTTACAGATTTTGAACTCAATCTATTCTTATGAACAAAAGAAAAATCTATGCTCAAATTACTCCGATGGACATCAGAGCCAGTATCTCCAGAAGAATGATCTGTATACTTACAATCCAATAAATCATTCAATATCTGAGAATGCATGATATTTAGCAATTATTCATTCTCATTAACTGTTGGGGCATTTCAGTTTTGCTATGTGTGATTTCCATGTCCAGATTTCTTTTATGATAGTGGTTGCAGACATGTGATAATGCAAGAATTTTGTGCAGTGGAGTATATGTTAGCAGTGGAGCATACATTAATATTCATTATTTTTGACAGCTATTAAGCGAGAAGGGTAGGAAGAGTCAAGCATACAATGAGCATCCTCACTATTTGGGGCAAGCTGGATATGCAGGGAAGAAAGCTAAATGGATAACCGAAGGTCATAGTTCATCGACTACATTACCAAGTGGTTCTTTTTTGGATCGAAGTATTGACTGGGTTTTGGCAAGATCAAAAAAAGAAGCTAATGGAAGTTATGTAATCCCTAATGAGAAAACTAGGATAGTTGCAGATAAAGCAGTATGACTAATTTCGATGCATTTTATCCCATTTGGTTAATCTCTTACAAAACAAAGCAATAAATTATTGAGAAAACTAATTTTTTTGTTGTTGACAGAATGCTTGGAGAGAAAAAACCATCGAAGAAACATGGGTTCCAAATAGACATGATGATGTTTTAAATCGTGCTCTTGAAAATAAAGAACATCCAGGTCGAGTTAGAGGAATTGGTGGGACGGTTGGTATCAAAGATGTATTTGGAAAGGCAATGAAATATAAAGGTCCAAGTGGTGTAATATCAGCAGATGAACTACATCGTATCACTCAGGAAATAGAAACTAAAGTGAGCCAAAGGTTCAAGTCTATGGTAGATACGGTGGTTGAGCAAAAGATTGCAAACTTTTTCAATAGGATGGGTATGCAAATGCCCGATGATATTGTGGTCGAAAATGTACCATCATTTGGTCATCGTAGCAGCTGTCAATCAGTACAATTGGACAAATTACAAAATACCAGCACAAATCAAGAGATAGATCCTTATGAAAACTTGCAGGTAACTAATTCAAAAGTCTATTTTTGTAAAATTATACGATTCTAAAACGTGTAAGTCAATAATTTTAATGTTGTACTTGGCATTCTAGAGGCCAACTAAATGTCGTTTAGCTGTTAATTTGGACTCCAAAATTGTCGTAGTGGGTCACGGCATGGTGCATCCTGCTTCTAGGCCTGGAGATCAATGTCATAATCAACAAATCTTGACCAATCATGTAAAGGTTGGAATTGACGCAGTAGAGCCTATTCATGTAGGAACCCCTCTTCCGGTTCCAAGTAAATATCACATCACGATAGGAGAAGCACTTGGTAGTTTTGTACAATGGCCTAAAAATCTCGTGCTTTTAGGCGATGATGATACGGTAAAGAAAACACTTTTTGTATTTTTTTGAGCTTTGCTTGGATAAAATATGCAGACTCCATGCTGCTTATGAATTTTTTGTGTGCAAGCTACACATATTAGAAGCAAAGACAAAGTGGAAGAGTGTGTTGCTACAGACATGAATAATAACCAAAAGATGACAAATGAGCATGCAAAGCGTAGGACGATTGTGGGTGAAGACATCATTAATACTTTAACGGATGAGTGCAAATATTTCCATGACCTGATAGTTCAAGTGCCATCCCATGATAATAATTTCATCAATGCAATTCATGTGAGCAAGGATTTATTTACATGCGATGAGGACTTTGAAATCCATGTCACTATGGATGACATTATCCAATTCCTTAGTATGGGATGGTTGAATGGAGAATGGTTGCAAATTTGCATCATGTGAGTATTATATATATATATATGATGAATATTTCTATCTGTGTACCAATATAGCTACTATGTGAAATACTTAGGTTACATTTACAACAAATAGCTTATAAATTCATTGTATATGTTCTATTTTATATTATGAATTATACATGAAATGGTAGAATAACAATATTTGTATGTTGTACTTATTTTTAGGTGGTTAAATCATATGTGCAATGACCTCGGAGTGGAGACCATCGGGTTTATGTGTCCATATAAGTTGTCTCAAGTGCGGAAATATCCAGACGCGACAAATAGATATATTTCGAACACATGGCGTGCGTCACAATCGAAGAGCTTACTCTTAGCCCCACACTACGAAGGGTATGAGCGATAAACTTTTATAAACTAGTTTACAAATCTAATGTTGATATTAACTTCATATAAATCTTATAATGTAGGAAACATTGTCTACTGCTTGTTTTTCGTATAGAAAAGAATGAGGTTTATGTTTTGGATCCCCGAGTCGAACGCAAATCTAAACTGGAAATTAGACCACAAGTGAATATGTACGTTTTATCTATTTGCCTTCTGATATCTTTTTTGCTTGATGCAAGTGAATATGTACGTTGTATTTAAATTTTTATTTTATGTGTAGGGCGTTTAAAACTTATAAGGCGTATGGTGGAAAATCTCAAGGAATTTACTTGAAATGGAAGACTGTTAAGGTGATTTATTTTGTACAAAATAAAAATAATCTTCTATATTGGATATAAATTCAAATTAACCTATCTATTAAATTACTGTGTAATATTGTTGTAGTGTCCTCAACAATCTAGAACGACGGATTGTGTATATTATGTGATGAGGTATATGTATGATATAGTAAAAAACCATGATCAAAGCACCGAAATGCTTGAGGTACCACTTTAATTTTTTTCCTTCATAATTTTTGTTAAGTACTTATTCGATTAATGTTTCGAAACAATCTTGTAATTGCAGTACTTTGTACAAGATAGTTCTTATAGCCAGCAAGAGATAGATGAGGTTCGTGATAATTTAGCTAGCTATATCATGCATAACTGGATGTAGTCTTCTTATATGCTACTATATGGTGAGTTTATTCTTGTCTCTTTCGTACTTTCAGCATTACATGATTAGGAGCTAAAAATAAAATAATTATAATTGAATACATTTTTTAAAATAATGACACAATGTTGTTAAAAAAATTTAGTTAAAAGCTAAACGTACATATCCATTGCTCAAAATTGAAGCGATTTTCGATGTTGAATTTGGGAATGGTTCAAATTGATGTTCGACTGTGGGTTGTGTCGTTAGAGGGTGTTTGCGGTCGAAATGAACTGTGCAAAGGAGTTGTTACTGTGCTTTGAAGTGTAGAACAGTGGATGGTTAATTAGCAAGTTGTAGAAGCCAGTGAGTTACACGGTGAAGTGCAGTTTGGTTTGTGGCACAGGGGAATGAAGTAGGCAGATGGAAGCAGTGACTGTTGTGACAGTTTATATTGTTGTTGCAGTAATATGAAGAACGAAGTGAGTGAAGTGTGGTCAACAGTGGATGGGGGAGCAATGTAAGTGGATGAAGTATGGCAGTGGGTTAGGGATGTTTGTATGCAATGAATGTTGCTGTCAAGTGTGGTGGTGGAGATTGCAGGCAGTGGGGATAATGATGTGCAGAAGTGCAGAAGAGAGTGGTTGGTGAATGATAGAGGAGTTGTTGTAAGATGATGGTGGGGATGGTATGCAGGAAATTTATGGTATGTGTTTGATATGGCAGAGGCAAAATAGTGTCGGCAAGTGAAGTATGGGGTGGTGATGGAAGTGAGGTATGGGCAGAAGTGTGTAGTTGATGTTAGCACTGTGAACTGGTATTTGATGCAGCGTATAGGCTGAGAGTCATTTAACCCAAATTCATATGCTTGCAAAGTTAGGTACGTATATGTACATAACAAATGTATATGTAGCTAAGAAACCTAAATTAGAAGCAGGTATGTATCTTCATATGTTATTACGAACTTTGCACAAATTTCGATCAACATCCACTACTCACCAAACTTAATGATTTCCCATAAATTAAAGAGATTTTTAAAATGAAATGAATGATTAAGGTTCAGTATTTTACTAAGATTTGTATGCAAAACTTGTTGTTGAACAGTAAATTCTTATCAAAATTTCGAGTTCACGTTAGGCCTCGCGTTTTGTTTCTCTCCGCGCGTTACGTATTGGGCTTTGATACAAGAAATGAGCAAAATTATATTATATAATTTACCAACAATACATTAATAACACCTGGATTTTTATACATTCAGTTTCAGAAATATATATTGAAACATAATTAGATTGTAAATAATATTCTTATTTTTTAAACAAATGATAGTTTAACATTGTATAATTATCAAGTATACCGGTTTACGATTTACCACCATAGCGGTCATGCAATTTTAAATTATCAGTAACCCAAAATTTTGACGATAACTTAGTTGAATTTACTAAACTGATAATTAATATCCCAATGATTGTTAAAAGAGAATCTGAGTGGTTAATGGGTGGATATAGGTAAGAATTATTAATAGTACTATTGTATGCAGAGTTACAGTGGTAAGTAGTTGTCATTGTGGCAGTGGTAAGGTTGCTAGTTCATGATTTGGGTGCTTGCCGAGGAAGTTCGGTGAGGAAGTTCGGCAGTGGAGTTTGATTATACAGGATGTTGCAGGTCGCGGTGATGCGATTCTTACTGAGATTGGTGGAGTTATGGTGGGTGGTGTTGTTTGATAACTGGGTTGTTATAGGAGAATGATGTAAGTGTTCTAAGGAGGGTGGTATGTGGTAAACAGAGGTCGGTGATGGCTGTTACATGCAGTTTTTGATGAGGTTGTTGGAGTGTGTAGTTGGCTCAGGTGGGATGGTGGCAGGAAGTTCGGCAGTGGAAAGGTTTGCTTGGAGATGATGTTGCTGTGATGAAGGATGGTAGTACCATGGGAGATTGTAGCGTCTGGTTAGCGATGCCCTTGTGTAGTTGTGGTTGAGGCAGGCAGTTGAGAAGGGGATATGAAGGGATGTCAGGTAGGTGAGGATGTCAGGTACTGTCAGTTGAAGGACAGTGGTTGACATGAATGTGTAGTGAAGGGTTGATGGTTTTGTGGTAACTGGGGTTTGGAACAGTAAGGAAAAGGGAGTGTATGCAAGAAGTGGTATGTAAGTGTGGTATGTTCAATGAATTGATGGTGAATGGAAGGTGAACATCGAAGGTTTGTTTGGTTGGTTGCATGTATGAAGGTGAACAGTGAGTGGTTTGAAATGTATGTGTCGTGGATGACTGAAGTTGTGGTGGGGGCAATGTAAGTCAATGTGCAGGTATGGTAGATGCAACAGTTTTGATGAGGTTGTTTTATGGTGATCTGTTGGTCAGCAGCAGCAGATGGTTGGAGGGGGAAAATGCAGGAAGTTGATGGAGGATGTAGAAATTGGTTCAAGTGGTAAAGGCCAAGAGATGGTGAAGGGGAGTGTTATAAGGTTGACGATGTAGTTATGGTTGAATTTGTTTGTATATTGATGCCAGAAGTTAAGTGGATGTGGGTAGGTTGTAGGCAAGTTTATGAAGGCAGTAGACAGTGGTTATGGTGGTTCCTGGAAGGAGTTGAGGAGGTAATGAAGTTTGGATAGCGACAGTGGTGATGGAATGTGCATAGGCACAGTGCATAGAAGAGTGATGATATGTGGGTATATTGATGTAGTCAGTGAGACGGCAAGGCAGTGGGATGTGTTGATATTTGTATATGAACTAAAGTTGAAGTGGGAGTTTGTGACAGTTTGTTGGTAGTACGAAGTAGGCAGTGTAACAGTGGACAGTTATGTATTTACGGAGTGGTTGTAGTCAGTGATGAGGCGAATTGACTGGGAGCAGTGCAACAGTTTGGTGTGCAGTGAAAGGTATATGAGTAGCAGTGGATAGTTTGTAATATGGAGGAAGAGGTTGATGGCAATTCAGGTGGAAGAAGTCAGGTGGAGGAAGTGAGGGAAACAAGGGGAGTTGCACTTGCAAGTGTGGTATGCACTGGTGGTAAGAAGTTTAGGCAGAGGGTAGTAAGTTGCCAGAGATGTGGACAGAGTGCTGTATGGTGACAGTTGGAAGATTTCTGTGCACAGAGCATGCACAGCGTAAATTTTTCTTTTTAATAGAAATTGAAAATATGTTTAGAAATGCAAATGAGGTTGAAAAACTGTAAATGCAAATATGAAATGTAAAAATGTATATGAAATAAAAAAATTCTTTTTCAGATGAAATTTTGTATTTTTTTTCTTTTTAAAATATGGAAATGCAAATGGAAAAACTATTATACATGTATCAAAAACTTGCTAGTCAGTAGTATGATCATACATCAGTCATCACACTGAACGCTGAACCAGTTAAACAGTTTGCTGCATTGAATGTTTGTATTTTGCAGGATCATATGCATATGCAGATTGCACAGCTCAACTTCAGGTAGCTCAAGTACAAAATAGGATGAAAGTTTGTGCATTTAAAGACTATCTTCTGCTTAATTTATCCGCTGTCAACAATACATTCTCTTCTCTGTATATATGTATTTTTGTGTGTCAACATATAACACGCTGCATTTATTTTTTACTACTGTCTGTCTGATTATGTACTGTGGAATTTATTTATGTTTTTCATTCTTTTGTCGAATTATTAAATCTGATTATGTATTTGCCATCAAATTTTATTTTGAATGATTGTAATATTGCATGCAATAATTGTTTGTTATAATCAATAATATATATAGTCTATTTGAGTGCCGTAATAATGGTCACTGAGAATGGCTTTTTTGCATCAGGTATAAATAGCTGATGCAATAGAAGGATTAGTTTGCATCGGTTTTCATTACAACCGATGCAACATGGGAAATAGTTTGCATCAGTCGGTATAATAAGCCGATGCAATAGAGGGATAAGTTTGCATCGGCTGTTATAAAAAACCGATGCAACAAGATACTTTGTTGCATCGGCTTTCATTACAGCCGATGCAAAATGGGCTGTGTTCAAGCAACCAACCATGATATTTCGCATCAGTTGTTACTAACAACTGATGCAAAAAGGAACTTTTTGCATCGGTTTCAGAACTGATGCAAAAGTGTTAACCCTGTTGCATCGGTTGCATATGCATCGGTTGTTGAACTGATGCAAAAGGGGGGTAAACAACTGATGTAAATGGCATGTTTTGTAGTAGTGTATATGTATCTATATATATCTGTATGTATATGTATCTATATATATATGTATGGATATATATGTATATATATGTATGGATATATATATGTATATATATGTATGTATATATATGTATATATATGTATGTATATATATATATATGTATGGATATATATGTATATATATGTACGGATATATATATATGTATATATATGTATGGATATATATATATGTATATATATGTATGTATATGTATATATATATATATGTATGGATATATATGTATATATATGTATGGATATATATGTATATATATGTATGGATATATATGTATATATGTATGTATATATATGTATATATATATGTATGTATGTATATATGTGTGTATATGTATGTATATATATGTATGTATATGTATGTATATATATGTATATATATGTATGTATGTATATGTATATATATGTATGTATATGTATATCTATGTATATATATGTATGTATATGTATGTATGTATATATATGTATATATATGTATGTATGTATATGTATATATATGTATGTATGTATATGTATATATATATGTATGTATATATGTATATATATAATGAACATTATAGTTATATTTTAACATTTGTAATCATATTAGAAATGTACCTTGTAGCCAAAGCACTCAAGCACATCTTGAAATGATGAAGAATGCTCCTTGAAACAATTTCTGATCCAAAAGAGTGTTAGTCCTTGAACCGTTGATCACCGACTATCGAATAACAGTTTAATTGATTGATTTGAGCTTAGGGAATTGAAGAGATAGGAGGGGAGTTCAGCCAACAATGTATGGGATGGAGGCTCTAAAAGATCAATATCAAATGAAGGTAGAGATGCTTAAATAGAGGAAGAAAATGAGATAATTAGGGATATCATATTTTACTCAATCCCCTTCCATCTTAGCCATCCAAAACCAAGCCTATCCAGCCTATGTCATAGCTGCCTATAACCCTCATATGAGCCGGTCTTATCAGCTCCCTTAATGGGGTTTAAATCTATTTAGAATCCAAATAAAATATTATGCAATTAAATCTAATTTAATGCTTATTGATATCGTATATCGATTAATATATTTATAACTATTATAAATATTTTAATAATATTTGTTCATCGGTCTAAATCAAATTTTGTAATTAATATATCATAAATATTGTTTCGGTTGTATGACTCGTTAGGTGTAAATTTGTTCGGTGATTGATATCGAACTATTCAATTATAAACTTTCATATGTCACTTAGCAGGTGGTGTGACATTTTGTCCAAATTTATCGCTTATTTGGGTTCGATAAAATCTAATTTTATTTTGTTAAGCATTACCTGATTGCGACTATTATTTACACCAATCCTCTTCGTCAAAACTATATCACTTTGGACTTATGGAATTTGGTAATGGTCAAAATTCAAATATCATCCACATTCAACTCTAATGTCTAAACACAAAGTCTTTGGTTCAATAATAACAATTATTATTAACCAAAATGCTCTGGCCAAAGGCTTTGACTTTGAGTTGACTTAAGTTGACTGTGATACTAACCTCATATAACCGAGAAGACAAATCCTCTCTTGAATAGTGCTTCACTATCAATACTTCCACTCGATACAACTATAGTCACTTGATGGATGTCATGCCAGGATTTGACTATAATTAAAGCATAGCTTTCATATTGAAGATTGATAGTATTCTCAAGTCGAGAGAACTATGTAATCAGTCACATTGATATTTTCTATTTGACCTTAGTTATATTAACCAACTAAAAATTATCAAGTGAGTCACTCCATAGTTATCCAATAACTATCAATACATAACCCCTTGATGCCCCCAAAAGCTATGAGTAACACACTACGTAACATTTGGAGAACGTTACGTACTCTAATCTTAATGGATGTATCGATATCCAGTCCCGATACATCTTGGCTAGGAATATTTAAAATGGTATATTTATTTGCACCGTCATAAATTACTCACAAATATAACATTTTGTAACTATTATCACAAAACATACCATTTATGGACATTCTATTAAATATACTTTTAATTAAATTAATTAATTAATACAACACATTATATCAATTATATGACATAAAGAAAACACCTTTTATTTCGAACAAGATTTGTTATCGAGTTAAATATATGTAATAAATTACATAATTGGCCCTAGAGCATACCTCTAACTCTATCAATCTCCCACTTTCACTTAGGGTCAATTATGGAATCTTATTGCAATTTCTCCAATTCATTTCCTCACAACCAATTTGGGTCAGTCTTTCAATGAACATGTATTCTATCCTGTTTCAGTTATCAACTCTGTTAATCAACTCTCTAAGACGTTGATAAACTTCCTTTGTCATATGGAACAATTTGGAATATGTTTCTCAACTTCCAATGAGCTCTATGTTCTATTACAAACTATATCACAACATCGATATCATATAACAAAGTTATGGGATTCTCAGCATTTGGAGTCACCATCGGCTCAATTATAAATTTATGCATTTATTATATATACGTTACGTTTATTGTGGTGTTATTCAATGTTCAAGTCAATGCACTTAGCCTTTTCATTGAATAACCCACAATCTTTTCTAATTGGAACATTTTCAACTTAAAGATTCTTAACTTGAACTTATTATTGATATATTATACTCAATATTACTTATGAAGTTTGAGTTTGAACACTGCTTCATAAGGAGTTTGTTGCTTCTGTAAACTGTTCTCTAGTATTTATTAAATACACGAGAACACCTCAAACAACCATTTAGTGAAATCTATTTGGATTCAATATTTGCTTCATGTATCAAATACATAAACAAATCATGATATCGTGGACAACATAACATGTATGACAATTTCTATCGCTAGCGCATAAGGAATCTATCTTACATGTTCCGTATTAAACATTTTAATAAGATGTCCTTGCATATCATTTGAGACATTCCCAATATCTTTTATATTTACTATAAAAGACATCATTCAAAATCCAACGTTGAGTATTAAAACAACTAAAAGTTGATTTTAATACGAGTGCATCATTAACAATCAACAGTGTTTGTTTACTTATGGTTTATAAATATCTATGCACATTTTAAAGTTCTTTCTTATAAACATACGCTTCCTCTGCATTTTGATTGATAATCAAACTATTTGATATTTTTAATCAAAACATATGTCTAATTTTGTTGGTTTTCTAAATGATACGTTTGTACCATTCTCGCATCATATCCGAGAAACCCACAAACTCAACATCGCTCCCACTGTTTTCGAGACACTTTTATTGTTATGTGCAAACAGTCCAGTCTAAATCTATATTTATAACTTTCCGCTTCAATACATATATACCGAAACATAAAGTCATAATATGCGATAATGTCAAGACCGGGATTTTCGACCTCCGAAAATCGACATCAATACGTCTATTGTATTATATGCTGAGCAATCGAATGCCGGAAATATCAGATCGTTAGGGAAAAGAAGAAAGGGTAGAAGAAGAAAATAGAACAACAACACAGAATCTCACAATCGCAGCTGTTTGCACAAAAAATGGACAAACACCTCAAAGTTGTATGATTTAGTAGATCTTATGTTGTTCTTAGTTATTTGAGCGATTTATGAAAATATATGAAAAGCAGGGGCTAAACTGTAAAAAGACACACAAATTTATAGTGGTTCAGCCAGAATGTGCCTACGTCCACTTTATATGTTATTTCTCTTCTCTTCTTTTGATTACAAGTACAAAGCTTTGATACAAGTAAAAGAAAGTTGTTTGAAAGTTCCTTCCGTGCTTGAGCTCTCAAACTTGTCCCCATTGCTGTACCCCTACCCCTCTATTTATAGAGTGAGGCTAGGGGTAGGGGTCCAGGATATGTATAGTCGCTGATGGGCCTGGGCTGATGTGATCTGGCCTGGTATATCTTGGTTCGGCATTGCTTGGTTGGAGCGTAGAGTGGACCGGTAGTTGTTTGGAAGTAGGTTGGACCGGTGGCAGTTGGTCCGGTGGGATGGAAGAATATTGGACCGGTGGCGGTTGGTCCGGTGGGATGGAAGGAGATTGGACCGGTGGCGGTTGGTCCGGTGGGATGGAAGGAGATTGGACCGGTGGCAGTTGGTCCGGTGGGATGGAAGAATATTGGTTTGGTGTTTGCCTAAGACTGCCGAACGGGTTCCTGCCGAATGGGTTCCTACCGAATGGGCCTTGGAGGACGAGAACACCGGATGGGCTTAGGCGAGCCTGGATGGATGAGTCACTCTCCTTGGTCTCAAGGTCTTCTGGGTGAGAATGCGCCCAACATTTGCCCTCCAAAGTGGGGCATATGCCGGAATGTGCCGCGCTTTGTTTAGAAGATGATGACGTCAGTCTTGGATGCTTTCGCCGAATCAGATGATCCGGTCGTCTACAGTTGCCTATAAGTAAGGGCCCAGGGTCTCTATTACCTTCTACCGAACGAACAGCTAAGCCAAGTTAGTCACATAGCCGAACCAAATTCTGATCCTCTACCGAATCATCCCAGCTTGCCGGAACATTTCGCTTGCCGAACCAGGTACTCAATTTCCCTTAGCCGAATGGTTTTTTGTCTGTGTCCACCGAATGAAGTGCATATGCCATACGTGCCGAATGAAATTTTCCAGATGAGAATGCCGAATGAGAATGCCGAATGGAATCTTATATTCAGTTTTACCGAATGATAATGGGATTTTTAAGCATTTTGACTTTCTGAGTGAAATTCCATATTATATACTTACTTGTTTACATCCTTTGTTCTAACACTATGCTTTTTCGGTGTTGTAGATAATGTCATGTAAAGCGGAAACTCGATCAGACAAAAGGAAATCCGGGGGTGAAGGAGGTTCCTCTGTCGTGCCCCCAGCTCAGCCGAATCCAGAACGCCACGGACCAACCCCGAGATCGTTAGTGGACGGGTACGGTCCGCAGGAGCTTCTGAATTCTCCCCCGGACTGCTATCCCAGCTCCCTTAAGGAAGAGCATCTTGATGCCATCTCTCGCTCTTTCGGAATTGACAGGGCGCGAATGCTGTTGCCAGGGAAAGATGTTATGCCATACGACCCTCCTGAAGGGTTCTTTGCTTACAGCAGATACCACTGCATGTGTGGTGCCATTCCGCCTCTTAACACTTGGGTAACCAGCTTCCTCACATATCTCAAGGTGGCCCCATTCCAGCTTCAACCCAACTCCTATGCTATACTAGTGAGCCTCTTCGTTATTTTCCAGAGGAAGTATGGTCGTGCCCCTTCCAACCGGGAGATCCGGTACTTGTATAATCTGAGGGGCTATAAGAAGGGGTCTCCATACATTAGCTTGGAGTCAGCCGTGACCTTCAAACCGGTCTTGGATTTGTATTCTAAATTCAGTTTGTTCAAGAAAGAGTGGTTCTTTGTCAGGGACGACTCCGTTTCAATTCGGCGCTTTACTTCTGGATGTAAGTTGATGCTTTTACTTATAATTTCCATTCTGATTGCGATGCTTCTTCTCATACTCTCTCATTTTTGCTAGCGACAGGTGGCTTTGCGATTGTGGAGACTGACCGCCTGGTTCAGACGGCGGCCGAGATAGAAGCTATTCTTGGGAAATATAGATCATCTGCCTTCCTAATCAGAAATGCGATCCTTCTGGAGTACAACTTAATCCTCCCACAGCAGTCAGTAGTTAAGCTGAGGGAGATGGCGGAGGAGAGGGCGGCTGCTCAGACCAAAGAAGGTGTTTCGGTGGAGAGTAGCAAGAGGAAACCTTTCACAAGACCTCCAGCTGTCGGAGGTAAGAAACTCAAGAAGTCGGACGGTCCCTCCCCCAGCAATTGTCCACTTACCCGGGAGGAGGAAGACATAGAGGAGGAAAGAGGCGAGGGTGGAGATGGTCGGGATGGTGACAAAGGTGGCGATGGCATCGGGGCCCTACTTCCTGGGCAAGCGGGCGAGATTCAGGAGTGGACGGATGATGCGTTCCACCAGGCTTTTGAGGGGCTGGATGAAGATCCGGCTTTGGTAGAGAAAACCGGGAAGGCGGACAAAGCCGGGACTGGTGCAAGTGAGTCTTCTCCGACCATTCCAGCCAAGGTGGCTCCGACGACTCAAGGTGAACTCTTGACTCCTGCATGCTTCATTAATGATAGGGACTTAGGAATATTTTATGACCCGCTCCCGTCCTGGAATGAAATCCAAGACTTATTGCAGTATCCCACTCCTCCCCAGGGTTTGTACAACCACAGCTGTGTTTCTTTTCCTTTTTTTAACTTGTAATCTACCGCGTTTCTCGAATCATATAGTGATGTAAGTTTGTGACACTTGTTCTTTATATCAGGAGCAGGCAAGACGTCCAAAGCCTCAGACCTTCGACACAGGCTTGAGCAATATAAGCTTTCCAAAACTTCTGCTAAGCCGAAGCCCTCGACCCAACGCTCCGGGGATGTAGTCGGCTACCGTCCTCTTCTTGGGGTCATCGAAGAGGGTATTCAGCAGAGGAAGAGGAGTCATCCTTTATCCGAAACTTCGCCCGGTCCTCAGCTTCCGGCTCAGCCTCTTCATGATATCACTGAAGAGGGTAGCGAGTTTGCACCCTCTCCGCACCCGTCCAGAAACCCTTCCGTTACTCATATCGACCGTCCTGACTTGGCTCGTAATCCATTTGCGGGTCATCCTGATCTGGATCCAAGTTCCCACGACATTACCTTTGATGAGGTTACTGGTGAGCACCTTCTTCCCCGCAATCCCATGGTACAGGTGCTTGATGAAGCTAAGTCCTTAGATCTTGATCTACTTACCACTCGGATAGTTACCATGGGAGATGAGGCCAAGGCTAATATTGATCGGGTGGCGGAGGAGACTAAAAAGCTGATGGGGCATCATGCCCGGCTGGTTAAGGCCGGAGAGGAGATTGGGAGCGCCAATATCCGACTTCGATTGGTGGTTTCGGATCAGGCCAAACAGCTTGCGGATCAGGCTATTCAGATTTCTCAGCATGAGGCTGCTACTGGGCGACTAAGGAAAACCATGGAAGAGGCCAGTCGGGCCGAATTGCGGAAAATGGAAGCTACTTGCAAAGAACGGATTGACATGGCTATTGCCACGGTGGACGAGGTTCGGAAAGCGGATCTCGAGCAGGTGGAGGAATTGTCCGGGAAACTTGAGGCTGCAGAGCTTGCTCAAGCCAAGTTGAGGGAGGAGATGGAGGCAATGCGGGGATCCCTTCTGGTTGACTGCTCGAGATACCGATCGGAGAGAGATGCCGCCGTTGGGAGGTTGTCGGCTTCTGAGGCCCGGATGAGGGAGTTTGAGGAGAATGAGGGGATGATGGACGAGATGCTCCAGGATATGTACTTCCGTACCTGGAAGCAGGGCAACCTGTCCTGGATGGATGATTATCCCAGGGTCATGGCTAAGATTTATCTCCGGGCTCTGGAGGAGGCTAAGGCTGATGCAGATAAAGAGGGTGGAACGGTCTTCAGTATGGATGTGGTCACTTCCCAGTTTACCAAGGAGGAGAAAGTGGCGGCAAAGGAGGGTATGCGGTTGCTTGCTGCTGAGGAGGCAGGTGTGCAGGTAGAGGATGACGACCAGGATGGTCAAGAAGCAAGTGCTGGTAAGTCTTCCTTTCTAGTCTTTCCGTTAACTTGGTTGCTTATCACTAATGAATTCTTTTTATGACCGGACAGGTGGGCAACAGAGCAAGGACAAGACTCCGACGCAACCGGCTCCCTGATTAGACCTAGAAAATTCTTTTTGTAGACTTGACATGGTTGTATACGTTAGTCTTAAAACAGTAGAGTAACTTCTAAGTTGTAATTCTTGCTACTTGTAATAATCAACATTATTCTTGACGTGTAATTTTTTAACTTAAGCTGATTTTGTCGTTTCTTGAATATTTGTTGCTATTTCGACATGTCGTATGAGAAATATAGCTGTGTATATTCTCGTAATTGAATTGTGTTTGATGTCGGATTCTGGTTTTAAATCATAATCTCATGACTTGCAATGTTAGCGTGTGGTGTGAAAAAATTAAATTATAGTCATGCATCTGCACATAAAGGAAGAAAATACCGCCTTTCATGTTCTGTTTGTAAATGGCAGTTTCGAATATCTTGTATGACCAAGCATGGAAAGCAGTTGAATGCCCTGCCATCTGATTGTGAATCTCTGCATCCATTGGCGGGTATCTCTTACCTTGTACCCTGTACTTTACGGTTTGTTATAGAGGATAGGAGGAAAGTTTTTTAAGTAAAATTGAAATATGTGAAATAGTAAAACTTCCAATCACGGAAGGCCTTCGATGTGCTTAAGTTCGTGGCAAACGGGTTTTGTAGTCACTTTCCCAAGCTGTGGGGCTTGGAGACATTTGTCACCCATCTTACGCCTCCGCGGGGAGTTAATTCTTTTTCACCACAGCCGCACTTAAGACACATCGGAGCCGAGATCGCGCACAGTAACTACCCGGGCCATTATGGCCCGTACTCATGGGTATTATTCGACTTACTGTGGCCGGCTAGCGTGGGTGCCGATCGTCAACTGTGAACTGCCCCTAGCTGGCCACACCTTATGTTGGGGCTTATAGTCGGTTCACAGTTGCCGGCGAGCCTAACGCCGTAATGAGCTGCCTCGGCTATAGTCGGCCTTCTCGGTGGCTTATAATCGGCTCATTACAGTTGGCTTTAAGGGCCGTCGCGAGCAATGAGTTAACCCGCAGCAGGGGGATGCTGGAGCAAAAGTGTCTCATTGGCGAGGGCATAGATTCGCATAGTACCTGTTGGGTCTTGTCCACGTGAAGCTGCATTGTGGAGTGCTTTGAATAGAAATGCTATATGCTCAGGATTTTGTTCAACAGAAAAGGATAAAGTTAACAAGCAGCCAAGATACAGAGGAACAAGTTAAAAAGAGACAAGGTTTTTTAAAGTGGTTCGGCACGAAAAATGCCTACGTCCACTGACTCTCTTTGTTAATTCACTTCATATGGGCAATACAAGTTAAGAAAAGTATCGACGGAGGTGTTGGATGTTCCATGCCCTCTGGAACATCTCTCCGTCCACTGTTGACAAAATATAGGCTCCGTTGTGGAGATCTTTATGAATTACATATGGTCCATCCCAGATTGGGTCTAGTGCTCCGGGGCGAGGGAAGATTCGCTTGAGGACAAGATCCCCTTCTCGCAAGGTACGATGCTTGACTTTGGAGTTGTATTGTGCTGCCACCTTTTGCTTGTGGGCTGCTGTTTTAAGGACTGCATCATTCCTTCTCTCCTCGACTAGATCCAAAGACATGTTGAGGAGCTCTTCATTCTCTTCTGGGTTATAGTGGATCCTACGGTGGGAAGGCACAATGGTTTCAACTGGGAGCATAGCCTCCGATCCGTATGCCAAAGAGAAAGGAGTGTGCCCTGTTGATGTTCTGAAAGATGTGTGGTAGGCCCATAGTGCCGTAGGGAGTTCATCCACCCAAGCGCCCTTTGACTTTTCGAGCCTCTTTTTGATCAGAGTTTTCAGAATTTTGTTGACTGCTTCGACTTGTCCGTTTGCTTGGGGATATGCCACGGATGAGAAACTTTTGTGAATTCCGTGTTCTTGGCACCAGTTGGCGAATTCCTCGCTGTCAAACTGAAGTCCATTGTCTGATATGATTTTTAGTGGGACTCCGTACCTGCATAGAACATTTTTGATTAAGAAGTTGATAACTTTCGCTGAAGATACTTTATTTAGAGGTTCTGCTTCCACCCATTTGGTGAAATAGTCGACTGCTACTATAGCATATTTGGCGCCGCCTCGACCCATTGGCAGTTCACCGATTAAGTCAATTCCCCATACTGCAAAGGGCCAAGGGCTGGTCATCTGAGTAATCTCGGTTGTTGGTAGCCGAGGGATCTTAGCAAATTTTTGGCATCTGTCACACTTCTTGACGAAATCTAAGGCGTCCTTGCTTAAGGTGGGCCAGAAATATCCGTATCGGAGTATCTTTTTTGCTAATGTTTGCCCTCCGGTGTGATCTCCGCAGCTTCCTTGATGGATGTTGGATAAGATTTCCTTGGCTTCCCTTCCGGCGACACACCTTAACAATGGGTTAGAGAACCCGCGCCGATAGAGGATGTCTCCTTGTATTGTGTAGCGGGACACTTTCCTCAAGATTTTCTTGACTTCGTTACGCCCGTCGGGTAGTGTGCCATTTTGTAGGTAGTCTCGGATGGGAGTCATCCAAGTCGCTTCTTCGGTTGCAGCTATCAGATTCACTTGCTCAAAACTTGGGACCGCTTGCTTTGAGACAGTTACTGCCCCGAAGATGGCGATGTCTCTCATACTTGCTTGCTTTGCCAATTCGTCGGCCTCTTGGTTCTCTTCCCGAGGGATGTGTTTGACTAAGTAGTGGTCCAATCGGCTGAGAAGTAACTTGGTCTTCTTTAGATATGCTACGAGTCGTTCTTCTCGAGCTTGGAATTCCCCTAGTATTTGATTAACAATAAGCTGAGAATCGCTGTGAAGACACAAAGAATTGGCTCCGATCTCGATGGCAATTTCTAATCCGGCTATTACTGCTTCATATTCTGCATCGTTGTTGGTGGCAGCGAAATCCAACCTTATAGCATAGTGCAGTTTATTTCCCCTGGGAGTGATTATTACAACACCTGCCCCCGAGCCTTGTTCGTTTGATGCACCATCCACAAAGAGATTCCACTTGATATCTTCTGCTATGTCCAATTGCTCCTTATCTTCGTTGGTAGTGAATTCTGCAATGAAATCAGCCATGGCTTGTCCCTTGATGGCGGTGCGGGGGTGATAGGTGATATCATACTGACTTAGTTCAATGCACCATTTAAGTAGTCGCCCAGAAGTGTCAGGACGATGGAGTACCTGCCTCAGTGGTTGATCGGTCAGAACCTTGATGGAATGGGACTGGAAGTAGTGACGCAGTTTCCGTGATGTGATAAGTAAACAGTATGCTAGCTTCTCAAGTTTAGGATGTCTGACTTCTGCCCCAGTAAACCTTTTGCTGACGAAGTAAACTGGTCGCTGCGTGCGGTTGTCTTCCCTTACCAAGGCAGCGCTTAGGGCATGCGATGACACAGCAAGGTATAGGTATAATTCTTCACCTTCACTTGGAGTCGAGAGTACCGGTGGTTTCTGGAGGTGTTCGATCAGGTTAAGGAACGCGGTTAAGCATTCGTCAGTCCATTCGAACTTTCCTTTGTCTTTCTTTAGAGCTTCGAAAAAGGGGACGCACTTGTCCGTTGCCTTGGAGATGAATCGGCTTAGGGCGGCCACTTTTCCATTTAGGCTTTGCATTTCCTTTCGGGTGGACGGTGTCTTGATATCCCTTAGCGCTCGGACTTGTTCAGGGTTTGCTTCTATCCCTCTGGCATGAACGATGAATCCTAAGAACTTTCCTGATGATACTCCAAAGGAGCACTTTAGTGGATTCAACTTCATTCCATACTGTCGAAGTACCTGGAACATTTCGTCTAGGTGACTTACGTGATTTTTGGCTTTTCGTGATTTCACCAACATGTCGTCCACATATACTTCCATAGTTTGTCCTATTAGCCCTGCAAACATCTTGTTGACGAGGCGTTGGTAGGTGGCTCCTGCATTTTTAAGTCCGAAAGGCATTACCTTATAGCAGTATAAACCCCGGTCGGTGATGAAACTAGTGTGGTCTTGGTCGGGAGCATGCATAGGAATTTGGTTATATCTTGAGTATGCGTCCATAAAAGATAGGAGCTCGTGCCCGGCTGTGCTGTCTACAAGTTGGTCGATTCTGGGAAGCGGGAAGCAATCCTTTGGGCAGGCGTCGTTTAGGTTGGAGAAGTCGATGCAGGTCCGCCACTTCCCATTAGCCTTCTTTACTAGTACCGGGTTGGCGATCCATTCCGGGTAAACAGCTTCTCGTATGAAGTCATTGGCGAGTAGATTCTTTACTTCTTCATCGAGGGCTGCTGATCGCTCTGCCCCCATACTTCTCTTTTTTTGTTTTACAGGCGCCTTGGTAGGATCAATGTTTAATACGTGGCATGCTATGTCGGGGGAGATTCCGGTCATGTCAGCGTGTGACCAAGCGAATACATCCAAGTTGTGGCGGAGAAAATCAATGAGTTGTTCCTTTAATTCAGCTTTCAGCTGGGACCCAATTTTCAGTAGCCTACTTGAGTCGTGCTTGTCTACAGATATAAACTCCATAGCCTCTGCAGGCTCGGCGGTGGCCTCCTCCTCTTTGTCCCTAGGGTCTAATTCATTGAAAGGGTCGCTGGTGTATCGAAGAGGAGGGGCTTTCTTTAGTTGCTATGCTTCAAGGCTTTTTGTGCAGAGGGCAATCTCTACACCTTTCCCTTTATCCTTCCTGTGGTTGTTGCGAAGTTCGGTTACATAGCAGTCTCGTGCAATATCCTGGTCTCCTTCCACTTCCCCTACCCCATTGTCTGTTGGAAATTTCATTTTCAGGCACCATGGGGCTAGGACAATTTGGAAGTCAGACAAGGCTGGTCTTCCTAAGAAGGTGTTGTAGGCCGAATGGTTTTCTATCAGCACAAACGTCTGTTTCCTTACAACGGAGCGGGGATGGCTTCCAATCTCAACAAAGAGGTCCAGCTGCCCGAGGGGCATTTTCGCATCTCCAGTGAAACCGTGTAGTGGTTTATCGCAGGGAGATACATCCTTCATTGATAGCTTCATCTTGTCGAATGCGTGTTTGAACAAGATATTTACAGAGCTTCCAGTGTCTACCAGGATTCGGTAAACTTCGGCGGGACCAAGTCGGGCAGAGATAACCATGGGATCCATGTGAGGGTACTGTCTTCCTTCTAGGTCACGCTTACTGAATGTGATGTCATCACTTTCTTTCCGCTTTGGGTGGCGCTCTTCTATAACCGTATTGACACAGTCTTTACTGTCTCTAAGCGACTTCCCATATCTTTCCATCTCTCTCCAACTTCTGTCTGCGATGTGCGGACCTCCTGAGATGGTATGGACCACTATCTTCTCTTGACTAGAGCTGATATCGTTGCGGTTTCCTCTGTCGGTCCCTGGTGAGGGTAGCCTTGGGTTTTCATTGGCAGGAGCTGGAGTCCTGTCTTGACTTTTTACATAACGTTCCAGTTTCTTCCTTCTGATGTGTTCCTCAATCAGATCTCGGAGATGATGGCATTCGTTGGTATCATGTCCGTGAGATTCGTGGAAGCGGCAGAATTTTCCAGACTTCTGTGCGTTATCTGATTCTTTCTTGTATGGTGGGCGTTTGTACCTAACTTCGCCTTGGGTGGCAAGGAAGATATTTTCGACGGTCTCGTTCAAAGGGGTGTAAGTGTCGAATCTTGGTCCTGGCCGATATAGGCGCTTTTCTACCTTCTTGCCCCCAGCATTGTCTCTGGAATCATTTCTTCGAACGTCCCTTGCCACAGCAGGGGCATTGCCATGGGTCGTCTTATTTTGCTGTCCGGATTGCCCCTCAACGGTAGCATCCTCAAGCCTCATGTATTTTCCGGCTTCATGGAAGAAATCGGGTAAAGTAGCTGGTTTTTCTTTTGTCAATCTTTTAGCAAATTTAGTGTCCGGATGCACACCACTGCAGAGGGCCATTAGGATAAGCTTCTCATCGGCATCTTGAACTGCGGCTGCTGCGGCGTTGAATCTGGTTAGGTATTGCTGCAGCTTTTCTCCACGTTTATGTTTGACGCTGGATAAGGAATAAGCGTCCTTAGGTTGCTCCACATGAATGCGGAACTGACTGATAAATTTTTCTTTCAACATTTCCCACGAGCTGATGGATCCTTGGGGTAGATGACAGAACCAGGAGGTAGCAAGATCAGCCAAGAAGAGCGGAAAGCATTTGCATAGTTTCCCCTCTGTTGCTCCACTCATGAGCATATGCTGCGTGTACCTCTGTAAGTGTACAACGGGATCGGAGGTTCCTTTGTAGGGTTCCATTGTTGGCATCTTCCATTCCCGAGGGGTGATAGCAATTTCGATATTGCGGGCGAAAGGGCTGGTTACCCTAGCGCCTATCCCTCGATCTCTTTGCTCCCGTTGGACACACTCTCTGAATAAGCGTGCCATCCTTTCATCAGAACTTGGAGCAGATAGAAATGAGTTTGGTTCTGTTCTGTGGGATTGATTCCGTCCAGATGACCTGTAGGGATGGTATCGTCTATCATCCCTCATATTTTCCAGTGGCTGCCTTTGATCTTCTGGGAGCATGCTTGGGTCAGCTACAGTTGGCCCTTGCCTTGATCTCCCCCTGTTGGGTTCTGATCTAAGCACTTCCTCGGGTCCAACTTCGGGCTGGACTCTAGCTAGGCCCCGTTCACTGGCGTTTCTGTGGTTAGGCGGCATGACAGGCTCAGCTACAGTTGACCTTCGCCCGGTACCTTCCCCGTTGGGTTCGGTACCAAACGCTTCCTCAGGCCTAACTTCGGGCTGTGCTCGGTCTCGGCTCCTACCACGGCTACTTCTGCCGTTAGCTCCTTCGAAGAAGGAAGGTCTTTGTTGTCTCTGAGATCCTCCAGACTGGGACTCGCCCCATGATTCAGTGTTGCGGTTGGATTCTTCAGCATCCCTTAAGCGTGACATGAGATGGTCCACCAAGGCTTCCTGCTGGGACGTGAAGCGGTTAGTTACTTCAACCACAACTCTGTCCAGATCTGCTCTAGTAATTGCTGCAGCCTGTTCTGTGGCAGGAGTAGTTGGGTTAGCCTGTTCTTCATTTGTTACTGTTGCTGGAGGAGGACGATTTACTTGATTCGTGACAGCTGGATGCGATGTTTTTTCCTTTGCTAACATCTTTTCTCTGTTTGGAAGGCATGTTTTCCAAGTGGCGGACGATGCTGTTAGGAAAACTGTTAAGCGGATGAAGCTGAAGCTTCGAGCTTCTATTTCTCAGTGAAAGCACCAAAAATGTTTGCACAAAAAATGGACAAACACCTCAAAGTTGTATGATTTAGTAGATCTTATGTTGTTCTTAGTTATTTGAGCGATTTATGCAAATATATGAAAAGCAGGGGCTAAACTGTAAAAAGACACACAAATTTATAGTGGTTCAGCCAGAATGTGCCTACGTCCACTTTATATGTTATTTCTCTTCTCTTCTTTTGATTACAAGTACAAAGCTTTGATACAAGTAAAAGAAAGTTGTTTGAAAGTTCCTTCCGTGCTTGAGCTCTCAAACTTGTCCCCATTGTTGTACCCCTACCCCTCTATTTATAGAGTGAGGCTAGGGGTAGGGGTCCAGGATATGTATAGTCGCTGATGGGCCTGGGCTGATGTGATCTGGCCTGGTATATCTTGGTTCGGCATTGCTTGGTTGGAGCGTAGAGTGGACCGGTAGTTGTTTGGAAGTAGGTTGGACCGGTGGCAGTTGGTCCGGTGGGATGGAAGAATATTGGACCGGTGGCAGTTGGTCCGGTGGGATGGAAGGAGATTGGACCGGTGGCGGTTGGTCCGGTGGGATGGAAGGAGATTGGACCGGTGGCAGTTGGTCCGGTGGGATGGAAGAATATTGGTTCGGTGTTTGCCTAAGACTGCCGAACGGGTTCCTGCCGAATGGGTTCCTGCCGAATGGGCCTTGGAGGACGAGAACACCGGATGGGCTTAGGCGAGCCTGGATGGATGAGTCACTCTCCTTGGTCTCAAGGTCTTCTGGGTGAGAATGCGCCTAACAGCAGCGGAACAATATATAATAGATAACAACTGGTCTTTATACAAAAAAAACTATAACTGTTATTTATACATTACATCATCAGAGTACAATACATCAATAACACAACACCGGACAGTTATAATAACTTGTCCTCACAAATGCTGAATATACAGCCTACAATACACAGCGGAATAAAATCAAATACGTATAATACGTCTTCGTCATCCAACTCACCTCCTGAGCCCCATAGCATCCTATCCTATATCTATAATACTCGGTCTGACCCGAGCATTATAATAAAATAACACCCGAGTCAGTCTGGAAAACCAGCGTGAGAAAACACACTCAATTTGAATTATTAAAGTTTTCAAAATCCTTTGAAAATCAAAGGTATCTCGTAAGACCACGCCACACATAAACACGATGGGTTTTTACCTTACGATAACCAAAACATTTCATATCAAATCCTCGGATATTATAATAGTATCTAAGTACAAATACTTATTCAAATAGCTGAAATTGTTACATTAATTAAATTCCAGCATATTAGGCTCTATAATCAAAACCGTAAAGGCACGTATTGGAGAATGGATTCCATACGAATGACTAGGCACTGGGGTACCACTTGTCACAGTCAACGTCTAGAAACAGCATACCGAGGGCCACACCAGGAACCCCTGCAACACAAGACCGGACTATCCCTAACCTGGATAGACCGAATATGCTATCACCCCGGGTGTTCCCACCCTCTTTCAAGCTCCTTCCATACATTGTGGTAATAAGATAATATCTGCGGGTATCTAGAAAGGTGATAAACATACACTAATTGGGTGCGACCCACTTAGCCTTGTTGCATCTCCCCTGATTTTCAGTCATTCCCGGTTGATGAGGCTAGAGGCTACGATTATATTTTTAAGGAATTTTCACTTAGAATGCTCATTGTCCTCCAATGACAATGTACTGATAGCATTTATCCATACAAGTCCGTTCTGGGTCCGAATGGAACCAAAGGCATTATTCCTACTACATCCATTTTGGAATAATCCTCAGGATTAGTAGCAATTAGCTCTTACACTTCACTGCTCCATCTTCGACTCCATGCTCTTGTTTACCTTTTGAGAACATACTCGTTGGATCGAAATGGTTTTCGAATAACTTATCTGATCCTGGTCTCTTTGAAACAACGTTCGATATTTCCTGGTAAACTCAACCCCGGTTCTTTAGGAAATAAACAGACGAAGGTAAGATCGGAGATCACCTCCTAATCGTTAGTGGACGGATTTCCTTATCATCGTCCTGGAAGAACAAAACAAGTTTATACGTACAGTATAGCACCTCCAACGGTAACTGTACCATATAATTCTCGTATTTCTCCTAGATATTCCCAAAGTTATATTTTGGATCCAAATTTGATAGTCGGTTTTTTAACTATCAAATAAACAATCATTCAACCAAATATTCCATTTTCCACTGAATAACTCCAAATCTCTTTTTAATTTAATTTTAATAAATTAAATCTCTTTATCCAAAATATATACTTTCTTACCGAATTTAGTATATTCACAAAACTATTCTTTCAAAGATATTTGGGAACCTTTAAAATAATTTGGAAAGTACCATAACGGTATCAAACCATGGATTCACAACTCAATGGTTATGTCTCTATCCCACAGAAATTCAAGACTTAACTGCAGGCACTCACTGCCTCCGATTTCGCCATGCGAGTATACCATTACTTCTCGAAAACTTTGTTTTAAAAAATTTCAAAACAATACTTATGAAATTTCAATAATAATTTCCAAGTTAATTTTTGGAAAATACTCATTTATGAAAGTTATTATATAAAATAATATTAATATTGAAATAATTTATCTTCTAAAATAATAATACTGATTAATTCTTAAATAATAATTTACTTAATATAAACTAACTTAATTAATAATTAAATATACTTAAAACAATTTTAAACAATTAAATAATTAATTTTCTGAAATATTCCTAAACACCTTTTTAAAACTATCCAATTACTAATTTAAAATCCTTCTTTTTAAGTCAAACTCGATTTCTCGATAAAAATATATCTTCCAATTCCAATATAACCAATCTAACATCTATAAAACTCTTTCGATCTATTTCAAATTCGATTTACATCCCAATTTCGTAAATTCCCTTCCCATATTTCTAAAAATAAATCTACCATTTATTTTTAAACTGATTTACCCATCTCCTTATAAATCCTCACCGTGAATTTATAACTTCAATTTATCCACTGATAATTACTTCACTTTATTTATAAACTTCGTTTTATAAATTCCATAGTCTCATTTCCCATTTTAAAACGTTTTCACAACACTTAATCAATTTTAAATCAATTTCTAATTTAAATTCATTTTTAAATTAATTTCTCCAGAATAACCCAACTGTATTCCAAACCAACTACATTCTGATTCCACTTCCTTTTTTATAATTTAAAATCTTATCTAAAATCTAGTACGACAATCCCATATTTTATTTTCAAAATTCCCTTTTTATTCTTCCAACTATTTAAATCTCGAATTTAAAAGTAAATCCTTTTATACTTAAACAATATCGCTTAAGTTCTATTATTTAAAAATCCTTTTTTTACATTATTCAAATCTCTATTTTTCCATATTCTGAAACTATTAAATAGAATTTTAAAATCAAACTATTTATTTTTCCCAAATTCATTCCTTTAAATTAATCCAAATTTCACTATGAATATTTTTACTTCAAATTTTCCTTTTTAATTTCTTTCCAAATTTCAAACATTTATCATTGGTATTAAAAAAATACCAAAATCTAACCAGTAATACCATAGCACCAAATAAATTCAAATCACGTTATAATCTATCACAGATTATTCAATATATCATATCACTGAATATGAAAATAAATTCAACATTTTTGAGGAATCCAGTTGGATCCCTCCAACTTGTTTCCCTGCATCCACAAGTGTTAGAACAATATAAAAATAACAATCCCACTTCGAGGGGGATATCGCGGTATATAGGGTCATCCGTTATTACGCGGGACGTATAGGGTCTCATCCGCTATATATATATGGGAATATCAATCAGTCCAATATATATATATATATACACTATTATATATAACATTATCCAACTGATAAAAATTATCAATTCAATCAATAAATCAATAATTAATTTTAACTATTTAAAATTAATTACGGTAATCAAAAATTGAGTGAGATTAACTCACCTTTGATTTTTTTTTAAATTTGCCGATCGAACCAATTTTGACTCTATTACACATTTCGCTGCTACGAATCCAAATGGCTGATTCCGTTCATGTTGGACCTCGTACGAATGATTTTACGAATTAATATATTATCAAATTTTATACTCAACTAATTACCCTTCAATTGAGTTCAATTATATATTTTTTTTAAACATATATTGAAATAAAACAATTCAAATTTTATTACCTAACTATTACTTACCCACAACAAAAACAGCCCAGCCACGAACAATAACCCGACCCTACAATGCATCTTCTTCCCCAAAAAAGAAACGCACGCCTCTATAGCTTGCTCCACCACTGTCGATCAAAACCCCGACTTTCCCTTCCTCACCGCTTCTCCGATCACGAAGTCGTTGCCTCCCTGTAGTCGAACCCCCTCCCTGCCCAAAGTCGAGCATCGCAAAACGTTGGCCTCCTCTCTCACGCCGATTCCAAACAACCATACCCATGACATCCACACCATGCGACATCACTCCAGCCTCCTTCTTTCGTCCATCACTGATTCCGAGCCCCACTTCTTTGACGTCGCAACCAAACAACTCGCACGCCCAAAGCAAAAATCGTGACTTCCCCTCTGAAATCCCGTGTCCAGAGACCTCGATTTTTCCTTGATGCCCGCGACTCTCGTTTGCTTCCTCCCCTTACTTCGCGGCCTTGCCTACGCTTGCCGCTCAAGTATTGAACAGGCCGGTGAGAAAGAAATGCCACGATTTGATTTTATGTTCGAACTGCGAAATTTCATTCCCTTTTTTTGTTCGGGTGCTTTGAAAAAAAAATAACTGGAGATAATGGAGGTAATGAAAACGATAGTGAATTCTTCTTGATTTTTAAACGTTAGCTGCGTGAGTTTTTAAATTGAGGGAGGGAGACAAGAAGCGATGTTGGCTTGTAAAGAAAGGCTACAGTGCTTTTTAATAGGAAGGGAAAAAGTTCTAATGTGAATTTTTTTGCCAAATCCATTATATATATATAATTTAAATTTAAATCGCCTCGAATTCATAGCTTAAAATCTCGACCTCCTATCGAGGTGTGACACTAGGCATTTATAATGTTATACCCCTATTCCGAATGCAATAGAAAAGGTTTCGAGTCCTAATTCGATTGTATGGAGAAGATAGCTTTTTGGACCCAATTGATATATTGAATTTTCGATATAAATTTCAGCGCATTTGCATACCGTACGACCAAACGATAACTACAAACGCTACGAAATTTGAATCCGATAATAATATACTATTACGGATCCAATGGAACTAGTTTCGTCGAAATCCAGGACTGTGCCTCGGAAGGCTATTTTTAAATGTCAAATTGAACGATATATCTTTAAAACTGAACAAATCACTTCTAAATTCCATTTTAAAACTTTTATTATCTTCATTATTATAAATATAAATCTTATAAGCCTTTAAATTATTTTTAACAAGCTTAAAACGCAAGATTCACCATTTTAACCAATTTTCAATTATTAATTCAATAATTAAATTATCCAAATTATGGTTATATTTGAAATTCAAGTTAAAAAAATTAACTTTTAAATATTTAAAATCAGTTAAATATTCCAATTTCAAATATCCAAAATTCTGGGTCGTTACAGATAAAATTGTGAGTAAGATCCGAACCAACTTGATTATGTCGAATAGTGAATCTGTTACATTAGTTTCAGCAATTAAAATTCATGGAATTATTCTTATCAATGTGGCTCCATATGTTCTAACTGCATTTGTCTTTCTCTTAAAGACACATTTACAGCCAATAGATCATATCCCTTCGGGTACTACTATCAAAATCATATTTTGATGACGTTCTTGGAATCTATTTTGGATTTACGCATCATACCATATCATAGAATCAATATTCTTAATGGCAAGGATTATTTATTCTTGACATTGATAAGAAATTCACAGTTTCTCTTTAATGTATAAGAATACTCATTAGATGTTCTAATGTATTCATGTTCATTTAGGTTCAGTCAATTTCATTTCATTCCTTATAATCAGTTTTCTCATTGGATCGTATCCAAATTCATTCAAGTACCAATAATTTCTCAAAGAAATTCCTTCGCTATGAAGTTGTTATTTGTTGAAATAACAGTTGTTTCTTAGTGCAATGGAATGGCCATTCAAAAATATTTTACGAACTGCCTTATATAAAACCGATTTTGTGTTAGTTCATAATATATTTGTGTTCATAACATAAATTAGTCATCTAATGACTATTGCTTCCAAAATTTTCTTGGGATGATTCATTAAGATCCCTTACGTACAATCATTACATGGAGTCTTTTGACTCACATAATCTACCTACTCCTTAGCCTAGGATATGTAGTGGTTTCTAATAAACCTATATCTTATATGATTTTGTAAACCATTCTTTGGATGATATTAATTTTGACCATGTGTACTAATCTTAAGTACACACCTTATAAAAAGATTTAACTCAACTTCACGCATCATTAATCGTGCTTTGTCCAACAGAGTTCGATTACTCCTTATCAATTCATCATTATGTATTATAGGGAGTGATGATCTTTTGAGGTTAAATCTTTATGTATATTAGGTACAAATGAAACTCTTTCCAATATACTCACCCATTCGATCGAATCGAATCATTTTTCTCGCACGTTATTTTATTTACTTTCGTTTTATATTCTATGAGCTTATCATAGACTTATAAATGCGTATCAAATGCACATGTCCAAATCAGTGATAACTCTCAACAAATATGACGAAGTATATGGAACCTTTTTGGTATGATTGCATACATATATATGTATCAATCCAAAATGGTCATCAACTCTTATAATGCTCCACTAAATGGGTGCATAGCCCTTAATTGTTTGAGACATAATTAAATAGTATCGCATGATTTATAATCATATAATAAAAATTATTTCTCAAAACTTACGGCTTGGTCTATAATCCCAAAAAATTGTAAATAATTTTAGATACTTCAGTTTTTCCAACGCATCACTTTTTTTGTGAAAACAAACACCAAATTATGGTTTTATTTCATAATGAATATTCATATTATGCACATTAAAATATAACTATGTCTATTTTTCAATTGGTATCGAAAAATAGTCATTATTTCAGAAATAATGTTTGGTTGTTTTACGAATTTTTTTCTTCATAATTAGATGCAATCACCAAGTGTTATATGGCATGCTCCCACTATCTATGCCATTACTATAATAGCGTACCAAATCCAAAGGTCCAAATATTCACTTAATATATATTATTTATTTTATATACTGCAATTAGTTTGCAGCAGAGAGTTCTTTGATCAACTATCTTGAACTCAAAGAAATAAATCTCATAGAAAATAATTTTCTATATCAAAATACAATTTGGAATAGAAATCTTATTTCTTGTTTAATGTTAAGTATCAATTATTACTGTTACAATTCTCGTTTTCAATGTTTTTTCATGAAGCAGAAGTGACCATTCATTCTTTCATCCCAACTGTATTTTAAATCACATATACTCTTGTACATTCATTTTTCTTTCTAAATGGTCAAACCATTCAAAAGAAATCCTTTACTACAATATCATAATGAACTCTTTATAAAAATGCATTTAATCATCCTTAACATTTAAGGACATCAAATATAATGCACCTAACGAAACTGAACACAGCGATCGAGTTCTTAGATGTATATTCTAGTTTTGGCTTTGTATTACATTTAACACATCACGATCTTTGCTGTAATCAATCGAATTGAATACTTGATATCATAGTATGGTTTATTTATTTGCTTTGAATGAACTAATTTCACTGAAGTATCGTACGTTACAAACTATGGCCATTCACTATTTAACACTTATATGTGCTATTTATGGATCAAATATCCATAGTCTCATATTGCTTTGAGTTCGGAACCCATAGAATGCAATACACGATCTTGACCAAATAAGCACATAAGCAACCAAATTATGAATGTATCAAGTAGTTGTAAACCAGGCGCTTGCATGGGTTTTGAAACATTAACATGCAATAAGTATTTATTAGTAAGTATATGCTATATTTCTATTTGTCAATCTTCAATTCAATTCAATTGTATACTAATTGATAGACGTTTTATCAATCATATTAAATGCATAAATTTATTAATATAGATTATTATAACATTATATAGCATATATTCTTACAATATTAGAAAGGTTAAATATTATCATTTCACTTTTCTAATAAGGCTCTCACTAGCCTTTCTTGTTCACCAAACCCTAAGTGAGACACAGAAATCTTTTGACTTCACTAGTGAGTGTTAGGACTCATATGCCTTAAGATTCTGACCTTAAGGAAAGTTCAACAAATCATAGGCCATACATGATGGATAACTCCTTATCGGTTGTATCATATATAAATCATAACCTGTGGTTCCTTGCCCTAATCCTACCTTTACCTCGAGGGAAGCACAAGTAAAGTGGGACAATTTATTCGGACCTATCATTTTGCAACGGCCTAAGTTTAATGCACATACCATGAAGAAAGCTCAATAGAACGTGCAGTTATCTTACCTCATATATTCAATATATTAATAGTAATACACATAACATCCCTAACTTAAGGAAAGCTCAATAAATAAGAGTATGCAAGTAGCCTGTTAATATATAAATATTAGAGGACAACTTTATATTAAAGATTCATAACCTTCAATATATTATATTAAGTGATATCGACTTATGGAATAATGTATTTCTTATGAAAATACCCTCACGATTCAAGGATCGGACATATTAGAAATCTCATTATGCATACATTTACACATTTATTTATACCTCAAGTCTATTTAGGGTTTTTTAAATGTTCCACCTTTAATTTATACATTCATATTATATAAGTTTTATTATTATATAACTTTTATATTTCATGTTACTAATATAATAGTCTTATGTATAATATTGTATTAATTAAGTCTTAATTAATTAATTTAATTAATTAACAGTTTAACTAATTAATATATTATTCAATTATATAACTGCCTACGTCCATTGTTAATGTAATCTTTATTGATTTTCTCAAAGATTTGAATACAGATACAATCCGTAAACAAATAACTAGTATACAAGTTTGAACTGAAAGAAGCAAGCACCAAAAATGGCAAAGTATCCCCGGAGTTCTCGAAAAAGGGTCCCTTTTCACTGCACCCATGCCCCTTTTTTATAGATGAAAATAGGCTGGTTCACCTGCGTGGGCCCATAACCAAGATGACTCGGCCCAAATATTGTAATCTTAGGCTGGCCGGTCCAGGCGTGCCGGACAACTCTCGGCCGATCGAGAAATGCCAAACCATCGTGGATGATCAGTGGTCATTTAGCAAATGACCCCAAGTAAGCCTTCAAAGGACTCAGAGCAACTCGTAATGGATCTCGGAGCAAAGTAATGCTGACCTCCTCACCTCGATGTTGGCTTCCAAGAATTGGCTAACTCCTTCACCTTGCACCGAACCAGATACACCGAATACTCGGGCCGAACCACCCCTGACCGAACGACAATAGCTTCCCAACCATGACCGAACGATGCCAGCTAACACGTCTAGGCCGAACGACATTTGCTGGACCTTCCAGACCGAACCACTTTGTCTCTCTATACTGGCCGAACCACACTGAACATAACTCTCCTACGCCGACCCACAAAATGCCGAGCCATATCGACCGAACGAAGCGTGTCGAACAATTCAGATCGAGCGGCATCTGCTAACCACCTATACAGAGCCATGCGTTCCACCACTTTGGCCGAGATTTGTGTTCCCTCCACTTTGATCGAGCCATACAGAAATGCCGTAACATATCGAATGCACCAAACCCTTTATACCTCCAACCTTTCCTTGGCCAGAATCTTGTCTAGCGCTAACTATCACCTCTGCAACTATTGTCTTGTAGCTAGGCCAAGGTGTCGGGTAACATTTGCCCCCCAAAGTGTGTCATGTGAAACAACACGACACGCTTTGAATCAGTAATCAGCTCCTGCTTTCAAAAGCCGAACGTATACGATCTCACGAAGGTCGAAACATGGCAAACTTTCCTAGCATCACGTGCATACGTTTATATAATTTTTATTTAGTTATATTTCTTTTCTCTCCCTTTTTTTAAATGGATGGCTCAGCATACGAACACCGAGCCATGCAGCCGGTCTACTTGGTGTCGTTCGGTTACGTTCACTCACCGACCCACTACGGTGCTTAGACCGGTTCCATAGGGTAATGCTTATTTGCTTCCCTCTTCCCATATATAAAGGCCTACACTTCTTCTCTTTCTTCCCACTTTTACTTCTCAACTCACCCTCTCCATTTTTGCCCAAAACAAAGGCATCCTCTTTCCACCAAACTCCTCCTCTTTCCACTATTTTATCAAGTACCTTTCAACCTCTCTTCGGCTTCAAGCTCGAAATATTTCACGCTTTAAATCTAATTAACATCGTAGGTAAGGATCTAAATTCTTGCGTAATTTCCTTGCCCACGTTCGTCTAGTCTCGACTTGGACCTGAGCATCATGCGCACTCGATTTTCCCTGACGAGAACAAGATGAGTACGATAGTGGTAGTGTCAGCATGTGTAAGGTGAGCGGAGAATTTGCGAAAGAGAAAAAGTATGGGGCTTTGTGAGGAGGATAAGTTCGACACTCTGAGTGCTCGCGAGTTGGTAGAACACTGACAGCGATGTGGATCGGTAGGAATTTGGTAGGGGAATGAGCCAATAGGATTTTAGTAACGAAGTAGGTCGGTGATTCGAGAGACTGTGTGGGTCGGTAGCGTGACAGATGGTATGGGCCGGTAGTTTATTATAATGGAGCTGGGTCAGTGGGAGTTTGGTAATAGAGTAGTCCTTTATTCTGAGAAGGGGTAGCTCGGTACATGTTATGGTGAGGCCGTTCGGTGATTAGGGAGTGAGTGTGGTTCGGTCGTTTGAGTGTGGCATTATGGCCCGGTGAGAATCCACTAGGAGGGTTCGGTATACCGAGCAAGTGTGGTTCGGTATAGCCCCAGCAGGCTGTTCGGTGATGAGAGAGTGTTGTTGAGGAGAGTAAGTGGGTCGGTGTCATTGGTCTAGGGGGTCGTTCGGTAGCTTGTAGATGAGTTGTTCGATATGTATGTTTAGAGAGACGATCGGCTTTGGGCCTCGGGATCGGCATTGATAATCAAAACCATCTCCACTTAAACTCAGCATATGTCAAGACCACATATCCCACGCTTAACCATAGAACAATGAATAATGACAAGAACTTAAGCACATGAGCATATGAAACTGGTTTGGACTAATGAATCCATAGTTTTAAGAACTATAAACGCGAGTTCAACTTAACAAAAGCAAATAACAGCCTTCAACATATAATGCCAATGTCCGATTTCAAGACCCCTACTACCGAACATAGGACAAGCTCTCGGAGACGGTCAGCGATGACAGTCTTCGAAGATGATAGTTTAATGCTCAATCACACTTCATCGGTCTTTAAATCTTTAATTCTTTTATACTCATGCTTGAATGATTGCACTAGTCCACACACCACATGGGGGGGTAGTTTTGTCGTTATATCTAATATCGATTGTCTTTCATGTATAGTTCAAACAGGTATCTACCCACATCCGACGCTCACTGAAGATGTCCAAAAGATCGAGCTCTGCCACAGTTTCAGACAAGCCTGGGGCAAGTTCTCAGCAGGAGGTAGTAGGAACTTCGAATCCGTCGACAACTCCTATACAGGGTATTCCAAATCCATCAGCCGCAGTTATTGACCCAGCTCTTGATGTTATAGACGGAGCAGTTATTCTGGATAATCCTATTGATTCACAAACTTCAAAAATCGGCGAAGCCGGTCTTCGTCGGTTGTGCACAATTCATGGAATCCCTTTCGACGACATTTTAGTTCCATCGGAGCAAGATCGGCCTTACCTGCCCCTAACTGGATATACAGCTTGTAATAAATTCATGTGCTGGGTTGGTAGAGTGCCACCTTTCAACTCCTTTCTCCATGAAGTGTTACAGTATATCGGGATCGCCCCGGCACAGCTACATCCCAATAGCCATGCATTCATCTATGGCACTTGTATTCTCTTCATGAGCATCTTATTCAGGCTCCCCACTCCCGTTGATATCCGCTACATTTATCACTTCAAAAGACGGTCTGACAGTCCATCCTTCATATTCCTTGAGCCACACTCCAAGTGCCAGATCCTGACGGGGGCATGGAGTAAATTCTCCTAATATAAGCAAGAATGGTTTTACGTACGCTGCCTCCTGGCTTTGCAAGAAGATGGCTGGAAGGGAGTAAGTTCTATTTCCGGACCAATATTTGTCTAAGGCACAAAGTGTATTCTTTCTAAACTTCTTTCGTCTTTTACAGGCATCAGCCCACATCCCGAAGGCACTAGGTATTTTGAGGCCGTCGAGGCCATTCGAGCTATTCCCGTGGAAGACCGGGAGATCAAATCCGTCATTTCCTATGAATCGCTTTTAAAGTTTGGATTGTTGGCGGAAGGTCATCGAACTAGTCTCCCAGCTGGCGCAGCTACAACTGGATCTACTATAGAGAAAAGCAAAGAGTAGGTCGGATCTTTGATGCCTCCTGTAGAAGGGGCCCCCGATACAACGGAGGAAGGTGAAATTAAGGAGACCGGGATGCCAGAAGCGACCGACGAGGATATAAGTCCTGACTCGGCACCAGTAATCGACGCACCCGGCATCGATGAACCTCCCCCTCCTTAAAAGAGGAAAAAGGGGGCCTAGCCTACAAACTGAGAAAAAAATCAGTGGGCGGAACTTCAAAAGTTACAATTACTCCAGTCGAGAAAGAGTCGTCTCCCCAACATTTAGAGGGTTCGCTAAAAGGTCTATCAGACATGACCATCCCCGATGACTTGCTAAATTATGGCTTTAATGATCCAGGGGCTATGAGATTTAATTCACCCGCAAGAGGCAATGACGGCGAACAAGCTCACCATCAAGGAGAAAAAACTCCAATAAGTAAAGCAAAAGAAACTGGTCCGTCGGAGGGAAACACTAGGACACACGCGAACACTCACACTTCACCCCACACTTAAGTTTTAGCTATCGTGTGATCCTCTCTAACTTGTCTTCACTTGGTTTCTATGCAGGTGATATGGGACGCTCACATGGCTTCGACCGCCTTCGTGGTTCCTCTATTTTCCACCACTCCGGTCGGGATTCTAGATCAGGTAGACGCCGAGACAAGGATGACAGCGGCGATAGGGACTACCGCCCCGAGACTCATCGTCTTCCCGAAGAAGAACTTACAGCCATTCTTCACATCCCAACGATCCTTCCCCTCATTCGGAGCATAGTAGAGAAAAATCTGCTCAGAAAGGACCACAATTCGAAGCTCCTCGCGACCAACACTCTGGTTCGTCCAGCACCAAACAATCTCGTGAGCCTCATAAAAAGTCTGTGACTCCGGCTAGGCATACTCCTCCAATCCCTTCACATGATCCATCGACAGTTGAAAATTTATCTAAGCATAAAGCCACATTTCCAAAAATATGCTTCGACGGATTGAAATTTCTTCCAGCGATTCATCCTATTCCAGGGCACATCAAACAAAGCGCCATCACCTGTAACAACGATGTCTATGTCCAACACGATGCATTCGTTCATTTGGTAGAAAAAGCTTCAGAAGTTTCTATGGAACGCCAGCATGAAATCGATCACCTGAAACTTGAAGCCATTCATGATAAAGATATTATTAAAGTCCAGGACGAAGAGCTTTCCTCGTACAAATCTCAACTTGAGGCTGCTCAGCAAAACGCCAAAGATACAGCTATGGCAGTCAGCCGTCTGGGAGCCACTCACAAAAAGGAAATCGATGAGGCAGTTCAACGTAGCGGTGCTCTAGCCTTAGAAAAAGACTCCATCCAAAAAGAAAAGGATGTCCTCGCTTGGCGAGTTAAAGAACTGGAGGAGCTGCTGCATAAAGAAAAAGAAGAGAAAATCGCTGCATAGGAAGAGTCGCAACGATATTGCGAGGAAATTGTCACAACACGGCTCTTAAAAACGAAGCTCGATGAGGAACTTTCTAAAGCCGAAGCATTAAAGGATGCAGCCCGTGAAGAGGGAAAAAGAATGGCATTGACAAAAATTGATTCTCGCCTAGAGGCAGCTGCTGAAGCCAGGAGAGAAGAAGTTAAATGCTTATTCGATCCGCTTATTGTTGAATACAATGCTCGAGTTCTCATGCATCAAGATCTATCATTCCTGGGCGAGGGTTACCTCTAATCGTTAGCCGAAGCATGGGATACTTTAATAAAAATTAAGCGAGTGGAGCTAGGCACCGAAGAAATTGATGAGGAGTCTCTTGCGAGGAGATGAGCCTTCCGACTTATCCACAGCCAAAGCCCTCTACGGAAGATATTCCTCCTCATCGAAAGGGAAGGACGACGTTGCTGGATCATCTGGAACTAAGTCTCCAGTTCCTCCTTCCGCCCAGCCGGCTGGTTACTCATCATTCGATCCTTTCGAGCAGCATGTTGGATATGACCCAGAGAAACCCGAGCTTGATGTTCATGTTATTTCCCCTATTCCCGAGGGTGAGACTCCTAAAACAGCTGAGAGTCAACCGGAAGCCGATGTGTAATTTTTCTTTCTAGGGTTGAAAGGACCATTTCTTTTGATGAACAATAGATGTATTCTAACACTTATCTTTTATGACTCCATATAGGTCATTCTGATCCTGAACCAACTCCAAAGAGCGATGTCGCCACGGAGAAGCAAGAAAAAATAGCGGAAGAGCTTCACACTGGGGATGCTCCTGGAGCCGATGCCCAAGTAATCGGAGCACTCGATGAGGACAAGGCCGAGGATCCCTCGCCTGCGGACGAACATGAAAAGGTTGAAATCACTGGCGCCTCTGGACCTACCTCAAAACTTAGCATGGGGGAGCGAGTCGTGGAAGAAGAGAAAGAGAAAGCCAAAGTTAAGGTCGAACCTTAAGTGATGGAACTTGACGATCCTTTAAATAGGCCTTTGAAGATAATTCTCCCTAGAGGGATCACACCTCTTGATGTCCCTCCTCCTACCCCAGATACTGCCTTACTGGGAAGCAGAGGGTCCAAGAGGAAGCGCCTGGCTAAGGAGTTTTCGGAGAAACCGAAGAAAGAGAAAAAGTCAAAGAAGTAATTACCATCTTTCCATATCTCGCTCAGCCTTAGTCATGTAGTTGTTTCTATTTATTTTTATAGTTGTTGTGAATGGACTTTTTGCTCCGAGTTTAAAAGAAGTTGTAATGGGACTGAATCTTCGATTAGTAAATAAATAAAATTTTGTTTCTTTGTTTTCGATGATTTTCGCTATTCAGCTTATCGTCCAACTAGTACTTGACATCCAAAATTTTATGGGTCAGGTAAGTACCTGTTCACTTCCACATGACTTGGAGATTTATGAATTGCTTATACTTTAGTCCGCGCTTGGGGGACATAGAGATTTTACGAATCATTTTTAAGCTAGTCCGCACTCCGGGGACTCGGAGTACTCTAGTCCGCGCTCCGTGGACTTAGAGATTTTTAAGTTGTTTATACTCTAGTCCGCACTCCGGGGACTCAGAGTACTCTAATCCGCGCTCCGGGGACTTAGAGATTTTTGAATCATTTATAGTCCAGTCTGCACTCTGGGGACTCAGAGTACTCTAATCCGCGCTCCGGGGACTTAGAGATTTTTGAATCGTTTATACTCTAGTCCGCACTCCGGGGACTCGAAGTACTCTAATCCACGCTCCGAGGACTTAGAGATTTTTGAATCGTTTATACTCTAGTCCGCACTCCGGGGACTCAGAGTACTCTAATCCGTGCTCCGGGGACTTAGAGATTTTTAAGTCATTTATACTCTAGTCCGCACTTCGGGGACTCAGAGTACTCTAATCCTCGCTCCGGGGACTTAGAGATTTCTAAGTCGTTTATACTCCAGTCCGCACTCCGGGGAGTCAAAGTACTCTAATCCACGCTCTGGGGACTTAGAGATTTTTGAATCGTTTATACTCCAGTCCGCACTCCGGGGACTCAGAGTACTCTAATCCGCGCTCCGGGGACTTAGAGATTTTTGAATCATTTATACTCTAGTCCGCACTCCGGGGACTCGAAGTACTCTAAATCCACGCTCCGAGGACTTGGAGATTTTTGAATCGTTTATACTCTAGTCCGCACTTCGGGGACTCAGAGTACTCTAATCCGCACTCCGAGGACTTAGAGATTTTTAATTCGTTTATACTCCAGTCCGCACTTCGGGGACTCAGAGTACTCTAATCCGCGCTCTGGGGACTTAGAGATTTCTAAGTCGTTTATACTCCAGTCCGCACTCCGGGGACTCAAAGTACTCTAATCCATGCTCCAGGGACTTAGAGATTTTTGAATCATTTATACTCTAGTCCGCACTCCGGGGATTCAGGGTACTCTAATCCGCACTCCGGGGACTTAGAGATTTTTGAATCGTTTATACTCTAGTCCGCACTCGGGGACTTAGAGTACTCTAGTCCGCGCTTCGGGGACTTAGAGATTTTTAAGTCGTTTATACTCTAGTCCACACTTCGGGGACTCATAGTACTCTAATCCGCGCTTCGGGGACTTAAAGATTTTTATTCTATCGATTGACTTTTAATTTTGTGTGTGCGTTCATACGTCGGATAGAATGATGTAATTTAACTTTTTGCCATGGAATTATAACACACGGAACATCAACAGTTCATAGAAAAACGACTTCAAGCCTTTATTGATCATAACAAATAGGAACAAACTGAGTTGTCTTATTACATGACGAAAACAAAAAATAATGAAAGAAACATATACTGGAAACAATTGCTACTAAAATGCAAAAGAAATAGGCTAAGTGTAATAATGACGCAAATGCTCGTTATTCCATGCTCTGGGGAGTGTCATGCCATCGATAGTCGCTAGCTTGAAGGTTCCTTCTCTAAGCTTTTGTTCGATGACGTATGGACCTTCCCATGTGGGATTCATATGTGATGGGACCGGAAAAACTCGCTTCAAAACGAGACCACCCACATCAAAGATTCTTGGTCGAACTTTTTCATTATAATATCGAGCGGCTAGGTACCTATATCCAGCCGCCCTTAAATCTGCCTCTTCACGTTTTTCATTGACAAAGTCCAGCGATTCCAGTAAGAGATCCTGATTCGTCCTAGGATCATAATGAGTCAC
Source organism: Allium fistulosum (assembly GCA_030737815.1). Lineage (NCBI taxonomy): Eukaryota > Viridiplantae > Streptophyta > Magnoliopsida > Asparagales > Amaryllidaceae > Allium > Allium fistulosum. Next base: position 975,361,396 of record CM060901.1, read on the forward strand.
CCAGTGAGAGGGAAATTCAAGTTCCACAGGTATAACAGCTTCAGTGCCGTATGCCAAAGTAAATGGAGTATGACCAGTCGTGGACTTGTGGGTGGTTTTGTAAGCCCAGAGCGCTGTCGGAAGCTCATCCACCCACTTGACACTGGCCTTCTCCAAACGCTTTTTCAATATGGACTTCATTATTTTATTTACGGCTTCAACTTTTCCGTTGGCTTTAGGGTGAGAGACTGCCGTAAACCTTTTCTCAATGCAATATTTTTGGCAAAATTCTTTGAACTCCCTACTCCCAAATTGAGTTTCGTTGTCGGTAACGATAGTTCGTGGGAGGCCAAAACGGCATATGATGTTTCGCACAACGAAATTAATGACCTTTTTGGTGGTGATTGTAGCTAAGGGCACTGCTTCCGCCCACTTGGTAAAGTAGTCGACCGTAACATATTTTGCACCACCTTCGGAGATCGGCAAGGAGCCGATTATATCTATCCCCCATATTGCAAATGGCTAGGGACTAACCATTTGTGTGAGTTCCGTCGGCAGATCTTTTGGGATATCGCATACTCTTGACATTTGTCGCATCATCTTACATGGTCAGCGGCGTCTTGATTCACAGTTGGCCAATAGTATCCATAGCGGAGGATCTTCTTGGCTAGCATCTGCTCCTCAATATGGTCGCTACATTCTCCTTCATGAACTTCTTTCAAGACCCGCTTTATCTCATCGTGGGCAATGCACCAAAGTAAAGGAACCAAGAATCCTTTCTGATACATTATTCCATCCTATATTATATACCGCGAAGCCTTGCGAATGACTTGTCGTCTTTCGTTCTTTCTCTCGGGCAAAGTCCCATGTAACGGGGTTATCCACGACTCCCTCTCAATTTCTGTTTCTAACACAGAATCTACTTCCATCTCGTTTATACTCGGGGCATGTAAGATTTCGACGGGAACCAAACCCATCTGATGTGCATCACCAGTACTTGCGAATTTTGCCAATGAATCGGCTTCACCATTTTGTTCACGCGGGATGTGCGAGATATCGTAATATTCAAGATCCGCCAATAGTTCTTGAACCCGAGCAAGGTATGGGGCAAGTCTCTGCCCCTTTGCTTGGTAGTCTCCTCGTACTTGATACACCACCAATTGTGAGTCACAAAAGATTTCAGCCGACTTCACTCTGAGTTCCCTGGTAAGTTTTAAGCTAGCAATCAGTGCTTCATATTCGGCTTCGTTATTTGTAACTGGGAAATCGAGCTTCAAAGCATAACAAATTGATCGGTTTTTGGGACTTACTAGAATAATACCAGCCCCAGAACAACAGTCGTTGGATGCCCCATCGGTGTATAGTTTCCATCGAATGGGTGGAATGACATCAACACCACTTAGCTCGTCTATGGTGAATTCTGCAATGAAGTCTGCTAGCGCATGCCCTTGGATAGCCCTCCGTGGCAGGTAAGTGATATCGAATTGACTTAATTCAATGTTCCACTTGAGTAACCTTCCAGAGGTTTCTGGTCGTTGGAGCACCTGTCGCAAAGGTTAGTTAGTATAGACACTGATCGGGTGTGCCTGAAAATACAGACGGAGCTTGCGTAATGCAATCACCAAGTAATAGGCTAGCTTCTCAATCTTAGGATAATTCCTTTCTGACCCCGTTAAGCGTTTACTAACATAGTACACTGGCCTTTGAATTCGGTCCTCCTCACGAACCAATGCCGTACTGATAGCATGTTGGGACACGACCAAGTAAGCATATAACTCTTCATGGTCTATAGGCTTTGACAGAACCGGGGGACTCTCCAAGTGTCTCACCAGAGCTCAGAACGCATCTTCACAGTTCGGCGTCCATTCAAAATTCCTCTTCCCTTTCCTTATCACATCAAATAAAGGAATGCATTTATCGGTTGCTCTGGATATGAATCGACTCAGCGCGGCGACTTTTCCATTCTGGCTCTACACTTGCTTTATAGTTCTGGGTGCTCGTATGTCTCGGATAGCCTGAATCTTTTCTAGGTTAGCCTCGATTCCCCGTGCATTGACAATAAAACCCAAAAATTTTCCTAACGCTACACCAAAGGAACACTTCAGTGGATTGATTTTCATTCCGTAGGATCGAAGTATATCAAACATCTCTGCTAAGTCTTGAATGTGGTCGTTTGACTGCCGTGACTTCATGAGCATGTCATCCACATAGACTTCCATTGTTCTACCAATTTGGTCTTTAAACGTTCAATTTACCAAGCGCTGATAAGTCGCTCCGGCGTTTTTAACCCAAAAGGCATCACCACATAACAATACAGTCCGACGTCCATGAAAAAACTAGTGTGTTCTTGATCTGGGATGTGCATCAGGATTTGATTGTATCCCGAATACCCATCCATGAATGACAATAATTCGTGTCCTGCTGTTGAGTCGACCAGCTGGTCAATTCTGGGTAAAGGGAAACTATCCTTAAGGCATGCCTTGTTTAGGTCTGAGTAATCAACACAAGTCCTCCATTTCCCATTCGCTTTTCTCACTAGTACGGGGTTAGAAATCCATTCAGGGTAGAGGGCGTCGCGGACGAACCCATTGGTTTTGAGTTTGTCCACTCCCTCTCTGAGAGCAGCAGACCTCTCTGGGTCCATACCTCTCCTTTTCTGTTTTACTGGTACATATTTGGGTCGATGTTCAATATATGACTTGCGATGGCGGGAGAAATCCCGCATATATCAGAGTGGGTCCAAGCAAAAACATCCAGGTTCGCCCGGAGGAAATCAGTTAGATCCTCAGTCATCGAGGGAGTGAGTTGTGATCCAATCTTAAACACTCGTGACGGGTCATCATGGCTGACCGAAATGTCAATCGTCAGTTCAGCCGGTGCAGCTTTAGACTCCTTAGGTTCTTCATCATCGTCTCTCGGATCTATGTCTCTATAGATTCGACCCTGCTGCCCGAGCCAAGGCTCGGGCACTACTTGTTAATATTGCGCTACCTGGATGTGGACAAAGTTGTCCACAACCTTTCTATTCTCTCTTCACCGGGCCTCTCTCAGCTCAGCCACATAACATGCACGACCAGTCGCTTGATCGCCATGTACTACACCAACTCCTCTATCGGTTGGAAATTTCAAAGTCAAACACCACGAGGCCAAAGCTGCCCTAAACTCCGCCAGGGCCGGTCGACCCAGAAAAACATTATACGGGGAATCAACATCTAAAATAATGAATGGTAGGATCTGTACCCTCCTACGTTCACCTTCTCCTAACTCAATCGGTAATTCAACAAAACCTATCGCATCGGTTGCTGCACCATTAAAACCGTGAATGCAGGCTTTAGATGGCTTCAAATCCTTTGTCTCCATCTTCATTTGGTCGTACACCTTTTTGAAAATAATGTTCACAGAACTCCCGCAATCAATCAGTATCCTTCTCACAAATGCTGGCCCAATCGTTGCCGAGATGACCATCGAGTCTATAGTAGGTGCCTCCACCTTATCGGCATCTCTACTCCTGAACACTATATCATCCGTCATCATTCGCTGGGGTCTCATCTTCTGTGTTTGAACAACATTCAAAATCCGCATGCTTTAGGGAACTAGCATAACGCTCCATTTCTTGCCAATTCTTGTCTGCCGGGTGGGGCCCACCAACTATCGTGTTTATGATCAGTCTACCTACGGTCCGAGCGGGTTCCTCGGGTTGATGTGGAACCTGCCCGCGATTGGGGTCAGATGCCCCCTGTCTGCCTTCCTGTGGATTCTTAACAAATTGCTGTAACTTCTTTTGCCGAATCAGTTTTTCTATAGCATCATGGAGGTGTCTACATTCCTCTATGTTGTGCCCGTAGGTCTCATGGAACCGACAGTACTTCTCGGTCTGTTTTTGTTCCTCGGTGTATTCCTTTGGGCGTGGCTTTCGATATTGGAATGTATTACAAGTTGACAAATAAATATTCTCCAGAGATGCGTTTAGAGGAGTGTATTCGTTGTACATTGGGATCCTTGGTTTCCACTTTCCTGCCTCCCTTTTCTTATCGAAACTTCCTCCTCCGGATCCTTTAGACTGCTCGGGCTTGTTTTGAACATTGACCTGGACCTTTCCATAGTTGTTGCCAGATTGTTTCACTACAATATTGCTTTGTACCATCTCCTTACTAGGCCCTAGCGCACTGCCATGCCTCGTCCACCTGGCTTCCTCCCTTCTCATGAATTGGTGCGCCTTTGAATAAAAATGCTCCAAGGTAGCTGGAGGTTTTCCTGCAAGCCAATCACCAAAATCCGAGTCCGGATCTACTCCTTGCATCACGGCCATGAGAATAGCATGGTCATAAGGGTTGCTAACTTCGGTAGCAGCAACGTGAAATCTCTACAAATACTCCTTTAACGACTCCCTTGGATCCTGGATCACAATGGATAAAGACATCACGTCCTTTGGGCGAGTGGTATGAATTCTGAACTGTTCCATAAATTTCGCCGCTAACTCATCAAACCTGGAGATCGATCACGGAGGAAGTCTGGTGAACCACATGGTGGCGATCCCGGATAAGATTATTGGGAAACATCTGCATTAAGTCACCTCATTTGCCCTAGCCGAGTCCATCATCCACTCGTATCTCATTACATGTTGTCGGGGATCAGTCTTTCCCTCATAGGCTGGAATAGTCGGCATGCTGAACTTCCGAGGGTACTCAGCTTGTAGGATAACATCTGTGAACGGAGTATGACTCCTAGCTGTACCCCGATCGTCGTTAGATAAGCCTTGATTTTCTCTCATCAGTTGTTTGACCATAGCTGATAAATCCGAGGTCTGGATGGGAGGTGACAAGTCGGACTCCATCCTGCGTGACCGTTCTGGCCGGTGCCTCCTTGGTAAGTGATCTCCCAAATGCATGTCCCGGGGACCTGCTTCGCTACGACCCTGGCGTGGTGGTGCACCAGATTCCACATGTGCTGCAGATCTTAAGTTTCCCACTCCAGCTTGAATGCGATTCTCCCGGAGCAAGTGAGGGGCCGCGGTTCCAGGTAAAGTGGCTGGACCATTTCTGTTGGATTGTTCTACTGCAGCTATTTGTGTTGCTTCAATCCTATGGCGTCTACGCCTGTGATGCTCATCCGATGAAGTGGAGCTGTCAGATGATGAGTAGGAGGCAGGGCTTCCTCCAGCATTCTGATGATGTTGCTGAGCAATCTAGGTCATGAGATTGGCGTTATCTTGAATTTGGTCGTTAAGCTGTCTCCTGCTTTCCACTAGTTCTCTCATCAGCTCGTTGAACTCTGTGCTGGTGATAACTTCTGCTTTGTTTAGGACGGTGGCAGTCCCTGCACCTGGATTAGCTTGTTGATTGCTAGGTCCCACTTGTTGGACGCTGGTGGTCTCATTGACGTCCGCGTTGTGGGAGGCTGATCTAGTATGTGGTCTTCCCATCTTAGAGTTATCTAAACTCTGAGTAGTGTCTATGGACTCCTGAGAGTGAATTTGGATCTCCTTTGGGGGATTTCTTCATTCCAGTAGCGACAAAGTAGATCCTAACAGCCTGAGAATGGAAGTTCTCAGTGAAAGCACAAAAATGTTAGCACTAGAATTGGTCCTAACACCCAAGAAAATATTTATGTAGAGAGATTAATGAAGATGGTAAATTAAAACAGAGGAAAATATGCAAAACTAACTGCAAAAACAAGAACACCAGAATTATAGTGGTTCGGCGTAACTACCTACGTCCACTGTTAATGTAATATTTATTGCTTTTCTCAAAGATTTGAATACAGATACAATTTGTAAACAAATAACTCGTATACAAGTTTGAACGGAAAGAAGCGAGCACCAAAAATGGTAGAGTATCCCTGGAGTTCTCGAAAAAAGGTCCCTTTTCACTGCACCCCTGCCCCTCTATTTATAGACAAAAATAGGCTGGTTCACCTGCGTGGGCCCATAACCAAGATGACTCGGCCCAAATATGGTAATCTTACGCTGGCCGGTCCAGGCGTGCCGAACGACTCTCGACCGATCGAGAAATGCCAAACCATCGTGGCTGATCAGTGGTCATTTAGCAAATGACCCGAAGTAAGCCTTCAAAGGACTCATAGCAACTCGTAATGGATCTCAGAGCAAAGTAATGCCGACCTCCTCACCTCGATGTTGGCTTCCAAGAATTGGCTAACTCCTTCACTTGCACCGAACCAGATACACCGAATACTCGTGCCGAACCACCCCTGACCGAACGACAATAGCTTCCCAACCACGAACGAACGATGCCTGCTAACACGTCTAGGCCGAACGACAATTGATGGACCGTCCAGGCCGAACCGCTTTGTCTCTCTATACTAGCTGAACCACACTGAACATAACTCTCCTACGCCGACCCACAAAATGCCAAGCCATATCTACCGAACGAAGCGTGTCGAACAATTCAGACCGAGCGGCATATGCTAACCACCTATATCGAGCCATGCGTTCCACCACTTTGGCCGAGCCTTGTGTTCCCTCCACTTTGACTGAGCCATACAAAAATGTCGTAACATATCGAATGCACCAAACCCTTTATACCTCCAACCTTTCCTTGGCCAGAATCTTGTCTAGCGTTATCACCTCTGCAACTATCATCTTGTAGCCAGGCCAAGGCGCCGAGTAACAACGACCTTTCCCTACCTCAAGCTATTCTACACCTACCCTTGGCTACTACGATGAACCGCAAATGAAAAGGGTCACAACAAGGGTCTTCAGAACCACAAGTAGCAAGGTCAACTCGTCAAATCAGCAATGACTCCTAAAGTTATCAAGAGCAAGTGTTTAGGATGGAAGCACTAAGATTGTAAATGAGCAAAAGCAAGCAGATTTATACGAACCCGATAATTGGAGCATCAACCCATTTCATGTTGTGCCTACACCCATCTTTGCTTTAGGGGAAACAAGATCTAGGGGTGAATAATTTGTTTGTCCAGATGAAGAGGGCCATTCAATTCTACGCTAAAGGAACTATATTTAAAAAGGGGATAATGGACGATTACTACACATTTGCTCAAATATAGCATAGAGCAACAAGTGGATCATTACCTCCATATGAGCTTCGAAAGATTCTAAAAAAGGAAATTGGTTTTCGAGGGTGAAGCTCCTGAATCAAGCAACAAAAAATCTTGAAATCAACCTCAAAAGATAGGTTTCAAATCAAGACTCCTTAAAGAATGCAACTTGACTACATCAATCGAGAACATCTACTTACTAAAAAAAGAGGAACTCAATTACTAACTATCTAAAAAGAAAGAGCCCAAGTATGAAAGAAATCTAGGAGGACCTTACTGCCATTATCATATGATGAACGGACACGAAACCAATCAATGCAGAACTCTTGAGGGGATGATCATTAACATTTTTAGACAAGGAAAGATCAATAGATTTGTAAAGCAATCTTGGATGATTTCAATAAAGATTCATTCGAATAAGAAAATCAACATGGTTGGGAGTAAGATTCTCTTTAAAATTGGAAATTACCTTAAACGGTCAAAAGCCTTTGTCCATGCCGAGATGGCCAGGTCAAAGCGCCTTTTGGAGGGAGGTCAGAATAATCCTTTATCTGTGCCATGCTATGGCCAGGTTAAAGTATCTACAAGCCCTTGATCGCACCATGCTATGGCCAAATCAAGGTGCCCCCCGAAGGGGTGATGGAGTAATCCCTTGAACGTGCCATGGTATGGCCGGTTCAAGGCACCGACCAGCCTTCAGTCTCGCCTATAAGGTCGGGTTGGAGCACCTCCTGGAGAGAGGACGGAGTAACCCTTGATCCCGCCATGCCATGGCCTGGTCAAGGAACCGGACAAGCCTTCACTCCCGCCTATGAGGCCTGGTTGGAGCGCCTACTGGAGGGAGGTCGGGTAAGTCCTTGGGTCCTTCTTTTGGATAAGCTAACCAAGCGCACCTAACAACAATGGACATAGACGTCCAAGCCCTTGGAGTGGCACACAAAGCATTAACAATATACGAAGCCTAAAGGATGGTGCATATCGAATGAATCAGATACTCGGAACTAGAGAGGTAATAAAAAGCAAAAGATTCGAATAATCAAAGCCCAAAGAGTGGTGCATAACAAAAGGCTCAGATGAGAATTTCTGAACTTCTTTTATTCGAATAATGATTTCTAAACTTTTCTTCTTATTGCCAGGAATGGATTTCTAATCTTATTTCTGGATGATAATTCCCGGAGTACATTCATTATTAGATATGAATTTATGGCCTTCGGCTAATTTCCATAAGATGCTTCTAGACTTCACTTATAAATACCTGAATCTGTGTTTCGGGTCTTCTATTATGAATTCATGGTCTTCCACTATATCCAGAAGATGATTTATGGACGTCACTTATCAATACCTGAATTTGGGATTCAGGTCTTCTACTATTGATTTCTTGACTTCACTCATTAATGCCCAAATCTGGGTTTCGGGTCTTCTGTTATTATGGATCTCTGGTCTTCTACTAACTTCCAGATGATGATTTCTGGATCTCTCTTACTAATACCCAAATCTGGGTCTTGAGTCTTCTACTATTAACTTTTGGAATACACTTATCAATACCCGAATCTTGGTTTCAAGTCTTCTATTATTTCCAGATAAGGGTTTCTAGACTCTTATTATTTGTCCCCAAATGAGGATTCCTAGTCTTCAATGACTTATTTCCATATGATGATTTCTGGGCTTTTATTATTATCTGAGAATTGTTCTTGGCCTTACATGAGTTATTTCTAGAAGTGAGTTTCTAAACTTCTATTATTAATGCCAGATTCGGATTTCTGGCCCTCTATTATTAATTCCATAATTGGATTTCTAGTCTTCTATTAATATAACCAAAGTCAAATTTCTGGTCTTCCCTCATCATTACCAAAGTTGGGTCTCAGGACTTCTATTATTGTCAGACAAGAATTTCTAGTCTTTAATCGTTCCCAGATGTGGATTTCTCATCACTTACCTTCAGATGATGATCTATTAATTTCCATTATTCTCATAATTAGATTTCTGGAATTCTATTATCAGGAATTCTAATACTATCTCCAATAATATAGACAAACTACTAAACATATTCTTACATAAATCTTAAATTAACGATAAGAAATATCGTCTACTTTGTACTTTGTGGGAAAATAAGATTGATAAGGAAGACCAAATGATTCAACAAATACAAAAAACCGTAACCAAAGTTATCAAGAAGCAGATTCAGAAACAACAGTATAAGTAAAGATAAGGGCTACAAGCCAGAAATTGTAGACTCTGCCTGAGCAAGACAAGCACTCAACCTTTCTTGTTCCCTCACTGCATTATCCTTGGCAGTTTTTAAGGTAATAATCTGATTATTTAAAGTGAGACTTCTTCCCTGAGCTTTGATGTTTCAGCAAAGGACTTAGAAACATCTTCCTGAAGAGAATACCAGCTTTTGGTGATCTAAGAGGAAAAGTAAGACATGAATCGAGATTAAGTATAAAAAATAGTAGTAAGAAAATTAGGCAGTATAGAATATACCAGAAGTTGTTGTTCGATAAGAGATGACAATGAGTCGATGAATCCGGTACAGAAGTGGGGGGCTGAACAATAGAAAACGACAGAGAGTATATAATTAACTGCACAACATTCTCAAATTCAGTATGAAGCACTGGTGACGAGGGTCTTGAGGGATTTAAATCCTGGGAAGGAGTTAAAGTGTCTAGATCCTTTTGCATTTGATCAATAACGCTGGGAGAATCAGATACAACAATATGACATATAAAGTCATCCTTCGAAGGAACCATTTTTGTTTGATCAGTAGTTGCAGAAGGTAAGTCATCCACGGAAGAAGTGAGATTAGGGTTAAGAACCTCTAAAGCCTTGTCAACACCAATAAATTCACTCACTTTCGGGGTACGAGAAGACTGAATATCAGCAGTCTTGGCTTTCTTAGGAGCAGAGCCTGCGGCAGTCACTCCGCTTAATTTCCTTTTTGTAATTATTCTAGACCTAGCAATAGCTTATGTAGCTAGAGCATTAGATTCCGAAGACTGAGGAGGTGGATCATTTGTAATTAATTTAGCTGGAGGAGCGGATGTTGAAACCAAAAGGCGTAGATTAGCAAAAAAAATTAATGAATAAAATGACAACAAGTTATAAACAATACACTTAAGTTTACTGGGTAAATATGGACAAATTGTGGACAAGGATGAATTTTTTTTAGGGTTACCCAAAGCTAAGAAGCGTTTGTTTTTCGAAGTGTGTTGGACAAGAGGAGGTTGTACAAGAATATTTTGGACATCTGGTATGAGGGAATGTTTCTGGAGGTTGCTAGGAGTCAGCAACGTAAGTCTATTCCCGATATGGTTTGAAGCAGCAGTCATCAATTTTACGATTCTCTTGTCTTCTTCGTGAAGATCCTTAGGAGCAGGGCCTAATAAGAAAACACTATTCAACGAAAGAAAACAAGTTAATAGAAATAATGGCAATGATCTACTTATGGCGAGAAGAAAAGGTTCCACTAATGTTTGGAAAGCATTTGACGTAAAAGAACTGTGTTTCCCAATCCTTAAATCTGTTTATTCCCTCTGAAACCAACTTTATGGAGGGATTGGTCCGGAAAATCCGACTGTTCAAATTACCGAGTTTGACAAGGCATGCTAAATAGTTAAGAACTTCAGCACTCGGAGAAGGAATTCTAGACTCTAGGGCCATGAGCTCCAAAGACAAGGTATGTGTATACATTGGGCGATTGATGTATAGGAGCAATGCCGAGATGACTTAAGAATCTTGACAAGAACTCTGGAAATGGGATGAAATCCCCATGCCAAATATGGATGGCAGTATAAGCAAAGTATCCCTTGGGAGGATTTTGAATTGAGTCGTTATCACCAGGAGGGATAGCTTCAACCCCTATAATCCCAAAATCGTTGAGGATCGCATCTACTTCATCTTGAGAAGTTATGAGAGAGTGCCTTAAACTGCCTCAACCTTTTTTAGAGAAGATTCTAATTCTGGAACATTATCCTTGTCAAATTCTTTAGAGGTTCTTCTAATACCCAAGATCCCGCTAGGTGATATAATTTCATAAAAGTTATGATTTATTCAACTACTAATACCTTTCGAAGGTGTTTGAAGCCTACTACAACGGCTTGAGTATCTGCCGTAGCACTTGGTTCCATGCCTTAGAAAGGGTCAAAGCTAATTAGAACTATGTGAATCATTGAGCTTTCGACGGTGTCGAAACCATTATTAACATCCCCTATTTTATGGCATCATTCACCTGGACTTACCCTTCGACAACGTCGAAGCCCACATATTTTACTACATTTTATAATAAGTGTAGCTACCCACGTAATATCTATTTGAAAATATACATTTTCAAAGTCCTAAATGGTAGTGCCAAACATAAAACATAGATATACCATTACTAGCTTGTACATTGTATATAGAAGCTTCACTACATCTTCTTAATTCCTTAGGCGGGTCGTGGTTGAGTAAATCAAGTTGTACAGACCCATATTAATAGTTCCATGTAGTAATATCTCCTTATTTAGTTTTTCTTTTACAAAGCACACTTTAGAATGAAACTCAAAATATATATTGTTATCCTTAGCAAACTGTGATGCACTCATCAAGTTCTTCTTTATGTGAGGAACTCTAAGCAAGTTTCTTAAGTATAGTGCCCTAGTATTAATACTTTTAAGACTTTCATTTTTAGTATGAGTGATTTTAAGAGGTAAGTCATTCCCCATGTAAATAAGTTCTTTACCTTTATATTCAGTTCCACCTAATTCATGTTTCCAACATGGTTTGTGACATGATTTGTAGTTCCAGAGTTAGGGTACCAGCTCTCATCATTGACATCTTTAATTCTTGCAAGCTCCTTTTGATCATTCTGGTGAGTATTTCTTGAGTGATCACCTCTTCTTGCTTCAAGATTCAGTTCAGTTTTATTAGCACTAAAGCTTTCTATGTCATCATTAGGATTTGTCACTTTCAGCACAACAGTATGGAACTGGTTCAAGAAATCCATAAATAACTCTCTCGCGTCTTGGAAGAGGTTTGAAAATGACATCACATTTTTCAGACGTGAAGTGTGTAAACAAAATTTCTTTAGAAATTTTTGTAACAATTCAGCGAAAGACGATATGGATCTCGGTGGGAGACAAGTGAACCACATCGCCACTACTCCTTCCAGGAAAATTGGAAAACAATGACATCTCATGGAAAAAAATGCTCTGGCAGAATCCATATGCCAGTCGTACTTCATCAAGTGCTGCCTTGGATCTATCTTTCCACCGTATAGCGGCATCATTCGCATTACAAAAATTCATGGATACTTCACGCATAGAATGCTCTCAGAAAGCAGATTTTGATAGGAGAAGTACCCCATTCATCATTACTTCCAAACTGATTTCCTTTCACAAGTTTCCTGACCATCTCGGCCAAATAATCCGGTTCTATAGGTTCAATTGAATGGCAGTAGTCGAGATCAGTTCCGAGTGTTCGGCCCGACGAACACTCTCGGTTCATACTCTCCATACCTGGGTTCTCCAGACTATGGGAGATCCATTCATCCATCAGTACCCCTTGTTTGCTGTACGGTAAATCATCAGTAGTAGCTTGGTATTCTGGATTCTGATCATCAACGGCACGACCAGAGGTCACATCCACGCCACCATCCAGAAGGAGAGGTGCAGCACAGCATTGGCTAGATCGATACCAATCCAACCTCTTGGATCGGTACTGATCTATAGACCCTTGCCACGGGTCTACCTCAGTTCTTGATATGAAGTCACGACTGTGTTTTGCGTCTTCTTCTGCTTTCTATCCCTCCGTCTCTACTCGGGTGATGAGGAACTATCAGATTCTGAATCAGTTGGAGTTAAGTCCTTCCTGCTCCTTCTGTGACGATTCTGAGTCAGCTCATTCAGCAGTCTCAAGTTCTCTTGCATCTGCAGGTTCATCTCATTATAGCTCTCCTGGAACCTATCCTCTATCCATTTCATCATATGATCCATCTCTATTTTGGTCACGACATCGGCTGGATTCTGGATCCTTGGTTGGTTTTGCTAGGCAACTTCATCCACACGTAGAGTAACCTGATTCTCAACGTTATCAACAGCTCTGGAGTTTGTGGCACGTTCCTTCCTTGTTAGCAAGAAAACTTGTCAACACCCCAAAGTAGAGTTTAAAGTGTAGGAGTCTCCTTCGAAACCTATTTTTTATTAGGTAGGGGCAGTTAGAATCTTATTACTCACTTTAATCTACCTTTCGAATAGGTTGTCGCAGTAAAACTTCTCTTTATTCAACCTTTCGACTCGGTTGAAAATCCTATATCCCTTTCTTTTAAGTCTTTCAAACTTGTTTAGTTGGTTTAGTTATCCTTTTGAAATCCCCTTTCGAAACAGTTGTGATGTCCTAAAGGTTGGCTCTAATGATTTAAGGATATGGTTTAAATGGATAGCTTCCGACTTCGTCGAAAGCTGGCCACTTTGTTGGCTTGAGTTTTGTCCTATAAATCTAAGGAAATAGGCTGAGTTAGAGGTTTCAACTTGCTAAAAAGGTGACCTTTTGATCTCTTGAGGTTAGGAGCTAAGACTCTAAGAATATTGGTTAATCTAAAGGTTTAGACTCATTTAAAAATGACCCTTCGACCAAGTCGACACAAGAAAATTATAATTGAATCCAATAAGAGTTTCAAAACAGCTGCATATTCAAAATTATCATAATCTTGTTTTCATTAAGTCAATGTTGTACAAATTGATCAAGTCCCCAACTTTGATTTCAAAATTAGGATTTACCGATTTAAGAAAGTACAAGAATGGAGTGAATGAATTCGGGTCCCCAAAACCATACCCTAAGGGTTTTATTTATAGGTGCGGGTTGGCACCTTTCAACTCAGTGCTTTCGACTTGGTCGAAAGGCGGCTTTGTAGACCTTTCGTTTTTGTCAACGTTTGGGCATTCTTCTGCATTGCATCTGAATAGACTTGAGTGCTTTCGTTTTCGCCGAAAGGGGTAGGTGCGCCCTTCCACCCTGTGTTGCTTTGTTATTACAAGTAAAAATGGGCATGAGCTTTCGACTCTGCCAACATATACATCTTTAGGGTTTCGAAGGTATTAAAATATTGTGGCTTTCAATGTCGAAGGTAACTTCCAAAAACATACTGGCGGATTGATGTGGAACCCCTCTTAGTTGTGAAAGGTTTAGACCGGTTCGAAAGGTTTAATTATGCTTTCGAAGGGGTTGCTCTAACAAAACATCTTTCTGAGTAATTTGAATGAAGGCAAAACCTTCGGTTTCGAAAGGTTTGGCCATGTGAGTGGTTGTTATTTGCTGCCTTCGAAAGGTATTCCTCAACTTATTCGAAACGTCTTCATGAAGGAGAAAGCATCTATTTCAAAAGGAAGCAATTGAAGCGAAAGGGTGATTTCGATCCTTTCGACCCCTTCGAAAGCTTGTGACACATCTGACTATTGGCTGTAGCATCACTTCGACTCCTTCGAAAGGCTTTGTTGATGCTACCATCTCTTATACATCCTTCTATTCATCTTGGTTTCGACAAGGTTGAAGTGAGAATTGGTGGTAACACTTATCCCCCCTTGCGAAGGGATGCCTTTGACTTTTCAAGTCATCTGCTTCGATACACCTCTTTACTTTAGCATTGAGATTTCCCGCCTTTTCATATTCTTGCATAAATCCTGGCCGTTTATTTAAATTTGATCGTACGGTCTGTCCTTCATGCTGACTTTTCTTATAAATCACACTTCTTTCTTCCCCTCTTTCATTTACCTGCGATTGAAAGAAACTTCCAGCAAAAATTAAAATTCTTAATTTCTTAATAAACTCCTATTTCCAGCAAACAGAAGCTCTAATTCAAAGTAAGTTCTTATTATCCTGCTTTTCGAACCAACTTTCCACGCTAAAGTTTTATTTTAAAAATCATTAGGTTTGAATTTGAATTACTGTTCTAATTTCATAAAGATAATTTAAGTTTTTTCGTTCATATGAAAGCATCCTTTGGTTCCTTTTTATGGCTTTTTTTCCTTTTCCCACATCAATTTATATTTAGAATTTATTCGAATTGGGTTTTTTTACGATTCGAATTTACGTTTTGGTGATTTTATGATTATTGATTGTAAATCTTCACTCAAATCAATTTTGTTATTAATTTTTTAAAGTATTGTGTTAAAATTGAATTTGGGGAAGAAAGGTTTTTGCAGTTACTTCATAAAGAAGTTTAAACCGTATGAATCGCAACTTGACGTTGTAATTTTACCATCCCTTCGAAAGGGTTTAAGGCAGCTAACTTTGTTTTGCTTCTTCAACCTCTTTCGATGGGGTTGAAAGGAAGTCCAATGTCTATCTCTTAATTTATCTCATCGAAAGTGTTGATGTAGTTAATATGAAGTGGACTTCTTCGAAAGCATAAGTATGTTATAGTATATTCTGATACCTTTCGAAGAATTTGCCTGATGTGCTTCACTAAATGATTACATAGTACATACTTTTGAAAGCAAATTTTTATTTTATAGGTTTCGAAAACTCTGGTACATGCCTAATTTTACTTTATTTTAGGAGATGTTGGGAGTTAGAAATTCATTATTCTTTTCATGAACTAGATTGAGGAAAACATATTTTGTTTAAGTTGAAAACCAAACCAAACATTTCGACTTGATGGAAACCTACTATATTGAAGCAGGTTAGGTTGTTTGTACGTTTTCGAAGCCTTACACCCCTTTCGACTTACTTGAAACCCATTGTAGTTAACTAGGATTTGGTCATCATTTTATACAAATACTGTCGAAATGTCCCAAAATCCTTTCATTTATATTGATTTTACTCAAACCCAAACCTTTCGACTCAATTGGCCTATAGGGTTTCGACAGCATTCATATTCTTTTAGTAAAACAAAGTTCATGGGTTTCGACAGTGTCGAAAGATTTATTTGTCTTGTTTATTGAATGTTGTTAGTGTATGTTTATATTCAAATTAGTTGTGTATGCTTTAACTACTCCTTTCAACAATAAAGTTTTCCTTGGGCTTTCGACATTGTCGAAGGGTGTTTGTTGGAGTTCCAATTCCATTTTCCCTTTCGACACTGTTGGAAGCTCAACGAATTTCATTTTCCTAAACTGACTCTAACATTCTTTCAAGGATATGAAATTTCATATTTTGGTTGATATTTGAATTGTCGTATTAGGTTTCGATATCCTTGAAAAATGTTGATTATATAAAAAATTATAATTTTTTACTGAAATGATGTCACCTCGCAGGATCATAGGTGTGAAAAAGACCTCTCGGAAACCAGAAAAAGATACAGTACCGGTGATGGAATCTTCTCCAAAGAAGATTGAAGCAGTTTCCAAACATTCTTTATTATCCACCCAGGATGAGGTGGACGCTATTCTAAATGACTTCGGCGTCGGGTAGAAGCCATTCCCCCGAGCGATAGCGACACCATTCAAAATCCTCCTGAAAGATATTTCGCCTATACTGCTATCCATATTTGGCATGGTGGCTTCTTTCCTTTCCCGGATTTCTTGACCAAATTCTTGATCGACCTGGGCATTGCTCCCATCCAGCTATCTCCCAATGTATACACATACCTTCTTTCGAAGGGGTTGCTATAACAAAACATCTTTTTGAGTAATTTGAAAATGAAGGCGAAACCTTCGGTTTTCAAAGGTTTGGCGCGCATGTGGGTGGCTGCTATTTGCTGCGTTCAAAAGGTATTCCTCAACTTATTCGAAACAGCTTCATGCAGGTGAAAGCATCTGTTTCGAAAGGAAGAAATTGAAGCGAAAGGGTGCTTTAAATCCTTTCAACCCTTTCGAAAGTTTGTGACACATCTGACGTTTGGCTGTAGCATCCCTTCGACTCCTTCGAAAGGCTTTGTTGATGCTATCATCTATTGTACATCCTTTTCTTCTATTCATCTTGGTTTCTAGAAGGTTGAAGTGAGAATTGGTGGTAACATTCCTAAGGGCCATGGCGAATAACTTCTAGCAGATTCTTGAAAATCTGAATAATAGAACAGTAAGGTTGAAAGATTGGATCTATCTCTTGGATCTAAGAAATCCAATAGTAGATGATGGATCTGTAACGACCCAGAATTTTGAACAATTTAAGTTGAAAATATTTAATTGATTTTAAATATTTGAATGATGGTTTGACTTGAATTTCAAATTATCAAAATGAATTTGACGATTAAATTATAAAATTTAATCTATTGTAAGTTGAATAAAAATTTGAATCTTCAGTTTTAAACTGGAGAAAAATATTTCAAAAGCTTTTAAAATTTATATTGATGATACTGAAGATAATGGAAGCGGTAAAAATTTAAATTTTAAGTGGTTGTTCAGTTTTGAAATTATATCGTTTCAACCGATATTTAAAAATAGCGTTCCGGGGCGCAGTCTCGGAATTCGACGAAACCAGTTCCATTGGGTCCGTAATATTGAATTATTGTCGGATTTCAAATTTCCTATTTTTCGGAGTTGTTATGTGAGCATACGTTGAGTAAACGCGTTGAAATTTAATCGGATTCAATTTAAATTTAAATTTAAATTTGGTCAACATCAGCTATTTTTTCCTCCTCAAATCGCACCTACAATCACAAAAATGATCGTGCAAACACGTTATTCTCTACTAAATCACGTTCTCTTGTCTTCCCCATTCTCCTTACAAATCTCATACGAGATCAGTTAGTTCAGAGAAAGAAAAATGGCCGAGCAACTAATTTAACAAATCGCGTCCATTTCCCTCCCTCTTTTCAATCTCGTTCGCGAATCAAAACAAAATAATAGCCGCCTCCTTTATCCATTTCAATCCGGAATCCCTCTTCAACATTTTTCTCAGATCGAAAAAAAATGTCGCTATGTCGATCGAACCGGAGGGGTGCTTAGGGTCGCGTGGATGGAAGCAACTTCGGCATGGGTTCATCGGCGATCTAGGGTTCGGTGACCGTGAGTTTGGGAGTTCGCATCGATTTCAGGCGACTGGGTCGTGTGGTCCAATGCGAGGCGCGACGGTGAGAAGGTGGGGCGTGGTTCGACGTTGACGAGGCATGGCGCGCTCGCGGCAGCAATGGAAGATGATCGCGTCGACTGGGAGGGTCGCGATGGTCGTGATGATTTCGTGGTCCAGTCGCCTGCGTTGGATCTAGGAAGAAAGGTATAAAATCCTTGTTTTTAATTTAGCATTCAAATTTGTTGTATTATCAGAAGAAAAAAATGTGTTTACTGCCCAGTTTTAAAATTTAAGAGTTTAATTTTGTAGATATGCATAGAAAGTTTATATAAAATTTTAAAAAAAGATTGAAGTTATATGAAAATAGATTTTTAGATCTATAATTTCTTTTATAAGTATATAGCTTTAAAAGAAAATAATTAGTTTAAATGAAATCATTTGTTTAAATTAAAAATATAAATGGTAATTTATTTTTCGACCAGCGGAATTAATTTGTACAAATGGTTCATTTAATTATTGGCATTAAAAATAAATTTATTTAAAAGAAATTGGGTCAAAATAAAATCACCGCTAAATCGAAATTATCAAATGAAAATTTATTATTCGATCTGTTCGAATATTAATGAATTTGTATAATATTTATACAAGGTCTATAATTGGAGAAAAACAAATCGGAGTACAAAATGGATTGCAAATAAAAGCAAAGGTGAGATTTTCTCACTCAAATGTAAAGTTGATTTTTCAGTTATTGATTGATTGATTTATGTATGGATGTGATATTAGATATAGTATATATAGTAGTATATAGCAATATATATATATATATATTGGCATATGTATATATTGCAGTTGTTGATTTCCCGTATTATATAGCGGATGAGACCCTATTGCGCCGCATAATAGCGGATTGATATTTTTATAAATCCTATATACCGCGATATTCCACCTCGAAGTGGAATTGGTATTGTGCTAACATCTGTGGATGCAGGAAAATAGGTTGGAGGGAGCCAACTGGATTCCTCACCAGTATTTATTTGATTACAGATATTGTGATATTTGTTGTTTATCATATCGATATATGATATTGGATGTCGTGATTGACTAATTGGTGTGTTGCATCATCAGATCCATTTTTGAAGTTTAAACATAACGATGTTGATTTTAAAAGGGATTTTTAAAGTGATTTTTGAAAGTATACGTTTTATTAAAATTTTGAATTGATTCATTTTAAATAAATAAACGTTAAAATTTTAAAGTTATAAAATTTATGATTTTTGTGAAATATAACCAAAGTGTGATTTTTGAAATAAATAGTTGGTTGATTTTTAAAATGGTTTAAATTGAGATTTTTGAATTATTATAAATGATTTATAAAAAAGGTTTATAAAGTTGATATTTATAAATTAAGATATTGGAATTATAAAATGAGTTTTTATAAGTGTTAAAGGGAAGTAAAAATGGATTTCATAAGTGAATGAAATTAATAGATTTATAATGTGAAGTTATAAAATGAATAGATGTTGTGAAATAAAAGATTTATAAGTAATTTACTTATAAATTAGATTTTTGCACTTAGATGGGATATAAATAGAATTTGCTAATAAAATGATTTTATAAGTTGAAATTGTTATAAAGTATAAATGTGATTTATAAACGTTGTTTTATAAATCTGAAATCACTTATTTTGATAAGTGAATTATAGAAGTTAATTAAAGGAATTATATCCACGATTTTGGACAGTGGAAAATCTTTTAAATAAAAATGTGTAGAAATGTTGAATTTGGATAACGAATTATATTCACGATTTTGGACAGTGAATATATTATTAAATAAAATGGATATGTTTTGGAGGAGTGATATTACGAAATGAAGTGATTGTTTTAAAATGTGTTAAGTATCGAAAACATAGATTTCAACATTCATTGTTGAAATAGACGTTTTCGAGGAAAATAAGGAAATGATGGACTATAACACTGTTGTTATAGTAAATGGTTTCCGAAAGGAAATGTTTTATATAGTATTGGGATTTATATATCTATCTAAATTTCGAATCCCTATACTAGTGATTTTGGGTCGTCGTAACGATGTTTTACGTAACATTCGTTTTGACTCAAATAGATGTGTTTAAGAAAATGATTTCGTTAAAGAATGAAATTTATACTTAATTTTGATTTAAGTATATCGAATATTTTCAAATGTTGAAAATAAATAAGATTTGTGAATTACTTATTATTAAATAAGTATGGAAATGTTTTTCCAATGTGAAATGAAACGTTTTTGAGAATTTATCTTTGTAAAGATAAATTGAAAGTGAATAATTGAAATTTGTTTTCAAATGGTTGAAGTGTGGAAAAATATATCTAGTAAATATATTTTTGGAAGATAAATTATTTGGAATCTGATGATGTTGCGCATCTTTATTGATAGTTAAATAACCGACTATCAATAATTACCTTGAATGGGTATTTGTTGTGATTTGCTTGAATTTGAATGCCACACTTATTTTTGAATAAGCGCTCACTATTCGGGTTAGCCGGGAAAGGACCTTTGGGTCGTATAACCCATTCTGAATATGTGATACGTCATAATGGATTGCAATTGATGACCGGTGTTGAAGACCGGATATTTTTGAAAATGGAAGGATTAACGTCGAGTTACTCTACATCGGCTGATCTCCGATATAGAGGTTTTATCACTCTTAGTGACGGGAAGTCCGGACGTGATTAGAAAATTATCCGGATTTGCAAGGGCTTCGTGAGAAGTGCCTTCGGTTATGTTCGATCCCGGAACAAACTTGTATGGATTGTATGTCTGACATTACAAATTGAGATATAAAGCTGATTTCTTTCAAATACATATCTGTTGGTGGTGGAGAATTTATTCTCTTAGCTTAACACCCTTCTCTGAGACGTACGAGCTCAGAGGTTATGTAGTTGAAGGTTATCAGCGATATATTCCCAACTTGGTAATGTGGCATGCTGAGTGTTGCTGTGTAATGATCATTGTTTGATCATTTGTGATATGGTCATTTGTTTGATCATTTATCTTTGTGATCATTACTTTGATCATTTGTTTGACCCGAAGCATGGCTTTGTGAAAAGCGTAGCTTTGTGGACGAGACTTCATCGGACCTCACACCCCGGAAATGGTCAAAACAGGAAAGATGTGGCAAGGTTATTAGGGGGTAGCGCCCCTTTAGTGTATGTCATTCCTTCTGGATAGAGGTGGTATCATGGTATGGAGCCCAGATACTTAACCTATGTTGTTGCTGCATTATTATTCTTATGTGGTTGTTGGAAATCGAGGATCCTCGGAAAGATCGGTTACGATCGGGGGATGACATATTTGTGTCAGTAGTTACCCAGTTAGGGGTAACCCGGCCTTGTGTTGGCAGAGCTCCGGTTTGGTTCTCGTGTCGTCTTTCCAGAGGCGTACCTATGTGGCAATGGGAAGTTCCTTGGCCTGACCATTTGTTGGAAATCCAAAGAAACAATACGTGACTTGTACGGTTTTAGTTGTATTACCTGCCATGGAATGTGGCGGTAACCTGCTATTGAACATGGTAGCTATAGTAGGCATACGATACTGGTCGTATGTTGGCTAAGATTAATATTATACTTTCGAAATTTTTTCTACGCTATGCACTAATAATAATATCAAAAAGGATTTGATTTTGCGTAGTAAGCATCTTTGACTATCATAAGAAGAAATCTCCTCCAATTCTGCGTTTGCATTGTGTGTGTGGCGGGAGGTCTTATGGTAGTTTCATTTTCCAAAAGCATTGCGAATCTGTTTTATTTTCTTTGTGAAAAATAACTGTTTTTACGATCTCACACCAGTCACCATGACTGACTCGGAGTTTATTGTTTCCCTTCTAAACTCTGGGTGCCCATTATTTTCCACACGGGCAGCCTAGAGTTAAGTTATCAGGATATTCTGGATATTCTGGAGCTTTGGAAGTAAGCTGGATGGCGAAACGTACATCCGTACTTGTTTATTTATTCCGCTGTGTATTCTGTATGAGGACAAGTTTATATAACTGTCCATTGTTGAATTGAGTTGTATATTGACTCTGATTGATGTATGTATAAACTAATATAGTTCTTTGTTTTAAAAGACTAGTGATTATCTATTATATATTGTTCCGCTGCGATATGTGAGATTCTGATATTGTTTCTGTTTCTGATGTTGTTATGTTGTTCTTCTTTTCTTTTTCTTCTATATTTTCTTCTACCTCTTCTTTTAAACCCTAAGAATTCGGTTTTCCGGCATTCGATGGCTCGGTAGTCGATACAGTGGACGTATTAATGTCGATATTCGGAAGTCGAAGAATCGGGTCCTTACAGGATCCAAGTAGCCTGAGAATATCCTTCTCAATAAAAGCAGCAAAATGTTTGAACCAAAAATGGCATAACACCTAAGAGATTATGTAGAGAATAAAAGGTGAAGAAAATAAATAAATAAAACTAGCAAGAAAAGATCAGACAACAATTTATAGTGGTTCGGCTAATCTTGGCCTACGTCCACTTAGTGATTTTATTGATTATATCATTGGTTTATAAGCAGTTGTTCTTACGAATCGGTATAAATCTATGGGTGATTACAAGAAATTAGAGTAAGAAAGAGCTAGAGCCAAAAGATCCTTAAAAATGAGCCATGCCCCTCTATTTATAGTAGTAGGAAGTCTAAAATCTCACCTCCATGATCTCCACCTTGTTTTCTATGCCATTGACCATTTCTTTAAGAAAAAAGGTGGACATCTCAGCAATATTTATGGATCAGTACTGATCCATGGCTTCGATCGATACCGGTCCATAAGATGGTCAGATGGATTATCTTAAACTCTTTGTCTAGGCTTAATTCATGGTTAGCTTCATGATTCCAAACTTATTTGCACCATTATTAGCTTGTTTCTAGGTCCAAACGATGGATCTATAGTAGAATGGAGTTGCCGGCTTCGAGTGCTCGTGAAGATCGATAGAGAATTGCATGGAATCAATGAAGTAGTGCTTGAAATAGGCTTCTGTGATCATCACTAGCATGAAGAAGAAGTGGGGGCAAGTTTGTACCAAACTTCGTGGATCGATATTGATCCATTGTATTGGATCAGTACCGATCTAACACATGTGGGCTTTTCGTCCTTCGTTTCTTTGATTTGTTTTGTTTTGGCCCCTTGGCTCTGCTTGTACTTGATTTTTGGACTCTTGGGCCATCTCTATGGGCTTTTTGCCTCGATAGCTTCCAAGTTCGATTTATCCAGCCTATCCAAATATCGCCTGGTCAAAAGGCTGGATAACAATAATTTTTGTTAATATTTTTAGTGTTTCCTTTATGCAATTATATTTGCTAGAGTCTTTTATTTAATTAAATATTACTTTTATTAATTTTCTCATGAATCGGTTGAAGACAGTTAC
Organism: Allium fistulosum; assembly: GCA_030737815.1. NCBI lineage: Eukaryota > Viridiplantae > Streptophyta > Magnoliopsida > Asparagales > Amaryllidaceae > Allium > Allium fistulosum. The sequence continues at coordinate 975,384,726 of CM060901.1, forward strand.
ATAACGTTTGGTGCTATTATTTATTAATAAGAATTTGAAGCAGTCATATCATGTTGTAAAAAAAACTAATTTAATATCTAGAATGTTAACTTGGGGTTCTTATTTATTGTTTTAAATGTAAATGGGGTCTGTGCCTATAATTTTTTGTAAATTAGGTTTCAACTTCTTTGATATCACACTCATTAGATAATACAATCTGCTAACTCATTTAATTTCAATCTTTAAATGTGATAACTTTTTGTAGATAATAGGATTTATGAATCATTTTCACCCTTAAATCACAAATTTGATAAACTCTTTAATAATATTCATTGTTTATACATAAAAATATATTTTTGAAAATATATTTTTAAATAGCAGTTTTAACTTCATTAAGAAAATTCAATTATAACTGCAATATGAAAATTTTATTTAATTTTAGGTGTATTTATGTGATGTAGTAATAATTTTGGATGCAGATATGTTAGCTTTAATTGGGTTAAGAAAATGTAGTTATAATTGCACTAAGAAATTTATTCAATTTTGGCTGCATTTATATGATATAGTAATAGCAAAATGCACATTTAATAATGTACTTTAAAAGTTATAATAGCAAAATGCATATTTAATACAATTATAACTGTGATGGTTATAACTGTATCTCTTTTCTTGTTTCATTTTAGAAGTCATTTGTTGATTTTTCACTTAGTACATAATTTGTAGGACATGAGATGGTTGATTGCTGGTTTCTTCTTTAACCAAATTATGCACGGGTATCAAAAGGATTGGTATTGTTTTAATACTAGTTTCATAATGTGTTGAAGTTGATGCCCAATAAAAGGTTGCATGTTTTGAAGTGTTAGCATAGTTTTCTTTTTTCTTATCTTTGTCTCTCTTATTTGATGTTTGAGAGCTGTTTTTGTTGCATTGTTCGTATTTTGATTTTTTAGTACCCATTTTGGTTTCGGTTTGCTACTACACTTTCCTTCGCAATGACCGAAATTTTCACGGTTTTTGCATTTTTGAGGCTAATAATCATATGTAATTGGAACATTTAGATTTGGACATTATATATTTCCACTTCAATGCCATTAGTGTAATCTGTATTATTGTCTATCTCCACTAATATCTTTATAATTAGAAAATTTTAATACTGCATTTTCACTATTTGAAATGCAGTTTTAAATATAATACTACACTTAGGCTGCATTTTGATAATTTATTCATGCGGTTATTATTTAACTTCATTAAGAAAATGTAGTTAAATTTAAATGTTTTAAGAAAATGAATTATAATTTAACAGCATTTTCTGAATTAATTTAATTGCATTTATGTGATGTAGTAATAATTTGACTATATTTGATAATTTTATTCAATCTTTATGCACTGCATAAAGAAAATGCAGTTATATTTAACTGAATCAAGAAAATGCAGTTTCCCTGCATTATATAATGCATTTATAATTTTAACTTCATACCAAATGTGAAATTTACTTTTAATTGTATGTTTATTATTTTCGAACATAATGATTTAAATGATGCTATTATAATTGTATTTGAACGATGCAGTTTTAAATACGTTATTTAAATGGAAAAGTTATAATTTTTCGAAAAATATATTCAACACTATATATTTACATAGACATAATGCATATCATTTAAAAGATCATCAAATTTGTGATCTAATAATAAAAATGGTTCGTTGGTACGATATTTCTACATAAAATTATTGCATTTTAAATATAGAAATCAAAATATGGTGTGAAATATTAATATGGGTGTGAGAATAGCTGTTGGTTGCAAAGGTAAGGTGGCCAAGGACCTAATTTATATTAAATCATAGAAGAGGATATTTTGCTTATTGAAACTATTTGTAGAGACTTAATGTCCAATCCCCTTTAATATCTGCATGTTTTCTAAACGTTTTATTTCTATGATTTTCACATAATTTTTATTGATTTTTTTACCATTTTTCTAGAATATTTGTTGGTAATCAAACCAACCGGGTAGGTTTTTCTAGTGTTAATCACTCAAAATAAAATAATTGAAGTCGAAATAATACTATACTTGCTCCGCTTTGATCATGCAATTTTCCGCATGTTCTTCTCATCCCATTTTCTTCTCCTGCAATCTAAATACAATCTCTTTTATTTGCGAAATCATATATATTTTCCGAAATTTCTGTTGATGAATCGTTATTTCATATTACCCCAAATCCAAATAAAACCACTATCCAAATTAGGGTTCCACATTTCTTCTCCTTTGAACTTTTATATTTTGATCAGAGCTCGTTTGACCACGCTTCGCTTTGGAAAGTCACTCATCCGGCCAAACCCAATATCTGGTGGCATTCCGCAACCCTACTCTAGCGGTCTTAGCTCCTCTAACTAGAGCTCCTTTAATCTTTGATCGTTCGACTATTGCTCCTCCAATCATAACTCCTTTAACCTTTGCACCTCCGATCTGAATTAATTTCTAGTAATTTGCATACATCCTACCCATATTCAATATTTTTTGATAAAGAAATGTTTGAGTTCCTGTGAAAAGTTGATGTGGATAGCCTAAAATTTGAAAATGCCTGAAGCTGTGGTGTTAATTTCACGTTTATTTTCTCAGCAATTTTCGTCTATTGAAATCACCAGTTACCAAAATGTAATAAAGCCTCATTTATTTAATCTTAATTTCAAATTTTAACCCTCTTTTTATAAAAATGACATCAATCATTTCATTACATTGTAGATTTTTTTCAAACATGCAACCTTATGATCACTAGTTGTAGATTGCAATGTGGCAAGACAATTGCAACAGTACAAACCGGTGTAAATTCTAATCGATACTAATTTTATTTGTTGTAATCAATCATATTCTCTGATTCACTTATATGTATGTAGGATAAATTTCATGATTATATATGTTTTCAAATCAAAGCTCTTCACATATATATGATTACTTGAGAGCCAAAAACAACATCAGCTTCGGGTTGGAAGTCTGTTTGCCATATTGGATAAATAATTTTTCCATGTAGCAATGATAATTAATCCCGAATGAAAAATAGCAAGAGCTGAACTTTCATTCGTTTCACAGCACATGCATTCATAATTATACATAACTTACATACATTTAAAGAATATAAGGTTTGATTAGAAGATTTATGTTTTTTTAAAGATATTCTTATTTGTCTTTCATTGATTGCTGCTTAGAAGCATACTAATCATTTGTCTTTTTATTTAGTCCCAAAGATAGAAAAATTTATCAGCTTATGTTGATAAGTCCAAGTTAGCATCTCATAATGATCTACTTGGTTAATAGTTTTTTATATATAAAGTCAACATAGTAGCACCACAAAAAATGTCAGTACAAAGTTTCAAGGGTACTGATTTCTTTTATATATATAAAAACTCTGTTGATTATGTAGAATTCTTTTTTTCCGTCTATTATACATTTATAGTGGAATGTTCAGTTAGTTTATAAAATGTTTTAATCAGTAGTTATAGGCGGAATAAATTTCCCCTTGCATTTAATATGTAATAAATTAGTAGTCAAGTTGCTCTGATTGATATAAATGAAATTTGTTTCCTTTGATTAGATTTATTGCTTCTCATACTTTTCATATTTGAAACGTCTTTTTTGATCAAATTTTATATAATTGTGCATTGTTCTAGGCATATTCTTTTATGCTAAAACTTCATTTAACTTGGATCTATTTTTCCTTAGTTGTTGCTTCTCCCTTAGAAACTAATTTCGTAAGCAAGTTGAAATTCCACTAATATCAAGATCTTTTAGCATTTTAAGATAAACTGACATGCATTTTAAATTAAGTTTTGCATCAGTTTTTTGTTAAATAATTTTATCTGAAAATTACAATTTTTACATGTTTTGAATCAATTTTATTGAGCAACGTTTAGAATCAAGATTTAGTGATGGAATTTTGATCAGTAGAAACTTGTTTGTTTCAGCTTTGCAAGTCTTTCAAAAATTGTCAATCTTTGCCTGATTACATCAATTAATGGCAAATTCAGGTTAATACAATCTTAGTGGCTTCTTTAAAGAGGAATGACATACTGTTGTCAATTATCACTATGCAGGCAAGAATTTGAGACTCCATTTTTCAAGCGAGAAAAAATAGTCTGTGTTGTAACAATGATATTGAATTGTTAAACAACCACTGTATAATGATGAAATATCATAGATGATCGTATATCTAAACAAATATTAATTTGATTGTGTAATCCAGTCTGTAATTATTTTATTTGTATGTTGTTTACTATTTGGAAAGAACTACTGATTAATGTGAAATGTCATTGCATATCCAATGTGAAATGTCAGTGCATATCCTGAAATAAATTGTGGCTCCATGTATATTGGATTTGTAGATTCCATTATGTGCCTTGGCGTTTAGTCTTTTTCTTTTTTATTCAAATGTATGTTATGTAACATAAGATGTTCGATCAATATGAATCAATATGTAATTTTTATATGTGGTGCTATATGTTTTATGATGGTTATAATAAATCTTTTTTAATAATGCATTACATACGTGTTAGTAAGTATCTCGGTATTGTTTGACTTAGGTTAGATTTTTCGATTTTGAAAATTATATATAATAGTATTCTAGGTATATCTAGTGCAAGTGTAAATGAACACAACATTGTCATAAATGTAATTATTATGTCTGAAATGTTATTATTAGACAGTGTAAATTATTGGGTGATCTTTTTACCAATTGTTAATTCTGTTGTTTGATGAAAAAAATGATGATTAATGTTTTGTTAAGAAATTTTTCGAGACCAAAGCAATCTTGCTAAGTAGGTTTCTTTTGTCATAGTAATACAAATGTTGAAATTAATCTAAACTGCAATTAACATTTAATTTTTGAAATTATACAACCTACCGGTCGGTTTCCCCAACGTTATACGGTTATACTAGTAGTTGAAAGTATTATGGGACATTTAAGTTTATAAAAAAATGTGTGATACCACATGCATTACAAACTCACAACTATGTTTAAATATAAAGATGATATATTGCCGGCGCTTAGTAGAACGTTATGTATGTGTGCTACAATCCATTAGAAGAATTTTTAGTACATCTCATAAAAATGTGAAATGTCGTTATATTAGCGCAATTGGTACGATAGCAAGAAATATACTATTTTTAATGGTAAAACATTGGGATGAAAATTTCAAAACCAACATTAAGGATAAATTTTCATTTTGTTGTCATTTTTTCTAAAGCATGTGATCATCTTTTAAAATTCAATTCAAGAATTGTTTATTGCATGAAAATTCCTTTTCGCTTATATGTGTCTGTGTGTATGGGGGTGGTGGTGTTTGTGTGTGTATATAAAATCAGATGGATATGATTTACGTTGTCAACGCAGAAACATATGAAAGTGACTAAGGATCGTGCAATATGGAATATTAAATAAAATATCTACTTATGCAGAATGTAAATGTAAAAGTAAAGTAATAAAGTAAATGACAATAGAGATTTTTATACTGGTTCGAACTTCCCGTTCTACGTCCTGTCCCAGACTCCTTCTGGAATTTAACTATCAACCTTACTTAACCTAGAGGAACAGGTATTACACCGCCTAAGCAATCGAACAGGACTTCAACCGCCTAAGCAACAGAATAGGACTTCAATAACACATAAATTATCTAACTAAATGTGCTCTAATAGCACGGATAAGTCTTTAGAGTACACCTTTCCTATAATCTTCTCCTTTGTGGTATATCGTGTAATTTGTAAAGCCAGAAAGTTTATTAGATTACCAATGAAGTATTTTTGAATGAACAAGTGATCAGAATGAATTTTTTAAGTATTGAATGTTTAGAGTTCAAATAGCAAGATAGATTAGAAATAAGAATAAGAATTGATTATGAAAACAATGGAATTCATGGCTATTTATAGAGATTAAGAGTTGTATTTGTTCATGAAAGGTATCCAAGAAAAGATATAGAACAACTAAATCAAGAGTTGTTTTTATGCATTGAAATGAAGTGTCTCTTGGAAAACTAGCCGTTATGAAGATTCAGCCGTCTGAATGGAGCAACTCAGCCAGCTGAATTGATTGAAAATCGAAACAACAAAGAAATAGTGCAAAATGGCATAATTCAGCCGGCTAAATTATCATATTCAGCCGTCTGAATATTCAAATTTATTTGTACACATGCACAGTAGTCAGCCGGCTGACTCAGGCCATTCAACCGGCTGAGTTTGTATTTTCTGGGTTTTTCAATTTGTTTTGATAAACTTTATATATGTGTGTGTGCATATACCACTTCAGAGAGATTTTAACATATATTTACTACTAAACTCAGACCTTAAACTTAATACTTTGCTGAAGCTTCAATTCAGAATCTGGTCTTCAAATTATTAGAAAATTTCTTAATATCTTCTCCTGCAAGTTGAGTTAGATCTAAATGATATATTTACTTATATAGTTGTCACAATCAAAATACCAAAATTCGAGGTTGTAACATTCTCCCTTTTTTTGATGATGACAACAATGTAACTTGTAAATAAAAATAGACTTATACTCCCCCTATCATTATGACGTACTTTTTTCTCTCCCTTTGTCATCGACAAAAAGGAAAACTTTATAGATAAGAGAAATATTAAAAATATACGCAATGTTGATATGATCAAAATGGACAAATTAGACAACTATGAAGAAAATTTGGAATATATCTCCCCCTTTATATGTGGTATAGCTGCAAAAAAATGAGATATATGTTCTGGTACCCACTTCCTATGTTAGGGTCTGGGGGTTAGGTCTTGGGAAGTCATACCCATTTGGGTGTGGTTGAACCTTTATAAATATAATTTTCATTATTAACTATTATATCAAAATAATCAGCAATGTATTTTTCTATGTTTTTCCAATGAACAGGAACCTAAATACTTTGATAACTTTTATTCATATTTCACGTCAATGATTCTGTACTTCTACAGATATTATAAACATTATTAGTTATAGCAGTTCTTGAATTTCTATAAAAATTGGATTTAGACATTACTCGAAATCTAGTAATAGCACTAACATTTTTACTATACATGAAAGCGTATCTAGTGCTATTTCTACGATCAGTTTTATTACATCCTAAACCACTTTTATCATGTAAAGGTCTAGAACTAGACAAAATCATGTTTAAATCATTTTGACCTTTATTAAATTTCATGAATTCATTTTTACGTTTTTCAAATTTAGTTTTAAAGTCATTATTGTTATTTTCAAAAAAAATATTGCTATTTTTCAAATATTAATTTTTTCATTTAATTCAGAATTCTCATTTTTTAACGTATGGTTCTCATTTTTGAGAAGAAAATTTTGAGATTCTGAATTATCTACAGAGGATTGTAATAAATCATTTTGTCTTTTCAAATCAAAATTTTCTTTTGAAAATTTTTCTTTCTCTTCTTCAAATTAGGTGTTTTATTCATCTAGAAATTCTTTAAGAGTTATAAAATTATATTTTAAAACACCAAGTAGATTTTCTAAATTTAATTTCTCATTTTTCAATTTTTCATTTTCAAGTTCGACAGATTTCATCGTTTCTAAAATAATAAAATTAAGCTTTGAGATCTCATCCCTTATTCTAACTAATTCATTATTATCATTTACTGAAATTTGTAAATTAGAAAGTATATTTTTGTAGTCCTCATTAGTGGCTTTGACAGGGATTTTGCTTGTTGTATTTCAATTGGATCTTTTTCTGGCCATTATTATATGATGTTGTGACGATCGATAGAATTCCAAGCTTTGATACCAATTGAAAGTGACTATGGATCATGCAATATGGAATATTAAATAAACTATCTACTTATGCAGAATGTAAATATAAAAGTAAAGTAATAAAGTAAATGACACCAGAGATTTTTATACTGATTCGAACTTCCCATTCTACGTCCATTCCCAGACTCCTTCTGGAATTTAACTATCAACCCTCACTTAACCCGGAGGAACAGGTATTACACCGCTTAAGCAACCGAACAGGACTTCAACCGCCTAAGCAATAGAATAGGACTTCAACCGCCTAAGAAATAGAACTGGACTTCAATAATACAGAAAATTATCTGACTGAATGTGCTCTTTTAATAGCATGGATAAGTCTTTAGAGTACACCCTTCTTATAATCTTCTCATTTATGGTATATCGTGTAATTTGTGAAGATAGGAAGTTTATTAGATCACCAATGAAGTATTCTTGAATGAACAAGTGATTAAGATGAAGTTTTTAAGTATTGAATGTTTAGAGTTCAAATAGCAAGATAGATTAGAAATAAGAATAAGAATTGATTATGAAAACAATGGAATTCATGGCTATTTATAGAGATTAAGAGTTGTATTTGTTCATGAAAGGTAGCAATGAAAAGGTATGGAAGCAACTCTTGAATCAAGAGTTGTTTTTGTTCATTGAAATGAAGTGCCACTTGAAAAACTAGCCGTTATGAAGATTCAGCCGTCTGAATGGAGCAACTCAACCAGCTGAATCAATTGAAAATCGAAACAACAAAAAAATAGTGCAAAAATGGCATAATTCAGCCGACTGAATTATCATATTTAGTCGTCTGAATATTCAAATTTATTTGTGCACATGCATAGTAGTCAGCCGGCTGACTCAAGCCATTCAGCCGGCTGAGTTTGTATTTTCTAGGTTTTTCAATTTGTTTTGATGAACTTTAAATATGAGTGTGTGCATATACCACTTTGGAGAGATTTTAACATATATTTACTACTAAACTCAGACCTTAAACTTAATGCTTTGCCAAGCTTCAATCCAAAATCTGATCTTCAAATTGTGAGAATATTTCTCGAATAAAAATAATATCTTCTTCTGCAAGTTTAGTTAGGTCTAAATGATATATTTACTTATATAGTTGTCACAATCAAAATACCAAAATTCGAGGTTCTAACAACATACTGATGTAAAATCATAGCAGGCTTTATATAATAGCGACCTCAAAAGGAAACTAGTACGTCGTTGCAACTAACACACCACCAGAAGAAGTCACCCTAAAAGCTAAAATTCAACATCAATACATGACATAGAACAATGGAATGTTGTAGTTTCACGTAGGAAACACACACTTTTGCACAAAACAAACTATATAACGTACAAACTAACAAAAACACATATATCACATACACCAACATAAGGCACTACCAACTTTGTTCCTTTCATCCTCTTCGAGAAACAAATCATCGGCTTCCTTATTTGCATAAAACTTCATTCTAGATACATTGGACCTGCTAACTTGACTTTCCTTAGAAATGCATTATCCATCTGCCATATTCATAGCACTCTTGCTCCTTATACATGTCTACAATTCAAATCTTTTCAACACATTAAACAAAAGAATTTCCTGAAAGAAAGAAATGACACTAAGGAGATGAGATAAGTAAAGTGAAGAAACTGAAATATTATATTTGAGTTTTATTCTTATTATTTTTTATACAGTGAGTAATGCATGCTGCTAATATATATAGGCGTACCTATAGCTCTTATTATATATTATTACAAGAATGCCCTTTTCTTATGTTATATGTACTTGCAATCACACGCAGTCGCTTATTTTCTTTAACTCATTCCCTCAAATAAATGTCCCTACTCTTTCCTCTTCTTCAACTCTTCACTTTTGTCACCTATTGCTTTTTATACCTCTTTATTAATGTTTACCATCATCAGTTCTACTCTTAGCTTTACAAATCGCTTTAATGACAAAGGCTTGGTGAGAATGTCGGCCTTTTGACATATAGAAGGTAAGTGATCGGTGTTGATTCTTCCTTTCTCAACAGGTTCTTGTAACGACCGCCCTACACCTCCGATGCTTATATAACCGAATAGTGTGCTGCTGGAGCATCCGGTCTCGAAAATTTTCAGCTGTGCAGCTCATAAATGTACTCTTTAAATCCAGGACATTCTCCATTCGTTTAAATTCTCCGGTGTGTCGGTAGCATATACCGGCGTAATACATGAAACAACCGAAAATGCCGGAAAAAAAATTGGATCGAGATCGTCCAATAAAATTACTATGGGTCAAAAATATTAATACTTGACCGTGTCCAAAGTTATAGAGTCATACGATCCAATATGAATTTAAAAATAATATTTTACGATCTTTCAATACGTACAGTACGGGTCATTATAGTTCTCTTACGAAGTATAAATCTAGTTTCATATACTTTATTCTTGAGTGCAATGCTAGGTTGGCTGTAAGTGAGACAGTGCTTAGATTATCACACCACAATGTTTGTATATTAATTGTTTGTACTTTTACTTCTGACAGCAGGGATTCAAACCACATGATTTCGGCCGCGGCAATTGCAACGCTTCTGTATTCATCCTTGGTGCTTGATTTGGAAACCGTTGGTTGCTTCTTAGAGCACCATGATATGACATTTCCTCCAAAGTACACAATATCCACTTGTAGACCTTTGATCATCTAGGTCGGTACTCAATCTACATCAGCATGTGCACTTATAGTAAGTGTTTGATTGGTGTACAACTTCATACCACAGTCCAATGTGCCTTTTAAGTATCTGTGTATTCTCTTTACTACCTTCCGATGCTCATCACGAGGATCTTGCATAAATTGACATACCTTGTTTACACTTAGGGCTATTTTAGGTCTTGTTATCGTTGCATACTGCAATGCACTCACAATGCTTCTGTATTGATGTACATTTTCAATGGAATCACCTTTGTGTATGCGAGTTACTTATCATTGGTATAGGCAGTGAATTTGCCTTATCCAACTTACTGTTGATTAGGAGCTCTTGAATATATTTCCTTTGACTTAGGTATATTTTTTTGTTTGATGTTCTTCTGACTTCACTGCTCAGGAAATAACTGAGTTCTCCCAATTCTTTGAGTGAAAATTGTTTGCTTAAGTGCTTGGTCACGTTGGATATCTCATTACCACTACTTCCAGTGATAAGGAAGTCATCAACATATACTAGAATATAAGTCACCGCTTCATCATTACATTTGATGAAAAGTGAGTTGTCTGATTTTGTTGAGTGATACCCTTGAACAGTAAATATCCTCTTAAGCTTGTCAAACCATACCATTGGGGCTTGCTTGAGTCCATATATTGCTTTATTCAATCTACACACCATTTGATTAGTCACCGATTTCTCAAAACCCTGAGGTTGTTGCATATAAACCTCTTCTTTCAATTTTCCATGCAAAAAGTCATTCTAGTTGCCTGATTTTCTATTCTTTATATGATGTTATTATAATAATGACTAATTGTTATTGGCTTTTCAACTGGTTAAAATGTTTCACTGAAGTCAAAACCCTATTGTTGAGTGTACCCCTTAGCTACCATCTAGCTTTATACTTTAAAATTGTTCCATTCGGAATTCTTCTTCAATTTATAAGTCCATTTACATTCCATGACCCTTTTATGCTTAGGTAACTTGACTAGCTCCTATGGTTGTTCTTTACAAGAGCATTATATTCTTTAGTCATGGCATTTCTCCACTTCAAAAAATTTTCCCTTCCTCATAGGTTGTTGGTTCTTCCGATTGTAAGCTAGTGACATGTATTTTTGGTTTGAATATGCCACTTTTTGCTTGTGATCATAGGGTGTCTGTAGTTGTGCACTTTCAGCTTATGTGGCTTGTCCTACATATTGCTCACTATTGTTATCTCTGTCAGTAGCTGGTTTATGAGGCTCTTCTGACATTTGATTATGAGAAGAATGTTCGCTTGTACTAGTTAATTTGACATGCTTGATGACTCTATTGCATCACAATGTTCATAGTTTTAATTTTCTTATATTGATGTTGATACCTTGTTAGGTCTGGAGTGTGTTCGTTCGTTCATGTAGACTGGTATGGGTGGTATAAACGTTCTGGGATTGTATATCTTCTCAATTGTATTTTCTTCATCACTAGCAAATGGAAACACAAATTCATTATTAAATTTGACATGTCTTGCTATGAGCAATTTTCATTTCTTATCCAAGCACTTAAACCCCTTTTTGATTTGTGGCATATCCTACAAAAGTACATGGTGTTGATCTGAAGTTAAACTTATGTGCATTATATGATCTTAGATAAGGGAAACACAAACATCCAAAAGCTCTTAGATAAGGTTTGAACTTGTTTAAGGTCTTAAATGGACTTTTATTACTCAATACTGATGTAGGTAATCTATTGATTAGACATACAGCGGTTTGAAATACTTCAGGCAAAAACTTGAGAGGTAGTGAAGCTTGTGTCAATAGAGTTAGCCCTGATTCAATAATGCGTCTATGCTTTCTCTCAGCAATTCCGTTATGTTCTGATGTGTAGGGACATGTAACCCTATGTGATAGCCCCTTTGTTTTAAAAAATTCATTCAATGGTTTATACTCTGTCCCACCATCTGTTTGGAACACTTTTACTTAATGCCTTAAATGATTTTCTATCAACTTGATGAATTGAATGGTAACTTTTGAACCTTAAGATTTGGTTTTAAGTAGATATATCCATGTGTATCTTGAATAAGCATCAACAAATGAAATATAATATTTAAATCCATAATTAGAATTTATTGGTGCATGACCCGATAAATCTGAAACAATCAACTCTAAAGGCTCATTATATGTTGTAAATAGTTTCAAAAAAGGTAATTTATGACTTTTTCCCATTTGATGGTAAGTACATGTATAAGGAATTTCACAGAAGCATGTAACAGATCACTTTCATTCAGTACTTGATTTTACAATTCTTGCATTTGCATGTCCTAAACGATTGTGCCAAACATAAAACATAGATATACCATTACTAGCTTGTACATTGTATATAGAAGCTTCACTGCATTTTCTTAATTCCTTAGGCGAGTCGTGGTTGAGTAGATTAAGTTGTACAGTCCCATATTAACAGTGCCCTGTAGTAATATCTCCTTATTTAGTTTGTCTTTTACAAAGCACACTTTAGAATGAAACTCAAAATATAGATTGTTATCCTTAGCAAACTGTGATGCACTCATCAAGTTCTTCTTTATGCGAGGAACTCTAAGCAAGTTTCTTAAGTATAGTGCCCTATTATTGATTCTTTTAAGACTTGCATTTCCAGTATGAGTGATTTTAAGAGGTAATTCATTCCCCATGTAAACAAGTTCTTTACCTTTATATTCAGTTCCTCCTAATTCATGTTTCCAACATGGTTTGTGACATGATTTGTAGCTCCAGAGTTAAGGTACCAGCTCTCATCATTGGTATCTTCAATTCTTGCAAGCTCCTGTTGATCATTCTGGTGAGTATTTCTTGAGTGATCACCTCTTCTTGCTTCAAGATTCAGTTTAGTTTTATTAGCACTAAAGCTTTTATGGACTGACTTATTGCCTTGCTATACACCATTGTGTTTCTCATCGAACCTGAAATAGCACTTTGGTGCAGTGTGATCAAATTTCTCATTAATTTGACATCTTGACCCATTGCTGCTCCATCTACCACTCCTTCCTCTTGATCTTGCTGAATATCCATCTCTACTACTTTTGTAATCATCTCTTGGCCCAGACAAAGACATATCTCTGTTATACAATGATTTATTCACATTATTGTTCTTTGAGTTTGCAGCATGGTTGAGTGAAAGTGCATAATTTGTTGAGTTCTTTTGTTCTAGTCTTCCTAAATGAGCAAGTAGCATTAAATGCACATATTGTAGAGATGGAGTAGTATTTTTGGAAGAAATTACTGCTACAACAGCCTCATACTCATCAGCCAGTCCATTCAAGATTAAGAGCACATGCTCGGTATTTGAAACTTTGAGATTTGCTGCCTCCAAGAGATCACACAAAGTCTTGATTTTAATTAGGTATTCTCTCATTGGCAAGTTCTCCTTCTTTATATTATGCAATTGCCTCTTGTAATGCATGATTTTTGCTTCTGATTGTGAATTGAAAATTTCTTGTATGGTGCTCCAGATCTCATCTGAGGATTTGCAGCTGATGATTTGAGGCAACTACGAGGCTGAAATAGATGGTAACAACCAAGAACTGAGGAGGCGATGTTATCTTTGGTGTATTGTATATTCTTTGTTGTGGAGTGTTTCTGTTCCTTCATTTGCAATGATTTTTGGTGGGATAGTCATGGTTCCTTAAATGAAACCTTCAAGTCCATAGCCTTTGATTGTAGTTTTTACCTGGAATTTTCACGATATGTAGTTGCTTTCATCTGGTTGTCTCGTGATCCGTTGACTTTGTGGGCTTAAGATGGTTTTGAGTTGATCATCAACAGTTTGTTGACTATTGGTTGTGTTACATTCCTTGCAAAGGAATTGGAAGGTAAGTTTCCTTCATTGGCCATTATTTTATGATTCTTGATTACCTGCTACTTTTCTTGATCTTGATCTAAGATTATGTGTGACATTAGCCTTTGATTCAACTCTGATACCAAGAAAGAAATGGTACGAAGGAGATAGATAAGTAAAGTGAAGAAACAAAAATGTTACACCTAAGTTTTTTAATTATTATTTTTAGTAGAGTGAGCAATACATACTACTGATATATATAGGCATACCTATAGCTCTCATTCTATATTATTACAAGAATCCCTTTTCTCATGTTATATGTACTTGCAGTCACATGCAATCACATGCACTTACTTATTTTCTTTAACTCTTAAAACTAGCTTTGCTTTTAAAGATATGCAAATAAGTTCACTATAATATTCGCTTTGTCTAGGTTGCTATTCACATTCAACATCGCTAGCACTTTCTCTTAAACCTTTCCAATACCGAAATTGATTATCAATATCCACTTAATCATCCTGTCCGCAACTACATAAAGCTTTAACCCATGCAAATGAACTTTAATCTCTATCATAAAAAAGGTGACTCAAACTTTCATCTGTCAATCCATAAAGCGCACGTTTCTTCTCCACCAACAAACCCTTGTTACAAAGTAAGGTTAAAATATTTAAACTTTCATGTATAACTAACTAAGCATATGTTTTTAAATATACTAGAGATTTTGACACGCTAAACAACATACGAAATTAAAATTTTCGACCATCAAAATTAAGAAACTTATCCATACATTTCACTTTATATTTCTTCTTGTTGCCCCCCCCCCCTCCCCAAACATACTCATTCCCCCCCCCCCCCCCCCTCTCAACCCTCCCCCCTTAACACAACTTAATCAAATATGACATTTCACAAAACCGAGATACATATTTGTAACAATCCATATCGAGTACAAATTATGAGAAAAAATAATAATTTAATTAGTATGATAAATTTATAGAGTTACTTTGATAAGATTACTCAAGAAAGAGTTTAATTAACAAAGTATATACTGACACTAAGAAAGGTAGTTAAATTTGATGATTGGGTGAGTAAAGCTTTAACAAGTGATTTTATAAATATTATTTTATAAGCAACTTATAACTTAATAAATGATAAGCAATGAATTAAGACATTTAGGATCACACAAAGGGTATGGAGTCGTTCAAGCCTATGTAATAGCCTGGTACATTAAATCTTCCATTACTTTCATTCATACCCATCTATATTATACTATTAATACTGAATAGAACTTCACAAATCCAAGATACATACTTGAAACGAAATCAATGTAAAATTTAAAAAAAAAATACCGTCGACATTTGAAATGCCAACAAGTACATTTTAGGTCAGTGTAGCGCTAAATTGGTCAAAAATAGACTATTTTTGTAATAAGTTTGTAAAATAGCCTAACTGTGTAATAAATTTAATAACCGGCCCAAATTTAAAAGATTTCCTATATAAAATCATAGAATTATCATTAAAACTTAAATTCACATCCAAATTGTCATTTCAAACTTCAAGCTTAGGGTATGTATCCTGTGTAAACTTATATGTTCGTATAAAAAGTGGAAATGTGCAAATACAGAATCAGCCACTTAACATCGAGAACGTGCAAATAATTTACATTCGTATGACTGCTATTTAACATGTATACTTCATTAAGTTGTACATTTATGATAACTTGATGCGTATCAAAATTGCCAATAGAACACTGCTACAACAATGATAAAAAAATAAACAAGCTTGTCAACAACTTCTCGAGAAAAAAAACTCAAATTTTATTTGTCACATTAATAAATGTGCAGGCGCTTCAAAGTTATCAAATTGAATATTTCTCGTGACCAAGACAGAAGAAACCACCTTCAAAAATCCTACAGAGCTGATACAAAAATAAATATCAATTGTAATTTTCTTTGCAAAAATTAAGTATACACTCCATCCGAAGAGGAGCAAACAATTCATAAGTTTGTTATTAAACTCAGGTGAAAAATTCAAGCATCTTCTAAATACGATGCAAGCGCTCATTTTGCAGGTATTGCAGCAGGAGCAGCTCCACCAGTGGTTGGTCTGAAAATAAGAAAAAACAGGTTATAAGCAAATATATAACCTCAAATAGCTTAAACCATAAATTAGAAAGTTATTAATGCCTTGATCATACAGATGCACTGTTTTAGTGCTATATTGTTTGTCCACCCACACATATAAATGGCAGTTTATACTCAATTGCATAAGTTATTGGTCACTTCCTTGTACAATTATGCAGTATGGGTAAAGAAGAAATATTCAGATTACTTTAACTCATCAAGCTAATTGTTATCTAAGTTTGTACTTCATAAAAAGTCAGTAGGAAGGGATAGTAAGATAAAGAATACATACAGTCCAACAAAGACTTTAAAGGCGTCATAAATTCCCCATTGTGCTCCTGTAAGAGTACCAATCATAACAATTCGAAGTGGAAGCCCACGAGTAAACAATCCCCATACTCCAAGTTTCTTCACAGCCTGATATTACCAAATGATAATGGTGAGTTATCACATGAAAACGATTAATGCCAAAGGATTTACATAAAAATTGGAGTAATTATGGGTATAAATTAGAGAGAGTGTGTGCTTACATCACCAACAGTGGCACCCCTAGCATTGTTGAGGAAAGAAACAAGATTGTCAGCAGGGTGAGAGACAATGGCACAGAACACTCCAGCAACATAACCGCCTGCAAAACTAACCCCAAGCTGAAGACCTTTGCTGCATTGGTCTTTTGGTGTGGGGATCGCATATTTGTACAGCTTCTCAACAATGGTCTCGAAGGATGCAAACTTCATCATTGTATCTGGAAAAATAAACATGGATATAAGAAATCTCGAACATGCATATAGCTCAAAACCGGTTTATAATAGAGTGCAAATTTTTTTGGAAGGGTAAACATTAAATTCTCCTAACAAGTGTAAATGATTATAGCATCAATATATAACAGAATAATTCAGCATGTGAGGCTGTGGACCTCATCATTGGAGCATGACTTCACAAAATTGAAGATAACTCAAACAGATAGGACAGTTGTTAGAAGCATATATCAAGACCCTGAAGAAGCATCGTTATAGCTTTCAAGGAACTCAATGACCAAAATATTCAAACGTGTGCACATGATAACAGCACAGCAAGACGTGCAATGTTAACTAATGTGGTATAGAATTCCGATAATATGGGATTGAGTATTATTTAAAGTGCAACAAAATTAATATTAAGTATTATAAAATAAAATAAAATAAACACTATTTTTGCAAAACAGTTATTAGTGGCAGCAAATGCAGGTCTGTAATTTATAAACCATTTACTGAAAATTTTATACTAAAAATTGAAGAAAACATCATTGGAGTGTAGCCCCACAATGTTGGAGAGAACTTAGGAGGACGCAAAATTTGTTTCACACAAAAGAGAACTTCAAAAGGCATTACCGGCTTTCAAAGAGATCTATGTGAAATAATTGCAGGATATGCAACAATCAGATCTAACAATTACTAAAAAAATGCTATGGGAAATAAGTCGTGTATTGGTAGAAAAAAAAGTTAGGAGTGCAACTCTAGTAACATGTAATAGAAATATAGCATCTTGAGATATAAGCAGCAAGGTTATCAAAATGGGATTCAAATCGTAAATCGTAAAGTTTAAATTTTAAATCGAAACGGGATTTAAATCGTAAATAGTAGATTTAAAAGATCCATATTTTAAGGTTCATTTACACTTTAAAACTGATTTTGATGTTTGAACTTCTACATCTAAACCTAAATTCTTTTGTCCCATTTTTATTTTATTTAAAAATCTTAGGATTGAAATTGTAGACCAAAATAAGTATATTGAATCCATCAATATGTATTGATGAATTTTCTCTACTGCAGTTTTAACTGAGTTTGAATCGGAATGTAAATCGAATCGTAAAGGGAAAGATTTAATCTGAAACGGGATTTAAATCGTAGGATTTTAAGATTTTTGACAACAATGATAAGCAGATCGAAACATATTTATGAAACATAAATTTTGTGGATCGTTGTAGTATTGCAAAATAAATCATGTGAAAAATAAGCAAAATAGTTCACTGTGTTAAACAAAATGGATCCGTAAAGTGACCAAATGATGAAGATGTCAAAAAATTTAATAACAATGTAGGCCACATCATTGAAGTTTAGATCCATGATTTTGGAGAAAAACTCAAGCAGAAATGGCAATATTTTATATGCACATATAAAATTTTGGAATCAATTATTGGCACCCAAAAGGAACAATGTGCAAAATAAGAGCACAGGAACCACCTAAAAGACAAAAGTCAAGGTAAAATGAATGAAGTGTGATTTAATCAAGATAGTAGAAGTCTGAAGAACATATCATTGAAACGCAACTCCACAGCTATTGCTATTAAGCAGGGAAAAATTTGCACGCCAAATCATATTAGCTAAAGATTTAAATAACCATGCAAATATAGAGCACATCATTAAATGTATCAAAACATTCTTGGGTAACGAGAAGAAAAATTGCGCAGGGTTCATGATGCTTCAATTGCACAAATCAAGTATGCAGCAAACAAGCATGATTTAGCTTAATTTTAAAGTGAAAAATAATGAAGAAAACACTTGATTGTGCAAATTTGGAGCGCAGACATGCACATAATGAGGTAAGCAGTAAAAATTACAATTGCTTACTGAGCAGGGCGAGCTGATTTTAGTAATGAAAAAAGAAGACATAATGGAATTGCAGAAATATTTATTACAGTGAACTACTAGAAATGTAAATCAAGGGTCTCGTCTTTAAACATAGACATGTACATGGGAGCTATAGAGGAAATAAACAACTAAAGATAAACGAGCTCTAGTGGCTCAAAGTTTGATACACACACATATTGAAGCCTTAAATTAAATTACAGATAAACCAATGATTGAATAGCCCAATTTAAGGCAAAGCTAATGGCCGGTTTGAATGGACTTAAATAAACTACTATTTTGCTTTTTGAAAGGCAAAACCAATTTATTTTGGTTTTCAAAAAGTCGAAAAGCATCTTATTTAAGTCGATCCAAACGGAGCCTAAATTAAATTTGTCCAAGGATCGGAAAGTTTGACATGTGTTATCGAGAGGCCATCCAATAAAACCTTCACAGGGCTAATACTTATAGTTTACTCAAACAAATATACAAAATATCAATCCATAAGACTCATCGGTAATATATAAAAAAATCTTACAAGGAATTTGACGTCCCCATAGTGGCACGAGTCCTTTGTACAGCCTATAAAAGAATAAGCACAATTAACATAAATAATTTGAAAGTCTAAAACACAACATCATCATATTATAAATATCAACAAAGTGGAAAAAAGATTATACCCCATGGCTCCTTCGGCTTTAACAAACTTAGGCAACCCATCACTCAAACCTCTAGCAAAACCAGGCTGGGTCTGAACTCTGACCTTTACAGCCTCCATAGGACAAAGTGCAATATCAGCAATAACCTCAGCAGAAGCAGAACCAGCAAGATAGATTAAAGTTTTGTACTTAGCTGCATACTCGGGTCCAGCAATGTCGGAATAGTACTTCTTAAAGAATTCATAGAACCCAAACTTACAAGCTCCCTGAGCACTGTAACCAAGCAAGGTCGGTACCCATCCTCTGAAGAAACCACGGGCTCCTTGCTCTTTGAGCAAGACTCCGAATCCTGATGAGATGCTCTTGTACTTTGCAGGATCAATCTAAATAAATAAAATATGAAGAGTATCAGCGCTTCTAATAACGCAGTCATTGCAGAATTTGAGCTTTTATAATATAACACTACAGTTTCAACCAGTTCTTTGACTAGATTATACATCAACTAATTTTTCATCATCCACCTTAATAAACATATCAGATAATTAAGCAAATTTAGCTATATCCTGACAATCCAAGACATCTTATATAGCAGGTAAAGGTCAAACATGAACAACAACTGCTAACTAGCATACACAAAATCAGATCTATATGGTAACAAATACAGATCCAACTTCAAACCACTTCGGATCAAAAACTAACACTGATATATATATTATTTAAAATAAAAAAGAGATCTGATTAGATCTGCACAGTAAAATTACCTGCATATTACATTTGACGAGATCTAGAGGAGTAACAGCCATATGAGTCAAACCACAGCTTAAAATCCCACCAAAAGTACAAGCAGCGTAGAAGGTAGGCGAGTACATTTCGATCTTCCTTTGTTCATTCGGTGCCTGAATCATGAACGATTTGTCGATCGCCGGAGATGCATTTTCCGCCACCGCCGTCGTCATATTCCGGCTGTTGATGAAGGAAGCGAGGCCAGGATTCATTGAAGATGGCTGTGACGAGGAGTAAAGATAGGAGGGGATTAGGTTTTGGCGTCTGGATTCGGAGAGAGAAGCCATTAATTTAGATTTTGATTCTCTTCCTCCGAACAAAAATAAAAAACAAATAAGCGTAGGGAGGAGATTGTGAAGAGTATAATATAAATAAGAAAAGGATTCCTAGTTTATGGAAATCGACCACGAGATTGATTCCAATGGACCACTTCCATCTTTTCTCGCCAATTGAGAATAGAGATGTTCCTTCTGTCCAATACGGTTTCAAACATTTACTGCTGGATTTCTTGTTCAAAACTGACCTTATTCCAAAACTTCTTAAAATAATGACCTTTTGACCACATAATTTTAAAAAAAAATACTAATATATTTTTTCACTAGTTTTAGTTAAATGTCAAATGGTAATGGGTCAGAAAAAGTTTAGAATTTTTCGTTAATTTTAGTTAAACATCAAACGTTAATATGTTAAAAAAAAACTAACATGTTAAATAACAGTCAAGCAGAAGAAATTCAAACTCTCATATTAACCGTAGGAGTTTTCTCTACTCTCCTTAATTCTCTCTATATATTTTAGTTTTAAATTTTTATTATTTATCATTTATAGTCATTCTACTAAACTTTTAATACCAATTTATAATCAAAAACATACTTTTAGAATTTTCTATATGGTTATTCACAAATGTCTTCTTAGTTCTCTTCTAATATTTTACGTTTAAGTCCATACATTTAAATTAATTACATAATTCAATATTTAAACAATTTGATAAACTTAGTTAACTAATATTCGATACATCATGTAAATTCTAAAATATGACAATTTCAACAGTATACCAACAAATGGGTAAAACAAAATTTTCATTTACATACAAAGATATGTAAATCACATAGCGTAAATTATATACATCAACAATAATAATAAATTTATTTTATAATTCGTTTATCTCGATGAACTTATCATGCATTGCACTGAAAAATTATATTTTTAACTTTAAACACATATATTTTAAATTTCCATAGTTGCTTACAAAACCTTCTCAATTCTCTCCTAATATTTTTTACTCATATCCATGTGTTTAACCAATTATGTAATCTTTATTTTAAATCATTCAAATAAATTCAATTTACTAATATTTATTAATCCATGTAATAAACCTTAAACTATACCGATTTAAGTATGCATACAACACTCATATATATATAAGGAAGATGATAAAATTATTATTTTTGTTCATATATAAAGATACGAATCGCATAACATAAAATGTAAACATAAACAATAATATATTTTTAATTTATAATTGATTTATTTCAAAAAAAATAGTATACATTGTAGTACAAAATTTCGTTTTTTACAACTTTTAAAGGATAAAATTATATTTTACAATTGGGATGTGAAGCACATATTACTCTAATACAAGTTAGGTTATGTTGACATTCTCATTTTCAACATGATATTAAAACATACCCAACTCATAACTCAAATTAGCGCAACAAATTTATTTATTTATTTTTTGCAAATATTGAAGTTGTAAACATGATACCCCTGCGGCAACATGAAATTTATGATTAACTGCTAAGTTAAAAAAAAGACTTACTAATTAAAATCTCATATAATGAACAAAAGATCACTTCTATACAAGTTAATCGTAAGATGTTTTTCTCAACCACAAGTACATACAAAGCTCTTCTCATTTTTCCCCCTCCTTTCTAACATTTAGCTCCAGATATTTAATTAGTTAAGCCGATCATTGGTTTAAAATATTTAAATATATTCAATTACGTAATATTCGTTATTTCATTATAAATCATTAGAAATTTATATACAATATTCATATTAATAGAAATGGAAAGTTCAATTTTTTCATCCATTTATATAAAAAATACATGTATCACATAGCATCAACTATTTACATATATATAGTAATAGCAATATATATATATATATATATATATATATATATATATATATTGTTATTACCGAGTTAGGACAATAATTCCAACAAGAATATGTGGTTAGCGACCATCTACCTTACATCTGAGTATTGTATGTCATTTTAAATTATATTTTTTTTATTTCAATAAGTTTATCATATAGTGCTTAAAAAAAATTAATTTTTAATAATAATTAAAATTTAAATATTATTTTTTAATAATATCACCGTGTGTAACGCACGGGTTACACGCTGGTATTAAAGAGATGTGAGGAGACATTAATGGAGAGAACATACTAAATAGCATTCGAGATATTTAAAAAGACATGTTTTTTGTTTTTTGCTACGAAATTTATTGGGACGCAAAACATAGACACACTTGGTGACACAATGGATCTCCGCTATCGGATTGCCCCATGATTTTTACCTTCCATATAAGAAAAAAAAGATCTAACGATCCAGATCTTTTGTATTCAATTAGCCGATCATTTTTTTTCACACTATTTAGTTTACAAGTCTATAATAAATAAACCTCCATAACGATCGGTTTGATAGGTAGAAGTGCTTGGATAAAATCTGACTTTTATGTAAAATATGTTTGATTAAACTTACGTATGAAATTGCTTCATAAGTAATAAATGGTTGTTTCTCATATTTCTACTTATTAGCCCTTTTGCAAACTACTTATAACAAGTTTAAAACATCAAAATTGAAATAAGTTACTTTTAAATGGTATTCATTACTTATAAGGAGTTGTCAAACATGCTCCTAATTCTGTTTCAATGACTAATTCTGCTACCTACATTATTTGTTCAATTGATTATTTCCTAGCAAAAAAATTCATCCTGATTGCTGCTATTTTATCCTCTTTTCTCTTATGTAAAAAAATCTATTTTAATGTACTACATAAATTCTAATTTAACCAAAAATTCGAAAAATCTTCTTTTTCTGTCTTGTAAGCAAAGCATTTTGAGATAAATACAGTGTGTTGCAAAAAATACACAGTTTTACTCTTCTAATAATATATGTCATACCTAAAAAATTTAATCTCTACAGATTATAACATGGAAGCTTATAAACAAAGACTGTCGTCAATCTAAAGCAAGTGCTATCGAGGATTTAAAGTAAAGTCATCGTCAATCTAAAGGAAGTGCCATCAAGGATTTAAACTAAAGCTATCATAAATCTAAACAAAGACCATTGAAGATCTAAAATAAATATATCATGAATCTAAAGTAAAGCCACCATCAATCTAAAGGAAGTGGTATTGAGGATCCAAAGTAAAGCTATCATCAATCTAAGGAAATGCCATCGAGGATTTGAAGTAAAACTATCGTCAATCTAAAGAAAGACTATCGAAGATCTAAAATAAAGTCTATCGTGAACTAAAGTAAAACTATCTTCGATCTAAAGGAAGTGTTATCGAGGATCTAAAGTAAAGCTATCATTAATCTAAATGAAGTGCCATCGAGGATTTAAAGTAAAGTTATTATTAGCCAGCTTTATGACCAAGCCATATTCGAATGACTTAGATTGGTGGAACAAAAAGACTATCAAGTAGGAACCCAAAGCGATAACTGTCAAACTCATATATCAAACAAGATCAAGAGATTGAGCAATCAACTCACCAAATCATTCAAGTGCCAAAAGCAAAATCTCACACCAAGTCACGGATCGGTACCGATTCATGATTGGGGATCCGTACTGATCCCTAAATCTTGCTCAAGTTCACTTCGAACTTTGTTCCATAGAAGACCTTGATGGTTGTTAGCCAATGCACATCACAAAAGAAGGTTCGTTCACAATTCTCAACTCAAATGATCGATAGACAAATCAAGTGTTGCCGTCAAACCTCCGAGCCAAGGGATTCACTCAAGTCCAAGTTTGAAGTAGTGCAATCAAAACGCCGAAGATAAAAATGCAAATCAATGAAACGTCCAAAGGAATGAAATCAAGATATATGGAGCTAACTCATGGACTAGTACCGATCCCTACTCATGGATCGGTACCGATCTCTAAAGCTGTTTAGTTAGCCACGATCTTCTTAGCATAACTTCTCTTGGACATGGGAAACATGGGCACAAACGTGGTTGAGAGATTTTTGATGATCTGCAACAGTAAATAGAGGAGGAAGGGCATTGTTTCTAGGATCTTTTTGCTCTTCTAACAATTTTCTGTACTTTTTATATGCTCTCAGGGATCATCACCGATCCATAAGAATGATTTTGTAAAAATTCAACAAGAATCGAATAACAAAGTTTAAGTGGATGTAGGTCAGAGTATTCGTCGAACCAATATAAAATTGTGTGTTCTTCTTTTCCTTCCTTGCATTTTCTTGAAATTTTCATATTTATTATTTCATTGGGTGTTTGTGCCAACTTTTGGTGCAAATATTTTGGTGCTTTCACTGAGAGCGCTCGGATTTGTCAACTTGAAACGTGAAATTGGAGAAGATGATGAGTCTATCAACTAGGAAAACTGATATTGGAGGAAGCCAAACAAGGGCATATGGGCAGCCAAGAAGTGTCCTCAAGATCAAACCCCCCTTCCATCTATATAACCAGAGACGAGATGGAAACAACGATAACATAAATGCAGAACCGAATGATAGCCCGCTAGGAAGAGACGACAGAAGGATTCTTCAAAAGAATGGGATAATTGGGAATAGCCAAAGTTGCTGCAGAGGCCAGAAGCCAAAAGCCAAAACAAACGCACATGGAAACAGAATGGAGCAAAGTGGAGTAACCACTAAGAGGCGCCACGGCTCGATACTAATCCTCGAGAACTTGGATGCGTGATGAACTTGAACTTGTGCAGGAATGGGACATGCCCGGGAAACGACGTTGAACACCAGAACGTGAATCAGAATGCAAATGCACAACCAAATGAGTATGCGCCGGATTTTTTCTGTAGGAACCGGGGGTAGAATGAAGATGTGGAACAAAGACTTCCATTAGATGATAACTTTAAAATTTCTAAAATAGTTAGATAAGCGATAAAAGGTGGACCGCTAGACTAAATTCTAGAGGATGTAAAAAAATGCATTCACCCCTAACATCCGGTACATAAGGAATCCATGCGATTTCAAGCTGCTGACGTTGAAAATGTACGATGGAAAGACTGATCCAGTGGTTCACCTGATGAGTTACATCCGACATATGGAAGTGCTGAGTGCATCTGAAGAGGTAATGGGGCAGTTCGTTCCCCTTATATTTAACAGACTTAGCAGTGATGTGGTTCAAACAGCTGGAAAACGGATCCATTAGCACATTGAATGAGTTAGTGAATAGATTCATGAGGCAGTTCATAGTTCACATTTCATGACCAAAGAACGTGATGATATTATCGAGCATGAAGCAAAGGGTTGGAGAAACCTTAAGGAGTTATTTGACCTAGTTTAGTGCGGCAGCCGCTGTAGTTCATAAGCCGAATCCAAGGGTGATTCTAATGGCGGCAATTTCAGAAGTTGCTAGTAAAACGGATTTTAAGATTACTTTGGAAAGGGATCCATCAGTGGGTCTAGTGGAGTTTTACTATGAAGCTGAGAGATACTTGCGTCAGGCAAACGCTGAAGTTGAAAAGGCATAGGTTAATGTTATAGATGGTGAAGGACCATCCGGAGCAGGATTTGGTAAGGATAAAGGGAAAATGAAGGTGGATGATGACTTTGGAGGACCAAAGCGGCAGAGAAGGGAACCGAAATTCTCTTCTTATGCTGAGTTAAACGAAACCCCGAAGAGAATTATCTTGAACCAGAGTGCAGATTTCCTATCAGAAACCAATGAAGAGAGAACCCCTGGATCGAGAAATAAGATCGGGAAAGTATTGCATATTCAATGAACTAGGTAGGCATGACCAAATGATTGCAGGCACCTTCGTGACTTGATTGAGGAATAGGTTAGGAACAACTAGCTACAGTAGTATGTGAGGAACCAAACTGCAGTGATGCAACAGGAGAAGCCATCGTCTACAGCAAATGGAAGCAGCCTTGGATTAAGGTTGAGGATAGTTATCTCATGATCGAATAGGAAGCGAGTCGGGCTCGATTCTCGCACTTTGCCTTTGTTTTCAATAAATGATACAGCATTACAATCAGGCCACTTACTCGTGTATGGGACCTCGATCAGTCTATAGGGCTCTAAGTTGAATGTTAGGCTGTAATGCCTGAATGGATGTTGTAATGTTTGTTTGATGTTTAAATTTGAATTCTACGAATGACTGATTCTAAAAATCATGGGAACTAACTGATATTGATTTGTGAATTAATTGATCATGGTAGTCCTATCCGGAGAGACATGGCGATGACCGTAAGGTGCAAGTTCCTTTGCCGAAAAGCGAGTGGATTGGGCTTGTATGAGAGTGAGTTCCTACGTCGGAGAGTGAGTAGATGGACTTGCCTGGAAGTTGGGTCCCCTCATCGGAGAGTGAGTGGATTGGACTCAGTAAGGATCCGAAAAGGTCAAACCCTAGTTTGGATGCTAAACAATTCAAAGAGATTGTGGATAGAACTGACGATCCAGAGAGATCGAGATTTAACTAACGGCACGGAAAGGCCGCAGATTCTACCAACGATCCGGAGAGATCGAGATTTCGACTAATGATATGAAGAGATCATGGATTTAACTATGATCCGAAGAGATCGCGGATTTAACTGATGATCCGGAGAGATCGTGGATTCAGCTAACGATCCGGAGAGATCGTGGATTTAATTAACGATCTGAAGTGGTCGAGGACCTGGAAAGATCTAAAGCTAACCCGAATACTGATAATGCAATTCGGAGAAATTAAAAGCTAAACTTTGGATATGAACGCCATTCGATTTTGAAATGACTTGATAATGATTGTATGATTAAGTCACTGCTTTGATTCGATTAGGCGCTCTTATGAGATTCTAGGCGACTCTAGATAATTTATAAATGATGTTCCAATCGGTAGCAATGAACTTCCACGATTTTCTGACCCATGGTTACCCAACATACGGTTTGTATGTCGTAGCTTGGATCCCGGATGAACACGGGATAACACTGATTTTGATATGTGATTAGTAACTCTCGAATGAATACGGGACGATCTTGATTTGTGATGTAACATACGATCTAATGATTCTGGGAGAACATGGAATGATGATTATTTTGTTAGCCCAAGCTAGGACTCGGTCCTCGGTTATAACAGTCTAGAATGACTTTGACTTACAAGTGAACCCGAAGGAACCGGAGTATTCGTTGTGGTTTGGTCGGCTGATAGCTACAAAATTCAACTACTAACATTTCATCAACTTCCATATTAGCTCTTGGGCAAAGCACACCTCCAATTCACAAGGCGTGCTTTAGGGGCAAATGTTACCCAGCTTTGTGACCAAGCCATATTCGAACAACTTAGATTGGTCAAATAAAAAGGCTACCAAGCAGTAATCCAAAGCTATAACTGCCAAGCTCAAATATCAAACAAGATCAAGAGATTGAGCAATCAACTCACCAAATCATTTAAGTGCCAAAAGCAAAATCTCACACCCAATCATGGATCGGTACCTATCCATGATTGAGGATCGGTATCGATCCCTAAATCTTGCCAAAGTTCACCTTGAACTTCGTGCCATGGAAGACCTTGATGGTTGTAAGCCAATGCACATCACAAAAGAAGGTTTTTCATAGTTCTCAACTCAAACGATCAACAGATAAATCAGGTGTTGCCGCCAAACCTCCGAACCAAAGGATTCACTCAAGTCTTCGAAGTAGTTCAATCAAAACTCCAAAGACAAAGATGCAAATCAACCAAACATCCACAAGAATGAAATCAAGATGTATGGAGCTAACTCATGGATCGGTACCGATCCCTACTCATGGATCGGTACCGATCCCTGAAAGTTTCTTAGTCAGCCACGATTTTCTCAGCACAACTCCTCCTGGATATAGGGAATGTGGGCACGAACGTGGTTGAGAGATTTTCGATGACCTACTGCTATAAATAGAGGAGGAGGGGCATTGTTTCAAGGATCATTTGGCTCTTCTAACAATTTTCTATACTTCTTATATAATCTCAGGGATCATCACTGATGCATAAGAACGATTTTATAAAAACTCGACAAAAATCAAATAACAAAGTTTAAGTGGACATATGCTAGAGTATTCGTCGAACCGCTATAAAAATTATGTGTTCTTCTTTTCCTTTCTTGAAATTTTCATATTTATTGTTTCATTGGGTGCTTGTGCCAACTTTTGGCACAAACAGTTACTACCAATCTAAAGGAAGACTATAATCGATCTAAAATAAAGTCTATTGTGAATCTAAAGTTAAGCCATCGTCAGTCTAAATGAAGTGCTATTGAGGATCTAAAGTAAACTACCATCAATCTAAGGGAAGTGTTATCAAGGGTCAAAAGTAAAGTTATCGTCAATCTAAAGGAAGTGCTATCGAGGATCTAAAGTAAAGCTATTTTCAATCTAAAGAGAAAGTTATCGCAAGGCTAAAGAGAAAGCTATTGTAAGTCTAAAGAGAAACTATCTAAAGATAAAGCTATCACAAGTCTAATGAGAAAGATATCGTAAATCTAAAGTAGAGGCTATCGTAAGTCTAAAAGTGAAGGCTATCATGAGCCTAAAGTGAAGGCTATCGAATGTCTAAAAGAAGGGAAAATCGAAGATCTAAAGTTAACAGATGTTTAAAGAATGAAGCACCGCAAGTTCAAAAGAAAAGTGCTATCAAGGACCTAAAGTGAATGCAATCGAAAATCTAAAATAATGTCTACTAGGGAATCTAAAGTGGTAACCGTCAAACCTCTAACAAAAGTACTATCGAAATCATAAAATATTGGAAATGATCCATGCGTCAACTCCTTATTTGTCCATTTGTGCCACGCAGCATGAAAATGAGCAACTTATGCCAAAAGAGCCACATGTCATGCTGATAGCGTGCCATGTCATCAGTTAGCCAAGATGATCTCAATCATCCAAAATTGCACCCGCTACATATAAAGATCCAACGATGTAATTTTACGATAAATAGGTATGTTCCCCCACCTAAGAAGAGTCATTTTTCGAAATTCACTTCTTTTTAAATGTTCATTTGTAACTTGTAAATGAATAAAAAGTTTGATTTGAGACTTTCATGGCCGCTTAGGTCAAATTGTAATTGACAAATCATATAAAAGGACATATGAATGACATGTGTTTGCACCAAAAATTGGCACAAACACCCAATAGAAATTTTGAAGATAAATAAATGAAGAATATAAAATGAAAATAGAGGATAATAATAAAGAAATAGGAGTAAATTGAAATAATGATACGCACACAACGATTTATAGTGGTTCGGCGTTGTTTGCCTACGTCCACTTTGAATAGATTGCTTTATTAATCACTTTATAAACTGAGTACAATATGGATCGGATGAAATCCTTGTTTACAAAAGAGTATAAAGCAACTAGCAGCGTAAAGGTCCTTAAAATGAATAACCAAGCCTGTATTTATAGACGAAAATGGCCAAATATCTTCCTGAAAATTCGGCAGAGGGATCACATGGCCCAATTCCCAAAGAAGAGGGATCGGTACCGGTCCCTACTTTGGTGGAATTTTGGGTGTGATCCCTATGGTATCTTCCTCATGCTAAAATATGCTTAGCCTCCAAATTTCATGCCAAATGGATCAGTAGAACTTGAGTTATTGCTTAATCTTTGCTTTAACATGGGTTGCTTGCTGATTCCTACCGATACCTACCAAGGAAAGAGTGCCGATCCCTATGACTTCATCTTCTTGATGTGCGATCCCTAGGGTAAGCTCCCTAGGGTCCTCATATTTTGCTCACAAAACTTCACATGTATTGCACTTGTGGATCTTGAGATATTAATTGTTTTCTATTGAAATGCACTTGCTCCCTGAAACATGCCGATCCCTATGATGGAAGTTAATTTGTCGATCTGTCATATATATTGAACCATATTTAATATTTTGAACATTCTGCCTTGCATATCCATCAATTCCATTCAACCTCGACTTCGTTTTATCATTTATACTTGACTTTTGGGCCCTACAATCATCACTATGGACTCATCAACCTTGATAACGGTCGAATCTAACTTGTGCAATCAGTTCAATATAACCGGGTCAAAATACCGGATAACACTTGCCCCCCAAAGTATGTCTTGTGCTAAACACGACGTGCTTTGAGTCGAAGCAAGTTAGAGTTGTCGGAAAGAACCCCGTCTAGTTTTCTGAATAGTCGTTATCCCACTGTCGAATTATTTTCCCAAAGGGTTGTATCTCTCTTTGATCGTCACGACGTTTGATCGATTTTCGATAGTATAAATCCAAGGTTACTGTTGGTGTCAAAATTGGCCACCAACACCCAATTATGTGAAAGCACCAAAATCCAATCTAGCCACCGAAATATGAAGAGAAATAAATGAAGAATAAAATTAAAACAATCAGAAAGCAAGTAAATTGAGATACAGATTTATAGTGGTTCGGCTGACTCCGGCCTACGTCCACTCCAAAGATTTTCCTTTTATTAGTTTATACTGCTGATTACCGTTACAAATCTATGAAATTCAAGAATAAAAATGGCAGGGTGTAGCCTAGGTAGAATATGAAGAGAAGCAGAATGAAGATTCCCTTTTCTAAAGCCATGACTGTTGTATTTATAGGTGAAACTTCGACTATAGGGCCTCCTTATCCATATGGGCCTCCTTATCCATATGGGCCCACCATAGGGTTTGCTAGGCCCAAATCCCAATGGATAGGGATCGGTACCGATCCCTTCCTTGGTTGATTTTTGGGCAGCGGCTCCCATGGTGGATTCCTCATGACGAAATATACTTAATCCCAAAGTTTCATGTCATTTGGAGCAAGGGAGCTCGATTCCATCCATACTTGCTTAATTATGCTCATCCCTTGGATTCCATAATGTAACACCGACCCCTCTGATGCAACTAAGTCATGTCAACCCTTTCTTATTCTACTGAGTTATGCCGATCCTTCATCTTGCACAATGCTATTGCTGATCCATCTTGCTCTATATATCTATGCCAATCCCTCTATTTCTATAATGCTGGGTCGAACTATCACCCTTCAACGTATTATGCCGATCCTTCATCTTAAATGCCATGCCAATCCCTTGAGCACTAGCGGGCCATATCAAACCAAACACCATCACCTTTGTCGATCTCTCTAGTAATTCATCCATGTCGACTATCCATCCAACTAACTATGTCGATCCTTCCTTTATGGAGCATACTGACCGATTCGCCATCATTTATGCTGATCTCTCCATCTCGCTGAGCTACTGAACTATTCTGATCCCTCCAGATTAAACATGTCGATCCCTTCATGACATAGCCTGCATCGTTTACCTACTAACTCCATTCAACTCTGGTTTCGTCTAACCATTTGTACTTTACTTTCGGGTCCTACAACCGTCGCTCTACACTCATCAGACTTGATAATCGTGAAGTCTGTTGGGTCAAATACGCATGTGTACTGCCTTGACAGAAGGCGGGTTAACACTTTGCCTCCCAAAACATGCCTAGCGATAGGAAGGCATGTTTTGAATTGCCTTAAGTTTAATGTTCGAAACCCATTGATGACCTGTGAACAAATTAGTGGTCTTTCCTGACTGTTAGTAACGATCGTTTGGGACTGTTAATCAAATTCATAGTCGTCCTAGGCTGATGATGATCGCATGAGATTGAGTGTCTGTTCGAGGCGAAATGCGATCGTTCGAGATCATGTGCCGTTCAGGGCGAAATGCGATCGTTCGAGATCGTGTGCCGTCCGGGGCGAAATGTGATCGTTCGAGATCGAGTGTCGTTCGGGGCGAAATGTGATCGTTCGAGATCGAGTGCCGTTCGAGGCGAAATGTGATCGTTCGAGATCGAGTGTCGTTCGAGGTGAAATGTTATCGTTCGAGATCGAGTGTCGTGCGAGGCAAAATGTGATCGCTCGAATGGGACTCAAAATCATCAATGTCAGATTTCACATTCGAGTGAGTTTAAGCAAGCACCAAAAGAGAAACAGAAACAAAAACTAAAGACTACAATGCATGCATCTTCGGGTGCGACGGTTCATTGTCATCTCAGAGCATGCCTAGGGACCGTTCTCGATCCCGTACATGTGTAAGTGACTTAGTCATTTTATTGTGGAGTTTATTACTTATTATTTGCCATTCCGGTCAAATGATGACAAGTTGACGCCTCGATCCCGAGCAGTTCCCATTCAATGCGGATGGTGGTTGTTCCTGTTCCACTGCCACTGCCCGAGTTCTCACGTATTGCAACAACCTGCCGTTCTGGACATGTCCCTCGATCTCATCCTTTAAGTGCCTGCAGTCATTTGTGTTATGCATGTTCAGCTCATGGAACAGACAGTATTTATCTGATTTCTTTTCAACATTTGTAGGGTCTCTCCTCATTGGCCTTCGATAGGGGATCTGCTCCATAGTATCCAGATATATTTGTTCCAATGTTTTAGTCAATTCCGTGTAAGAGGTGAATCTCGGTTCCCTTCGTGGATGCTTCGATCCATCAAAGCCATCCTTTGCTTTCTGTTTTCCTTTTTCATTCTTGTTTACATCTCGTGACGATCCTCCACTTTGCACAGCATTTACCTCCGGTTTGTTTGCTTGTGCGTCTTCCTGTCGCAGGAACCTTTTTGCTTCATGATAAAACTCTCCGAGATCCATAGGTGGATCCCGTGCCAAAGAATCCTTAAACTCCGTGCCATCAGCAATTCCAAATACAGCTGCCATCAATACCATGGATGGATCTGGACGATCCACCGATGTCGCCGTAGCATTAAACCGTGTCAAGAAATTCCTTAGGGACTCTCCGGTCCTCTGTTTCAGTGTTGCCAAACTCATCGCATTTTTGGGTCTCGAGATGTGAACCCTAAACTGCCTCATAAACCCTTCGATCAATTCCTTCCATGTGCTGATAGAGCTGCTTTCCAACTGTCTGAACCGTAGCGCAACTATATCCGTCAAATACAAAGGGAAGCATCGTGCCATGACTTCCTCTGATGCCCCCAGTACTTCCATGTGTCTCATGTACCTCGTTAAATGAACAGCGGGATCCGTTCTTCCAACATAATTCTCAAGCATTGGTAGTTTGAACTTCGATGGATTCCAAGCTTGCTTGATATTTGGAGTGAATGGACTTTTATTTACATCCTCGAGATCCCTGTTCGCAATCCTCTACGCATAGCTCACCTTGTCATCTCTGTAAATATGCCATTGTCTTCCAATGGTAGTCTCTTATCGTCATGCACAATCTGCCCCCCGAGTCTATGAGGGAATTCTAGGATGTATTCCTCTGTTCGAGCATCCAAATTGCAGTTCGCACCAAGCTCCACGGGATTGATCGTAGGTCCTCTAGCATCACGATCAACCAGACCCGGGGGCATGCCCCCCATCCCTTGGGGATCGATACCGATACCTCTGGAGGGATCAGTGCCGATCCCTCTTGGTTGGTAGGGGACTTCCCCCGGCTGCTCTGTTCCATTCCCCCATCTATTAACTCCATTCCCATGCTCCCGATTCTGATTTTGGTTTTGCATTCCAGCAGCTTCTATGGCTCCTGCCTATCCGATTTGTTGGAGTAGATTCTGCATCATCTCCTCCTGTCTTTTCAACATCCTCTCTTGCATAGCATCCATCATCGTTTCCATTTCATCCTTGGTGATGTAGATAGATGCTTGATTAGCTCCAGCTCCCGAGGAAGCCTCCTGACTCCCTCTATGGTGACTCCTTTCCGGTAGTAATCTCCTTGTTGATTGCCTAGTTATTGCTTTCTAGATCCAAGTATTCGAGTTTCCAAATTAGCGGGTGCAAGTTATCTTAGTGAAACCACCAAAATGTTGGTGTAAAAATTGGCCACTAACACTCAATCATGTGAAAGCACCAAAATCCAATCCAGTCACCGAAATATGAAGAGAAATAAATGAAGAACAAAATTAAACAATCAGAAAGCAAGTAAATTGAGGCACAGATTTATAGTGGTTCGGCTGACTCCAGCCTACGTCCACTCCAAAGATTTTCATTTTATTAATTTATATTGTTGATTACCGTTATAAATTTGTGAAATTCAAGAATAAAAATGGTAAAGTGTAGCCTAGGTAGAAGATGAAGAGAAGCAGAATGAAGATTCCCTTTTCAGAAGACATGACTGCTATATCTATAGGTGAAACTTCGGCTACAAGGTCTCCTTATCCATATGGGCCCACTGTAGGGGTCGCTTGGCCCAAATCCCAATGGATAGGGATCGGTACCGATCTTTTCCTTGGTTGATTTTTGGGCAGCGACTCCCATGGTGGATTCCTCATGACGAAATATACTTAATCCCGAAGTTTCATGTCATTTGGAGCAAGGGAGCTCGAGTCGATCCATACTTGCTTAATTATGCTCGTCCCTTGGATTTCATAATGTAACACTGACCCCTCTGATGCCACTAAGTCATGCCGATCCTTCTTATTCTACTGAGTTATGCCGATCCTTCATCTTGCACAATGTTATTACCGATCCATCTTGCTCTATATATCTATGATGATCCCTCTATTTCTATAATGCTGGGCTGAACCATCATCCTTCAACGTATTATGCCGATCCTTTATCTTAAATGCCATGCCGATCCCTTGAGCACTAGCGAGCCATATCAAACCAGGCACCATCACCTTTGCCGATCTCTCTAGTACTTCACTCAAATCGACTATCCATCCAACTAACTATGTCGATCCTTCCTTTATGGAGCATGCCGACCCATTCACCATCATTTATGCCGATCCCTCCATCTCGCTGAGCTACTGAACTATATCGATCCCTGCAGATTGAACGTGTCGATCCCTTCATAACATAGCCTGCATCGTTTACCTACCAACTCTAGCTTCGTCTAACCATTTGTACTTTACTTTCGGGTCCTACAACCGTCGCTCTGCTCTCATCGGACTTGATAATCGTGAAGTCTGTTGGGTTAAATCCGCCTGTATACTACCTTGAAAAAAGGCGGGTTAACAGTTATATTTCGTCAGTTGATATATAAGTCTGGTTCCACAAGACTACTAAACTTTGGTTATCTGGTTCAGCCTCGAACTTGAAGGCTTCAGGTTTGATTTCATTTTTTGTTGATTTCAAAATTTGAACTTTTAGACCATACACGTGCATGTTAAGGTACACGTTCTTGTCATTGGCTCCCGGACGCGTTCGTATGCTCGCCGCTAATTGTCATCGAGTAAGATGCAATTTCATTGCATTTTGTACATACGTGCTTTGAATAATTTCCATGCCTATGTTTGTTTGCATACATGCTCATAGCCGATCCCTCTTTTTTTTCCTTTTCTTCTTCTTTTTTTAGAGCATTTGTAGGGATCGGCATATGTTTAGCCGATCCCTCCTCCTTCTCCTTTTCTTTTGTTTACAAGGATCGACATATTCCCAACCGATCCCTTTCTCTCTCTCCTTTTTTTCTACACATGCTTATAGGGACTGACATATGTTTAATCAATCCCTCCTCCTTGCTTCGAGTCGAAATCATGGGCCAATCCCCTCATCCCTATATATAAATTAACACTCTTCTCTCCCATGCTTACTTATTTCATTTCCTTACCATTTCCTCTCATCCCTCAACATACCGAACCTTCCTCATTCCACCATTAAAGTCGATCCCTCCCTTCTTTCTTCTTCCCTTCATTTTGAACGAATTCTTCTGCAATCTATCTTGCTTTTGCTAGCCCACTTCCTCTTATCTTCCATCTCAATCATCCCCAAGCCACTTATCACCACCATTAACATATATACATACGTAGGTAGGTTTTCTGGTTTTTAATTTTTGATTTTATGACTAGGCGATGGATTCTATTCCATTTGCGACAATTTGGAGTTCAACATGATGGATAATTGATGGCCGAAGCTGCTTGGAGAAGATGAGAAGTTGGATGTTGTAGGGTTCGGCTAAAAAGTTTGAAGGGTAGCATGAGGAGGTGGAAGGAGAAGGATCGACCGTCTTCGATTCGCATGGAGGGATTGGTAGTTTTGTTGGATAAAAGACGGATCAGTTGGAATGGTGACGAGAAGGGATCGGTGGTAGAAGTTAGCGTGGAGGGATCAGTATTTTTGTTGAAGGAAAGGGATCGACATTAATCACCTGGAGAGAGGGATCGGTTGTTTTGATCTAGGATAGGGATCGACAAATAGGGATCGACAAATAGGGATCGGTTATTTACACTTGGCTAATTCTAGTCTTTGAATTGGACTTGAAAACTAATCCACAATCACTTGTTTGAACAATCAAAACTAGTCCCATCTCAAAGAACTTGAACATATGACAATGATGAACAACAGGAGTTGCATATCTACTGATGAACTCGAAATTGAACGTCCAAATCAATGAGACTTAGAACATGAACTAAAACTTAATATATGGGCTTTAATAATGGATTTCACACTTCTATATGCCAATGGTCGATCCCAAAGCTTACATAACCAATCAATCATTTTGCCGATTGTGACGGTCAGTGATGACAGTCACTCTGGTCGGAATCCAAAGTCTCGTCATTTACTTTTTTGTTTTGTTTTGAGCTGCTTATCTCTGCATTACATGACACTGTACCACACTAGCTTACATTTAACATGGGAGGACATGTAAACTTTTCTAATCTTGATTATCTACTGAGTATAGTTGACATGGACTTCAGACATTCAGAGCATATAGTTGCGATGTCTTCCGAACTAACTTCACAACATAGTAATCCTGAAGCCGAATCGAGCTCCGCAACTATATCTGGCAGGCTTTCCCCTGGTCATCAAATTGAACAAACATAAGTTTCTGGCCCGTCGGCCGACCTTTTCTCTGACATTCCCATCCTCCCGGTGGAAGATATAAGTCCTACCCCCGATGCTGTTGAAGGCGTTATATTCTTAGATAACTCGACAGATTCCCAAGCTTCCAGAATCGGTGAGATCGCTCTTCGCAGACTATGTTCCAGACACGAAATTCCATTCGAAGACATTCTGGTTCCTTTTGGTGAACGACACGGCTCATTCGCCCCCGGAGGGGTCTACAACATGCAATAAGTTCATGTGCTGGGTCGGATGCATGCTGCCCTTCAATTCTTTTATCCGGGAGATGCTAAAATATCTTGGAATAACTCCTACTCAACTACATCCGAATAGCTATGCCTTTTTCTATGGCGCTTTCTTACTATTTATTAACGTTTTGTTCCACCACCAACTCCTGAGGACATCAAGTTTATTTACATTAAAATAACGGACAGGGAACCTTTCCTACATTTTCCTCGAGCCTTCACCTAATTGTCAAGTCTTAACGGGTGCTTGAAACAAGCTCAGCCTCTTCAAACACGAATGGTTTTATGTTCGATGTCCGCTTGGCTTTGCAAGGTGATGGTTGGAAGGACGTAAGTGTCGTCTTCGCCCTATTAACAAATTCTTTAACCCAACTCATATCCTAAATCAACTAACATTCTAAAAATGTACAGGTGTCTGTCCATGTCCAGAGGGCGATAGTTCTTCAAGGACAATTTCTATGATTCGTGCCACTCCGGTCGAAGAAAGGGACATTAGATTTCTTGTAACTGATGAATGGTTATCTCTGTTTGGGTTGCTAGAGGAAGGTCACAACATTGGGCTTCCAAGAAGTGCTGTACTACTAGGATATGTTGTAGAACAAGAAGGTGATATTAATAACCCCATCGTGCCCCTAGTCGAGGGGACTCAGGATGACGCCGAAGAGGGCGAAATTAGGGGTGCCAAGACCAACGAGCCTTGCGATGCTGATGCAGGTCCGGGCAGTGCATCCGTGGTCGAACCGTCATAAGGAACGCAATCTTACATGCCAGCTTGGAGAAGAAAGAAGCTTGCATATAAGTGAGTTTACTATCACTTCCATCGACGAAGAGTCATCCACTTAACGTTTAGCAAGCTCAATGAAAGCGTATTCAAATCTTCAAATCCCTGATGACATCATGACTTATGATTTCCCCAACATCAGTACTGAGGGGCTCAATTCTCCTACCAAAAGTGGTGACGGTATTCTTATCGTCGGCAAAGGAGAGAAAACTCCTATGAGCAAGGATGTAATAACTGTACGTCGGAGGGACACTAGGACACTCACAATCATGTGCACTTCACCACACGTTCTTCATCTATCTTTTGTATAATGGTCACTTATACACTTTTGTTTGGTTTTTGTAGGTGTGATCTCTCAATCCCGAGCTTTTGATCGCTTGATGGGCTCCTTGATGCAATATGTATCCAACCATGATTTAGAATCGGGTAGGCATAGAGAGGGATGACGGCCGAGAAAGAAGTCATCGTTTAAGGGAATCTTCATCTTCCAAACATAAGTCCCAGTCTCGGTCGTCCCATCAGGAAGTTCAACCTAATCTTCCTGTGCACAGTGGCGATCAAACCTCTTTTCATGGTCCTCAAGTTGCCGTACCGCCTAAGCAGTATTCCAGTTCATCCAGCTCCAAGCAGTCCCATGACCTCAAGTCGAGAAAATGGCCAATCATCGCTTCTGATCCATCTTTGCCGACTGCGTCTCCTGAAGCTTCTACAGCAGAAAAATTGGCCGAACTTAAGGTCAATTTTCCAAAGATTTGTTTCAATGGGCTTAAGTTACTCCCTTTCATTCATACAATCCCAGGGAATGCTAAGGCAAGTTCTCTCGCATGTGTCAACGATGTTTTTGTGCAACATGAATCATTCCAGCACTTAGCAGAGAAGATCTCTAAGGTGTCTATCGAGAGACAACATGAAATCGATCGTCTCAAGCTAGAGGTCATCCATGATAAAGATATAATTAACATCAAGACACTGAGATCTCGAATTTGGTGGTGAAGTCGACCGAGGCAAAAAAAATGCTAAGGAAACACCTGAGGCAGTGAGTCGTCTAGAAGCTGCCCACAAAAAGGAACTTGATGATGCCCTCGACCGCAACGGTGCGCTTTCCTTGGAAAAAGATACCTTGCAAAAGGAGAA
This sequence comes from Allium fistulosum, assembly GCA_030737815.1. NCBI lineage: Eukaryota > Viridiplantae > Streptophyta > Magnoliopsida > Asparagales > Amaryllidaceae > Allium > Allium fistulosum. Next base: position 975,424,248 of record CM060901.1, read on the forward strand.
AAATATTTTGGCCCGCCGCATTGAGGAGCTTAAAGAACTTTTTAAAAAGGAGAGGGAAGAGAAAATTGAAGCTCAAGAGGAATCACAAAGATATTGCAAAGAGGTCGTTGAAGCCTAGAATTTGAAGATTAAGATTGATTAACAACTCGCTCAAATTGAAGTCCTCAAAGAAGAGGCGAGAGAAGCAGGCTACAATGAGATGAGGGAAGAGATCGAGGCCTGGGTAGAGGATGCCAAAGAAGCCGGTCAAAATGAAATTAAGGACATATTTGAACCCCTGATCATTGAGTACAATGCTAATGTCCTTATCCACCGTGATTTGAGCTTTCTTGGTGAGGGTTATCATGAGTCGCTCACCGAGGCCTGGGAATATATTATTGAAATGAAAAGGAGAACCCTCGGTGAAGCTGATTTAGATGAAGAGAAACTAATACGTTAGATTCTTCGTGGGGATGAACCTCTAGTCCTTGCTGCTGCGAGACTTCGATATTTTGACATTCTAGCACCCTCCGACAAAGGGAAAAACACTGCCGAGTCTTCATAGTCTGATCCCAAAGGCCCCTCTTCTCTTCAAGCAGCCGGAGCGTCAGGTTCTCTTGGCCCGAGACAAGATATAAGCTACGATCCGGACAGACCCGGTTATCAATCTAAGGTGATGACTCTTATTCTTGAAGGGAGCACTATGGCGATTATTGAGAAGCAGCCGGACATAGGTATTTCGCTTTATTCTCCACTTTTCGAGAGATGTCGTTCTTCATGCCCAATAGTGATGGGCTTATCTTCTTGTTCCCATGAATCTACAGGTCTTCCGGGTCCCAGCCAAAATCCAAAAAGTGGTGCCACCATGGAGCAACAATCGACATCTACTGAGATTTCGGCGGTCACCAACGCTCCAGGACCCAACGTTCAAGTTATCGGAGCACTTGATAATGATAAAGCTGAAGACCCACCATTACCCGATGAGTCGGATGACGTTGTAATTACCGGCGCCACTGAACATACCGATGAACTCAGCTTAAAAGAGCGCATCTAGTGGGAGGAATTGTTGAAGAAAAAAACCAAGGTTGAACCCATTGATACAGACATTGACATCCCAAATTTTGTTCCATTACAAGTCATCCCACCTGGTGGGTCGGTTCCCCAAGAACTCCCTCCAACCTCTAAAAGCTCTCTTGTCAAGGGCAGCAAAGGATCAAGGAAAAGGATGGGCGGAAGTTCAGGTGGTGGCACTCCTAAGAGATCTAGAAAGGAGAAAGGGCAAAAAAATAGTCATCACTCCTGCTTAGTTTGTATATAGTTTGAATAGCTGTTTTTCTCTTTTGTTGGCCATGATTATGTTTTTTTCTCTTTTGTTGGCCATGATTATGAGAGTGCGACCCCTGCTTTTAAATAAACTTGTATCGAAATTTTTGAAGTTTATTATGTAACTAAAAGTTCTTCATTTTTTGTTGAACTCGTATGTGAAATTTTTATTCAAGAAGTCGAGCTATTACTTTCCATTCAATGTATTTGTAATTCATTGCTCATTGCTTTGGATGATAATCCATTAATTCTATCCCAAGGCCTCCATGTGGTTGTGGTCGTGGTCTTGAGTCGTACGAAACATGGGGCTCAAGCCCTAATGTTACGTTATCGAATTCAGTGATTTGAATTATTATACTCCTTCCCCTAGTCTAGGGTTAGCGGGGTTAGACGGTGGATGGTTGAACTCTCTCCTTAGCGAGTTTATACTCCTCCTATCGGTTTCAGGCTGGAATTTATGAAATAGTGAGTGGTCGAACCACACTTGTCTATTTGTTTATACTCATATCCCCACTCTGGGGATAAGAATTAGTTAGCGGATTGTCGAATCACTCCCAACTTATGTTTATACTCCAGTCCAGACTCTGGGGACTTAGAGTTATTTCGAAAAATAGTCGGATCGTACTTTCCTTAATTGATTGATTTGCCTCCAAGTCCAGGGTTTAACTTAGCAAGCGATCAGTTGTGTCACGATCGCTTTTGATTCATATTTGTCCCATCATTTGATAGAATTAAGTTAGTTATTGGATGGTCGAATCACATCCATTCTCGTTAAGCATTCCGTCTATCGGGTTGTGAGCGTGAATCGTCAAGTGAATGGTCGGACCATTCTCATTTCGTTTAGTTCAGTCGTGATGTAATCGGGTAGCTCCAAACTCTGGGAACCTGCTCGGACATGTCAATATGAGTTAGTCCGGTATCGTAACTAATATGTAATGCTACAACAAACACATACATGAAGAAAATTCAAAACTTTTTTTGCCAAACGGAAAGAAATGACATAATTTGTCTTATTACATATCTTTGAAAATCAAATACCAAAGAAAATCCTAAAATTAAATACAACTGAATGAAAAAGAAATAAACTAAGTGAAATAGCATTGTAAATGCTTGCTATTTCATGCCTTTGGAAGTGTGATGCCATCAACAGTTGCTAGCTTGAAAGTTCCCTCTCTAAGCCTCTGTTCAATGACATATGGTCCTTCCCAAGTAGGATTCATATGCGACGGGGTAGAAAAAATCCCTTTCAAGATGAGATTGTCGATTTCAAAGGTTCTAGGTTGGACTTTATTGTTGTAGTACCGGGCGACTCGGTGCTGGGCCCAGTTGCCCTTAAATGAGCTTCTTCGCGCTTCTCGTCTATAAAGTCTAAATATTACAAGAGGAGATCTTTATTCGTTCTGGGATTGTAGTAGGTCACTCGATGAGAAGGAACTTCGAGCTCAACAGGAATACTGACTTTGGAACCGTAAGCAAGGGCGAATGGAGAATGGCCAGTCACGAACTTGTGGGTGGTCCTATAAGCCCATAGTGCTGTCGGAAGTTCATCCACCCACTTGCCTCTAGCTTTTTCCAAACGCTTCTTCATAATAGATATTATGATTTTGTTCACATCTTCAACTTGCCTATTTTCTTGAGGGTGAGCGACTGCTGCAAATCACTTTTCAATATGATGCCGAAGGTAGAAGTCTTTGAATTTAGCACCATCGAATTAAATCTCATTATCTATTACAATAGTTCATGGAAGACCACAACGACAGAAGATGTTCCGGACGATGAAGTTGATTACTTTCTTAGTTGTGATCGTGGCTAAAGGTTCCGCTTTAGCCCATTTGGTGATGTAATCAACTGTGAGGATAGCGTACTTCGCACCACCTTTAGAGATCGGTAAGGAACCGATAATGTCTATACCCCACATGGAAAACGGCCATGGGCTGTCCATTTGTGTAATTTCCATCGGCGGAGCTCTTGGAACTTTTGCATATATCTGGCACTTTTCGCATCGCCTTACATAATCAGCAGCATCTCGATTGACAGTCGGCCAATAATACCCATAACGAAGTATTTTCTTTGTTAGGGTTTTCCCCCCAGTGTGACCGCCACATTCCCCTTCATGAACTTCCTTTAGGACTCATTTTATTTCATCATGAGTGATACACCTGAGCAGGGGAATGGAAAAACCCTTTCTGTACATAACTCCTTCCTGTATGATATATCGTGAAGTTTTATGAAGGACTTGTCATTTTTCATTCCTTCGTCCAGGAAGAACTCCTTGTAGCAAATAGTTTTTAATCGGAGTCATCCACAACTCATTCTCAAGCTCCATCTCTAGTACCCGGTCGATTTCCATCAGGTTTATGCTCGAAGCGTTCAATACTTTGACTCGAACCAAGCCCATTTGTTGTGCATCCCCGGTGCTAGCAAACTTTGCCAATGAATCGGCCTCTTTGTTTTGATCCCGAGGAATGTTTGTGTAACATCCCCCACTTGGAGACCCAAAACTAACGGCTACGGATGCTGCAGTCATCCATAGTTATTAATTCTCGGCGATCAAATACGGTAATGTTAGATGCATTGATATAACAGAAACACATGGATATGTAAAAAAATTAAATCATCAAAACACATTCCATATTCCATTTCAAAAACATCTCAAGTACATCACATAATACCACAATTGTAACTGCGTTCAGACAAAATATACTTATTACAACATACGCTAAGAGCGACATATGAAGATGCCTCCTTGGTTGATCAGAGTATATAATAAGGCAATAAAACAGGTTTGCCTATGCAACCAAAACACAGCGGAATATAAAGAACTCTTATTAACTAGCTTGCCTCTTGCACGTCTCCGGAAGCTTTATTCATCTAAAAAGAACCTAAAATCCTCAACTCTCAAACTACTCAAAATCAATTGATCACCCGATAGTTTAAGTGAAAAAACATAAACTTCGAGTCAAACATAAAGCCTGGTATGAATAATAATCTACCATCTCAAACCATTTAGATATCAAGTAACGGGTTTTCCCCTCACTAGTATCTTAAAAACTTTATAAAAACATATATTGTGCTCCTGCATCCCCAATGGTTAAAATAAATTCAAAATAATATGATGATATGCAAAAAGGTATATTAAATTTGGATTACCGTCTCCATTCATTCTGACTATCTGTCACAATTATAGTTTCTAGGGTTACTATTAACTTATTAGTTTACATGGGCTTGCTAATAACCTGATAAATGTTCATGGACTACCTGTATGATTTCATAGTTTTCATGGGATTACTAAGAACCTATTGATAACTCCAATATCTTTATTTCTTATCCTAGTTTTCATGGGCTGACTAGGAACCTATTGACTAACTGTCAATATCTTAATTTCTTATCCTAGTTTTCATAGGATGACTAGGAACCTATAGACTAACTGTCAATATGTAACGACCCGTATTTTTACGGATCGACAAGTTCGGCAAAATCTGGAGTTTTAGCATTTTGAGTCATTTCAGATTTTAGGCAAATTTCGCCTAAGTCCTAAGTCGTCCACGACTTAGCATGAGTCGTGAGTCGTATACGACTTAGGAGATAGGAGTGTGATGACTTAAATGGACTGACCGACTTAAGGAAAGTGTGACCTAAGGGGATAAGTCGTTGCTGGGCTAAGTCAGTAGGTCGAAGTTAACTCGGCGAGTGTTAAGTCGTAGGTTGTAAGTCGTCGCCGAGTTAAGGGATAGACAACCTAAGGAAGTGACCGACTTATGTTATTGTAGACGACTTAAGGTTTTGAGTTAAGTGTTAAGTCGGCTGACGAGTTAAGGTAGTGGTCGACTTAAGACCTGGACGACTTAGGAGTTGAGTCTTATCCTGGTAGATCGGCATAGCTGCTATGTTAAGTCGTAGGTAGGCTGTTGTGTTGAGTCGTGGCCGAGTTAAGGTGATGAGTCGTAATACTTGATAAGTCGTAGTCGAGTTAACCGTTGAGTTGTATCTTCTGATGAGTCGTACCTTCTGATGAGTCGTATCTTCTGATGAGTCGTAGCTTTGTGCTAAGTCGTAGACGACTTAGTGGTTGAGTCGTCTAGCAAGTAAGGCGCGTACGCACTAGGTCGTAGACAGGGGTGGTCTGGTAAGTCGTAGGTGCCTGTGATGAGTCGGAGACGACTTAGGAGATAGCTGTTAAGTCTTGAGTCGTAGAGGGGTCTGAGTGTTGAGTCGGAAGAGGCTATAAGTCGGAAACCGTTGAGTCGTGGTGATCTGATGAGTCGTAGACGACTCATAGAGGCAGTCGAGTCATGGATTTCAGCTATAAATAGGAGAGCTTCTCTTCATTTTTGGGATCCGGATTTTGAAGCGACGAAGTGCTGCCATTTTGAGAGCTCGACTTCTACACTTCTTCACTTCTTTTCTCCACTCTAATCTAGTGCTTACATCCATCCAAGTTGAAGATCAAGATTGAAGATTCAAGAGCTAAAGTAGAAGATCTTCATCTTTTCAAGAGAGATTTCTTCGTTTGAAGCGGATTCGGGATAGATCAAGCTTGATCCTTCACTGTCTAGATCTGAAGCGCGTTGATTTGAGGTTGTTTAGGTGATTTGGTGAGTGGTGATTATCTCTCACACGGATCCAAAGGAGTATATCGGATTGTTGGCTCGATTTGGTGTTAAAATAGTGGTTTCCATGCATTTTCTTCATCCTATGTGTAGATCCATATAGATCCACTGTTCATGATGATGTTACATCCATTTTATCATATGTTAACCTATGCAAGTTCATTCATCAAGTTTGTAGAGATATAATCCATGTTTTCATGCTTATTGGACTTTCAACTCTTTAATTACGAAAATGCCATTATTGTTATAATTGTCTACTTAGATCATATTTGAATGCTTGATTGTTTGGATTGATGGTTGATTTGATTGATTGTTATGAACTAGATAATTGATGATTAGATTTAGACCGAAGACGATTCAAAAGCTAAGGGAAAGGCTCTTGAATTGGGAAAGCTGCTCGTGGCATATGTAGCGGGATGATGAAGCTCTTATGCATAGATTTGATGATATGATGATGAGATGAGGCTTTGCGAGGATGTAATGAAGCGAAGCAATCATGTGATGAAGACTTGGTCTAATCCAGACGGGATCATTCCAAGCATGTTGATAACTCGGTGATATGATTCGAGTTGAGGATAATGAATGGATATGAGAATAGTCGTCGAGGAGGATGACTAGGAGGCTTGGATAGCATCGTTGTTGAAGGTTCTAGCATGCTCTAAGCAAGAGTACGTTTGGGCAGATTCGATAGTCCCAACGGCCAACCGTTGATGGTCGAGTACTCTGGGCAGATTCGATAGTCCTAGGCACGGGCTGCGACGACGTGCGGGAGTTATGTCTAGAACCGGGGTTTCCATTAGCCCTTGACGGACGGCTGAAAGAATGTGCCGGTCATTCAATTAACGGTGATATCGAAGCAATGATAACAGTGATAGCCAGAGTCATGGATGTTTGGTTGTATCGTCATTCGGACTCAAGAGCGGTATTTTCTGGGTGCTTATCTGATTTAGGCCTTGGTACTTGGAAAACATCGTCCTTGACTCGAGTGATAGTAGCTTTACTTTAAATTGTATGCTCTGCTATGTTTGCTTCTGCTTAGTGTGTGTCTGGGGGCTATCACTGTAGAATGAGGTTGGAGTGGGAGGGTTGTATTCCTATTCCTTTTCCTTTATGCTCTTTTGGTATGTTGTTAGTTAATTTACTGCTCACTAAGACTGTTGTCTGACTCAAGGCTTTATGTTTTAATTCTTATTGCCTTGGGCTGTTCGTCCATTTTGGGACGGGCAGACTAGGTAGCAGGTGACAGGTGCTGTTCTCTTCTCACGATGCTGATATCGAAGACGAGCTAGAGGGTTGCATATTTTCTTCTTATGTACTGGATATTCCGCTGTTTTGTATTCTCTGAGAGATATGTAGTGAGGCTGGATGTATTGACTATGTGGATGCTTGTATTCAACTATTATGGAGTTTTATATGATGACATTTTGTTCTGTAAAGCTTCACTATACATATGTTCTATTGTATTTTGTCCATGCGCTGTGAGTAATACGATAGATTCTGTTGTTTTTTAATCTTACCTTGACAATCGTCCATGGTCGCCTGGCACACTTTACAGCGCTCTATCTCTAGATTCGGTGCAGGGGTCATGGGCGGTCGTCACATTTGGTATCAGAGCATTGGTTAATCGATTTTACCCAACGCTCGTTGTCGTAACTACGTATGAGAGACGTAATTGTATTTTGATGGATGAATACTATAGATAATATAGTAGTTTAGTAGAGTTGAGTCCTTTATGCAGTTGTTTCTCTAGATGTTCTAATCATTCCTTTTTATAGATATTGAGAATGAGTCGAAGAGGGAGACCAGCTGCTAGGGAAGGCCGTGCCACTGAAGAGACTGCTGATTATGCAGCCATGTTCGAAGCTATGATGACTTCGATCATGAGAAGGATACCAGTTCCGGGGGCAGCAGTTGATGTTGGAGTTCAAGTCCAAACTCTGAAACCAGTGGATTTTGCTAAATTGTGCAAGGATTATACTGCTCTCGGAGGGAAGCTTTTCTTGGGAACAGAATCAACTATCGAAGTCCAGAGATGGATAGATGCTTGTAGAAGGATCTTTGGTGATTTGGGAATTGATGATGCAACTAAGAGGAAGTTGGCATCAAGGCAGCTTCAAGGGAGAGCCTCTGATTGGTGGAACTCTATTACCATCAATACTGCGGAGGAAGAGATTACTTGGGAGCAATTCCAAGCTAGATTTGAAGCTAAGTTCATTTCTACAGCTCAGAAGTCTGTTCTGTTCAAGAAGTTTGTAGAACTCAAGCAGGGTGGAAGATTTGTTCTTGAGTATGTTTCTGAGTTTGAGGCTTTGTCCAAGTATGCCCGGTCATATATTGAATCCGCTTATCAGAAGAATGAGAAGTTTGTGACAGGCTTGGACAGTTATCTTGGGAGACAGTTGGTGGATCATTTGGACGATTCATTTGAGAAGCTTGTGGAGAAAGCTCTTAGGCATGAGAGTCTGTTTCCTAAGGAAGGATCTGTTGTTGCTGTGACCAGGGAAGAGTCTAAACCCCAGCAGGGTGGAAACAAGAAGAGGAAGCAGCAGCAGCAAAAGGGTAAGGATGGCCAGAAGAAGCCGAAAGGCGAGGTGACTTGCTACAATTGTCAGCAGAAGGGCCATTTCTCGAAGGATTGTAAGAATCCTAAGGTGCCGATGAAGTGTCACAACTGTGACAAACCGGGGCATTTCAGGAAGAATTGTCCAGAACCGAGGAAGGACAGGCAGATTGTGCAAGCCTATGCTTTAGGAGCTGTTCCGTCGTCTTCAAAAGCTCCTACTGCTGAAGAGAAGGGAAAGAGTGTGGTGGTTCAAGGTACTCTTTTCCTATGTGGTATTCCAGTTAGAGTTTTGTTTGATACTGGAGCATCGCATTCGTTTGTTTGTAATGAACTAGTAGGCCGGTTAGATTTGAAGCCGGATATTGTTGATAGGCCATTGGTTATGACTAATCCAGTTGGGGGTTCGTCTTGTTTGTGTATGTTATGCCGTGGTCTAGTTGTGTCGAGTCATGGTTGCTCTTTTGTTTGTGATTGCTTTGTTCTGAACTTTGCGGGGTTCAGAATTATTTTGGGTATGGACTGGCTTAGGAAGTATGCGGCTAAGGTTGATTGTGAAAGGTCGGAAGTGACAGTCGAGAATGTGGTGGGGCGAAAGATTGTGATACGATGTAAGCATGAAGAAGGCGTCTTCATGAGCTTCATGTATTCGCTAGTTGTTCCACGGGATGGACTGTCATCAGTGCCGATCGCTAATGGATTCGAGGATGTCTTTGACGAAGTCAAAGGGTTGCCGCCGCATAGAGAGATCGAGTTTCGTATAGATCTAGTTGAAGGAGCCAGACCTGTTGTGATGCCTCTTAGGCGGATGGCGCCTAGGGAACAGCAGGAGTTGAGGGTGCAAGTTGATGATCTTTTACAGAAAGGATTCATTCGGCGTAGTGTGTCCGAGTGGGGTGCACCAGTTGTATTCGCAACCAAGGCAGATGGATCATTGAGATTGTGTGTGGATTATCGTGAGCTGAATAAGGTGACAAAGAAGAACAAGTATCCATTGCCGAGAATAGATGACTTGTTTGATCAGCTTCACGAAGCCAAGGTGTTTTCTCAGATGGATTTGGCAATGGGATTTCACCAGTTGAGAGTGGCTAAGGATAGTGTGCCGAAGACTGCTTTTAGGACACCATCCGGTTTCTTTGAGTGGCTGGTGATGCCGTTTGGATTGACTAACGCGCCAGCATATTTTGTGGATCTTATGAATAGAGTGTTCAGAGATCAGTTGAACAAGTTCGTACTTGTGTTCGTGGATGATATTCTGATTTATTCCAGAACTGAAGAAGAGCACAAGACGCACTTGCGTATTGTTTTGGAGATCTTACGGAAACATCAGCTGAAGGCTAAGTTTTCGAAGTGTCACTTCTGGAAGAGTGAAGTGAGGTTCTTAGGCCATGTGATTTCTGGAAATGGAATAGCGGTTGATCCCGCTAAGGTGGCAGCAATCCAGGATTGGGTTAGACCTAAGAATGCATCTGATGTGAGAAGTTTTCTTGGATTAGCAGGATATTATCGACGGTTTATCAAAGACTTCTCCAAGATAGCTGCACCATTAACAGGATTGACGAAGAAGAACCAAGTGTTCAGTTGGGATGCTAAGTGTGAGCAAGCCTTCGGAATCCTGAAAGAGAGACTGACGAGTGCTCCTGTTTTGACTATTCCAAGTGGGAATGATGAGATGGTGGTTTACACCGACGCATGTGGTACTGGACTTGGAGCAGTGCTGATGCAGAAGGATAAAGTTGTTGCGTATGCAAGTCGACAACTGAAGCCGCATGAAAGGAATTACCCAACTCATGATTTGGAGTTAGCGGCGATTGTATTTGCTCTGAAGATGTGGAGACATTATCTATCGGGAGTTCGATTCGAGTTGTTTACGGATCATAAGTCGCTGAAGTATCTTTTCTCCCAAAAGGATTTGAATCTTCGGCAGCAACGTTGGCTAGAGTTTTTAGCATCATATGATTTTGGTATAGCTTATACTCCGGGAAAAGGTAACGCAGTGGCAGATGCGTTAAGTCGAAGACATGCAGGATTGGGAGCCATGTTTTCAGAATGGAAGAGTCTCGAGTATTTAGCTGGATTTGACTTCAGACCTAGATGCGAATTGGAACCTGAGATGTTGGCAAACTTATCGATAAGACCCACTCTTGTGGAAAGGATTGGCGAGGGCCAAAAGCGAGATGATAAGCTTGTCAAGATTATCCGTGAATTGGAATCTGGATTGGATCCAGAAAAGGATAAAGGATTCGAGGTCGATCGAGAGGGTTGGCTTCAGAAGCAAGGACGACTAGTTGTTCCCGATATAGATGAATTGAGGAGTGAAGTTCTGAAGGAAAGTCATCACTCGAAGCTGACAATTCATCCAGGAGGAAATAAGATGTATCGGGATATGAAGAGAACCTACTACTGGGAAGGTATGAAGAAGGATGTTGGAAATTTTATTTCCAAGTGTATGAACTGCCAGTTGGTTAAAGCCGAACAGAAGAAGCCAAGTGGATTGCTTCAGCCATTAGAAGTTCCTACATGGAAGTGGGAGCAAGTGTCGATGGATTTTATTGATGGATTGCCTAGAACCAGAACGGGAAATGAAGGAATTTGGGTCATTGTGGATCGTCTCACTAAGAGTGCTAGATTCATTCCTGTTCGATCGACTAGGACTGCATCAAAGTTGGCTGAGTTGTATGTTAAGTGGATAGTTCGATTCCATGGTATTCCGAAAAGTATAGTGAGCGATCGAGACCCATTGTTCACTAGTGGATTTTGGAAGAGCTTCCAGGAAGTCTTGGGAACCGAGTTGTGTTTGAGTACAGCTTATCATCCCCAAACAGATGGTCAGACCGAGAGAGTCAACCGAGTTTTGGAAGATCTTCTAAGAGCATGTGTTTTGGACTTCGGAGGATCATGGGAAGATCACCTTCATTTGGTGGAGTTTGCGTACAACAACAGTTACCAGTCAAGCATTGGTATGGCACCGTATGAGGCATTGTATGGAAGACCGTGTAACTCTCCGACATGTTGGTTAGAGACTGGAGAAAAGTTGATACTTGGGCCAGAGATGATTCGACAGACTTCGGATCGCATAGAGATCATTCGGCAACGAATGAAGGCAGCCCAAGACCGTCAGAAGAGTTATGCCGATAAACGTCGAAAGGATTTGGAATTCGACGTAGGAGATATGGTTTTTGTGAAGATTTCTCCACTGAAGAATGTTATTCGATTCGGGAAGAAAGGAAAATTGACTCCGAGATTTGTTGGACCATTCCCGATCATCGAGCGAATTGGAAAGCTCGCCTATAGACTGGAGTTACCGGAGAAGATGTTGAGTGTGCACAATGTTTTTCACGTATCGTATCTACGGAAGTATGTGCATGACTCGAATACAGTGGTTTCTGCTGATAGCTGTGAAGATTTCGAAGTTGATCCAGTTGATAGAAGACCTCGTAAGCCGCTTCGTGTTGTTGAAACCGACACGAAACAGCTCAGGAGGAAGGTAGTTAAGTTGCTCAAGATACAATGGAGTGATGATGATAACGACTGTACGTGGGAGGTGGAAGAGAGGATGAAGGCAGCTCATCCTAAACTCTTCAAGGTATGGCCCTAAGGTGTCGTGTCATCTTGCGATATTGTAACTTGTTCTAAGTCTTAGAACTCTGTACGCTAAGCTAGGATTGGATGCATGGTTTGCTGGTTGTTATGGTTGGTAGGCGTACAGAATAGTCTTTGATTGCTTTGATTGTTTGGGATTTCGGGGGCAAAATTCCTAAGGGGGAGAGAATGTAACGACCCGTATTTTTACGGATCGACAAGTTCGGCAAAATCTGGAGTTTTAGCATTTTGAGTCATTTCAGATTTTAGGCAAATTTCGCCTAAGTCCTAAGTCGTCCACGACTTAGCATGAGTCGTGAGTCGTATACGACTTAGGAGATAGGAGTGTGATGACTTAAATGGACTGACCGACTTAAGGAAAGTGCGACCTAAGGGGATAAGTCGTTGCTGGGCTAAGTCAGTAGGTCGAAGTTAACTCGGCAAGTGTTAAGTCGTAGGTTGTAAGTCGTCGCCGAGTTAAGGGATAGACAACCTAAGGAAGTGACCGACTTATGTTATTGTAGACGACTTAAGGTTTTGAGTTAAGTGTTAAGTCGGCTGACGAGTTAAGGTAGTGGTCGACTTAAGACCTGGACGACTTAGGAGTTGAGTCTTATCCTGGTAGATCGGCATAGCTGCTATGTTAAGTCGTAGGTAGGCTGCTGTGTTGAGTCGTGGCCGAGTTAAGGTGATGAGTCGTAATACTTGATAAGTCGTAGTCGAGTTAACCATTGAGTTGTATCTTCTGATGAGTCGTACCTTCTGATGAGTCGTATCTTCTGATGAGTCGTAGCTTTGTGCTAAGTCGTAGACGACTTAGTGGTTGAGTCGTCTAGCAAGTAAGGCGCGTACGCACTAGGTCGTAGACAGGGGTGGTCTGGTAAGTCGTAGGTGCCTGTGATGAGTCGGAGACGACTTAGGAGATAGCTGTTAAGTCTTGAGTCGTAGAGGGGTCTGAGTGTTGAGTCGGAAGAGGCTATAAGTCGGAAACCGTTGAGTCGTGGTGATCTGATGAGTCGTAGACGACTCATAGAGGCAGTCGAGTCATGGATTTCAGCTATAAATAGGAGAGCTTCTCTTCATTTTTGGGATCCGGATTTTGAAGCGACGAAGTGCTGCCATTTTGAGAGCTCGACTTCTACACTTCTTCACTTCTTTTCTCCACTCTAATCTAGTGCTTACATCCATCCAAGTTGAAGATCAAGATTGAAGATTCAAGAGCTAAAGTAGAAGATCTTCATCTTTTCAAGAGAGATTTCTTCGTTTGAAGCGGATTCGGGATAGATCAAGCTTGATCCTTCGCTGTCCAGATCTGAAGCGCGTTGATTTGAGGTTGTTTAGGTGATTTGGTGAGTGGTGATTATCTCTCACACGGATCCAAAGGAGTATATCGGATTGTTGGCTCGATTTGGTGTTAAAATAGTGGTTTCCATGCATTTTCTTCATCCTATGTGTAGATCCATATAGATCCACTGTTCATGATGATGTTACATCCATTTTATCATATGTTAACCTATGCAAGTTCATTCATCAAGTTTGTAGAGATATAATCCATGTTTTCATGTTTATTGGACTTTCAACTCTTTAATTACGAAAATGTCATTATTGTTATAATTGTCTACTTAGATCATATTTGAATGCTTGATTGTTTGGATTGATGGTTGATTTGATTGATTGTTATGAACTAGATGATTGATGATTAGATTTAGACCGAAGACGATTCAAAAGCTAAGGGAAAGGCTCTTGAATTGGGAAAGCTGCTCGTGGCATATGTAGCGGGATGATGAAGCTCTTATGCATAGATTTGATGATATGATGATGAGATGAGGCTTTGCGAGGATGTAATGAAGCGAAGCAATCATGTGATGAAGACTTGGTCTAATCCAGACGGGATCATTCCAAGCATGTTGATAACTCGGTGATATGATTCGAGTTGAGGATAATGAATGGATATGAGAATAGTCGTCGAGGAGGATGACTAGGAGGCTTGGATAGCATCGTTGTTGAAGGTTCTAGCATGCTCTAAGCAAGAGTACGTTTGGGCAGATTCGATAGTCCCAACGGCCAACCGTTGATGGTCGAGTACTCTGGGCAGATTCGATAGTCCTAGGCACGGGCTGCGACGACGTGCGGGAGTTATGTCTAGAACCGGGGTTTCCATTAGCCCTTGACGGACGGCTGAAAGAATGTGCCGGTCATTCAATTAACGGTGATATCGAAGCAATGATAACAGTGATAGCCAGAGTCATGGATGTTTGGTTGTATCGTCATTCGGACTCAAGAGCGGTATTTTCTGGGTGCTTATCTGATTTAGGCCTTGGTACTTGGAAAACATCGTCCTTGACTCGAGTGATAGTAGCTTTACTTTAAATTGTATGCTCTGCTATGTTTGCTTCTGCTTAGTGTGTGTCTGGGGGCTATCACTGTAGAATGAGGTTGGAGTGGGAGGGTTGTATTCCTATTCCTTTTCCTTTATGCTCTTTTGGTATGTTGTTAGTTAATTTACTGCTCACTAAGACTGTTGTCTGACTCAAGGCTTTATGTTTTAATTCTTATTGCCTTGGGCTGTTCGTCCATTTTGGGACGGGCAGACTAGGTAGCAGGTGACAGGTGCTGTTCTCTTCTCACGATGCTGATATCGAAGACGAGCTAGAGGGTTGCATATTTTCTTCTTATGTACTGGATATTCCGCTGTTTTGTATTCTCTGAGAGATATGTAGTGAGGCTGGATGTATTGACTATGTGGATGCTTGTATTCAACTATTATGGAGTTTTATATGATGACATTTTGTTCTGTAAAGCTTCACTATACATATGTTCTATTGTATTTTGTCCATGCGCTGTGAGTAATACGATAGATTCTGTTGTTTTTTAATCTTACCTTGACAATCGTCCATGGTCGCCTGGCACACTTTACAGCGCTCTATCTCTAGATTCGGTGCAGGGGTCATGGGCGGTCGTCACACAATATCTAAATCTGGATATAGTTTTCATGGGCTAACTATAAATGGCCCCTACCAATATCTTTTGCTATACACAGTTTTCATGGGCTTACTGTGAACCTATTGGCCCCTGCCAATATCTTTAATTAAGATTTTAACGTTTCTTAAGTTAAATTCACTACTGGATCAACCTAGCTGGTTATTCTGCCCTTTCCCAAAGTACCGTTATGGGTTCATAACAATGTGAACAAATATATGAAGAAGCAATCATAACAATATAGTAATACCAACACCTGTGGTTAAATATCCCTGAAATCATTTTTTATAAAACTTGGTTAATCCCTTTAACCTATTAATCAAGAAAAACTTCTTTAAAAACTTCATTTCAAAGATCTTTATTTATGCCATGGTCCTTTAAAATGAGATTAGGTCATTTGTTTTGAAATCTTAAAACATCACTTTACCCCTGGATAACCTCCTTCGAAAAAATAGAAAACTTCTTTTCAAAACACTAAGTATACACCTTTCGGTGCTCTTTAAATCATCTCTTTCGAAACCAAAATATACCTTTTGAAAGTACTAAAGCATTACATATAAACTCTTAGAAGCATAGCTTCGAAACCATTGAAAGTACCCCTTTCGAAACCATTGTGTTTATCTTTAAAAACATCTTTTGGGTCAAAGTAAATATAAACAAAAGTAACCCTTTCAAAACCATTAATCTTTATATAAAATTGCTTGGGAAAAATTTGATGGCTTTAGAACCATCCTTTCGAAAGCTTAAATCATTTAAGTAAAATATTGAAGGATAGGATCGAAACCCCTTTTTGAAACCATTGCCTTCGAACCCTTGAAACCTTTCGAAAGCTTTTAGGAAGTGGCTTAGTACAATTTTAAAAACAAAAGCTACATTTTGAACAAATTGATGAATTTAATACCTTCGAAAGGCAAAATATTGGCAGTAAGGTTTCGACTAAGTCGAAACCACCCTTTTCGAAAGCATTGATTTATAAACAAAGGAACTTATTCGAAAGCTCCATTTAAACAAAGTGGCGGCAACAGATTCGAAAGCAACATCTTAGAAAGATTAAAAAGGTTTTGACTTGGTCGAAAGCATTATTTTGAAAATAAGGCAGGCGCTTATCTTTGGAAAACGAAACAAAGGTTTCGACCCCCATCGAAAGCAATGGTTTCGATACCATGTCTTCCGTCTTTCTCCAATCCACTACATACCATCATTGTGTTACCTTGTGTATTGTTTTCGGCATTGGTAGGTTTCGACTTGGTCGAAGTGGAAGTAATGGGCCGAAAGGTGCTTCTGAAAGAGGCGGAACCAACTTTTTTGGGTAAAGGCTGAATTAATGCTATTTAAAGTAATAACTTTATAACTAACCTGCCTATTTGTAAATATTTAATTGGTTGCCTTAATCTTTTCAAATTCTTTCCCAAAATAACTGACGCATAATTTCAGATCTAATTAAAGATTAATTTTCTCAATTAAGCCCTTCCATTAAGCAAAACAATTAAATCCTCCTTCTAAAACAATTTAATTTCCATGGTAAATCACTTAGAAAAAATCCCCAAAAATTACAGAAATTCATTTTCAATATTTTTTTCCGACATATACAAATTTCAGACCCAAATTCTTCATAAAATAACCAAAATTAATTTCTAAACCCATGTATTCATATTTTCTTTGAAAATTCATAATAAATTTCCCATAGCTTGGAAAATTATAAAAATTAAAACCCTTACTAAAATCATGTTTTCCATAACATAAATTTTTTTCATGGCATACGAAAGTCATTATAATCAGTTTTAACCTCAAAACTATGTAAATCATTTACCAAATAATCTTATTTGAGTTAACTTTACATAAAATCCAAGCATATCATCATCAAAATCATCATTATAATGGATTTAGTCTTAAACCCGAAAACAAATAATCATAAAACAAAATAGAGATGATTTATATTATTATTCACCTTGATTAGGGTAAGGACTTTGAGATTTGATTGAGATTAACTCCCATTGCTTAAATCCTTAGCTTTAATTTCAATCTCTAGATACTGTATTTCCCTTGGGTCTGGTCCCAATTCTACTACTTAGTCTTCTCTTAAATCGCTAGATCTTCTTTAATCTCGTTCTTTGATTTTGATTTTATTTTTGTTTATTTATATGTAAATATAAGAATTAATGGATGAGATGTAAGAAGATGACAACAACTAGGATTAGAGAGAAGAGTCGAGAGTTAGGTTAGGTTAGTTGTTTAATTTATAGGAGATCTATATTAATCCTAACCATTGATTAATTGCTTTATTTCCAAGTAATCCTATCTTATTAAACCTAGACCATTAGATTTAATCCAATGGACCTTGACACGTTTTTAAATAATATGTCAAATCTCCTTCTATGGTTAACAATGTGTGTACATGCCTATAACATCAATCAATCCATAAATCAATTTTTATTTACTTTCCTTTCTAAATAAAATCTTCCCATTACCATCATTTATGTTACGCTAATTAATTCATTTATACCAATTTAGTCCATAATACTTATTCACATTTTACACTTTACTACTGAAATTAAATATGGCAAAGTACCATGTATTTAATTCAAAAGTATATTCATGTATATATATACATACATACACACACACATTGATTTCCTCTTTACTTATTGAAGAACTCCAGTGAATATTTATTTATACCAAAAATCATTTCTTTATTCGTGTCCCTTTATTTGTATAAATAAACCCTTTTCCTTTTTCAACAATTACATTGCCCAAATCAGTGCAACAAATTTACTACTTAAGTCAGTCAATTAAGATTCTAATCTTAATTAATACTCTTAATTTTCATTCCATGTTTTGTTAACTAACATCTTTTCTCTATATTTTCCTTAAAACAATTTATTATCCAAACATATAATTTTTAAACATATCTTGCAAAATGTTTAACTTTTACTAAATTCTGAATTTTAAAAATAAACATTTTCCTCTTACATAAACTGTTATTCTTTTCAAACATGCATTAATATCTTCCTTTTCTTATTACCTTAATTTGTTGCCTAAATAAACATTACTCCTTTTCCCTGATTAATGCGACGGTTACATAACTCTCATTTATGTCATTAATTTCATTTCCAATCAATCAATTTGAATTCATACCAATTTTATTAATTGGTATCTAACTACATATGCATAAATAATAAATCTTGCATTACGCCTTTTAATTACGCAATCAATTTTGCAATTGATTATATTTATTAATGCCTACAATTCAAATCAGCGTTATCCTTTATAATTAATATCCTATCTTTCCTTTTTCTTCAAGAAACGCTTCCCTTAATCAATCAGTAAATCAATTAATTCATATCCCAATTTGAATTTGATAAATCAGATTTATTAATGCATGCAAGTATTATTAACCGTTTTAAACATACATACAGATATATTAATAACTAGCACTTTTTATCTACGCATTTCCTTTCAAATAACCCTTTATTTAAATATATACACATTTATCCTAATTTCAAATAATTCCAGAAAGGGTAATTAATGCTCCCTCTCTCTTTGTATTAATGATTTTTGTTCCATTCTTTTTAACATATTCAACCTTTCAAGTGCAGCAATTAATACTTTCCACTTGAAGCATTTTCATATTTATGCGCATAAACACTCTTTTATTCTCATCTTTTAAATGCACATTTAACTTGTTTCTTAACAATTAAGTTTTATCATATTCTAGCATATATCCCTTATTTTCAAAATAGACGCAAAACGCAAAACGCAAGCTATAGTAAATGCTTCGTATCTTCTTTATACGGTATCCATTTTTGACAATTTATATATAAATTTGTGCTAGAAAAATCTACTTAATACAATGGAAAAGTCAAAAGTCCCAAATTCATTTATTTGTGTAAATTTACTATTTCGTCCTTTTATGTAAATATATATTTTTAACATTTTAATTCATTATTAAAACTCAAGGGGTGTTACATCCTCCCCTTCTTAAAGGATTTCGTCCTCGAAATCTTCAAGGATAGAAGAATGTAATTTACAACCAGCATCCAAAGTCTATATCCATAACATGTCCTATTGGCATGCTTACAACCATTCCTATCATCCAAAAGCCTCTGCCTAAAGGGTATGCCACTACATTCTAAGTTCAAGGATAATCTAGGTTTGTCTATCCAAAATGGTTTGACTAAGGCAATTACCCCATATAGACAATTCCACAAGCATCTAAAATTCAATAGAGTTATAGTCCAAGATCATGAAAAATTCCTTCGCATGTAACAACAACACCTTTTCGTATCTGAAATTCCAAATTCTTGAATTAACCAACCATTCTGAAAATCTTGACTTAATTATCATTTTTGGATATTTTCTTTGCATTTTGAATTCTCAAAAACATCCTTTTCCATCTTGTCAACCATTTAGGTTTATACTTAGGACTTTTTGCATTTTAATGCATTGGAACTACATCTTTTTTTTACTTATTTTTGAAATAGACAATACAAAATACGGTGACCATCCCTATTTTGTACATCTCTTTCTTTTTAGGTATATTCTTTATTATTTCAAACGGTACACTTTTATATTGAATCTAGATGATTTATGGAAACTTACATTGCTACATATTCCATTCCAATGAGCTAAAATGCTACTGAAATCTCATAGTCAATCTTATCCTAGTGCGCCACTTAATCCTATTTATCTAACTCCAAATCTATTTCTCTTCTTTTAAGTGATAATCAAAACGTTTTTACTTTATCTTCTTAACAAAAATCCTTTTATTTTAACATAAAATCTCAAAGTTAATAGGTATTTAAAACTGTAAAGTCCACTTTTGTTTCAATTTTTTTTTACAGTTTAAATCAAAACTTTTGTTAAAAATATTTCTGTTTTTAGCTTTCTTCCGCACAAAATAGAAAGTTTTTAAAACTGTAAGGCTTCATTTAATTTTTAAGAGACGTTTCCTTTTTACTAAGACCATAATATTTTCTTTACTCAAATCATCAAAAATAATTAACTTAACTTAGTAAAAATAGAAGTAAAAACATTATTTAGAACATGACAAAACATTTCTAAAAATATCCTCAAATATACGCTTATTACTTAATCATAAAAAGAGTTCAAAAACAGTATTTTACAGGCTTTTCAAAACTTTTCACAAGTTCCACTTTTAAAAGCAAAATTCACATTAAGGTTAAGTGCGATAACGCACATAAAAGAAGAAATAGAAGTTTAAAACAATTATTTAAAAAACAAAATTTTCACTCATTCTTCTAATTTTACTTCTTACACAAATTTCTTATAATTTGTTTAATCATTTACATAAAATCACAAACCAACCCCCTTTTTTTCAAATTCTTCTAATCCCTCTCTCTCAACCAAAATTTCCATTGAATATAACAATGTGTTTAAAGCAACAAAAACTTTACATTAGTTATTAAAAAATAACTTTTCACTAAGTTCTTTAATCCTAGAAAATTTATCTGACTAATTTTTACATAAGGTTGAAAATAACTTCTTTTCAGTTTAGAATGTCAGATATAACATTTCAAATTTTTAGAAAACACTTCTACTAGTTTATCACTTAAATTGGAGTAGACAATAGGAACCTTACTAGTTAAGCCCATTTCTACCCATCAATGCCTTAAATGCACAAAATTTTCCACTCTTCTTTCTAATGGTAGTCAAATCAAATCTTTGCTTCCAAATACAGTGCTTAACCTAAATTGGAAATGCTTTGGCTATTCCTTTAAGCAAATTACTACTACCAATAGGGTTTCTATTTTGATTGGGAGATTTTCCTTAAGGTCATAAAGTCCTTTTTTTCATATTCTTAAGCTTTATCTCCATCTTATTCTCATTATAAAAGTCACATAGTGCTACCCTTTATTCACTCTTAAACCCATAATTTCTTTGTCACCACTAGTTAGTATGAGAAACCTCTACTAGCATTCCTGCCAGAATAAATATGAACGGTTTATTTTATCTTTCAAAACTTGTTCTCATTCAAATTTTCCCCCAAGATAGTACATGTACGAATAGAAGAAATCACGACATACACACACACAAATTTCCAAAACCCATTTTTGAAAACTTCATGAAAAGCCATTTTTTTCGAAAAATTTTCAAGTACGTTCTCTCAATATGTGCCTAAATCCTAGGGAATCCTAAACCTCGATCTTATTTTCTGATTCATTGGATTATGTTTTGAAAAATCTTTTTAAGTTTAAATTTTTTAAGTCTTGATAAACCTATGCTCTGATACCAACTTGTAACATCCCCCACTTGGAGGCCCAAAACTAACGGCTACGAATACTACAGTCATCCATAGTTATTAATCCTCGGCGATCAAATACGGTAATGTTAGATACATTGATATAACAGAAACACATGGATATGTAAAAAAATTAAATCATCAAAACACATTCCACATTCCATTTCAAAAACATTTCAAGTTCATTACATAATCCCACAATCGTAACTACATTCAGACAAAATATACGTATTACAACATACGCCAAGAGCGACATATGAAGATGCCACCTTAGTTGATCACAGTATATAATAAGGCAATAAAACAGGTTTGCCTTTGCAACCAAAACACAACGGAATATAAAGAACTCTTATTAACTAGCTTTCCTCCACATGTCTTTGGAAGCTTTATTCATCTAAAATTAACCTGAAATCCTCGACTCTCAAACTACTCAAAATCAATTGAGCACCTGAGAGTTTAAGGGGAAAAACATAAACTTCGAGCCAGACATAAAGCCTTATATGAATAATAATCTACCATCTCAAACCAGTTAGATATCAAGTGAGACCACGCCGCATAGCGGAACAGATTTTCCCCTCACTGGTATCTTAAAACTTTATAAAACCATATACTGTGCTCCTGCATCCCCAATGGTTAAAAACAATTCAAAATAATGTGATGATATGTAAACAAGTATATTAAATCTGGATTACCCATCCACATTCATTCTAGCTATCTGTCACAATTATAGTTTCTAGGGTTACTATTAACCTATTAGTTTTCATGGGCTTACTAATAACCTGTTAAATGTTTATGGACCACCTGTCTGATTTCATAGTTGCATGGGATTACTAAGAACCTATTGGTAACTCCATTATCTTTTTTCTTATTCTAGTTTTCATGGGCTGACTAGGAACCTATTGACTAACTGTCAATATCTTAATTTCTTATTCTAGTTTTCATGGGCTAATCCGGATATAGTTTTCATGGGCTAACTATAAACCTATTGGCCCCTACCAATATCTTTTGCTATACACAGTTTTCATGGGCTTACCGTGAACCTATTGGCCCTTGCCAATATCTTTAATTAAGGTTTTAATGTTTCTTAAGTTATATTCACTACTGGGTCAACCTAGCTGGTTATTATGCCCTTCCCCAAAGTACCGTTATAGGTTCATAACAATGTGAAAAAATATATGAAGAAGCAATCATAACAATATAGTAATACCAACACTTGTGGTTAAATATCCCTAAAATCATTTTATATAAACTTGGTTAATCCCTTTAACCTGTTAATCAAGAAAAACTTGTTAAAAAATTCATTCTGAGATCTTTATTTATGCCATGGTTTTTCCTTTAAAATGAGATTGGGTCATCTGTTTTGAAATCTTTAAACATCATTTTCAAAACCCCTGGATAACCTTCTTCGAAAGCATAGAAAACTTCTTTTCAAAACACCAAGTATATATCTTTCGAAGCCCTTTAAATCATCTCTTTCGAAACCAAAATATACCTATCGAAAGTATTAAAGCATTACTTATAAACTCTTAGAAGCATAGCTTCGAAACCATTGGGTTTATCTCTAAAAATATCTTTTGGGTCAAAGTGAATATAAACAAAAGTAACCCTTTCGAAACCATTAATCTTCATATAAAATAATTTCGGAAAAATTTGATGGCTTCGGAACCATCCTTTCGAAAGCTTAAATCATTTAAGTAAAATATTGAAGGATAACATCGAAACCCCCTTTCAAAGCCATTACCTTCGAAACCCTGAACCCTTTAGAAAGCTTTTAGGAAGTGGCTTAATACAATTTTAAAAACAAAAGCTACCTTTCGAAAGCATTGATGACTTCAATACCTTCTAAAGGCATAAGATTGGCAGCAAGGTTTCGACTAAGTTGAAACCACCCTTTTCGAAAGCATTGATTTATAAACAAAGGAACTCATTCGAAAGCTCCATTTAAACAAAGAGGCAGCAACAGATTCGAAAGCAACATCTTCGAAAGATTAAAAAGGTTTTGACTTGGTAGAAAGCATTCTTTTGAAAATAAGGCATGCGCTTATCTTTAGAAGGCGAAACAAAGGTTTCGACCCCATCGAAAGCAATGGTTTCGATACAATGTCTTCCGACTTTCTCCAATCCACTACGTACCATCATTGTGATACCATGTGTATTGGTTTCGGCTTTGGTAAGTTTCGGCTTGGTCGAAGCAGAAGTAATGAGTTGAAAGGTGCTTCTGAAAGAGGCGGAACCAACTTTTTTCTAGGTAAAGGCTGAACTAATGCTATTTAAGGTAATAACTTTATAACTAACCTGCCTATTTATAGACATTTAATTGGTTGCCTTAATCTTTTCGAATTCTTTCTCAAAATAACTGCCGCATAATTTCAGATCTAATCAAAGATTAATTTTCACAATTAAATCCTTCCATTAAGCAAAACAATTAAATCCTCCTTCTAACATAATTTAATTTCCATGGTAAATAAATTAGGAAAAAGCCCCAAAAATTACAGAGATTCACTTTTAATATTTTATCTGACATATAAAAATTTCAGACCGAAATTCTTCATAAAATAACTGAAATTAATTTCTAAACCCAAGTATTCATATTTCCTTTGAAAATTCGTAATAAATTTCCCATAGCTTGGAAATTTATAAAAATTAAAACCCATCCCTAAAATCATGTTTCCATAACATAATTTTTTTTCATGGCGTACGAAAGTCATTATAATCAGTTTTAGCCTCAAAAATGTGTAAATCATTTATCAGATAATCTTATTTGAGTTAGCATCACATAAAATCCAAGCATATCATCATCAAAATCATCATTATAATGGATTTAGTCTTAAACCCGAAAATCAAATAATCATAAAACAAAATAGAGATGATTTAGATTATTATTCACCTGGATTAGGATAAGGACTTTGAGATTTGATTGAGATTAATTCCCATTGCTTAAATCCTTAGCTTTAATTTCAATCTCTAGATATTGTATTTCCCTTGGATCTGGTCCCAATCCTACTATTTTCCTTCCTAGATCCGCTTAGTCTTCTCTCAAATCGCTAGATCTTCTTTAATCTCGTTATTTGATTTGGATTTTATTTTTGTTTACTTATATGTAAATATAAGAATTAATGGAGGAGAGGTAAGAAAATGACAACAATTAGTCACTTGGAGGCCCAAAACTAACGGCTACGGATGTTGTAGTCACCCATAGTTATTAATCCTCGGTGACCAAATACGGTAATGTTAGATACATTGATCTAACATAAACACATGGATATGGAAAAAAAATTAAAATCAACAAACAATTTTCTCATTCCATTTCAAAATATTTCAAACTCATTACATAATCCCAGTACAAGTACCACGTTCAAAGAAAATATATTTATTGCAACATACGCCAAGAGCGACATATGAAGACGCCACCTTGGATGATCGGAGTATATATAGGCAATTAAACAACTTTGCTTGTACAACAACAACATATTGGAACCAAAATAAAAGAGAAATCTAGATAGCTATCATGCCTCCTGCATGTCTCCAGAAGCTTATTCATCTAAAGAGGTTCCTGAAAACCTCAACTCTCAAACTACTCAAAATCAATTGAGTACCCGAGAGTTTAAGGGAAAAACATAAACTTCGAGTCAGACATAAAGCCTGGTATGAATAATAATCTACCTTCTCAAATCATTTAGATATCTAGTGAGACCACGCTGCTTAGCGGAATGAGTTTTTCCCTCACTAGTATCCTAAAACCTTTATAAAACCATATACTGTGCTCTTGCATCCACAATGGTTAAAACATCTCAAAGTAATATGATGATATGCAAAAAAGTAAATAAATTCTGGATTTTCCATCCCCATTCATTCTGACTAACTGTCTCATTTATAGTTTCTAGGGTTACTATTAACCTGTTAGTTTTCATGGGCTTACTAATAACCTGTTTAATGTTTATGGACTCCCTGTCTAGTTTCATTGTTTTCATGGGATCACTAAGAACTTATTGGCCCCTGCCAATAACATCATTGTTTCATGGGTTCTCCCTGAACCTATTGGTAACTCCAATAACTTCCCTCTTATCCTAATTTTCATGGGTTGACTAGGAACCTATTGACATGGGTTTACTATGAACCTGTCTATCTGACAACTTCTTTATTTGGGCATCCTATATTCTGGTCTATCTGACCTCCTGGATGCAATTCTACATACTCATTCAGAAGTTAACTTAATTTATATTCACTATTGGGTCAACCTAGCTGGCTATTCTGCCCTTCCCTAAAATACAGTAATGGGTCCAATACAATGTGAGTATATATATATATATATATATATATATATATGAAGAAGCAAACATAATAACTTGGTTAATCCCTTTAACCTATTAATCAAGGAAAACTTCTTCAAAACTCCATACTTAAAATCATTTCAAAATTCTTTATGGCCATGGTTTTCCTTTAAAATGAGATTTGTTATTTGTTTTGAAAAACTAAGGCTTTCGAAACCTTTAAACATTACTTTCGAAACCCCTGGATAACCTCCTTCGAAAGCATTGAAAACTTCTTTTCAAAACACTAAATATATACCTTTTGAAGCTCTTTAATCATCTCTTTCTAAACCAAACTTTCGAAAGTATCAAAACATTACTTAATAATCCTTAGAAACATAGCTTTGAAACCAATGAAAATATCTCTTTAGAAACCTTGGGCTTACTCAAAACATCTTTTGGGTCGAAGTGAATATATACGAAAGTATCTCTTTCGAAATCTTAATTCTTTATATAAATTTGTTTAGGGAAAGTTTGATGGCGTCGGCACCATCCTTTTGAAAGCTTCAAAAAATTTAAGTAAAACATTGAAGGATAGCATCGAAACCCCCTTTTGAAACCATTGCCTTCGAAACCCTTGAACCCTTTCGAAAGCGTTAAGGAAGTGGCTTAATATAAGTTTAAAACAAAGGCTACCCTTTGAAAGCATTTACGACTTCAATACACTCGAAAGGCAAAAGAACGGCAGCTGGGTTTCGACTTGGTCGGAACCACTATCTTCGAAAGCATTATTTTACAAATAAAGGAACTCATTCGAAAGCTCATACTTAAAAATGAAAGATGGCAACCTTCTTCGAAAGCTATTTAGAAAACCCATTTCGATAGCATATGTTTCGACTCCTTCGAAAGCTTTATTAAAACAAAGGTAGGCGCTTAACATTTAAAAGCAAAGCAATTGTTTCGTTCCCATCGGAAGCTAGGTTTTGACACCATGCCTTCTGCCTTTCTCCAATCCACTACGTACCATCAATGTGATACCTTGTGTATTGGTTTTGACTTGGTGGGTTTCGGCATGATGTGTTTCGACTAAGTCGAAACGAAGGCATAAGGTCGAAAAGTGCTTCTAAACGAGGCGGAACCCACTTTTCTGGGTAAAACTGATTTATTGCTAATTAAAGCAAATACTTTCTAACTAACCTGCCTACTTTTAAACATATGATTGGTTGCCACGACTTTTCAAATTTTTTAGAAAAATAACTGCCGCTTAATTTCAGATCTAAACCAAGATTAATGTAACAAATAAGCCATTCCATTAAGTAAAACAATTAAATCATTTAGGTCCTCCTTTCAAAATAATTTAGTTCTTATAGTAAATCACTTAAGAAAAATCCCCAAAAATCACAAAAAATCACTTTTAATATGTTATCTAGCATATCCAAATTTCAGTCCCAAATTCTTAATATAATTTCTAAAATAATTCCTGAACCCAATTAACCATATTTTCCTTTGAAAATTCATAATTAACTCTCCATAACTTGGAAAATTGTAAAAATTGAAACCCATCTCCAAAATCATATTTTACATAATATATAAATTTTCCATGGCATTCGAAAACCATTTCAATCGGTTTTACTCTTAAAACTGTATAAAATCATATTTAAACAATCTTATTTAAATCTAACAAGTTATGATCCAAGCATATCATCATCCAAATCATCATAAAAATGGATTTAACCTTAAATCCAAAAACAAATGATTATATAAACAAAATAGAGATGATTGAGATTATTATTCACCGTGATTAGGATAAGGAGATTGGATTGAGATTAAGATTTATTCCCCTTGCCTTAATCCTTAGCTTGATTTGAATTTCTCTTATCTTTCTTCCTTAACAACGGTCGGCTCCTCTTTTATGTTTGCATTTTATGTTTTGGTGGAAAATGAAAATGAACGTGAATGGATGGTTGAACAGTGGATATATATATATATATATTTATATATATATAAGGTTTATGGTAATAAGGTGCAGCTATTTCCCATTATGCCCTTATGTAAATTAATTTACGTATAAACCATTCTTAAACCCATTTATTTAATTAAGCTCGGCTCTTAGTTTTATTTTCAAATCTCAATCCCCTTATCACTCTAATTATTTACATTATTCTATTTAATCTATCTAATTAAATCTCATGAATAATGTTATAAAAAATTAGGGGTGTTACAAGCTTCCATCCTTACTGAATTTTGTCCTCCAAATTCAGTAAGTACTAAATACTAAACATAGCAATCATCTGTAACGACTCCTAAAAACCATACTAGCCTACCTGACTAGGAACTATCTATATAAAACTAATATAGACATACCCTCAAAGCAAATCAGGACAAGTATCTCTAATCCTGTCTTTTGTCTCCCAAGTACAGTCCTTCTCATTGTCGTTCCACTGAAATTTCACCAACTTGACTGTCTTGTTCCTTAATCTTTTCTCATCTCTCGCTACAACCCGAACTGGTTGTCTAACAAAAGTCAAATTAGGCTCTACTATCAAATCTTCCAACCCTATCGGAGGAATAGTAGTCTCTGGATCATGCACACAGCTGCGAAGATGAGACATATGAAAACATTATGGACACCTGCCATACTGCTTGGCAACTCTACTCTGTATGCGAGCTTTCCAATCCTCTCTATAATCTTGAATGGACCAACATATCTCGGTGCTAGTTTCCCCGACTTTCCAAATCGCACCACACCCTTCATAGGTGATACCTTAATGAAAACCTTATCTCCAATTGAGAATTCTAGGTCCTTACGCCTCTTATCTGCGTAACTTTTCTGTATGGACTGAGCTTCCTTCATCCTTTCTCGGATTAACTCAATCTTCTCTGATGCTTCCCTAACTAAATCTGGACATAAGACCAATCTGTCTCCAGTCTCCAACCAACATGCTGGTGATTTGCATGGCCTTCCATACAAAGCTTCAAAAGGCGTCATTCCGATACTAGTCTGGTAACTATTATTATAGGAAAACTCAACCAAATATAGGTGATCTTCCCAAGATCCACCGAAGTCCAATACACAAGCTCTCAATAAATCCTCGAGTACATTATTGATTCTCTCTGTCCGCCCATCCGTCTGAGGGTGATATACAGTACTCATCTTGAGCTTAGTGTCTAACACATCCTATAGACTCTTCTAGAATTCGCTAAAACAAAACATCTCTGTTGCTGACTATACCACTAGGAACTCCATGAAGTCTAACTATGTTCTTCATGAACAACTTAGCTAAAACAGGTGTCATCCTGGTTGACTTAACTGGAATGAAATGGGCACTCTTGGTCAATATGTCCACTATGACCCATATACTTTCATTTTCCCTATTTGACCATGGCAACCCGTCTATAAAATCCATGGATATCGAATCTCATTTCCAAACTGAAATCTCTAAAGGTTGAAGCAACCCACTCGGCTTCTGATGTTCGGCCTTCACTTGTTGATAGTTTGTACACTGCCTAACCCACAAGCCAACATCCCTCTTCATACCTTCCCAATGGAAGCTTCTCTTCATATCTTGATACATCTTGGTCCCTCTAGGATGAATCGTAAACTTAGATCGATGACATTCTCAAAGAACTTCTTTCCTTAAGTCCTCAACATTTGGAACACACAACCGTCCATTCTCAACCATCCCCTCTGGTCAAGACTAAAATCTTTTATATCATCGATCTCGGTTACAACCTCAAGCCTTCTGATCTTCTCGGCTAATAATGGATCCTCCTTTTACTTAGAAGCAATCCTCTCAATCAACACTGGTCGAACTTCTAAACAGGAAAACATGGCAGTACTCTGACTAGAACTAGCAGTCGATCTTAACTGCACACTACAAGTAGTCAAAGCTTCTAAATCCTTCCACTCTGCCAACATAGCTAACACCACATTCTGATGCCTTCTGCTAAGAGCATCCACTACTTTATTTCCTTTCTCGGGAGTATACTCTATATCAAAATCATAAGCAGCTAAAAACTCCAGCCACCTCTGTTGTCTCATATCCAGCTTCTTCTGAGAGAAAAAAACCTTAATGACTTATGATCTGTGTATAGATCAAACCTCTCCCCTAAGAGATAATGTCTCCAAATCTTCAATGCGAAGATCACCGCAGCCAACTCTAAATCATGAGTAGGATATCTCACTTCATGCGGTCTATGCTGTCGTGAAGCGTAGGCAATAACTTTACCCTTTTGTGTCGATCACAGCTCCTAATCCAGTCCCACATGCATCGGTATACACCACTAACCCTTGATTTCCATCTGGAACTACTAACACAGGTGCATTGGTCAAAAATGCTTTAACTTAAGGAATGCTTCCTCCATTTGTCGGACCAAACAAACTTCACCTCCTTCCTGGTTAGCTTAGTCAAAGGTGCTACTATTCGTGAGAAATCATTGATGAATCTCCGATAATAGCTAGCAAGTCCAAGAAAACTTCTAATCTCAGTCACTGTCTCTGGTCTCTTCCAATTACTAACAGCTTCGATCTTATCTGGATCGCCCGACAAGCCTTTCTCCGAAACCATGTGACTAAGAAACTTAACCTCTTTCTTCCAAAAATGACAGTTGGAAAACTTCTCTTTTAGCTGATGCTGCCTCAGCGTCTCAAGCACTACTCTAAGATGATCTTCATGCTCCATTTCATCCTTAGAGTATACTAAAATGTCATCTATAAACACCAACACGAACCTATCCGAGTACTCTTGGAAGACTCGGTTCATCAAATCCACGAAGAAAGCAGGTGCATTCGTTAACCAGAATGGCATTACTAACCACTCATACAGACCATACCTAGTCTAAAATGCTTTCAAAGGAATATTGTCCTCTGTCACTCTTAACTGATGAAAACCTATCGCCAAATCCAACTGGGAAAACACTCTGGCTCCACATAACTGATCAAATAGATTATCAATCCTCGGTAAAGGATAATTATTCTTAATTGTCCTTTCGTTCAACTTACGATTGTCGATGCACATTCTCAACGACCCATCCGGTTTCTTCACGAACACCGTGGCCGCTCCCCAAGGCGAACTGCTTGGTCTAATAAAATTCCTTCCTTTTAGATCCACTAGCTGCACCTTCAACTCTTTCATTTCATTCGGTGCCATCCTGCTAGGTGGTCTACTTACAGGTTCAGCTCCTGGCACAAGATCTATTTGAAACTCAACAGCTCGTTTCAGTGGTAGTCCTATGACCGGCTCAAAGACATCTGCAAACTCTCTTGTAACTCGAACCTGACTTAGCTCTTCTCCCACTTCCATAGCACTTAACAAAGCACAACTACTCCGTTCAGAATTCTACACTGAGAATATGATTCGGTTATGACTATCAGGGTGTCTTAGTGATATCTCCCTATCCTGGCAAAATATCCTAGCCTCATACTTGCTCAACCAATCCATACCCAAAATGATTCTGAAATCTACGAAATAGAAAACATACAGACTGCATGCAAACTTATGACCTAACAAATCAAGCTCTAACTAGTCACATATCATCTCCAGAGTTGCATACCCTCCTATTGGATTCGCAACCCTTAAGGAAGTAACAAGGTATGTGGGTTCTAAGCATAACCTATCAACCAAACACTGGGATATAAATGAATGTGATGCACTGATATCAAATCGTATCCTAACTGGTATACTCTGAATCAAAAGCGTACCTTCCATCACAGTCTTCCCTTTCTCAGCTGCAGTTGGCTTAGCAGATGATGGTCCAATAGCAAAAACATTTCCCTTGTCCACCCTAACTGGTTCTGGACACTGGTTCTTATAATGCCAAACTTGATCACAGTTAAAGCACTTGACATTCTTCTTATATGCAGCCTTCTTCCCCTTGTCTGACTGACACTCATGAGCATAATGACCCTTCTTGTCACACTTGAAGCAATCTAACTTAGCATTTACCTTCTTGGCAGCATCTCCCTTCCAGGCTCCCTTCTTCTTAAAGAATTTCCTCTTCTTTCCTTGAGGACCTTGGGTTTCAACTGGCTTCTCTCTAGCACAAATAGCAAGCATCTCTTCATAGAGAATTTCCATTTCCACCACTACATTACTAGGATCACGGATATGTGTCAGGGTCGCCCTAGCAAGCTCAAGTCTCAATCCCCGAATGAACCTCTCATTCCTCCTAATGACGGTGTATATAGTATTATATCCATAACAGGACAACTCATCAAACTTAGCTGCATACTCAACAACCGTCATCTCTCCCTGCTCTAGATTCAAAAACTTCCTCAGCAGCGCTGTTTAGCAACCTCAAACATAAACCATTGCTCAAATCTCCTTCAAAAATCAGCCCAAGTCAATTCCTCCTCCAGAACTCCGACAGTAACACTGTTCCACCAATGAAGTGCTGACCATTGCAACTGCCTAGAGGCCAACCTTCTCTTCTGCTCATTATCTAAACCCAGATCAGCAAATATTCTCTCACAATGCAACAGCCAATTCTCTACTTCTATAGCATTCTCCGTCCCCATGCATGGCTTCCCACCAAGATTAGTGTATTCTCTGCTCAACTTAGCATAATTATTTCCAACATGAGCCACAAGATTAGCTCCTCCAACATTTCTAGCAACACCAGCAGCAACTCCTGCTTGCATCGTATTGACGACAAACTGATACATTGCCCCCATATCCACTGGTGGATTTCCAGCACCCCTATTAGCGTTTGCGTTTTGATTAGCATTAGCCCATCGACCCGGGTTCCTTCTAGTGGGTTGAGCATTTCCATTAGTTGTGGTGCTTCCTCCGCCGAGATTTCCTTTTCCGTTTCCTGCTTCCATATCCTCTTTCTCGTAAATCTGCATACGAGCCTTAGTAAGATACAGAAGAATGGTCTAAGAGAGAGGGGAATACATACTTATATATATCCATATATCAACTACAAGTACGTTACTGTAGCATATCCCGAACTTCGATCTTATTTTCTGATTCATTAGATTATGTTTTGAAAAATCTTTAGGTTTAAATTTCTTTTAAGTTTCATAAACCTATGCACTGATACCCACTTGTAACATCTCTCACTTGGAGGCCCAAAACTAACG
Organism: Allium fistulosum; assembly: GCA_030737815.1. NCBI lineage: Eukaryota > Viridiplantae > Streptophyta > Magnoliopsida > Asparagales > Amaryllidaceae > Allium > Allium fistulosum. Next base: position 975,456,874 of record CM060901.1, read on the forward strand.
GCTACGGATGTTGTAGTCATCCATAGTTATTAATCATCGGCAACCAACTACGGTAATGTTATATACATTGATATAACAGAAATACATGGATAGGGAAAAAAATTTAAATCAACAAACAACTTTCTCATTCCATTTCAAAATATTTCAAATTCATTACATAATCCCAATACGAGTACCACGTTCAGAGAAAATATATTTATTGCAACATACACCAAGAGAGACATATGAAGATGCCCCCTTGGATGATCAGAGTATATATAGGCAATTAAACAACTTTTCCTTTACAACAACAACACAGCAGAATCAAAATAAAGAGAACTCAAGATAGCTATCATGCCCCTACACGTCTTCGGAAGCTTATTCATCTAAAGAGGTACCTGAAAACCTCAACTCTCAAACTACTTAAAATCAATTAAGTACCCGAGAGTTTAAGGGGAAGACATAAACTTCGAGTTAGACATAAAGCCTGGTATGAATAATAAACAATGGTTAAAACATCTCAAAGTAATATGATGATATGAAAACAAGTAAGTAAATTCTAGATTTCCCATCCCCATTTATTCCGACTAACTGTCTCATTGATAGTTTCTAGGGTTACTAATAACCTATTAGTTTTCATGGGCTTACTAATAACCTGTTTAATGTTTGTTGACTCCCTGTCCAGTTTCATTATTTTCATGAAATCACTAAGAACCTATTGGCTCCTGCTAATAACATCATTGTTTCATGGGTTCTCCCTGAACCTATTGTTAACTCCAATAACTTTCCTCTTATCCTAGTTTTCATGGGTTGACTAGGAACCTATTGACATATGTCAATAACTTAATCCAGATATAGTTTCCATAGGTTCACTTACAAACCTATCGGCCCCTGTCAATAACTCAATCTAATCATAGTTTTCATGGGTTTATTATGACCCTATTGCCCACTGCCAATAACTTTCCGATACATAGTTTTCATGGGTTTACTATGAACCCGTCTATTTGACAACTTATTTATTTAGGCATCATACATTCTGGTCTATCTGACCACCTGGATGCAATTCTACTCATTCAAGAGTTAACTTGATTTATATTCACTACTGGATCAACCTAGCTGGTTATTCTGCCCTTCCCCAAAATATAGTTATGGATCCATTACAATGTGAATATATACATATATGAAGAAGCAAACATAATAACTTGGTTAATCCCTTTAACCTATTAATCAAGAAAAACTTCTTCAAAACTCCATACTTAAAATCACTTCAAAATTCTTTATTTATGCCATGGTTTTCCTTTAAAATGAGATTGGGTTATTTGTTTTGAAAAAACTAAGGCTTTTGAAACCTTAAAACATTACTTTCGAAACCCTTGGATAACCTCCTTCGAAAACATTGAAAACTTCTTTTCAAACACTAAATATATACCTTTCAAAGCTCTTTAATCATCTCTTTCGAAATCAAACTTTTGAAAGTATCAAAGCATTACTTAATAATCCTTAGAAACATAGCTTCGAAACCAATGAAAGTACCCCTTTCAAAACCTTTGGGTTTACTCAAAACATCTTTTGGGTCAAAGTGAATACATACGAAAGTATCTCTTTCGAAACCTTAATTCTTCATATAAAATTGTTTGGGGAAAGTTTGATGGCGTCGACATCATCCTTTTGAAAGCTTCAAAAAATTTAAGTAAAACATTGAAGGATAGCATCGAAACCTCCTTTCGAAGCCATTGCCTTCGAAACCCTTGAACCCTTTCGAAAGCATTAAGGAAGTGGCTTAATATAAGTTTAAAACAAAGGCTACCCTTCGAAAGCATTGATGCCTTCAATACACTCGAAAGGAAAAAGAACGGTAGTAGGGTTTTAACTGGTCGGAACCACTACTTTCGAAAGAATTATTTTACAAATAAAGGAACTCATTCGAATGCTCATACTTAAAAAATGAAAGGTGGCAACTTTCTTCAAAATCTATTTAGAAAACCCCTTTCGATGGCATATGTTTCAACTCCTTCGAAAGCTTTATTAAAACAATGGCAGGCGCTTAACATTTAAAAGCAAAGCATATGTTTCGTTCCCATCGGAAGCTAGGTTTCGAAACCATGCCTTCTGCCTTTTTGCAGTCCACTACATACCATCAATGTGATACCTTGTGTATTAGTTTCGACTTGGTGGGTTTTGGCATGGCTGGTTTTGACTAAGTCGAAGCGAGGGCATAAGGTCGAAAGGTGCTTCTAAATGAGGCGGAACCCACTTTTTGGGGTAAAACTGATTGCTAATTAAAGCAAATACTTTCTAACTAACCTGCCTACTTTTAAACATGTGATTGGTTGCCACAACTTTTCAAATTCTTTACAAAAATAACTACCACTTATTTTCAGATCTAAACCAAGATTAATTTAACAAATAAGCCCTTCCATTAAGTAAAACAATTAAATCATTTAGATCCTCCTTTTAAAATAATTTAATTCTTATAGTAAATCACTTGAGAAAAATCCTCAAAAATCACAGAAATTCACTTTTAATATGTTATCTAACATATCCAAATTTCAGACCCAAATTCTCAATATAATTTCTGAAATAAATTTCTAAACCCAATTAACCATATTTTCCTTTGAAATTTTTTCCATGGCATTCGAAAACCATTTCAATCGGTTTTACTCTCAAAACCGTATAAAATCATATTTAAACAATCTTGTTTAAATCTAACATGTTATGATCCAAGCATATCATCATCATCCAAATCATCATAAAAATGGATTTAATCTTAAATCTAAAAACTAATGATTATATAAACAAAATAGAGACGATTGAGATTATTATTCACCTTGATTAGGATAAGAAGATTGGATTGAGATTAAGATTTATTCCCCTTGCTTTAATACTTAGCTTGATATGAATTTCTCTTCTTTTTCTTCCTTAACAATGGCCGGCTCCTCTTTGATGTTTGCGTTTTATGTTTTGGTCGAAAATGAAAATGAACGTTAATGGATGGTAGAACCGTGGATATATATATAAGGTTATGGTAATAAGGTGCGCATATTTCCCATTATACCCTTATGTAAATTAACTTGCTTATAAACTATTCTTAAACCCATTTATTTAATTAAGCTCGGCCCTTAGTTTTATTTTCAAATCTCAATTCCCTTATCACTCTAATTATTTACATTATTCTATTTAATTTATCTAATTAAATCTCTTGAATAATGTTACAAAAAATTAGGGGTGTTACAGAAGTCATCCTGTGCAGTAAATTCTACTATAAAATCCATCAATGCTTGATCATGGATAGCCCTTCATGGAAGATAAGTGATGTCGAATTGACTAAGTTCGATATTCCACTCGAGTAACCTTCCAAACGTCTCAGGTCGCTGCAGGACTTGTCGTAATGGCTGGTCAGTGTAAACATTGATTGGATGTGCCTCAAAGTGAGGGCGTAGCTTTCATGAAGCAATCAACAAATAGTATATATGCCAGTTTTTCTTTCTTCGGATAGTTCGTTTCAGCTCCCGTTAAACGCTTGCAAACATAATAGACCGGTCTCTGAATTTGGATTTCTTCGCGAAGCTATGCAACACTTATAGCATGCACCGACATGGCCAAGTAGATATACAAATCTTCATGGTCTACCAGCTTTGACAAGATGGAAGGCCTCTCTATGTAATTCACCAAAACTTGGAAGGCATCTTTACAATCCTATGTCCATTCAAAATTCCTTTTTCCTCTTCTTATCAAGTCAAAGAAAGGAATGCATTTATCGGTAGCTCTGGAAATAAATCGGCTTAGGGCGGTAACCTTCCCATTTAGGCTTTATACTTGTTTGATAGTTTTTGGTGCTTGGATAATTCGAATAGCTTGGATCTTCTCAGGATTAGCTTCGATTCCGCATGCATTGACGATGAAACCCAAGAACTTTCCTGATGCAACGCCAAAAGAACACTTCAGAGGATTAATCTTCATTTTGTAGTATTGGAGGATATCAAACATTTCTGCCAAGTCTCCAATATGGTCGCAAGACCTTCGTGACTTCATGAGCATATCATCCACATATACCTCCATCGTCTTTCCAATCTGATCTTTAAATATTCTATTGACTAGGCGTTGGTAGGTCGCTCCTGCATTCTTCAGTCCAAACGGCATTACCACGTAGTAATATAATCCAACGTCGGTAATGAAGCTAGTGTGCTCTTGATCAGGAATGTGCATTGGGATTTGGTTATATCCTAAGTATGCTTCCATAAAAGATAGCAACTTGTGTCCCATAGTTAAGTCTACTAGCTGGTCGATCCTTGGAAGGGGAAAGCTGTCTTTCGGGCACAAGTTGTTCAAGTTCGAGTAATCAAAGCATGTACGCCATTTCCCATTCCTTACAAGTATAGGATTAGATACCCACTTAGGGTTGAGGGCGTCACTAATAAAACCATTGTCTTTGAGCCTATCCACCTCCTCTTTAAGAGTGGTAGATCTCTCTGGATCCATGCCATGCATTTTTTTGTTTCACCGGGACATGCCTCGGGTTGATATTCAATACATGGCTCGTAATGGCAGACGAGATCCCACACTTGTCAGAGTGAGTCCAAGTGAGTCGCTCGGAGAAATAGCAAGTTCTTTCATCATCAAGGGGCTAAGCTGTGATTCGATCTTTAGGACCCGTGATGGTTGTCATGGCTGACAGTGATGTCTATCGTCAGCTCAGCCGATGCAGCCTTGGTCTCTTTTGGCTCCTCCTTATAATCTCTCGGATCTATGTCTCTATAGAACCAACTATGGAGCCTGAGCCAAGGCTCAGGTGCTAGTTGTCAATTTTCAGTGGCTTGGATGCGGACAGACTTGTCCACACCCTTACCTTTCTCCTTTCCTTAAGCATCACTCAATTCAGTTACATAACAGGCACGCTCCTGCATGAAAAACTCCAACATCATATATGTCGGGAACTTTAGAGTCAAACACCATGGGGCAAGAGCTGCCCGAAACCCAGCTAGGGTCGGTCGGCTCAGAAAAGCGTTGTATGGAGAGTCAACGTCCAAAACAACAGAAGGAAGAATCCGCACTCTCCTGTGGTCACCTTCTTCCAACTCCACGGGCAATTCAACATAACCAACAGCTTTGGTTGCAACACTGTTAAAGCCATGAATGCTGGCTTTAGACGATTTCAAGTCCTTGGCTCCCATCCTCATCTGATCATAAGCTTTTTTTGAAAATTATATTTACAGAACTTCCACAGTCAACCAATATCCTTCTCACTAGATCAGGGCCGATCATGACCGAAATGACCATTGGGTTGATTATCGAAGCCTCCATATTGTTTGCATCTCTATTTCTAAACACAATATCATCTGCCATTGTACGTTGCTGTTTTTTCGGAGCTCCATATTAAGTACTTGAACAACATTCAAAATTCACACGCTTAATCACGCTAGTGTAGCGCTCCATCTCATGCCAACTCTTATCAGCCGGATGCGGTCCTCCGACTATTATATTGATTACCAATCTTCCACCAGTCCCGCTGGCTCCTCAGCCCTATGCGGTGCTTGTCGTCGGTTGGGGTCGGATGTCCCCTGCCCGCCATCATGTTGGGTTTTTATAAACTGCAATAACTTTCTTTCTCGAATCGTCTTTTCGATAATATCCTGGAGATGCCCGCATTCATTTGTGTTATGAACATAACATTTGTGAAACCAACAATATTTTCCAGTCTGTTTCTGCTTCTCCGTTGATTCTTTCAAAGGCGGCTTTCTATACTGCATGGTATTACATGTAGACAAATAGATATTCTCTAGAGATGTATTCAGTGGTGTGTAAGTATCGTACATCAAAATCCTAGGCTTTCCTCTTCCAGAATCCCTTTTTCATTCTCGGCTCCTATCTTTGCCTTTCTTTTATTGATTTGGTTTGTTCTGGACATTCATTTGAACTTTTCCAGAGCTATCATCAGACTGCTTCACTACAATATTACACTATACTTCCTCTCCACTTGGTCCTGCAACATTCTTCTTCCTAGAGAACCTGGCTTCCTCGTTCCTCAAATACTGAGCCGCCTTTGCATAAAAGAGCTCCAACATTGCAGGTGGCTTGCCAGCTAACCAATTGCCAAAACCGAACTCTAGATCAATCCTTCTTGTTACGACCATCAATATTGCATGGTCATTCAGATTACTGATTTCTATGACAGCTGTATGGAATCTCTCCAAGTAATCTTTCAACGATTCTCCTGGAGCCTGGATCACACTGGATAGGGACATTACATCTTTGGGGCGAGTTGCGTGCATATAGAACTGCTCCACAAACATTGCTGCCATATCATCAAATCTAGAGATCGACCGTGGAGGTAACCTTGTAAACCACATTATTGCTATTCCAGAGAGAGTTATAGGAATATATCTACACTTGGTTGCATCATCTCCTTGTGCGGAATCCACTAGTCATTTATATCTCATGATATGCTGCCAGGTTGGTTTTTTCCTCGTAGGCAGACATTGACGACATGTTGAACCTCCATGGATATTCTATATGTAGGACATTGTCAGTGAATGGAGTATGGCTTGTCGAGATTCCCCGGTCGCATTGGTCAAGCCTTGGCTCTCTCTCACTAATTGTCTAACCATAGCTGATAAGTCCGGCGTCTAGATAGTTGGCGCCAAGCAGTGGTCGTGTTCCACGTCACATGGATGGTCCGGTCGATGTCTATGGGCTGTTCCACACCTTCTTAGTTCAACATCTTCCCGATGTATATCACGTACATTCACTTCATCATCATTATGGGGAAGCAATCGGTCATCATTCAACTGAACTCCATCATCCAAATCAGTCGCAGAAGCTCTAACTCGAATCTCGGTATGGACAAGTAAGTTCCCTCCTCTGGAGGAGGAATCAGTACCGATCCCTATGGAGGGATCAGCACTGATCAGTCTTGGCAGACCAGGGAAATTTTCATGTTGATGCTTGAAGTTTCTACGCGATATCCGTCAATTCTGCGACGCCTGTGTCTGTGATACTCGTCCGATGAACTAGAACTTTCTGATGCTGAGTAAGGGGTAGGGTCCCTCCTACTTTCCCTTACTGTTGCTTATTGAGTTGGTTCATTAGATTGATATTGGCTTGAATCTGCTGATTCTATTGTCGACAGCTATCCACTAGCTCTCTCATCAGATTCTGGAATTCAGCTCTTGTAATGGAATCAACTGGATTAGCATTCACATCCATTGGTTGACTGCTTGGACCTCCTTGCTGAATGCTAGCATTCTCGTTTCCTTCTACGTTCTGAGAAGTAGATCTAGTGTTCCTCAACATTTTTGATAGTTTGTAGATTTTTGCAAATCTGAATATAACAAGCAAACTTCTTGAAGATAACTTTGGATCTCCTTCGGGGAATTTATGCAATCCAGTAGCAACAACGGGATCCTAATAAGCTAAGGATTAAGGTTCTTAGTGAAAGCACCAAAAAATTTGCACCAAAAATTGCAAACACCCAATAAAAGTTTTGAAGAGAAATAAATGAAGAATATAAAATGAAAACATAGGATAATAACAAAGAAATAGGAGTAAATTGAAATAACAACACGCACACAACGATTTATAGTGGTTCGGCGTTGTTTGCCTATATCCACTTTGAACAAATTGCTTTATTAATCACTTTATAAACTGAGTACATAGCGATCAGATGAAAATCCTTAGTTACAAAAGAATATAAAGAACTAGTAGCGTAAAGGTCCTGAAAATGAACAAGCAAGCCTGTATTTATAGACGAAGATGGCCAAATATTTTCCTGAAAATTCAGCAGAAGGACCTTCAGAACCATATGGAGCCACAAGAGGGATCGCATGGCTCAATTCTCAAAGAAGAGGGATCGATAGTGATCCCTACTTTGGTGGAATTTTGGGGTGCGATCCCTATGGTAGCTTCCACATGGTAAAATATGCTTAGCCTTTAAATTTCATGCCAATGGATCAGTAGAACTTGAGTTATTGCTTAATCTTTGCTTTAACATGGGTTGCTTGCTGATTCCTGCCGATCCCTACCAAGGGAAGAGTGTCGATCCCTCTAACTTCATCTTCTTGAGGTGCGATCCCTAGGGTAGGCTCCCTAGGGTCCTTATATTTTGCTCACAAAACTTCACATGTATTGCACTTGTGGATCTTGAGATATTAATTGTTTTCTATTAAAATGCACTTGCTCTTTGAAACATACCGATCCCTATGGTGGAAGTTAATTTATGCCGATCTCTCCTATATTTTGAACCATATTTCATACTTCGAACATTCTGCCTTGCATATCTATCAATTTCATTCAACCTCGACTTTGTATTATTATCTGTACTTGACTTCTGGGCCCCATAATCATCACTCTGTACTCATTGGTCTTGATAGCAGTCGAATCTAAGTTGTGCAATCAGTTCAATATGGCCGGGTCAAATTGCCGGATAACAACATATATGACTTGTCATATTTTTTGCTCGTGTTTTACTACTTATCTTTTCCATCAATTCTTGAATGGTTAAGTCAAATTTAAGGCTTAACATTTTTAGTGCTATAGAAAATGTCGTTTAAAATATTAATTTATTCTTCTTAATACCAAAGCAGCCTCTGTAGCCTACCATATTACTACATATTCATATTTTCATCCCGTTCAAAAACCTTAAACCTTGGTTTCAATTAAAACAATCTCATCAATTGCTCCATCACAATCATCCATAGTGAGAAAATATAACCGATGGTCAAGAAGCATTGTTGCTTTGTAATAGAAGGAATAGGTATAGGAATCTCTATCGAAATAATTATGAAGTTTGATTTTGAAGTTTGTAAATGAAGTCAAAGATCTTGGTTAACTGTAAGTTAATCTTATCTGGTAGAACATATACGGTCTATCTCTTATTTGTAAGGCAATTTAGTGTCGTTAATTAATGTATTATCATGCCATGTTGACTTGTATGATGGAACTTTACCAAATGATATTGGTATCAGGAAGAACATTATTTTATAAATATCACTAAGAAAACTTATGGTACCGGGGAGAGGATTTTGAGGTGCTTTCAGCAACACTCTAAATATAAGCTACTCCTTCGCCATTTAAGTGTTCGTACGGTGTCTTTACAAAACGAGGTAACCTTAAGACTTATCTTGATTGTTTATCGAACATCTCCTGAAGAACCTTTCTTTTATATAAATATTATCCATTTAATATTCTACAAAATGTTAATCTTTTACAAAAATAGCAATGTCATGCTCTTCTTCGCCTTCTACAAAACATTTTGGTGGACAAAGCGAGGACGAACATGATGAACTAGAATTGACATTCATATTGTTCTGACTTATTTTTATTTCCAATTAGCATTGAAATATGAACCAATGAATTATGGTTTTGTAGATAGTAATTGTTATATAAATGGTGTTGGACTGAGTGCATTAGGCAACTGATAATTAGTGCCAAATTCCAAAAGAAATTTCAAGTTAATTTAAAGTATTAGATCTTATAGTCGGTAAAGCAAATAAATTAGCGCATTAAATCATATTTGATGTATTAAAAGGAAATAGCAAGGGTTATGTTACTTTAAAATTTCAATTAATTCTTAAATATATATATATATATATATATTTGAAATTTATTCTTAAATATATATTTAAAAATAATTATTATATATATATATATATTCTTGAATATATATATATATATAAGTGTAGAAGTGTACATGTACATGTGAGCATATAATGCGTAGATAAGTGTATGTGCATAAGGTAATGTGTGCAAGAAGACATCATATATACGTCAACATAAAATATAAAAAATATATAAATATATTTATTGAGATTTATAACTACATTATATACACACACACAAACATACATACATACATACATACATATTTGTAGAACGTGCACAATATGAAATATATGTGTGTGTGTGTGCACGCGTGTGCATGTGCATGCATTTACATATATATTTGAAAAAATTGATAGCATGAGTGGTACTTTATTCAAGCAGAACACTCATTTAGAAGTTTAAAGGGTTTGAACTTATGACATTTAGAACCTATGTCTAGAGCAACATAAAACTAACTATTTGAGCTAGTGGTCTTTGACTACATACATATTTACATATAAATTGTATAATAATATAAGTGTATATATCATACAAATAAATAAATATAATATATAATCCAAAATAATATATTATTTAATATATCTTTAATATTTCAGTCGCATATATAATTTATTAATAATAAACATTAATTAAAATATATATACTTAATATATATAAATGTAAATTACTAATTATATTAAATGTTAGCATGCTTAAAATTCGAATTTAAATTTTAAATAATAGTTCGATTAAGTCAAAACTTATTATATTTGAAATTATATACATATATAAATAAATTTTAAATTAAATTTCAGTTTTTATTAATATATATGTTAAGTTTTAAAATTGGATTTAATTTTAGTTTTCAAATAAAATATATATTAAATTTATAATTAAACCTTAAATCCTATTTTCACTCCTATGCATTTGCAATTTAGTTTTAAAATTATTTTGCCCCAATTAATTTTTTCTTTTCAGACTTAAAGAAAAAAGATCAATATTTCCATTATCAAAATTAATTTTAAGGCCAAAACTATTATATATATTAAATATAATACATAGCATCTTATAAATATAATATATATATATATATATATGATTTTGAAAATTGAATATCATATTATAAATTAAATAAAATGATTTTTTATTTAGGAAGAAATAGATTTATATATATATATATAATTAATTAACTTTACGCAAAACAATACATTTAGATTCGATGTTTTATAATCAACTATGTTTCTAAAATCATAAATAATATTAAAGGGTATATATTATTTGATTATAAATGAATCACCTAACTTCTTGTCATTCGTTAACACTTCAAAATTGATTGTGCTTCCTCCTTAGAGGCCTTCTCCTTCCTTGAAGTAATATTGCAAGGAATTTTTCTTGGTTAGCACACCCTACTACAAATTTTTGTTCGAGAGAGAGAGATTAATGATTGCTGTGGCTAGGTTTCAAAATGACATTGTTATAATAATAATAATAATAATAGTGGAGAGCCCATCTAAATGAGGCCTAGATTAAATCTGTTTCTCTATAAATAAAACCAAACCTTAAAACTGTTAATACCACAAATATTGATTTTGATGACAACAGCCATATAAATATAGGTACTAATGTTTCCCCAAGTTGGATAGGGTATTTTTTAGGATATTATGCAGATTTATACAAGTATAGGATAATCGAATTTGAAGACTGATCGGTAAAAATACCGAAGATCAAGATTCAGAGATGATAAAGATATTTGAAGACTCATGAGTGTAAAGACAAAGACACGAAAAGTTCAAGGCTATAGATCATAGGAAATAAACATTAGAATAATTTGACAAAGTCCTTGGATAACAACCATCTGTTCTTTGAATACTCTTTTATCAATTACTTATTTAATATATTTATTTTATTTTTCAAATATTTATTTTCAAAATATATTTCTATAAATATTTTATAAGAGTTTTATATATTAAAAGTATTTAAAACTAAGTTTAAAAGTTTTACAAATTACTAGAAATTTTATAAACACTTTAACAGAATTATTGTTTTTCAAAATTAACAAGGGTATGTTGACATAGCCTACATAAATATGTCAATGTATGGACCGTTGGAGAGATGCCTTTTGAATTTTAAATAGTTGTGATTTTTGGTCACATCTCCTTGCAAATAGACACATCCCTTCATACACTATATAAAGTGGGCCGGAAAAAGAATTTTATGAACTACTTTCTCTACTTTCTTCTTACTCTAAATTCCCATTATATATTTCACAAAATCCACTTTCTATACTCTTCAAATTCAATCTCTACTTCACTACATTTATTCTACACAATCTACTTACTGATTTGAAAGTATTCTCTCATCAATCCAAAGATCAAAGTGCTAGTAAAAAGGCTATAGGATATTCTGTATCCAAAGTACAACCATTTGTATTTAGAATCAAAAACTCTTTACTATTATTTGGTTGGGTATGCTTTTTGCCCATTCAAATCAAGTGAGTGTGCTTGTTACTCTTTCAAATCAAGTGAGTGATCTTGTTGTCCGATTAAATCAAGAGAGTCTAACCAGAACTTGTAAATCAGGAGGGTGTATCTCATTGCCTTGAAATCGAGATCGTATTCTAGTTTACTTACTACCTGTTTAAAGTAGGCATTGGAAAAGAAATCCGTACATACACTGTACAAGATTGGACGTAGGATTGGTTAATCCGAACCTGTATAAAAGTTCCTGGTGTCATCTTTTTTACTTTTACTGCATTTATATATCTATGGCTGTATGTTAATATATATATATATCTATGATTGATTATCTAGTTTTGAATTTAAATCTTGAAATAACTTTTAAAAATTCCATACAAGTTATAAAACAATATTCACCTTCCCTCTAGGGTTAAAGTAGCCTTAAGATCCATTCACAGTTGTACTACACCATTTCCCACAAATACAAATACACAAATTACATCGATATGTATTTTACAAAATGGAATCGACACACACACACACACACACACACTATTTTTGACCATCTCTTTAAACAATTTGAATGCCTATTCTATTTGTTTAAATGTTATTTAGCTATTTTAATTAATTAAAAGTGAAATTTTGGCTCATGTCTTTATAACTAAAAAACTTAAGGCCAACATCACTCTAAATTTTGGCATGTAAAATACATCCCTCATGTTAAACCAATAATTTGTATAACTCTCATGATGCCAAGAATGATGAGCCAATCCTTGATTTGAGCACATATGATGACACAACTAAGCTTGGCTTAGTTGGTATTGATTAAATCAAGAATGAGCTTAGCATTCAAGGCTAAGTACAAGACGATATTATCAAGAAATGGATCCATAATTCCCATGGGCTTTAGATGTTTCACATCCGAAGGCCCATATGATTCCTTAGAATAAGATATTCAAGATCTCTTAAGGTCACTTGGAACAAGATAATTGAGAGCCCTTAAGGTCACTTGGATTATTCGAGAATCTATATGGTCTTTACCTATAGAATAGTCAAAGTCCTATGTCATATATCCAAAGGAGAGAGAGAAGATAAGTGGTAAATATGTGTAATAGCCTATTATGCATGTTAATGAACTAAATAAATAGTGCTTATGTTCATAGTCCGATGTCCATATGTAATAGGCGATATGGAGGCTATGCATAAAAACACTATTTTAGACCGAATTTCATGGGATTCTATGTGAAATAGCATCATAATTGCTTTAGGTCCAAAGAGCTTCATTATATGCATATTCATGTCTAATAATGTCCAAAGTGCACAATCAAGATAGTAGGCGTGTCCAAGTCTTTATTCATATAAATTGGGCATGATTACAATCAAATTGGAGTTTTTCCCAAATCAATTTAGGGTTATAAAAGTCTAATTTTAAGAGTAGAGAAAATAAATGATCACCCCTTTTCCCATATCCCTAGGTCCATATTTATAGGGGTAGAAGTGCGGCGTAGCAGCTTGACTTAGGTATGCATGGATTTCGACAACATCAACGCCACATGGCGCTAGGCCTTGCTCAATGATGACATTTGGTATTCCTTGGTAAATAGTAGAACATTGACGCCATCTCAATAGTAAAGTCATTCGACATCAGTAACTTCTGATATTGAAACACTCATAATTGGTTGGTGGTGGCATCACTGCAAGCGACATTAGTTATTGATGAGGGGTGTCATTGATATGGAGCAGTATTAAGAAGGAGCGGAATATAAGTTCTATGGATATTGATGACTTCTGGCATCAATATCGCATTTATAGATGTGTGGTGTCCTCTAAGGATTGATAAAATGCACCATCAACAAGGTGCGACATTGATTATCGGTAGTATTGACAATGGGTAGTATTGTTTTATGGCAGCATTTTTAAAGTAAAACCGACAATCAAATGGCGTTGGTAGCAATAATATGGGGCATTATTGTATAGCGACATTGGTAATAGGTGGTATCAATGATGAGCGGTATCGATAAGATGTGGTATTGCTGAGTTGCCACGTCGTATATGATTCTTCATTGATGAGATGCGACATAAATTACGCCACTATAACATTGATGAATTATGGCATTGCTTAATGATGTAAGTGATTCGATATTAATCTTCCAACTCTACAGATGGGATGTGGCATTGTATACGACCCTTTATTAATGAGATGCAGCACTATAGGTCTTCGATCCTGACCTATCTTCTTTCTTTCTGCATTGGTTCATCACCATTCTTTCGACATTGATTATTTTTAGTATCATTCATTTGCAGCATTGGGTTACCTTGTGTCATTACTTATTTACAACATCGTTATCCCAACTTCATTGCTGTAGCATCAGTTCCTGTGACATTACTTATCCCTGCAACATTGCCGGCCTTCAACATAAAACCTAGCGGCATTGATTTCTTTGTGATGCCACCACTTATAGCATTACCTATGGCATTGAAATTAAGTAGATAACATTTGCCCCCTCCTTATATAAAAGAAGCGTTCTATACTTTAGTGTAAAAACAAGAATTTCCTTGCTTTCTCAACCCTTTGTGGGACTTTCTTTCTATTCCTATTTTCTTGTAAAACATAAAATAAATGACAATCTCCGCTATTATCCTTAAAGCCAATTTCAGTTTTAGGCAACCCTTTTTGGATTTGATTGACCCACAATTAGGTTCATATTTTTCATGTTATTCACATAAGTTATGATCATCAAATTGTTAATAATTCCCCAAATGGAAGCTTAGAAAGTTATCGGGTAATTTTATATGGGAGAAGATAAGAAATTTGTCTAAATAATCCATCTGTCAATTCTAACTTCCCAATTAAAAGACTAGAAAATCATCCTGATAACAAAAGTGTTTTGAATAGGTGCTTAGAAAGAAGAGCAAGGATTTGCTTAGTAGTATTAATTTCTTAAACAAGAATGGCCTTAGAAAATTATTTGGTAATAGATAGAAGTCCATAACATTTTGAATGCATGATCAGAAGTCCTTCTAGAAGATCTATTTGGTGATAATAGTAGAAGACCAAAAAACCAATCTGATAATGTCAATAGCAGAAGGCCGAGGAATCCATCTGATTATAATAATAGTGGAAGGTCGGAAAATCCATTTGGTAATAAAAATGGAAGACTAGAAGACCTAACTAGCAATAATAGAAGATCAAAAAAATCCATCCGGCACTAATAATAGAAGACTAGAAAATTCATTTGTCAATAATAATAGAAGAGCAGAAAATCCATCTGACAATAATAATAGAAGACCGGAAAATCCATCAGGTACTAATAATAGAAGACCGGAAAATCCATCTGGCAATAATAATAGAAGACCAAAAAATCCATCTGGCACTAATGCTTCCTTTTGGGCCAATGGAGAAATCCTGCTTTGAATCACGAGTGCCTATATTTGATAGATCCTCCTCTAGAAGATCGCTTTTTGATTAAGAGCATAAATAACTCACATCTGATAGATCTTCCTCTAGAAGATTGATTGACTTTGTTTTGGATCACAAATGGCTTGTTTTGACAGATCTTCCTTTAGAAGATTGCTTTTGAATTTGAATGATTATTTTGGCACCATCTTAGGTGATGATCATGATTTGGATCAAATCCATTATCACCATCTTAGGTTATGGTTAAGGTCTTGTGTCCAGTGTGTTGGTTTTCTATCTTTCAGCAGAACTAAAGACTTACCCGACCACCCTTTAGGAGATGCTTCAGCGAGGCCTTTGATGACGGTGCTGAAGGCTGGTCCGATGCTCTAGGTAGCTATCTTAAGCAGAACCAGAGACTTACCCAACCTCCCTCTAAGAACCACTTTAGTGAGGCATTTAATGAAAACACTGGAGGCTTGCAAATGCTTTGGTCTTGCCGTTTCAAACGGGACCAAAGGCTTACTCTGACCTTCCTCTAGGAGGTGCTTTGACTAGGCCGTCTTGGCGAGGACAAAGGCTTTTTTCCTTTATTTAAAGAGAGTCTTACTCCTTTTCATGATTGGTCCAGTAGATATTCTTGTTTCAACCTTTTATTCATCCATTATCGAGAAATACGGCCGCAAATGTTCAACATTACATGTTCTTGCAATCACATTACCATCAGGTCGACATAGTCTATAGGTCCCAGACGGGATTACTTTCTATATGACTAGGAGTCCTTTCCAATTTGGACCGAGCGGACCATCCATTGGATTCTTAGTATTTGCCATAACTCTTCGAAGCACTAAATCTCCCTTTCGGAACGATCTTTCCTTTAATCTAGAATTGTAGTACTTGGATATTCTTCGTTGATACTCGGTCGTTCGTATGGCTGCTTCATCTCTTAATTCATTAATTGGGTCTAAGGATTCTTTCCTTAATTCTTGATTTAGATCCAATGCACATGCAATCCATTAATGAGAGGGTACTTCGATCTCAATTGGAAGCATGGCTTCTCCATATGTTAAGGAATATATGGTATGTCCCGCAGTAGTTTTTGTAGAGGTTCTATATGCCCATAGTACAAGAGGTAGCTCTTCAACCCAGTTTTCTTTAGCTTTCTCTAATCGTTTCTTGAGAATAGTCTTAAAAGTTTTATTAGCGGCTTCAACGACTCCATTAGCCTTAGGGTGCGCTATAAATGTAAAGGTCTTAATGATTCCATTTTTATTACAGAATCGGGTAAATTCCTCACTCTCAAATTGTGTTCTATTATCAGATATAATTTTATGCAGAATTCCAAACCTAGTAACAATATTCTTGATTACAAACTCGAGCACTTTTCCTGATATGATATTTGGAAGCGGTTCCACTTCTGTCCACTTTGTGAAATAATCAATGGCTACCACTGCATATTTAGCTCCTTCTTTGGATGCAAGCAGTGGTCCGATTAAGTCAATTCCCCATACATCGAAAGGCTATGGGCTTAAGACCCAAGTCAATTTACTTTGTTGCAGACGTGGAATCTTAGAGAACTTTTGGCATTTTTCATATCTCTTCACATAATCAATGGCACAACTAGCCATTTGGGGCCAATAGAAGCCTTGTCTCATAACTTTCTTGGCCAATTCTATACAATTAGAATGATCTCCGCAAAATCCCTCATAAGCTTCCTTTAACAATTTCAATCCAATTTCTGGAGTAACACATTTAAAATAAAGGAGGGAATGCCCTTGCTTATAGAGTATTCCATTTATCATAATGAAAGTTGGGGCTTGGCGCTTTATTATTCTTACTTCCTTTTCCTCTATTGGCAACTTCCCATTTATCAGATATTTAACAATGGGAGTCATCCAACTGTTTTTATACTGATCATTTGTCTCTGGATGAGAAAATATCTCTTGAAGGATTCAGCTTTCACTTCCTTTTTCTTCCATTGCGTGCATTAAAGATTGAGATCCGATTAACACGATGGATTCATTTCTTGATTAGGGGGCCCACTCTTCTATACTAGGATTTGGCTTTAACCTACCGGTATTACCCATGTCTTCAGTGCTCCTCACGAGCTTGCCAATTTAGCTAAAGATTCATCTTGAGAATTCTTCCCTCTCGGCACTTGATGTATGGAAAAATCCTCAAATTGAGTTAACATTTTTAGCACCTTCTTAACATATAAGACCAATTTAGCATCCTTTGTTTGATATGTTTGGTTCAACTGGTTTACCATTAACTGGGAATCGTTGAAAATCTCAATCCTAGGAATTTTTAACTGCACAGCCAAGGCGAGTCCTACCACCATTGACTCGTATTCTGCCACATTATTAGCGGTTGGAAATCCTTATTTCATTGCATAATGTAGACAATGTCCATCGGTGATAATAATCACGTATCCTGTTCCAGCACCTTGCTCGTTTGAAGCTCCATCCACAAACAACTGTCATTTAGGTTATAAATCATTTCCCCTTTCTAATTGCTTTCTAATGAATCCTGTACGTTCATTAATAAAATCAGCTAGAGCTTGTCCTTTGATTTCCACTTGGGGTAAAAATTCGATATCATATTGGTTGAATTTTATTCCCCATCTTACTAGTCTTTCAGAATTTTTCGGTTTAATAAAAACTTGCTTGCATGGGAAGTTGGTTAAAACCTTGATCGGATGCGCTTGAAAATAAGCTCTTAGTTTTCGTGCAGTAAGCATCAAGCAGTATGCCAATTTCTCTATAGTTGGATATCTAATTTCTGCATTTTTGAGCCTTTTACTCGCATAATATACTGGAAGATGAGTTCCTTTATCTTCTCTTACCAAAACGGAACTAACGACATGTTTAGAAACCACCATATAAAGGTAAAGGTTTTCCCCATCTATGGGACTAGATAGAATTGGTGGTTTCTTAAGATGTTCTTTCAATTCCTTAAAGGCTTTTTGACAATATTCTCCCCATTCAAAGTTCTTCTTAATCACATCGAATAATTGGATGCATTTGTCGATGGCCTTGGAGATGAATCTATTCAGCCCTGCTACCCTTCCATTTAAGCTTATTACATCTTTACTTATCTTAGGTTTTGTCATATTCTTAATAGCTTAAATTTGGTCAGGATTGGCTTCAGTTCCCTTGGCATTGACAATATATCCCAAGAACTTTTCGGGCTGAATCCTAAAAGAACATTTTTGTGGGTTGAGCATATAATATTTTCGTAACAGTTCAAACATTTCTTTAACATCTTTCAGATGGTTGCTTTCCTCTAGAGACTTAACTAACGTATCATCCACATATACTTCCATGTTTCAGCCAATTTACTCCCTAAACATCCTATTCACCAATCTTTGGTATGTTGCTCTAGCATTCTTCAACCTGGAGGGCATTACTTTATAACAATATGTTCCCCAATCTATTATAAAACTGGTGTTCTCTTCATCTAGTTTGAACATTGGAATCTGGTTGCATCCGGACTACGCGTCCATGATAGATAAAAGTTTGTGCTTACTTGTTGCATTAACTAATTGGTCTATTCTTGGACGAGGGTAGTAGTGCTTCATACACGCCTTATTTAAATCGGTATCGTTGACAAATGTCCTCTATTTCCCATTAGGTATCTTGACTAGCACTGGATTAGCTAACCATTTCGGGTAAAGTACTTCTCTGATGAAACCATTCTCAAGCAACCTCTTGACTTCTTCTTTCAAAGCGTTAGATCGAATTTTATCAAATTGCATTTTCTTCTACCGGATAGGTGTGATATTTGGGTCTATATTCAAAGCATGACACATAACAACTGGATCTATTTTGACCATATTTAAATGAATCCAAGCGAATACAACTCTACTGGATTGAAGAAATTGAATTATCTTCCCTTTGAGTTTGCTATCCAGTTCTTTCCCAATTTTTACTGTCTTTATTCGATCAATTGGATCCAAGCATACTTCCTCAAGGTCTTCCGTGGGCTTCATTCGTTCTTGCTCGCCTCTACAATCTAATTCAAGAACTATTTCTTCACCTTCTATTTCATCCTCCACTAGGTTTGTTTCCTTCCTCTTTCTTTTCTTTCCAGAGAAATCGAATTTTCTTAATTTATGCTTTGTTTTCTCAATAGGATTTGTTTTTACTTTTGATGATTAGTTTGAAGAACCCTCATCCAAAGGCTTATTAATATCATTTCGAATTAACTCATTTTCCTTCTAGTTATAGCAAGAAAGATTGTCTCTTTTATATTGCCCAAGTGTGGCAAAGTACATTTCATGAGAGCTAAATTGTTCTCCCCTTATTATTCCCCAATCGCTTCTGGTTAAGAACTTCACCATCATGTATTTTAGTGAAACAAAATCATCAACCTCATCTAAAGCTGGTCTTCCAAAGAAGGCATTGTAGTAGGAAGGTTGATCCATGATGACAAAGAGAGTTTCGAAGGTTCTGGAGTACGGCAGAACTCCCATTTATACCAAAAGCTTTGTCTGTCCTTTGGAGTTTGATCCTTTGTTGTTGAACCCGAAGATGGGCTCAAAGCTCGGCTCTAGTTTCTCCTATGGGATTCCCATTTGATCAAAGGTGTGTTTAGAGATTACATTGGCTATACTTCCAGTATTGAAAAGAATTTTGGTAACCACAGAGAGCCCAATTTGAGTAGTGATCATAAGCAGATCGTTATGGGCATGTCAGACTCCTTTTAATTCCTGCAGGGTAATGGTCAAGTTGTGCATTTAGATTTGGTATTCAAGTTTCTTAAGCGGCAGTTCTTCTTGAATGGAGAAAACCCCATCTCTTGCTTCTCTAATGTAGCAATTTCTAGCTCCTTTACTACTTCCAACTAGATGTGGACCTCCATGGATAACATCAATTCTGTTAAAGGGTGGAATAAAATCGAATTGAATATCACCTTCTACCAGATATGCAACATTGTTTGGGAGTCTTGGGTTGCCGTCTTCAAAACGAGTAGTTTTCTGATTGTCTTTGATAAACTCCTTCAGATGTCCAGAACGAATCATGCATTGGATTATGCCTGCCAATATACAACAATCGTCTATTTTATGCCCATTTGACTTATGATAGGCACAATAGCCTTCTCTCTTTCTAGGTTCAGGATTGGTTTTAGCTTTGTATGAAACTGGAAAATTTACACTTTCTTTTGCAATAGCGAAAATGTAGGAAATTGGCTTATTCAAAGCGACATAGTTGGTATTTGGATCTTCCTCCCATCTCGGCTTCTTATTATTACGATTAAGGACATCTTTCCCCGCTTCTTTCATCATCTGAGCTTCCTTATTAGTGAGATACATTTCAACCACACAGATGAATTTTTTGCTTGGAAGTGGAAATCTTGTAAATCCCTATAGCCATGAATATAGAGTTCTCGCCAGAAAGGAGTTTGCTCAATTAGCTCTTAGTGTACTGCCATCAGCTTATCCCTATCAGTCATATCCTCTGCCTTTAATGCCTCTGCATTAAACCTCCTAAGATAATACCCAATAGCTCTCTCGGCTTCTGCTTGATATTAGCCACTATGTTGTAGTCAATCGTGGGATCTTTACAAATACAAAATTGTGTCGAGAACTCGTAACAAAATTATTTCCAAAATTAGATAGTATTTTCACGATGTGTTCTAAAGGTCCATCTAACTTTCGAACGCCATTAAATGATCATCGGGGTCATTAGTTCCATTGTATCTTAAGGACAGAATTTTGATGTGGGATGGGATCCTAGTAGACATGATCTCATCTGTGAAAGGAGCTTCTCGGTGGTTATTGTTAACCTTCTCATCAAGATTTCTTTTTCCTTTAAGATTAAGCATGTCCTTTTCCATTTTCTTAGCCATATCTCTTAGATAAGTTTCATCACCGTGGTAATTGCATTTAATAGGTTTGTATCCTTCAGAGGTTGATCTTCCAGATTTCTCCTTGAACTTCTCCTTTAATCTCCTTTGGTAATTGCTTTAACTTTGTTATCCACCAATGGCCTTGGAGAAAGCTCGGTTGCTTCAGCTTGCTGGTGACTTTTCCTCTTTTGTGGAGTTATAACGGGTTTGCTTCTGCTTTTATTTTTAAGCAAAGAAGCATCCAAACCATTTCTTGGAGACTCTACCTCACCTCCCCTGTGAGCTTGGTGGTTTTGGAAGATTTTTGAGCAAGGATTCCTTCCAGAAGTTTTTTCTTCATTGATATTTGTTGTTCTAGGTCTTTAATCTTAGCTTTGCTATTGGTAGGTTGTGCCGGCTTTGATGGTTATCCAACCTCTACATTATCCAGGTTGAAATTGGGAACAACATTTTCTTCCAATGTTGCTCGTTGTGCGACTTCTTCATTAGAGACGTTATTTCGTCTCGATCTTACCATTTTCCTGAAACGAAAGAAACTTCACGTAGTTAGTTTTAAAGAGAGGATTATAGGGGTTTGGAGGTTTGAGCCCTCCTTCTAGTGGTAAAATGTTAAACCAATAATTGGTATAACTCTCATGATGCCAGGAATGATGAGCCAATCCTTGATTCAAGCACATATGACGACACGACTAAGCATGGCTTAGTTGGTGTTGATTAAATCAAGAATGAGCTTAGCATTCAAGGCTAAGTACAAGATGATATTATTAGGAAATGGATCCATAATGCCCATGGGCTTTAGTTGTTTCACATCCGAAGGCCTGTATGATTCCTTAGAATACGATATTAGAGATCTATTAAGGTCACTTGGAAGAAGATATTCGAGAGCCTTTAAGGTCACTTGGAATAATATATTCAAGAATCTATATAGTCTTTAGGTATTGAACACTCAAAGTCCTATGTCATATATCCAAAGGAGAGAGAAGATAAGTGGTAAATATATATAATAGCCCATTAAGACTAAACAAACAGTACTTATGTTCACAATCCAATGTCCATATGTAATAGGAAATATATAGGCTATGCATATAAACACTAGTTTCGACCGAAGTTCACGTGATTCATGTGAAATAGCATCATAATTGCTTTGGGCCCAAAGAGTTTCATTATATGCATATTCATGTATACTAATGTCCTAAGCGTACAATCAAGGTAATATGCATGTACAAGTCTTTATTTATATAAATTGGGCATGATTACAATCAAATCGGGGCTTTCCCCAAATCAATTTAGGGTTACAAGAATCTAATTTTGAGAGTAGAGAAAAGAAACGATTGCCCCTTCTTCCATACCATTAGGTCTGTATTTATAAGGGTAGAAGTGCGGCATAGCAGCTTGATTTTGGTGTGCATGGATTTTGGTAACATCAATGCCACATTGCGCTATGTCTTGCTCAATGATGACATTTGACATTCCTTGGTAAATAGTAGAATTTCAACGTTGTATCAATAGTGAAGGAATTTCACATTCCGGTGTCGAAACACTCTTAATTGGTTGGTGGTGGCATCAGCTGGAAGCGACATTAGTCATTGATGAGGGGTGGCATTGATATGGAGCAATATCGAGAAGGAGTAGCATAGTAACTTTTGTGCATATTGATGACTTTCGACATCAATATCATATTTATAGATGTACAGTGTCCTATAAGGAATGATGAAATGCGCCATCAACAAGGTGCAACATTGATTATCGACTATATTGACAATGGGTGCTATTGTTTTATGGTAGCATTATTGAAGCACCATCGACGATCAGATGGCCTTGGTAGCAATGGGGCATTATTATATAGCGACAGTGGTAACAGGTGGTATCAATGATGAGCGGTACTGATGAGATGCGGTACTACTAAGTTGCAATGTCGTATATGATTCTTTATTGATGAGATGCATCGTAAATTTTGCCACTATAACACTAATGAATTACGGCATTGGTTACTGATGTGAGAGATTCGATATTAATCATCCAACTTTATAAATGGTATGCGACATTGTATATGGCTCTTTATTGATAAGATGCGGCATCGTAGGCCTTCGACGTTGACCTACCTCATTCTTTCGCCATTTATTATTGCAGTATCATTCATTTGCCGTCGGGTTACCTTATGTCATTGCTTATTTATGACATCGTCATCCCAGCTTCATTGCTGTGGCATCAGTTCCTATGACATTACTTATTCCTACGACATTGTTGGCCTTCGACATAAAACCTAGCGACATCGATTTCTTTGTAACGCCATAACTTACAGCATTACCTATGGCATTGAAAGTATATGGATTACACCTCATTTTAATGTAATTTTTAAAATTTCCACCTCTACACCTGAGAAATACAGTTTTCATCCCATCAAAATTTAGAACCACCCAAATTCTCCAAAACAGCTAAAATTATCTCGAACATCATCATCATCCAAAACCTAATTCGATATCGAACACATCTAACCTATTGAAACCACTAAAAAACATCTCGAGACTCAATATCAAAATTAAAAAACCAAATTTGAAGATAAGAATACCGTGAAAGTGAAAATATCTAAAGTATAGCAATGAACACACAACAGTTCAAAATGAAAATCAACATGAGGGTATTCACCAGAAAAATAGCATGTAACTAATAATTCTCTATGGTTTTTGTTAAGAATGAGAGTGGTACTTTAAGCCAATAGGGTTGGATCAGTTGGTTGGTAATTTAGACTACTAGTTTAAAGGTCACGAGTTCGATCTTCGAGATTGACATTTGTTGGCGTTAATGAACTATGTTTAAAAAAATAAGAGTGGTATTCAAGTAGAGCACTCATCTTTTATGTCTTTTGGGTTTGAATCCAAGATCTCTAAAACCTTAGTATAGGACGTCTTATTACTTACCACTTGAGCATGTTGTCATCGACCTTCTCTACCATTTTTGTTTAATATTAATTTAATTTATAGTGGATTGAAAGTTGATAGTGATGTTTGACCATAATTATATTATACAAAATAGTAATAACCTAAGGTAAACTATAGAAATAGACTTGAGAATGGTAATATTTTACCTGGTTAAAATCTACTTGGCAAATATTTGCTAGAAATATATTTGCTTGGCAAACATTTGCCAAGCATATATATTGACAAACAAATGCTTACATGTAATAATAAGCTAGTTTTATATGTTGAAAATGTGAAATATATATTAGACAAATATTTTCATTCAAAAATAAGATAATAAAAAATAATGAAAAAGTTGAAAATATGAATTCTGTAATATAAATATTGGGAATGCAAAATATAAACTACGCATATATCTACCCTGACGATATTAACTGATATAAGTTCTTGGGTAATTGTTAAAAACAAATAGTATTCTAATATTAGTTAGTAATTATTAAACCCAAGGCAAGTCGAAAACACAACAAACAAATATTTGCCATACTAATATTGACTAGAATTTTTTTCTATGGACAGGTCATAAAACCAAATGATATGCTAAAATATTAAATTTATCAGAATATTTGCTTTGTTAAAATTGTAACCATGCCAACACTATGTAACTATTTTCATTCAAATATGAGCTATGAAGATATTTATGTTGATATTTGTTACAAAAATATTCGCTATGCAAATATATTATCTAGGCAAATAATTAGCATATAAAAATAGGGATAGTTTGGCTCACATTCCTGTTAAATTTCAAAATAGAGAAAACATCCTCCTCAAACTAAACTTACGTTCTAGTCCCTGTTTTCAAATTCGCCTATGCCAAAAGACCTAAATACCCTTTACGTTTTTAGCATTTCAAACGCGTATAACTTTATGTAGAAATATGGGATCAGCATACCGTTTTCATCAAAAAATCATAAATTTTATGATCTTTAAAATAAGATCCATTGTTGATACCAAAAAATCATATTTGCAGTAAGGCTGCAATTATTCCATATATTTGTAGAGAATTCTGCAATTTTTTAACATCATCGATTTTTATTCAAATGTTAGCAATTATTCCATATAATTGCAGACTTTTATGCAATTATATGGAATAATTGTAGACTTTTATGCAATTATATGTAATAATTGCAGACTTCTCTGCTATTATTCCATATAATTACCGACTTTTCTGCAACTATTCAGTATACTTGTCATTTTTTGCAATTATATGAAATGATTATAAATTTTTCTTCAAATATCAACAATTATTCCATATAATTGTAGACTTTTATGCAATTATATGGAAAAATTGCAGATTTTTTTGCAATTATTCCATATAAGTGCATACTTTTATGAAATTATATCGAATAATTGCAGAAAACTCTGCAATTATTCCAAGTAATCACAGAAAAGTGCAACTATACCATATAATTGCAGACTTTCCTGCAATCATTGCATATAATTGCTGAATTGTCTGCAATCATACTATATAATTGCAGACTTTTCTACAATAATTGCATATAACTTATCATGCTGTTGTTTTTACATATGCACAATGCCACTCATTAGAAAGATAATAAAATTTGAGATTTAATGGTGAAAACGGTTTGTTAATCCGTCGTTTCTACAAAAAGTTATTGCGTTTTAAAGATTGATAATTAATGGGGTGCAAAATTTAATTATGGATGTGAGAATATCATCCACATATGAAGAATCAATGTTTAGCAATGGAGAAGATGAGTATTTTAGGGAAGAAAATTGCAGTATTTGAAAATAAGGATGCAATTTATATTTTTTTTCGGGGAGGATGTTTTGTGTATTAAATTTGATTCTATGGATGTGTCCCTTATTTTCACATAAAAATAATTGCCATGCAATAAAAATAACAGCCATGCAAATATATGCTATGTACATAATTTCATGCAAAAATTTACCATGAGAGATATTTATCATGCAAATCTATAATTTTATATTATTACTGAGCTGCATTTTAAGTGCACCCAAGCCTCTCTGCTTGTTTATCAACTGAACCGTCGCGTTTTATTTTTTTTCCTTCTCCTGCTAGCTCTCCGCTTCATCCTTTTCCCGTAAGCTACAAATAAAAAGAGTTGGGTTTTTCCTGCCTGAGCCCTCCCAACATATATTTTGGATTTTAATTCCTTCGCAGTCCCTTTTACCTAACCCTAATTTCAATTAAACCTCGAGTAGGCAAACGATGTACCGCTGATCGATCGTTGCGAGTGGGTATCTCTGAAAGCTTCTCTTCGTGCAAGCTCAGCAATTCCAGGTCTTTCTCCATCGCTCTTTTCCGATGTCTTTCCTAAACTTGGTCAGCCTGATTCAGTTGGGTTTCAGTCGATTGCTTCTTCGTGTATCTAGGCGTGGGTAGCTCTTCGGTTTCTTCTTTGATCTCTCTAGATTGCCTCGGTTTCCTAGGCAGCAAACGGTTTTCCTTAGTTGGTTGCTTTGAACCACTGAGAAACATGTTTAGGTAATCTCCTTTCCCAATTTGTTTCGTTCACTTTATTCTACTGTCAACATGAATTTCTAAAATTAAAACTTCAACCGATTAAGGTAATATTGATTTTAAATTCAGCCTTTTAATTTGTGTTCTTACTTTCATCCTGGATGTGGTCTGACTATTTCTTCCTTGATGATATTATTGGGATTTAGGCATATTTTAATATTCGGTTTTTTGGATTTGTTCATGTTTTCCCCCTCTTTAACACTTTGCTAGAAAAACTTAATCAGCTTCGTTAATTTCCTCGCATAGGAGCGTTCGCATGTTGAAGTTGTAATTCAATCAGGAAATAGGCTTACTTCATGCGTTAATTACTGAATTCTTGAACAATAGATAGGTGGTATATTTGCTGCTGTGTTTTGAACTTTCAGATCAGCTCATTCGTTTTGAGTGCATTATATAGCCAGCTTAGACCATATACAACCAAACTTACTGTAAGTACACTAAGTTGAACTGCTCTTAATATAGGATATCTGAATGCTTTTTAATACAGTATTTAGAAAGATAGTGAGTTAAACTTATATTATCAGTACTTACTAAGTTGATTTGATTGAATATATGGTAAATATGTTTAAAAGGATCAATATTAAACTATTTATGAATCAAAATTTCTAAGTAAATTATAACAGTTGTTTACTAAAGTAATCTCCTTTTAACCTTATCAGTTTTAGTGATAAATATACCATGCATTCGGGCTTATTGTCCTGTGGTCATTTCCATAAGATTGTTGAGAATCTTCACTATATACATTTGTTGAAAATTTTACGTTTTTATTTGCTTTCTTCCACTATTGCCTTCTTTGTTTGCCAATGCTTCAATTCATTTTTGTGATTCTCGTAAAATATATGATTCTATGATTTATTCTCTTATTCACCGCTGCTTTCCATACCGCTTATATATGCATCCAAGTTAAGTGTAATCATCTAAATAGACTGAAAAAGGCCTGATTCTTTTATATCGTTTTTCTTTTAATTATTCATATACTTTAACTGCAGTTGGAAGGTCGTTCTAATTCATCTATAGTTCAGACTTAGCTGATTTTCCAAGTGTTTTTCAGTTATAATTCAACAAATTAACATACTTTCGCTATAATTATTATTATGTGTAATTTCTAATTATTAATTAAATAATTACCATATGGATTGGAACCAATAAATTTCTTATAATCTTCCACCTAATTCTAACGGTTCGACTGACCAAAATCCAGTTAGATATCACAGGAAGAAGCTCGAGGTTTGATGATTGTATTATTGATCTGTAGGTGATTATAACACTTTAATGGATTACAAGATGCCAACTATTGAAGATAATTTTCCTGCAGATCCTGATCAGGAAATATGATCAAGCACTCTTGAATATTTAACGCTAACTTTTAAAGCATTCATGTGACAATGGTTTAAGTAATGATCAAGGTAAGTGTACACAATGTGTTAGATATTTTCATTTGTTATTTTACACTATACCCACTAGGTTTAACTACATTTACAAGTACGTACAACCAAAAACTAAGCTCCATTCATATGACACTACTTATTCTTTCATCCTTATAGTGAAACTTGGTTATACTATATTTTATAATCAATGTGCTAATCGTAGCTTGAATTAAAAGGATAATGAGATATTGGGTTTTCACTACCCAGTTGCTAAACTTTGTTGCATGGTCTTATGATTCATCAGCAGGCTAGCTTTCTTCATGTCATTTTTTGTACATATGAATGATGTTTACTGATAAATACTACTACAAGTTTGGTTGGGGTGTTTACTAAAATTAGAATGTCAGTAATTTTTACCTTCGTTAAGAAAAAAAATATTTGTGATAAATTTGAATGTTATTTTCTTAAAAAAACCAGTTTCGGAGAGTTTCTTAACCAAGTGAGATCATGACCAATTTGCCTGAAATAAGTCACATATTGCTTATTAGAGCACCTATAGTCGTTTAGTTGTTTATATATCAAATTCCACAACATAACCATGTTTTGAGTATTGAGTTTCATGGACATTTGGATAATAGCTCAAATCTGCTTCAAACCACTAGAAAATTAGAGGTACAACATTGTGGTTTAGATTGACATGAGTAGTAGCTTCCGCAGATGGACCATGTTAAAAAAAGGTTTAAGCATGTGTGCTTGATTAGAGTACTTTTGTGGCCTATACTTAACCAATATAAGTTTTTGAATATTTTGTATTTCTCATTTAATTGTTGAAACTACGATTACTTTTATTAGAAGATATATCTTTATGTATTTATATTTTTATGTAGTCATTTTCAAAATTGCAAAAAAGTTGATCGGGTAGTTGACATTGCCAATGAGGGTATAACATCACATAAATATGACTGTATATGATAAAAAATAATCATGTAAAGACTGATAAAGAAAATTTAGTAAAAATATATACGAACGAGAGGCACTAGACATTAGAGACTTGCATAAACATTTGGGTTAGGTACATGAAGCTAAGAATATATTTTTTGCAGCTGTAACTTTTGGTTTGGGCTATACATGCACGATAACACTTTACTGTGTAAGAACTTACATAAGTCAGACCAAGCTTTATTGCTAACTTTGCAATATAATTGGAATATTCAAATGTATTTTCCCTGTACTTGGTATTCAATATTAAATGTAGAATCCTGTCGTTTGTCCCTTAACTATATCCAACCCATCACTTTCGACTTATCTAAGCGTAATTATATGCTAGAAGACATGCCTAAATACATTTGAAACTGAACTTCAATATTAGCTGCTATGATGCTGAACTAAATGAGCACGCTTGGCTTTTAAGAATTCATTCCAAAAGTGTGCACAAGTTCACCGTGGCTCAATAACATCATTATTATTTTTTGTTACTGAAGGAAAGAGAAGCATAATTTTTTTTGGTAGGGTACATCTATGATAGAGGTCTTGATGTGGATTTAATCCGTGGTTGTGCGCACCATTTCGTATATTGTACACCGTGAGTTCGACATTGTAATTTAGAGTTTTAAACATATAATTAGGTAATTCAAACTTTTGACAAATATGCGTATTAGAAATCAACATTGTATTATATACCTTATGCTGTATACATAGGGTATAGTACTTAATGTTATATAATTAATTAGGATGAAATAACATTATCCTTTACTTCAATTAACTTCAAATAAACAACTTTCCTTACATTCAAATTAATCATGTAATCGGATGATGATGTTGCAGGTAACTCAACTTATACTTTTTATTTTCTTCCCTCTTTTTAAATTTGTGTCCACTTAGTGCTGTTAATGGATACCTGAAAAATCCAAATCCTTACGCATCCGCATTCGAAAAGCGGATACATATCCGATATTCAAAAAAACGGATGCAGATACGAAGACATCCACATCCGAAAGTTATCCGTCCGGGTTCTGCTAAGATTATAGTTCAAATTACGTTTATTTTAGTGCAATGAAAGATATTCATTTATTATTTTATTAAGTTAGTAGTTTATATTATATGCATTTAATTCTTATTAACAGCTCGAAACTATTTATTATCATCATATTTGTTAATTTTTAGCACTTTTACAATCAACGGGATTGAAAAATATTTATGTTAAACTAATTTTTTTTTATAATTTTTGATTTATCGGTCCACTACAAGATAAAACGGCTCCTAGCCGTTGGCGGCCGTTGGAAGCCGTTGGAATAGCCGTTGGAATAAATCCCACGACTTTCAATGCTTTCCAACGGATCCAACGGGGCATTTCCAACGGCATTTCCAACGGCCGCTAACGGCTTGGAGCCGTTGGAATCCGTTAGAAACCGTTACAATAAAATGGTCAATAAGCCGTTGGGAGCCGTTGGAAGCCGTTGGAAATACTGGGTTTATTTTGCTGTATAACAGCAGGCCTATTAACCTTCCACCCACACCATTTCCAATCCATTCAATTTCCATTTCATTTCCAATCAATTCCACACATATATATCAATATCAATATCAATACAAACAACACACATAAATCAATAAAACACCAATATAAACAAACCAAACCGATCAAACATCACAAAATATACCATCAACGTACATACCATCAACAAATGTCAATGTACCATGTAAATGCCATCAAAATATTTCTCACCCACTCCGTACCAATATATACAACATCACCATCAACATCAAAACATCTCCAAGTCAATATATACATTGTTCAAACACAAATACTCAAAAACATACCTCCTCAAGGATCCTCGTCGCCTCCCGAAGCACCAGACGACGAAGGAAGGGTACCATGATTCTGCAAATACTGCGCAAGCTTTTGATCCAGCTGCTCCACCTGGATGGCTCGTAGACAATTCTCTTCCCGTAGCTGCTCAACCATAGCTCTAAGCTCCTTGATTTCATCTTTGTTTTGGTCTTTTTGAGCTTGTCGAGCCTGCAAATAGAAATAATAGCAAAAGGGTTGTCTCAGCATATAAAATATTATAACATTATATATCTAAACGCTGATTTTTTGTAAATATGTAAAAGGATTAATTACCGTTAGGTTCCCGAAGCCAAATCGTCTACTCCGTTGCGCCGGATCCATAACAGCGGTAAAAATGTTATCCTGCTCCTCCTGTGTCAGCGCATCACGACCTGACTGCTGAAGCGCATTAGCCTGTGCCTCCTGCAACCTCGACTATAATGAAAAAAAAAACAATTTCGGTTGAAAAATAGTAGCATGTAATTATTTTGCATAGCTAGAAATTAATAAACTTATCGGTGTAAGTATTAAAAATTTAAAAATGCATACATATGCCTCGGTCGCCCTATCTTGATCACCCCACTGATATATGACATTGCCAGCCTCATCTACTTGCCTAGACGCGTGGGTGTGAGCAAACACGTCCACTAAGCCAACAGAGCCTCCACGAGCACGTTCCTGCAATTGATAATTTGGATAATTTAACTATACATAACTAATTACTGAACTGATCAATATACAAATGTGATAATAGATAAATTTACCAAATCTTCGCGGTGATGCTGGAAAGATTTGGAGCCTCCACGGTGTGATACAGGATTCCCTCTCCTGTTTGCCGAGTTCCTAGCTGACTCCTCCTGCAAATTTACAATGATTAATTATTTATTAAACAGTAAAAAATTGCTGAGATTTATTGTAGATTTACCTTGAACTCCTCAGAGTTCCACCACTCAACCCACTTCTCCCATACAGTCGCGCTCATCCACTTGGGCTTCTTTCCTACTTTTTTAGTCTCCGACATAGTCTCCCTATAGTTCTTCGCGATCCTTGAGTTCCAGTCTCCCTATAGCAAATTCGATGAACACTTGTACCCCTTTTAGAAAATGTTCGCTTATTGCGCCACTAATTTCCCTTCTTTGATACATCCAGCTCCGATCATTAAAGTAATTGACCATGTTTCTCTACTAGAAAACCTATGATAGAGTAAAAATGTTATAAATCATTTATTTTATATTTTGCATGAAATTTTTCAATGGCTTCCAACGGCCGCAAACTGCTAATTTCACAAACTTTATTTTAAATAAGCAACTATTGTTTCATTGCC
This sequence comes from Allium fistulosum, assembly GCA_030737815.1. NCBI lineage: Eukaryota > Viridiplantae > Streptophyta > Magnoliopsida > Asparagales > Amaryllidaceae > Allium > Allium fistulosum. Next base: position 975,489,134 of record CM060901.1, read on the forward strand.
ACTTATGTGTCTTTCTTTGATGGTCGGTCATCCTACTTCCCATTACAAACACAATAGTAATTATATTCCGTAAATCATATCATTTTAAACGATTCACAAAATTTTGGCAGCATTTCCCCCGTGTTCCTTGTATCGTACACAAATGCGTGTACACAAGGAACGTAAAGGAAATGCCGTCGAAATTTTGTGAACCGTTTAAAGTGATATGATTGACGGAATATAATTACTTTATAGTGTTTGTAACTTGTCCAATACTGGGACAAATCCGACAAATGATGTATCAGATGAATAGAGTTGTCCGTTTTGTGGAAAAAACGAATATCCCTAAAACGATCATATACAACACTTGTCAGACGGGGCCGAATAATATCTAAGGATTTAAATATTTGTTTATATTAAATTTGAATATATAACTCGTTTAATTAATATTGGTTTACATTTAACCATTTTATTACATAATATATTAAATTCATTTATACACAAAATTTGTACACAAAATTCATTTATAAACTAAATCAATTCGCGTGTTCGCACAAATACAAAGCTCGTGTTCGCACAAATGCAATATCCGTTCTAACGGCTTCCAAATGCAATAAACTCTATCACACACATACGTTTAATATACTTAAAACCAAATAAACATAAACTAATGCAATATCTTAAATTACAAAATTTTCAATCAATTATAATAACTTGTTCATTATGTTATAATAGTTGCAATTAGGGGATAACATAATGTAATATGCATACACTAACAATTAGGAATCAATCAACATTCGAATTAAACCCTAAATCTAAAAAAACCTAAATATTAGCTTTAGGAAAATTACCGATTTGGAGAGCTAGAAGGGTGGAGATTGGCCGGAGCAGCTTCTAGATGGCGTCGGAGGTTGTTGGGATGGCGTTTGGGGTGGCAGCAGCTGGTTAGGAGGTGGTGGAATGGAGGAATTTGGTGAAAATGGTATTTGGGGAAGAGATAATGAATTGCAGGTCTGGTCTCGGGTTGATATCTCAGGAAATTTTCCAACGGCTACCAACGGCCACAAACGGCTTATTTCCAATGGATTCAAACGGCTTCCAACGGCTACGTAAAAAATTAACAGGCCGTTGGAAGCCGTTGGAAGAGCCGTTGGAACAGAGGCGTTGGAATATACTGTTTTTCTAGTAGTGGTCGTTAGTGGATAGGATAATTATCCGATATCCATCCGTATCTGCGGATACAGATATCCAATATCCTAAAATGATTTCGGATGCGGATGCGGATGTGGCACTACCCGCATCCGAAAATATTCGTTGATAGGCCTATGTCCACTTTCAAGGCTAGGCTTTGTTTACTGTAATATCATTACGGATGCTAACTGGTTGAGCTCCTTCTATGGAAAGATTTACTCTTGCTTCCAAATCCTATTGCACAACTGTTCTAGTTTTACTCTCCCCTATGCTATACCAGAAGGATTACAGATGAAGATAACAAAGTAATTGTTCTAATGCGACCACATCTCTTTAAATGTTCCAAAAAAAGTATTGTTTCATTTATTAATCTACAGCATACTATCGTTCTTAACAAATTTGACAATTATCCCCTGTAGGAATACGAAAAAGGCAAGGAGCGGAGTGAAGAGTTTTGATTTGTAGCCTAAAAAAGTGAAGAACAATTCTAGCTATCCGACATCACTGATAAATTACACGCAGATTTAAAGAATATTAAAATTCAGCTTGGACTTTTAGTTTCTGTTATTCGTCTATTTTTTTCCTTTACATGAAGAAATTCCAAATAGCTACTTACTGTGTAACCAAAGTTTTATATTCATTTGTTATGGTAATATTCAACTCAGGTTTTCGTACTTGAAATTCATATGTCTTTATTTTAGTTTTGTTTCTTCATGGTTTAATGTTTTCAATCTTTTGTATGGTTGTATTTCTTTGTTTTACATGTGAATTTTTAGTATTGTAGATATTATGTGGTAACTTTATTCTGTTTCCACAAGGTATTGTTGTGATATTATTGAATCTTTTGTAAAGTTCTATGATTTATAGTAGTCGCATTGTTCAGATTTCATAGAATGTTGACATATAAATATGCATGCATGTCCGCGGGTGCGGCGCAGTGGAAAGGAGGCTTGGGTTCCGGTAAAAAGACCCAGGTTCGATTCCTACCATGCGCTTTCCAATCCTATATAAATTTACCCGAGGGTATGGGGGCTTGGATTAGCGGACGGCTTTACTATACCCTCCTCAGGAGTTTACCGGCTCGCCGGGTTCTCCTGGGTTTTCAAAAATAAAATAAAAAAATAAATAAATATGCATGCATGACAATTGAATGTTACAAGTATAATATTTTAAGGTTTTAAAATATCTTGATTATTTTAATAACATAATGCCATGGGTAGTACCAGGGACAAATTGTTTTATTTTCATTCCAACTTCAGTATTTGTTGTATTATAAGTTGTTACCAACTAACCAAATAGCTTTATTTAAACATTGAACGGTATCCACATGAATAGAAGTTACCATTTTGAATGGTCAGACATTTGCAACATTATAACTTTCGATTCTCAAGTGCTTAGTGGTCATGGTTTTGAAGTTGTTTAAATTATTATTGTTTTTAGATAGATATTAATTAAAATTTATACCATGTCAGTAAATCTTTGAACATTCATAAAGTAGTATATAGTATTTTTAACATATCAATCAATGAAATATGGACTCTACAGCACCTCCAGCATAAGTTTTGAGATTGTAAAATACTTTTGATGTTCATAAGATATTACATTGTTAGCATTTACATACTAAATTGGGCATCATGCTTTGCAAACACATCTCGCATTACTACACTTACCAACCCATAACACTTTTTTTTACTCGCTTATACATATCTTTATTTACCTATTTCTGCAAAATTATTTCCCCTTCGGGTCAGGTTGGCATCCATGGACAGGTATCTCCTAACCCGAATTTATAATTAAAATTCCTCTGACCACCAATATTTCATTTACTTTCACAAGTTGAATACAATCATGCCACAAACAGGTTTAAGAACACATAATACTACTGCAATCCATTTTGTGCTCTAAAGGAATCTAAGTGAACATATCCCCGCTGATGGTTCTGCCCTCCAACCTACATATACCGTCAACACACCAATAAAAATTGTGTTGTTTCGCTCTTATATTCTATCTAACATTTTTAAACTTCAAGCACCACGAAAACTAAATGCTGCACTTGACCGATCCAGGATTGAAAAAAGATTTCTATATAAACTAAAGCAAAAAACTTACTCTCAAAAGGTACGATGCAACTAACACCCCACCTGTGTGTTCACTAACAGTGCATTCACCATAGCACACACTAGCCTTACGACAGTATCTGATAGGTTCAAAAATAGATGTGCTCCCAAAGAGAGTTGAAACAAAAAATAAACAAGTTTGAAAACTATATTCCATTTCACACCAATCCAACACCCAACTGCGCCAACGAGGTAATTCATGTAAGAAGGTAGCAACTATCTGCCATAGTATTTTAATTAAATACCGTTTCTTTATCTCTGAACATGTAACCGTACGGATAAACAACTCAATTGGTGGTGTGTACATTACCAACGAAGACTTGCTAAATGTCTTGCGCGCCCATACCTTCAACAACGAACCTTACACCACCTACCAAATTACACATGCATCCAGTTTCAAACATAGGAACATTTGGAATTACCATTATGATTAATGAATATAATCTTACTCCCCTAATACAAATAATGGCTATATTTTTTGTCCTGTTTTGTTGGGATAATATTAGTTTACAAAATAATATATACAAGATATTCACTATATTGTCACAACCTGTCGCTGGATTTTAGTTCAGATCCTAAAAAATCATTACACTCTCTACTAGCTCAACCTTAGGTACATGGGAAAATCTAAAACCACACACACACACACTGCATATGAGTAGGATGCTAAGTCAAAAAAATACATATCCTATAGGTATAAGCTAGATAGAAAATAACATGAAACCTGAAGCCTTCCAGTATATACTCCTCCTAATTTTTTTACGGTTATTTTAAAAAACAGCTTATTTATACGTGCCTATATATATATTTGTGTGTGTTTATTAATAATTCCCAGACAATTCATGACATACAACCATCATAGATAATTTTATATTTATAATCATTAGTACTTTTGATTGCGTCTTTTAATTTATCTTTTGAATTTTAATTTAGTGACTTGATATTATGATTGATATCGCTATATATTAATTTACAAAATACTTTCTTTTTCAATTTGCATTAATAGCATGTAAAGTACAAAAAGATGTAAATGGTTAAGTTTACAAAGGTTTAATGATTCTTTGTACGACTTTCTGTTAGCCGTCAGTAGTTATTAGCCTATACTATTTATACTTTTGATGGCTTGCATTTGATCATAGTATTATTTTTTGCATACACTCTTACTATTAACTTAGTTTTAGTAAAAAAATATTGTATGCGTTTTTATTCTACTAGGGTGTTATGGACACAATTTGAAAGATAAACAATGGAAATACCTTTCAGCCAACATGCGCATACAACTACACGATGGTTTTAATGTTTTGATTAATCATTTTTTCCTACTAAGGTTTAAGACCAAGCTGAAATTGCTATAACAGACTGCTGTACAAGAAATAAGGTCATATATATCGGTATAGTTTGCTTTACTGAATTCCATTAATAAAATGCTAGGCACAAGAAAGTTGGATGGAATGCTTTTTTTGACCATACAACAACTACTGTATGCTACTTAATTCTCCATATAGTAATGGAATTTTTTTACCTCATAACTATAATACTGACAACCAAAAGGCTGTATGCAGTTCCAACTCCAAGAGCAGCTTTTCAAGTCGTTTGGATGAGGACACTTGCTGGGACAGGGGTAGTACTAAAGAAAAAATACTGCAAAGTTCTGTACAAAATGTTTAGCACAACATTAAGCATTTATAGTTGGTGTATTCTTGCAAACTAGGGGTATGATCGGCATGAAATTTGGATCTTCAACAAACATTGTTTTTTTAAGCTTTTTCCAATCTAAATTTGAACTGCTGTATGTGTTAGGAAACAATATTTATGGACTACTCTTGCTGTGCAAACTGAATTTTAATACAAAAAGCCATTGTTATCATTCCAAGCAAAAAAAATTCTTGCTTTTGCACTGTCAGTTTTGACCACAGGCAATTGTACTACCACTGTATCCCTGAAGATGATTTATTATTTTTCACCATATTATATCTCATGTTATTCCAATACCATGTGACATCAACTTAGTTGTATCTTAAATAAAATATTTATACATGGAATACACTTTGTATTTATATTGTTTTGCTGCCTTTGTATATGTCCTTGGAATTCTCAACCTTCAAACATTATGCTGTGCATGTGCAAGTTTTAAAATATACAACAATGTCCACATACGAAAATCATTAGTTTTATGCAGGGTAACAACCAATGCATTTGTTAGATGCGTTTTTTCGACATAGCAAGCATGAGTTGTACAAATCTGTCTAAATTTTCAAATGTGCTCCACTTTTTTATTACTCATTTTCACTCAAATACCACTACTTCTTTTCAACTATCTCTTCATTCTTTGTCATCGATATATGAAATATGCATACATGAGTCATTGAATTTCAATGGCATAACTACAGAAAAATTGCTAATTAAATTGTACGATTCCATATGCAAAACATGGGTTCACACTTGTATTTATCAGATAAGTATATGTCGTGCAAACATCAGCCAGGTTGATATTGTACGTGAAGACAACCAAATACATGTCAGGAAAATATAAAGCATGTTTGGGTGGCAAATATTTATTAAACAGATATTTTCCAAGCATCAAAACATTACAGTGACTATATAAATATTTTATAACAACAATTTTCTATTATAATCATAGTATTATAATTTTGTTTTATAAGCTGAAGTTTACAAACACATAAGTTCAAAAATGATATCTCAAAGAATAAAGTTGTTTCACACAAAGATAGTTTTGAAAAGCATATCCATTGAGGAAAACACCACGAGAAAAAAGTTCATCCACAGAGAGATCCAATACAAAAAAGTCACTCCAAACCTATTGCTCTTGCTAAATTTAAAACTACTAAAAAAAGAAGTAGATGAAACTACTGAACCGCCAAAAGAAACAACTGTTGCTAAACCACATAAAGAAACCACAATAGGAAAAATTGGTAAAAATGTTGTTGTTCCTAAATCACTACCATTGTTACTATTTCAATAGTAGAAACTATCGCAGACACATAAACTAGTACTGTAAATGAATCGATATATGCATATGTACTTGAAAATGAGAAATATGAACTGAAAAAGGTGCAATCTGAATCGAAAGCAGAAGAAACACCAAATGAAATGATGGATGAATATGTGACATCGGAACATCTAAAAAGAAAATTTCTCTCAAAAAAAGATAAATACAATAAAAACAATCAAAAAGGAAAAAACTGTTGAAAAAGAGAATGCTAAGAGCTACAAAATTAGTTTAAGAATCCTTCCATGGACTAATTGAGAAGATGGTAAAGACAAACAAAATTTGGAAGAAACATATCATAGAACTACAATTAACTATGTTCTTTAACTTTATCAACTTTCTTGTTGAAGGAAAAACAACGATGAAGACATAACTGAAGAATTTGCTTCAATGATCATGACAATAAATAGCTTTTCAACTAAAGAAACTTGTTTTCATCTTGAACATATGAAAGGAATCTTTAAAAGAAAATGATATTGGAAAAATAACCAGATGGGAAAATAAAGGAATAACAATCAACATAGCTTCCCCCTTGAATGAATCAAACATGGAAGCTAATATAAGAAATTCAAGCAAAAATACTGCATGGACTTAAAAATGATCAAACAAAAAGACATTGAGTCGGGAATTGATGAAGCTCTAAAAGGAAAATCTATTGATAATGCAATAGATGTGCTAAAATTGATCATCGTGTACTTACTTGCAACCTACTTGTTTTGAGATGCCAACTTTGCATACCTAGTAGTGCTTATGCCACATGTATATAAACTAAAACTAATGAAGTCAATTTCATGCATGTAACAGTATTAAAACATCTCATGAAAAGTACGAAAATCAAAGAAAATTCAAGGAAAATACTATTGCATAACAATATTACCGATATGTCATTTTACTCATTTAGTATATTATAGTTTCTCTTATAACAATATACATATAAACTAGAATTCAAATGTTATATATATATATATATATATATCTGTGTGTGCGTGCATGTAGTATTGGTTTTGTGATAGGATGAACATCATAGCTCCTAAAGCAAATTATGAAGAAAACTCTCCCAATACTAGAAAATGGTCTCTATGGCAAGTAACTCCAAACAAAATAAGGTTGCATGTGAATAAAAAAGTAAATATATATATATATATATATATATAGCAAATATTTGTAAGGAAAATGCTGATAAATATAACTAAGTTACTAAAGGTATTACTAAATTGAAATATAATTGTACTAATTTGTAGAAAAGAGAAGAATAACAAATAAAAATAAAGTAAAGTAACAAAGAGTAAATTAGAAGCTATTTCAAAAGAAGAAAAAACGAAGAAACTCTCTAAAAGTAGAGGAATTGGAAATAGGGATACAGAAGCTCAAAAACGAAAATGAAGCTTTGAGAAAAGAAAATGTCACTTTGAAGAAAAAAATGAATAAAGTGCATAGTGAGGAAGAAGTAGACGATGAAGATGATGAAGAAGATAATAAAGAAAAAGGTTATGAAGAAGAAGGTGATAATAGACATATTGATAATAACGACGATGATAATGACTACCAAAACAAGCAAAATGAAGAAGAAGAAGACGATGATGAACATAATGACGACGACGATGAGGATAATGATAACCAAAATGAGAAAAATGATAAAGCAAAAGACGACAATGGATATAATGACAAGGATGATCATAAAGATGACCAAACAAGCTAAATGATAAGAAAACGACAACAATGAATATAAGGATGATGATGGTAATGACGACCAAAACTAGAAAAAGGATAAAGAAAAGGATATGGAAATAACAACGAAGAGAGTGAAATAATGAAGAAAAAGATTGTTTGCAACTAAATTGGTCACAAACATCCAAGGATAAATTTTAGAGAAGTAAATGAAGAAAAAACAAATTTAAAATGAGAAGATAAATCAACAAGTAATAGAGAATCAGCTATAATCAGAGATACAAAGATTTATAGTGCTTCGGTGTTGTATGCCTACGTCGACTTTGAAGATTATCCTTTATTAATTAATTATAAATCTGATTACAGCAATAGAAGATAGCAAACACTAGATTACAATAGAGTCTAAAGTAACAAGCAGTGTAAAGATCCTCAAAATGACCCATCAGGCCAGTAAGACGACCACCAATCTCTCTGAAACTTCGGCTGAAGGACCTTCTAATCCACATGAGCCCACTAGAGGGATCGCTTGGCCCAATTCCCAATATGGAGGGATCGATACCGATCCCTTCATCAGTCGATTTTGTGGCAGCGATCCCTATGGTGGCTTCTCCATGATAAAATATGTTTAGCCTTTAATTTTCATGTCATTTGGACTATTGGAACTCAAGTTATTGCTTGATCTTTGACTTAGTATGACTTGAGTGTTACAATTATGCCGATCCCTCTCAAGGGGTGTATGCCGATCTCTCATGCTTTGTTCATTTGATGTGCGATCCCTAGGGTAAATTCCCTGTTGAATATGCAAGTATATGATTTTTGTTTGATGATAATAAACATATATATATATATATATTCATTTAAATGTATTTGTTATTGTACTATTTTATTTTCACATAATTAAATAAATATTTGCTGAATAAAATAAATAACACAAAATTTAAATTCAAACAGATATTTTATTCAAACAAATATTTTATTACAATTTTGAACAGTACAAATTCGAGCTCTCACTATACACGTACACTTTGTCATTCTACAATACAAATTCATTATACTACTTTAATCACTACGTATCACTCGTTCACTCATAATTGTTCTTCAACTGTATTCTAATTTGTATCCAGCATCTGAATTAACTGCAAAATAAGCACTGATGCAGTAAAATTGAAAAAGAAATATTTTTGCAGTGTAAAATAAAATGTGTTTTTGAAAATATTATTTGCCTCAGTTATTTGGGTTGTTCGTCATCATATTTATTTTGAATTCATCATACACAAAAAACTTGGGACATGCACAGTGTATCACTGTACATGCCATAAGGCCGTGCACGCCGATATACACTTGATAAAACTGTAGGGACAGGTGAGCACAAGGTCAAACCCGAGCCATAAGCTGGATTCAACTCAGGTGCAATACAAATACATCACAAAATTGTCGAGTACAAGAATCCAAAAACCAACATAAAACAAGCCTCGACCAAAAATTCAATGTGTACACTTGAAAAATACTCAACCATTCAAACTCAAGGCAAGTGCAGACCTAAACTTCAATCTGTTCGAAGTGGTGCACCAAACAGTTCAACTGTTCAGGCTAGTGGCATGGCACAAAGGCAAAGACCACATAAACATATATGCACATATATATGTATACACATATATGAGTTCAAAGAATACAAAAGCACTAGAAGCTCAAAGGTAAGAAAACCAGAAACAACATGAAAACAAGTATATATGATGGTCAAGGAAAACAAATGAAACAACATATAGACCAGATACAAATGGTCAAGTGCAAAATAATGGAAGCATTTCAATATGCAAGCAAACTACTTGACTGCATGGACCAACTCAATGTACACTTGAACCCAGACTGGTCAAAGAAACCAAAATGCACATGTCAACAGTGGTGACTTCAAGAACAAACAAAACCTCAAATGGCCGGACTCACAAGTCCAGTGACAATATGGTTGCAGTGAAGCAGAAAACAAAATGGCATATGTATACGTATGCATATGGACATGGCTCAAAGCATCATCAATGAACCAAAGCTCAACACAGTGAATTACAACATCCAGACAGTTTTCTAAAGCATGCAAGTGAAGCCTCAATCAAGTTCGACATAAAACCAGACTACATGAACACACTAGACTTCAAGTCTAATAATGACCAAAGGCAACAACTTTCAATAAAAAAAACCGAGGTGATCATGAGACCAGACTTAAAATCAAGCAAGTCAATACATCAGTGCACATGTACATGCGTGGAATGCAAGGCTACCAAGTTCAACATCAGTTTTCAAGAGGAAACATCATATATGCAGTGATGAACAAGACTGCAATACCAAAGTACAATCACACATACATATATACATACATATATGTATATATGTATGGAGACAATCAACCAAAGCTAGCAGTATATATGAAGTAAAATCAAAACAGTAGCAGGTTGAACCGGTACAAGCAGTGACAGTGAATCAAGCAGAACAAGGCACTACAACAAGTAACATATATATATATATATATATATATATATATATGCAACCAGACCAGAAACAAGAGCAGACGACAAAGTGTACATGCATATAAACCAAAGCTAACATAAGCAAACATGTAGAACAGTGGACAAAGCTAAATGTAACCCAGACCAATATCACACAACAACTACGAGCATCAGGTCGAAAATGCTACAAGCATGAACACACACACGTCGAACAAGTCATAGCAGAAAGGAGTTGAACAAGTCGAACTCAATTTTTATCAGAAGTCAGAAAATTCAAAAAGTCAATGTCGTAGGAATTTCAATCTGAACATGTAAGATTTTAAATAACAAAGTCAAAGCCGTGGTGGCCAAGGTGATACCAAGAAACTGATGGACAAGTCAGAAGAGAAACAATTTCAAATCAAAGGAGCATAAAGAACGGAACCAAATCCAAAGCCAGATGATAACACGTATGAACGAAAAATCAGAAAATCAAATAAGCCGTGGTAATCAAGCAAGGACATCAGAAAAATATTCGAAATTGAACCAGTCAGGATCAATCACAAGCAATCAATCAAAATGAAACGGCCGAGTTAAATTATCAGGCGAATTCAAGTAAACGGAAATTAAGGGAATCGACCCCTATTTAAACCATTAACATCATCGGCATACAGATCATCGAGTTCAAGCATATCAACGAGAGTAAACAAAGGAAATTGCATACTAGTAATTATTCAATTCGAACTCGATCGAGAAGCAGCCATGAAGAAACGAAAGCAACAGACGATTCGAACCTCATTTCTTACAAGCATACCAGCAACGGCTTCGAAGCATCATTTTTTCAAGCGGCGACTTCAACAAATCACAAAGCCCTAAATTATTGAAAGGGGAACAAAGAGGAACAAGGAAGCGTCCATAAAATAAGAAAAGGGGAAGACCGGAGATTAACAAATATAAAAAGAAAAAGGACTTCTCTTTATTTTAATTTGAACCGGCATCTTTGAATTCATTTTGGGCTAAAATTTTAAATTAGGATTTTTTGTTTAGTTGTTTTTATTTTGTAATTCCCTTTTAAACTTTTGTAATTTTCTAGTCGTGTGTGACTAGGGGACGAACTATGGTGTAGTTCGAGAATTCTCAACTCAGTGGCTGAGTTGTGGCAGGGTTTTGATAGTAGAGTTAGGTTTTTCGATAGCGGGTGTCACGAGTTTATGTGTGTAAGGGTCTGACTACTTAATTTCTAGTAGAAACCTTGGGAGCAGCACGTAGGCAAGGTTTTGCCGAAGCTGGGTAAATCTGTGTTGTTCTATTTCTGCTTTTTATTATTCTGCTATTATCTGTGCTGCAATTATTTTTCTGCATTAATTTTTATTATTATTAGCATCACCCTATTCATCCCCCCTCTAGGGTGAAATCGATCCTACAGTGGTATCAGAGCTAGGAACAAAATCCAATTTTTGTTTTAAAAATTTGATTTTTCAGAAACAAATTTTTGTTTTAAATTTTTTTAAATGGCTTCTTTTAATAATGCTTTTGCTGTGAGTCAGTCCATAGTTAGACCACTAATGTTCAATGGTGAATATGCTTAATGGAAATATAGAATGAATTTTTTTTGAAAACCATTGATGCTTGGAATATAGTGGAGATAGGATATAGAACACCAACTATAGTGGTAAATAATCAAGAAATAGAAAAACCGATGGATCAATGGACAGATCTTGAATATAAACTACAGAATGCTAACGCTAAAGCTATGAATTCTATTATTTGTTCATTAGATCAAATTGAGTTTAATCGTGTCTCACATTGTCTAACTGCACAGGAAATATGGCACATACTTGAAGTGACTCACGAAGGAACATCTCAAGTCAAAGAATCTCGCCTTGCCATGCTTAGTGGCAAATACGAGAACTTCACAATGGCCAAGGATGAAAATGTCGAAGAGATGTATGGATGACTTTCCAATCTCGTATACAAATCAAAAGCTCTCGGAAAATCATACACAGAGTTGGAAATAGTTCGAAAAATCCTCAGAGTCCTTCCACGAAATTTTGAAGCCAAAGTCACTGCTATTCAAGAATCAAAGGATTTGAAACAGATTAAAGTCGAAGAACTTATTGGAAATCTCACCACTTATGAGCTAGAAATGAAATTCAAGGAAGAACGCGAAGGAAGTGATACTCGAAAGAATTCAATAGCTCTCAAAGGAACAACAGAAAGTGATGATGATGGTGATAATGATGGAGCAACTGAATTGGCACTATTAATAAAGAAATTCAAAAACTGGAACCACAAATACGAAAATACAACTCTAAATCAACAATTGAAAAGCAGAACAGTCAAAGTACTAGACAACCCAGAAGAGCAGGAGATCATTTGTCACAGGTGCAATAAACCCGGTTATATCAAGCCCAATTGTCCTCATAATCGACTCACCCATGGAAAGAAGCAGAAAAGGAGAAGTTTTGCAGCCACTTGGGATGAAACTGATGAAGATGATAAAAGCACTGGCAGTGAGAGCGAAAAAGAAAATCTGTGCCTTCAAGGAGAAACAATTGACAGTGATGATGACGAGCCAAGCGAGGTATCAAAACTTACTCGCTCAGAATTACTTATATATTTTCACGAAGTAAATGACTGTTTGAACGACTTAGGGAGAAATACGCTAAAATTGAATCACAAAGAGATAGTTTGATAGAATTAAATAAACAGCTTGATCAATTGGTAAAAAAAACTATCAAAATAAGAGCCCTAAGTGTGATAAGTGTCCATCATTCGAAGAAGAAATTAAAAAACCAGAAATTAAAATTAAATCACTTGAAAATGAAATTCTGATTTTGAAAGAAAGTGAAAATTCTATTAAATAGCGCACTTAATTATTGAATGAAAATGAATCTCTCAAAACACAAGTCCAACAATTGTCTACAACTTTAGGAAAATTTTCTAAAGGAGAAAGATCATTAAATATGCTATTAGGGAAACAGACTGTTAATACTGTTAGACAAGGACTTGGGTATAATCAATCTGAACGTGTTAGAAGTGAAATTAATCAAGTCAATTCCAAGCGCACAATTTGTGGAAAAACTGGACACAATCACAATATATGCTGGTATAGACCCAAACACGTGAAAACCATTCCAATTTGGGTTACAAAAGGCACGAATATAAAATCTCTTAAAGTCAAACAAATCTGGGTGCCAAAAGGAACAAATATAAATAGTCTTGGGTCTACACAAACATATTTTTCAAAATCTGTTGCCACTAACAACCAACAACAGTGTTACCTAGATTCTGGCTGTTCCAGGCACACGACGGGCAACAAATCAAAGTTCCTTAGCCTAGTACAAAGGTGGTAGAATCACAATAAGTAACAACGAAAAATTATCGTGAAGGTAAAATAGGTAACGGTACATTTATCTTGAACGAAGTATTAAATGTGAAAATCTGCACCATAATCTGATTTAAATCAGCTAGTTATGTGATAAAGAGATAAATGTTGATTTTGCTTCTCAATTATGAAAAATGTTGACAAATCGTATGTTCATCCTTGAACTAGTTCATATAGATTTGTTTGGACTAATGATGTTGTTTTATTGATTGATGATTACTCTAGGTACACGTGGATATATTTGTTCTAAATCTGACACTATGTTCACTGTTTTGTTTATTTGCACGGTTTCAATTCAAATTCAAAAGAATTTCATTTAAAAGTTGTAAAAAGGATTTTAATGAATTTGTTGGAACTTCACGATCTGGTCTATGACATCCAACTAATGATAATCTTGAGTCAAAGGAAAATTCGGATGCAGATTACACTGGTAGTCTAGTTGATAGAAAAATTACTAGTGGAAAGTGTTTTATGAAGAGACATTCATTAGTTGCATCATTTTCAAATAAAATATCTGCATATTTTTCATTTCATATGATTTTCAATTAGCAGACATTTTTTTATAAAACCCCTTCCAGAAAATATTGTTGTTGACTTCATTTCAGATTAGACATTTTAGAAATTTGATTTTATATTTATTTTTGGATTTGATCTTAAATGACTACATTGACTAATCCGACTCCCTACTAATTATCAAAAATATAAATAGTGATTGAAAAAAGTGATGAATGTTGATATTAATCATACATTATGACTTGAGACAGTATATTTAGTAAATTTCTTTAAAAATTTAAACAAGATTTATAATAACTTTTGTTGGTAAAAATTCCATGACCATCTCTATTTCTATCACATTTCTAACGACCATCACTCATTAAAATCCAATATAGTATGTCAAAATGTGGTATTTTAAACAGGAAATTATTCGTTTTTTTTAAAAACATCCAAAGTATTCACTCTCATTTAAAAGTCCTCACTGTTATGCATGTATGGAACACATATCAAAATTGGTTATTAAATAGATGAGTTGGTTCTAATCGCATTTTAAAGTCCTCATGGTTATGCGTGGTTAGAAGATACTTGAAATTTGTTTTTTTTTAAAAAAAATGGGAATACTACTAATCTCATTTAAAAGTCCTAACGGTTATGCATGGTTAGTAGATATTCAAATTCCTGATATAAATATACCACAAATAGACACGACTATATGGTTTTATATACCGACATCACCCCTATCATTCTAAAGTGGAATATGCACCTAATAGAGTATTTATGATTTTTGTTTGATTTTTTATTGAAATTTAATATCTATACTCGATTGGGTATTAATAGCGTATTAATGTCTATCACTTTATCTCTATTTTTTCTAACACTATTACTCTTTTGCTGATAACAAAAGGGGGAGAGAAAAGTTATGATTTTTGGCAAATAAAGGTCAAATACTTTATTTTTTATTTGTATATTCCCATCTAGGTTCATTTGCATATTTTTATTTATTCTCATGCATATATGAAGGGAGAGCTTTGACGTAGAGAGGGAGCATTCAAATAGGGGGAGCAAATAGAATGATCAAATACATTTAATAATTTCAAAATCTTAAATATATGTTTGTTATCATCAAAAGGGGGAGATTGTTGAATATGCAAGTATATGATTTTTGTTTGATGATAATATATATATATATATATATATTCATTTGAATGTATTTGTTATTGTACTATTTTATTTTCACATAATTAAATAAATATTTGCTGAATAAAATAAATAACACAGAATTTAAATTCAAACATATATTTTATTCAAACGAATATTTTATTACAATTTTGAATAGTACAAATTTGAGCTCTCACTATACACTTACACTTTGCCATTCTACAATACAATTTCATTATACAACTTTCCTCACTACATATCACGCGTTCACTCATAATTGTTCTTCAACTGTATTCCAATTTGTATCCAGCATCTGAATTAACTGCAAAATAAGCACTGACGCAGTAAAATTGAAAAAGAAATATTTTACAGTGTAAAATAAAATGTTTTGAAAATATTATTTGCTTTAGTTATTTGGGTTGTTCGTCATCATATTCATTTTGAATTCATCATACACGAACAACTTGGGACATGCGCAGTGTATCACTGTACATGCCACAAGGCCGTGCACACCGATATACACTTGATAAAACTGCAGGGACATGTGAGCACAAGGTCAAACCCGAGTCATGAGCTGGATTAAACTCAGGTGCAATACAAATACATCACAAAATTGTCGAGTACAAGAATCCAAAAACCAACATAAAACAAGCCTCGACCAAAAATTCAATGTGTACACTTGAAAAATACTCAACCATTCAAACTCAAGGCAAGTGCAGACCTAAACTTCAATCTGTTCGAAGTGGTGCACCAAACAGTTCAACTGTTCAGGCTAGTGGCATAGCACAAAGGAAAAGACCACATAAACATATATGCACATATATATGTATACACATATATGAGTGCAAAGAATACAAAAGCACCAGAAGCTCAAAGGCAAGCGAACAAGAAGCAACATGAAAACAAGTATATATGATGGTCAAGGAAAAAAAATGAAACATCATATAGACAAGATACAAATGGTCAAGTGCAAAAAAATGGAAGCAGTTCAATATGCAAGCAAACTACTTGACTGCACAGACCAACTCAGTGTACAATTGAACCCAGACTGGTCAAAGAAACCAAAATGCACATGTCAACAGTGGTGACTTCAAGAACAAACAAAACCTCAAATGGCCAGACTCACAAGTCCAGTGACAATATGGTTGCAGTGAAGCAGAAAACAAAATGGGATATGTATACATATGCATATGGACATGACTCAAAGCATCATCAATGAACCAAAGCTCAATACAGTGAATTACAACATCCAGACAGTTTTCTAAAGCATGCAAGTGAAGCCTCAATCAAGTTCCACATAAAACCAGACTACATGAACACACTAGACTTCAAGTCTAACAATGACCAAAGGCAACAACATTCAATAAAAAAACCAAGGTGATCATGAGACTAGACTTCGAATCAAGCAAGTCAATACATCAGTGCACATGTACATGAGTGGAATGCAAGCTACCAAGTTCAACAGCAGTTTTCAAGAGGAAACAACATATATGCATTGATGAACAAGACTGCAATACCAAAGTACAATCACACACATATATATACATACGTATATGAATATATGTATGGAGACAATCAACCAAAGCTAGCAGTATATATGAAGTAAAATCAAAAAAAGTAGCAGGTTGAACCAGTACAAGCAGTGACAGTGAATCAAGTAGAACAAGGCACCACAACAAGTAACATATATATGAAACCAGACCAGAAACAGGAGCAGACGAAAAAGTGTACATGCATATAAACCAAAGCTAACATAAGCAAACATGTAGAACAGTGGACAGAGCTAAATGTAACCCGGACCAATATCACACAACAACTACGAGCATCAGGTCGAAAATGCTACAAGCATGAACACACACACGTCGAACAAGTCATTATCACAAGTCAGAAAATTCAAAAATTCAATGTCGCAGGAATTTCAATCTGAACATGTCAGATTTTAAATAACAAAGTCAAAGCCGTGGTGGCCAAGGTGATACCAAGAAACCGATGGACAAGTCATAATAGAAACAAATTCAAATCAAAGAAGCATAAAGAACGAAACCATATCCAAAGCCAAATAATAACACGTATGAACAAAAAATCAGAATATCAAACAAGCCGTGGTAATCAAGCAAGGACATCGTAAAAATATTCGAAATTGAACCGGTCAGGATCAATCACAAGCAATCAATCAAGATCAAATGGCCGAGCTAAATTATCAAATGAATTCAAGTAAACGGAAATTAAGGGAATCGACCCCTATTTAAACCATTAACATCATCGACATACAGATCATCGAGTTCAAGCATATCAACGAGAGTAAACAAAGGAAATTGCATACCAGTAATTAGTCAATTCAAACTCGATCGTGAAGAAGTCGCGAAGAAATGAAAGCAACATATGATTCGAACCTCATTCTTACAAGCATACCAGCAAAGGTTTCGAAGCATCATTTTTTCAAGCGGTGACTTCAACAAATCACAAAGCCCTAAATTATTGAAAGAGGAACAAAGAGGAACAAGGAAGCGGCCATAAAATAAGAAAAGGGGAAGACTGGAGATTAACAAATATAAAAATAAAAAGGACTTCTCTTTATTTTAATTTGAGCCGGCATCTTTAAATTTATTTTGGGCTAAAATTTTAAATTAGAGTTTTTTGTTTAGTTGGTTTTATTTTGTAATTCTCTTTTAAACTTTTGTAATTTTCTAGTCGTGTGTGACTAGGGGATGAACTACGGTGGTGTAGTTCAAAAATTCGCAACTCAGTGGCTGAATTGTGGTATGGTTTTGAGCGTAGAGTTAGGTTAGTCGATAGCGGGTGTTGCAAGTTTACTGTGTAAGCGTCTGACTACTTAATTTCTAGTAGAAACCTTAGGGGCAGCACGTAGGCAGGGTTTTTCCGAAGCTGGGTAAATCTGTGTTGTTCTATTTCTGCTTTTTATTATTCTACTATTATCTGTGCTGCAATTATTTTTCCACATTAATTTTTATTATTATTAGCATCACCCTATTGACCCCCCTCTAGGTTGAAATCGATCCTACATTCCCTAGGGTCCATATACCTTGCTCTTCAAATTTCGTATGCACTAGTCTTGTAGATCTCGAGATATTGATTGTTTTCTGCATAGATGTTTTAGTATTTTGGTATATGCCGACCCCTCTTCCATGAAGCCTGCAGATCCATCCTCGATGATGCATGACGAACCCTCTTAATGAGCCACACTATACCAACCCCTTCGATCCAAAGAGCCATATCCCATACTTTGAGCATTCTATGTCACATATCTATCAATTCCATTCAATTCTGACTTCATATAATCATCTGTACTTGACTTTTGAGTCCCACAATCATTGCTCTGGAATCATCGGCCTTGATAGAAGTCGTATCTAACTCATGCAACTAGTTCAATATAGCCGGGCTAGAATGTCGAGTAACACCTGCCCCCCAAAGTACGTCTTGTGATTAACATGACGTGGTTTGAATCATTGAGAATGAGATCCATCTAGCTTTCTGAACAGTTGTTATTCCTTTATCGAATCATTTTCCAAGGTGCCGAATTCCTCATTGATTGCCATGATGCTTGGTTGACTTCCAATAATATAAATCCAGTGCTATATTCCGTCAACATATAAGTCTGGTTCTACAAGACTAATAAGCTCTTACTATCTGGTCCAACCTTGAACTAGAAGGCTTCAGGTTTTCACTTCAATTTCTGTCGATTTCAAAAAATTGAACTTTCAAGTCATTCACGTGCACATTCATAGACATGTTTTTGTTATTGGCTCCTGGACGCGCTCGCACGTTCACGGGTCGTTGCCAACTTTCCTGCATTTTGTATTTATGTTTATAGCCTAACCCTTATAATCGTTTGTTTATTCATTCATTTCATTTCATTCTTTTTCTTTCATTTTTTTTCCATTTTTTTGGTTTTCTTGGGATCGACATATGTTTAGCCGATCCCTCTCTCTCCCATTTTACTTTAGAAACATTTGTAGGGGTCATCATTCATTATGCCGATCCCTCCTTTCCACTTCTTACTTCTACAGGGATTGGCATACCTCTTGCCGATCCCTATTTGTCTTTAAATGCCAACACATGGGTCGAACCCTTCTTTCCTTACACCATACCAAACCCTTTTTCCATAACACACACACAGAGAGATATATATATATATGCCATCCTATTACCTTCCTTACTTCATTTATCTAACTTCCCTAACTTCAAACTCTACACCGAACCCTCCTTCTTCACTCAGGAAACCAAACCCTCCAAACCTCGGCCTGAAATTTATCTACAATCTCGCCTATCCCATGAACTTATATCTTCCTCCTTTCATTTCGTACATCCTCGAAAATTCGCCCACATTCAAGCTAAAATTCTCATTTAGGTAAGCCTTCTTTTATCCCTAACTTTGGTTATATGATGTGATAGGGGATTCCAAAGTTTGGCGCAATGATGGAGTAGCAGCTGAATTTGTATAGAAGAGGTGAAATGTTGGATTTGGAGGAGTTCGGTTGAGCAAAGGACGAGGAAGGAAGAAGAAGATATAGTAGAGGAGGGATCGGTTTTGGAGTTGTGGACCTATGCTGATCGGTATAAGTATAGGGGTTGGCATGTTGTTTGGTAGAAAGGAAGTTCTGGAGGTTTTGATGGAAGATTGTAAAGCAGAGGGTGAAGTGAAGGGATTGGTAGGATTAGGATGAAGAGATGGATTGGTATGTAGGGATCGGTATACAAGGATCAGTATATAGGGTTTGGTATACAGGGATTGACATAAGGACTTGTAGGAGTTCTTTGAACTTATAAACTAGTCTAACCTTACTTGTTTGAACAGTTACTACTAATTCATCCCAACGAACTCGGACATATGATGATGATGAACACTAAAACTTACATATTTACTACCGAACTCGAGATTGAACAATCAAATCCTTAGAACTTTCAACATACACTAAAAACTTACAAATGGACTTGAGCGACAAACTTCACACTTCGATATACCAACAGTCGATCCCAAAGCTTTTACAATTGATCAATCTCTCTGCCAGTTGAGACGGTCAGCGATGACGGTCACACTGGTCGGAATCCAAAGTCTCGTCGTTTTACTTCGTTTTTCTAATTTTAAGCTGTTCATTTTGGCTATACACTTCACTACGCTGCACTAGCTTACACTTAACATAGGGGGAATATGTAAACTTTTCTAACCTCGATTATCTACTGAATATAGCTAATATGGACTCCAGACGATCAGAGCATTTAGCTGCTATGTCTTTTGAACCAGCCATGCAGCACACCGATCCTGAAGAAAAATCGAGCTCTGCAACTATATCCAGCAGGCTTTCTCCCAGTCATCAAGCAGAACAGACAGAAGTCTCTGGCCCATTCGTCAACCTTTTTTCAAATGTTTCGGTCCTCCCGGCGGAGGATATAAGTCCTACGCCTGATGCAGTAGAGGATGCCATTCTTCTAGATAACCCGATAGGTTCTCAAGCCTCCAGAATTGGTGAAGCTGCCCTTCACAGGCTGTGTTCCATACATGGAATTCAGTTTGTAGACATCCTGGTTCCTTCAATAAACTACGTACATGCCTCACTTGCCCTCAGAGGGGTACACGGCGTGTAACAAATTTATGTGATGGGCCGGATGCATACCACCCTTTAATTCATTTATTCGAGAGATGTTGAAATATCTTGGAATAGCTCCCACTCAACTCCATCCAAACAGTTACGCCTTCCTACATGGAATCTTTCTGTTGTTCATGAGCGTTCTATTTCGTCCGTCAAGTCCCGATGACATAAGATTCATTTAAAACTTTAAACGGCAGTCATAAAGTCCTTCCTATGTTTTTCTTGAACCTGCACCTAACTATGAAGTCTTAATAGGCGCTTGAAATAAACTCTCTCTGTTTAAGCACAAGTGGTTCTATGTTCGATGTCCACCTGGCTTCGCAAGGCGATGGTTGGAAGGACGTAATTATTATTTACATTTCATTCTTAAGTCCGTTAATCCAAGTCATATTTTTGAATCTATTAACATCCAGGATTCCTATAGGTATCCGCCCACGTCTTGAAGGCATTAGTTTTTCAAGTGCGGTCGCCGCCATTCGCGCTACCCCTATCGAAGACAGGGACATCAAACTTCTTGTAACCGATGAGTTGTTATCTTTGTTCAGGCTGTTAGAAGAGGGTCGTAGCATTGGGCTCTTCGGAAGTACAACATTGTCTAGAAATGTCACAAAGCAAGAAAAGGATGCCATCGATCCTATCGTGCCCCAAGCCGTAGGGACTCGGGATGATATTGAAGAAGGTGAGATTAGGGATTCCTAGGTCAATAAACCTGGCAATACTGATGCAGGCCCAGGCAAGGCGCCTGTGGTCCAACCGCCACATGGCATGCAATCTCAAACACCTACCAAGAGAAAGAAGAAGTTGGCATATAAACTTCGTAGAAGAAAAACTACCACAGATCCAGAATTCCTCATTACTTCTATTGAAGAAGAATCATCTTCCCAACACATGGAAAGTTCACTGAAGGGATTTTCAAATCTCCAAATTCCAGATGATATTATGACCAACGAATTTCCCAATATGAATATCGAAGGGCTCAATTCTCCTACTAGGATTGGTGAAGGCATTCATCCTACTGATAAAGGAGAGATAATGCCCATGAGCAAGGCTACAACCACTGGTCAATCGGGGGGAACACTAGGATACTCACGACCACATGCACTTCACTACACGCTCTTCCTTAATCCTTTGCACAATAGTTACTCACATGTTCTCAATTGGTTTTTGCAGGTGCAATGACCCAGTCTCGAGCCTTCGATCATTTAAGAGGTTCTTCAATATATTATCGATCTAGCCATGGCTCAGAGTTTGGTAGGCGCAAGGAAAAAGACAACGGACTTGAAAGAAGCTATCATTAAAGGGAATACTCTTCTTCTAAGCACAAGTCCCAGTCTCAGACATCTTGCTAGGAGATCATCCTAATTTTCCTGTGTATGGCGGAGACTAACCTCCCTTCCATAGCCCTCAAATTGCCACATCACATGAGCATCATTATGGTTCTTCTAGCACTAAAGAATCTCGCGACCATAGATCGAGCAAGCATCCCCTTGCTGCTTTCGATCCATCCTTATCGGCCGCTGCTCTTGATACTTCTACAACGGTGAAATTTGCCGAGCTTAAGGCCACTTCCTGAAAATCTATTTCGATGGGCTTAAAATCCTTCCCACGGTACATATGATCCCGGGGCATGCCAGAGAAAATTCTCTTGCATGTGTTAATGACGTGCTCGTGCGGCATGAATTGTTTCAACACTTGGCATAAAAAATCTACGAAGTGTCAATCGAGCGACAATGCGAAATAGACCATCTCAAGCTAGAGGCGATACATGATAAAGACATAATCAAACACCAATATGATGAACTGTCGGATTCGACAACAAAACTTGCCGAGGTGGAAAAGAGCGCCAAGGAAACTTCGGAGGCAATGAACCATTTAGATGCTTCCCATAAGAAAGAACTCGATGATACCCTCAATCCCGATGAGGCACTCGCTTTGGAAAATGATTCCTTGCAAAAGAAAAAAGATGTCTTGGCTCGCCGTGTCGAGGAACTTGAGGAGCTTCTCAAGAAAAAAAGGGAAGAGAAGATTGAAGCTCAGGAAGAATCACAAAGGTACCGCGAAGAGGCTGTTGAAGCCAGGAACCTGAAAATTAAAATTGATGAGCAATTTGCCAAAATAGAAGCCTTTAAAGAGGAGGCGCGAGTGGAAGGCCGCAAGGAGGTGATGGAAAAAATTGAAACCCAACTAGAAGACGCTAAAGAGTCTGGTCGGAATGAAACCAAGGACTTTTTTGATCCATTGATCATCGAATAAAACACCAAAGTACTCATCCACCGTGACTTGAGTTTTCTGGACGAAGGTTATCTCGAGTCACTTGCTGAAGCCTGGGAGCACATCATTGAAATGAAAAAGAGGGATTGGGTGGAGCTGAGTTTGATGAAGAAAAATTAATGCGGGAGATCCTCCGCGAAAACAAACCCCTAGATCTTGCCGCCGTGAGACTCCGAAATTCAGCACCTTCTAACAAGGGGGAACATATTATCGGATCCTCTGAGGCTAATCCTAAGGGACCCTCTTCTTTCCAAGTAGCTGGAGCATCGGTTTCCTTTGGCCTGGAGCAGGACTTGAGCTATGATCTAGATAAGTCTGGCTATCAGTCAAAAGTGTTGTTCCTTATTTTGGAAGGGGGCACTCCAGCAACCACCGAGAGCCAGCAGGATACAGGTATTCCACTTTACACTCCGATTTATGAGAGGTTTTGTTCTTCGTGCCCAATGGTTTTAGGCTTAGCTCTCCGTTTTAACAAATTTGCAGGTCTTTCGGGTCCTGGTCAAACTCCTAAAAGCGATGCTGCTGTGGAGCAACAAGAGAAACTAACAGAGATTCTGGCGGCTACTGATGTATCGAGGCCCGATGCTCAAGTCACAAGGGCTATGGACGATGATAAGGTTAAAGATCTTCTCCTGGTGGACAAATCTGACGATGTTGTGATTACCGGTGCCTCCGAACGCACTGATGAGATTAGCTTGAAAGAGCGTATCGATAAGGAGGAGTTGCAAAAGAAAAGGACTAAAGCTGAACCCGCCGAGGTGGACATCGACGATCCACACTTTGTCCCACTACAAGTTATTCCACCTGGCGGGTCAATTCCCAATGAACTCCCTCCTACCTTTGAAATCTCTCCTGCAAAAGGTGGCAAAGTATCTAGGAAGAGAAACATCGGGGGCTCAAGTGTCACCACTCCCGGAAAAGTCCAAAAAGGAGAGAAGATTGAAGGAATAGCCATCACTTCGGCTCGGTGTGTACATAGTTTGCATAGGTTTTTGTTTGTCGTTTTCTTTTATTAATTGTGGTCATACGGGTATGATTCCTTGTTTTTTGAAATAACTTGTACCATAATTTTGAAACCTATCATGTGAATAAAAGTTATTGTTTTCTATTCAGCTTTCGTGTGAACTGCTAATTAAGTAGTTGAACTATTACTTTCCATTCAATGTACTTGTAATTCATTGTTCATCAATTCTAGAAACAATCCACTAGCTCTATCCCAAGGCCTTCATGTGGTTATGGCCTTGAGTCGTGTAAAACGCTAGGCTCAAGCCTTAATGCTACGCCATCGAATTTGGCGATTTTGAGTAACCATACTCCTGCCCCCAGTCTTAGGTTAGCAGGGTTAGATGTTGGATGGTCGAACTCCTTCCTTAGTGGGTTTACACTCTTCCTGTTGATTTCTGGCCGAATTTCATAGAATAGTGAATGGTCGTACCTCACCCGTCTATCTATTTATGCTCATATACGCATTCTAGGGATAAGAGTAAGTTGATGTGTGGTCGAATCGCACCCAATCTATGTTTATACTCTAGTCCACACTCTGGGAACTTAGAGTTTTTTTTAGGGTGGTCGGTTCACACCCGATTTATGTTTATACTCCGGTCCGCACTCTGGGACTTAGAGTTATTTCATGGATGGTCGATTCACACCCGATTTATGTTTATACTCCAGTCCGCACTCTGGAGACTTAGAGTTATTTCGTGGGTGGTCGATTCACACCCAATTTATGTTTATACTCTAGTTCGCACTCTGGGGATGTAGAGTTATTTCGGAGAGAAATCAGATCGTACTCTTCTTAATTGATTGATTTGCCCCTTAGGGTCTAGGGTTTGATTTAGCGAGCGATCGGTCGTGTCACGATCGCTCATATTTTATTTCAGGATTTATTTGATCATTAGATGCTTGAGCCTCATTTATTCCTCACTTTATGTCCCGTCCGTTGGATTGTGAACGGGAGTTATCAAATGAACAAGTGGACCAAGCTCATCTTGTTTAGTCCCATTGAGAACTAGCTTAATTGATTAATTTCAAACTCTAGGAGACTTTTCGGACATATCGTCATCAATCAGTTTCGTTATGTAACTAATACATAAAGCTACAACAAACATAAATATAAAGGAAGTCCGAAACTTTATTCGCTAAATGGAAAGGAATAACATAATCTATCTTATTACATATCTGGAAAATCAAATGCTAAGGAAAATTATGAAAGCAAATACAACTGAAATGAAAACGAAATAAACTAAGTGAAATAGAGTCTTGGATGCTCGCTACTCCACGCCCTTGGAAGTGTGATGCCATCGACAGTCGCTAGCTTGAAAGTTCCTTCTCCAAGCCTTTGTTCAATGATGTATGGTCCTTCCTAGATTGGATTCATGTGCAATGGGGTAGGAAAAACCCATGTCAGGACGAGATCGCCGATTTCAAAGGTTCTAGGTCAGCTTTAATGTTGTAATACCAGGCGACTCAGTGTCAATGTGCAGCTGCCCTCAGATCGGCTTCCTCGCGCTTCTCATCTATAAAGTTAAGAGATTCCAAAAGGAAATCTTTATTTGCTTTGGGATCGTAGTAAGTCACTCGGTGAGACGGAACCTCGAGCTGAACAGGAATGACATCTTTGGAACCATAAGCAAGGGCGAATGGAGTATGGCCAGTCGCGGATTTGTGGGTGGTCTTGTAAGCCCACAACGCTATCGGGATTTCATCCACCCACTTGCCTCTAGCCTTCTCCGAACGCTTCTTCATAATGGACTTTATGATTTTGTTTACAGCTTCAACCTGTCTATTTTCCTGAGGGCGAGCGATTGCTGCAAATCTCTTTTCAATACCATACCTCCGACAAAAGCCTTTGAATATAACAATGTCAAATTGAGTCCTATTATCTGTTACAATAGTTCGTGGAAGACCGAAACGACATATGATGTTTCAGACAATAAAGTTGATTACTTTCTTGGTTGTGATCGTGGCTAATGGTTTTTCTTCGGCCCATTTGGTGAAGTAATCAACTACAACGATAGCGTACTTTGCGCTACCTTTAGAGATCGATAAGGAACCGATAATGTCTATTCCCCAAATGGAAAATGGCTATGGACTGACCATTTGCGTGATTTCTGTCAGTGGAGCACTTGGAACTTTTGCATATATCTGGCACTTATCGCATCGTCTTACATAGTTAGCGGCATCTCGATTGACAGTTGGCCAATAATACCCGTAGTAGAGTATTTTCTTTGCCAGAGTTTTCCCCGAGTATGGTCGCCACATTCCCCTTCATGAACTTCTTTTAGGACACGTTTTATCTCATCATGAGCGACATACTGGAGTATGGGGACTGAAAAACCTTTTCTGCACGTAATTCCTTCTTGCATGACATATCATGAAGCTTTATAGAAGACTTGTCGCTTTTCATTTCTTTGATCTGGTAGGACTCCATGTAGAAAATAGTCTTTGATCGGAGTCATCCACGATTCCCTCTCAGGCTCCGCTTCAAGTGTCTGATCGATTTCTATCATGTTTATACTTAGGGCATTTAATACTTCAACCAGAGCCAAGCCCTTTCGCTATGCATCACGGGTGCTGGCAAACATCGCCAATGAATCAACCTCTCTGTTTCGATCCTATGGAATATGCGAAATGTCATAGTACTCAAATTCTACCAACAACTCTTGGACTTAGTAAGGTATGGGGCAAGCTGTTGTCCCTTAGTTTGGTAATCTCCCCTGACTTGGTACACTACCAGCTGTGAATCGTAAAAGATTTCAAGAGATTTTATTCTGAGTTCTCTAGCAAGTTTAAGTCCAGCAATCAGAGCTTTACACTCAGCTTTGTTGTTTGTCGTTGGGAAATCAAGCTTTAAAGCATAACAGATTGACTGACCTTTGGGAATTACAAACACAATTCCAGCTCCAGAACAATGATCATTAGATACTCCATCAGTATATAATTTCCACCGTATGGTAGGGATTTTGCTGCCTTCCGAAGAATCATCCTGCTAGTAAACTTTGCTATAAAATCTGCCAGTGCCTGACCCTGGATAGCCCTTCGAGGAGATAAGTAATATCGAATTGATTGAGCTCGATATTCTGCTTGAGTAACCTTCCAGACATTTCAGGTCGATGTAGGACCTGTCGTAATGGCTGGTTGGTGTAAAAATTAATCGGGTGTGCCTGGAAGTATGGACGAAGCTATCGTGATGCAACCAACAAGTAGTATGCCAGTTTCTCTATTTTTGGATAGTTCCTTTCAGCTCCCGTCAATCGTTTCCTGACGTAATACACCGGCTTCTGGATCCGATCCTCCTCGCGAAGCAATGCGACACTTACAACGTGTGCCGATAAGGCCAAATAAATGTACAAATCTTCATGATCCACCGACTTTGAAAAGATGGGGGTCTCTCCAAATGATTCACCAAAGCTTGAAACGCATCTTAACAATTCTGTGTCCATTTGAAGTTTCTTTTCCCTTTCCTAATCAAATCAAAGAAAGGAATGCATTTTTCGGTGGCCTTGGAAATAAATTGACTTAAGGCAACAACTTTCCCATTCAAACTCTGTACTTGTTTAATAGTCCTTGGTGCTTGGATATCACGGATAGCCTAAATCTTCTCGGGATTAGCTTCTATTCCATGGGCATTAACAATAAAGCCCAAAAATTTCCTTGATGCAACACCAAAAGAACACTTCAAAGGATTAATTTTCATCTTGTAATGTCAGAGGATGTCAAACATTTCTGCCAAGTCTCTAATGTGGTCACTTGATCGTCGTGACTTCACGAGCATACCATCCACATACACTTCCATTATTTTTCCGATCTGATTTTCAAACATCCAGTTGACTAAGCACTGATAAATAGCTCCTGCATTCTTTAATTCAAATGGGATTACTACATAGCAGTATAATCTAACAACAATAATGAAACTGGTGTGCTCCTGATCGGGAATATGCATTGGGATTTGGTTATATCCTGAGTATGCATCCATGAAAGATAGCGATTCGTGTCCCGCGGTTGAATCCACCAGCTGTTCGATCCTCGGAAGGAGAAAACTGTCTTTTGGACAAGCCTTGTTGAAATATGAATAATCAATGCATGTTCTCGATTTTCCATTCGCTTTTTCACAAGTACGGGATTAGATACCCATTTAGGGTAGAGGGCATCGCAGATAAACCCATTGCTTTTAGTCTATCCACCTCCTCTTTAAGAGCGGCAGATCTCTCCGAATCCATGCCACATCTTTTTTGCTTCATCGGGACATGCTTCGGGTCGATATTCAATGCATGACCTACAATGGCAGGCGAGATTCCACACATGTCAGAGTGTGTCCAAGCGAACATGTCTAGATTCGCTCGGAGAAAACCAGTAAGTTCTTTCATCATTGGGGAGCTGAGCGGTGATCTAATCTTTAGGACTCGTAATGGGTCATCGTGACTGGCCATGGTATCAATTGTCAGCTCATCCGATGCAGTCTTGGTCTCTTTGGGCTCCTCTTCATCATCTCTTGGATATATATCCCTATAGAACCGATTGTGGCTCCCAAGCCAAGGCTTAGGCGCTAGTTGTCAATCTTTGGTAGCTTGGATGCAGACAATCTTGTCCAGACCCTTACCTTTTTCTTTGCAATGAGCATCCTTTAACTTAGCTACATAACAGGCACATCCAGTCACCTGATCGTAATGAATAACTCCAACACCATTATCTGTCGAAACATCAAAGTCAAACACCATATGGCAAGAGCTGCCCGGAATTCGGCTAGAGCTGGTCGACCTAGAAAAATGTTGTATGGAGATTCAACATCTAAAACAACAAACAACAAGATCCGCACTCTCCTTCGTTCACCTTCTCCTAACTCCACAGGTAGCTCGACGTAACCAATGGCTTCAGTTGCAACGCTGTTAAAACCGTATATACAAGCTTTAGACGGTTTAAAATCTTTGGCTTCCGTCCTCATTTGATCATAAGCTTTTTTGAAGATTATATTTACTGAACTTCCACAATCAATCAATATCCTTCTCACCAAAGCAGGGCCAATCATAGTCGAAATGACCATTAGGTCGATTGTCGGAGCCTCTACATTATTTGCATCTTTGTTCCTGAACACAATATCATCCGCCATTATACGTTGCTGTTTTGTTGGAGCTCTATCTTCCGTATTCGAACAACATTCAAAATCCACATGCCTAGTCACGCTAGCAAAGCGCTCCATCTCTTGCCAACTCTTATCTACTGGGTGCAGTCCTCCATCTATTGTATCACTAGTCTTCCACCAGTCCGCGCATGCTCCTTGGCCCTACGCGGTGCTTGTCCTCAATTGGGGTCAAATGTCCCCTGCCCGCCATCTTGTGGGTCTTTCACAAACTGTTGTAATTTCCTTTCTCGAATCGGTTTTTCTATAACATCGTGGAGATGCCTGCATTCATTTGTTTTGTGCCCATAACACTCGTGAAACCGAAAATATTTCCCGGTCTATTTCTGATTCTCCGTTGATATCTTTGGAGGTGGCTTCTGTACTAGTAGACAAATAGATATTCTCCAAGTATGTTTTCAGCGGCGTGTAGGTACTATACATCGGAATCCTAGGTTTCCCTCGTCTAGAATCCCTCTTTGGTTCTCGGTTTCTATCTCCACCTCTCTTTTGCTGATTTAGTTTATTCTAGACATTCACTTGGACCTTTCCAGGACTGTCATCAGACTGTTTTATTACAATGTTACTCTGTACTCCTTCTCCACTTGGTCCTGCAGCATTCTTTTTTCTACGGGAACCGGCTTCCTCCTTTCTCAATTACTGAGCCGCCTTTGCGTAAAAGTGCTCCAACGTTGTGGGCGGCTTACCGGCTAACCAATCGCCAAACTCAAACTCTGGATCAATCCCTCTCGTCACGGCCATGAGTATCGCATGGTCATTCGGATTACTGACCTTCGTAACAGCTATATGAAAACTCTCCAAATAATCTTTCAACGACCCTCCTGGAGTCTGAATCACGCTAGATAGGGACATCACATCTTTGGGACGAGTTGCGTGCATCCAAAACTGTTCCACAAACTTCGTTGCCAAATCATCAAATCTAGAAGTTGATCGTGAGGGTAGCCTTGTGAACCACATCATTGCTATTCCAAAAAGAGTTATGGGAAAATATCTACACCTTGTCGTATCATCCGCTCGCGCAGAATCCATCATCCATTCTTATCTCATGATATGCCGCCTGGAGTCGGTCTTTCCCTCATAGGCGGGGATTGATGGCATGTTGAACCTCCTTGGATATTCCGCATGTAAAACATTATTAGTAAATGGGGTATGGCTTCTCGAAAATCCCCAGTCATCGTTAGTCAAGCCCTGGCTCTCTCTCACCAACTGTTTGACCATTGTCGATAAGTCTGGCATTTGAATGGTTGGTGCCAAGTGGTGGTCGTGTTCCACCTCACGTGTATGGTCCGGTCGATGTCTATGGGCTGTTCCACGCCTTCTTGGTTCACCATCTTCCTAATGCGCATCTTGTACATTCATTTCATCATCATTCCGAGGAGCTGCCTGGTCAGCATTCAATCGAACTCCATCATCCAAACCAACAAAAATATTTCCACTTCGATTCCCAAGATGTATGGGAGGAATCCCTTCTCTGGAGGAGGGATCGGTACCGATCCCTAAGGAGGGATCGGCACCGATTGGTCCTGGCAGACCACGATGGTCTGCCAGGTGATGCTCTAAAGTTTCTGCACGATATTCTTCTATCCTATGATGCCTACATCTGTGATTTTAGTCTGATGAGTGGGATCCCTCCTAGATTTCCCCCGTTGCCGCCGATTGATTTGGTTCATCAAGTTGATATTGGTCTAAATTGGTTGATTTAGTTGTCGATGGCTCTCCATCGGCTCTCTCATTAAATTATGAAATTCAACAATTATAATAGGATCAGTGGGATTCCAAACTTCAACCGAATCAGCATTCACATTTGTTGGTTGATTGCTTGGGTCTCCTTGCTGAATGCTAGTATTCTCATTTCCTTCCACGTTCTGAGAAGTAGATCTAGTATATCTCGCCATTATTAATAGCCTTGCTTAGATTTCTACAAATCTAAGTAGTATTAGCAACTTCTTGAAGATAACTACAGATCTCCTTTGGGGGATTTATCCAATCCAGTAGCGACAAAGGGATCCTAGCAAGCTGAGAATCAAGGTTCTTAGTGAAAGCACCAAAAGGTTTGCAACTAAATTGGTCCAAACACCCAAGAATAGATTTGTGTAGAGAAGTAAATGAAGAAAAAACAAATTTAAACTAAGAAGATAAATCAACAAGTAACAAAGAATCAGCTATAATCAGAAACACAAAGATTTGTAGTGGTTCGATGTTGTATGCCTACGTCCACTTTGAAGATTATCCTTTATTAATTACTTATAAATCTGATTACAACAATAGCAAACACTTGATTACAATAGAGTCTAAAGTAACAGACAGCGTAAAGATCCTCAAAATGACCCATCAGGCTAGTATTTATAGGTGAAGATGACCACCAATCTCTCTGAAACTTCGACTGAAGGACCTACTAATCCATATGGGCCCACTAGAGGGATCGCTAGGCCCAATTCCCAATATGGAGGGATCAGTACCGGTCCCTTCATTGGTTGATTTTTGGGCAGCGATCCCTATAGTGGCTTCTCCATGCTAAAATATGTTTAGCCTTCAATTTTCATATCATTTGGACCACTGAAACTCGAGTTATTGCTTGATCTTTGACTTAGCATGACTTGAGTGTTGCAATTCTGCCGATCCCCCTTAAGGGGCGTATGCCGATCCTTCCTGCTTTGTTCATTTGATGTGCGATCCCTAGGGTAAATTCCCTAAGGTCCATGTACCTTGCTCTCCAAATTTCATATGAATTGGTCTTGTAGATCTCGAGATATTGATTGTTTTCTGCATAGATGTTCTAGTATTTTGGTATCTGCCGACTCCTCTTCCATGAAGCCTGCCGATCCATCCTCCACGATGCATGCCGATCCCTCTTAATGAGCCATGCTATACTGACCCCTTCCATCCAAGGAGCCACATCCCATACATTGAGCATTCTACGCCACATATCTATCAATTCCATTCAATTCTGACTTCATATAAACATCTGTACTTGACTTCTGAGTCGCACAATCATCTCTCTGGAATCATCGGCCTTGAGAGCAGTCGGATCTAAGTCATGCAACCAGTTCAATATAGTCGGGCTAGTATGTCGGGTAACAAAGATGATACAAAACAATGATGAAGTAGAAGTGATGATTCAAAATGCCTAAATTTGAAACAGACATCATATAAAGAAAAAAGAGAAGAAGATGTAAAAACAAAGAAACGGATAAAGTAGAAAAAACTATTGTTGAAGTTTTTAAAGAACAAAGCAAAAAAGGTACACATAAAATTTTCATACTTGACAGCCAAATCGAATGGTCACGGATATTTACCAAGCAAGCATTTACCAGTTAAATATTTATCAGACAAGTACTTTCGTGCATTGCCGTGCAAATAAGCCATGCAAATACTTGATATGGAAATATTTACTAGCTAAGTATCTACTAGTAAAATATTTTCCACAACAGTGTTCACCCAGTAGTTATATTAATCACACATATATTTAAATAACAATGACTTTTTCAGAAATTCCAAATGCGACATAGGATACTAATCGATAAGAAAAACATGGTTTGCTCATTAAGTTAGCAGTTCAAACTATGAGATTAGATGTCATGAGTTTGATTATCACGATCGACACTTGTTGGCATTAATGAACCATGTTATAAAAAAAATTGGAATCTTTATAATTGTAAGAAAAAAGAGAAGAAGAACACAAGAAGAATGGAGTAAATTATTCAAAAAGATCAAATATTTTCCATATATTTATTACCATATTTTACAAAAAAAAACAAAAACAAGACTAAACAATAGAAAATTTAGACTTGAAATTGATTTCCCAACATCCAAGCTGTTTACATCTAGCGAAAGCTAAGAAAGCAACCAAATATCAACTAAGAGTTTGAAAATATAAAGAAAAAATACAAAGAAGAAATTAGAAAGAAAAAATAGGAAGAAGATAAAATGCAAAAGCAAAGTAAAAGAAAGGTATCTCCTTCATCACTAGCAAAATGAGTAAAAATAGAAGCTAAAAGGAAAAAAAACCAAAAATCCCAAATGTCGAATACGAAATCAACTAAGAAGAAAAAGATAGGTACAAAATAAAGCTACATAAATGATGGGAAAAGTAGCAGCTAAAGAAATATCAGATGAAAGCACAAAATCTAATCATGAGAGAAAAGATTTAGAAAACGCAAATAGATATTGGAAAAAGTAAGATCCCGTTTGGCTTGTCGTTTTTACTTTTGTGTTTTCATCTATACAAAAGCGCGTCCGTTGTATGTATTGTGAAAAAACAAACAATTTTGAAAAATGAAATTAACATGTAAAATAGAAAACAAGTTTATTTTGTTTTTCGTGTTTCGAGAGATATCAAAAACACGAAGAACGATCCAACTTCTTCGTTGTCCGTTGGTCGTCGCAATGGCTAAAAATTACAACTTATTTCTTGCTATTTCTTAGTGCAATTTGAAAACACAAAACTTAAAATGCAAAATGAAACCAAACGGGCCCTAAACTTGCAAAACAAGTTTAACACAACATCAAATTGAAGAAGTCAAAGAGTTTTATGAATAAGGAGGAAACAAGCAAGTGCACAAATCTCATATATTTACCAGAAAC
Source organism: Allium fistulosum (assembly GCA_030737815.1). Lineage (NCBI taxonomy): Eukaryota > Viridiplantae > Streptophyta > Magnoliopsida > Asparagales > Amaryllidaceae > Allium > Allium fistulosum. The sequence goes on from CM060901.1 coordinate 975,523,217, forward strand.
CAACTGGGCAAGCATTTGTAACAATGCAAGGTGGAATGTTATTTACTAAACAGAAATTTGTCATACATGTATCGTGTCAAATATTTGTTAGGAAAGTATGTTTCAGACAAGTTTGTGGCAAATATTTGTCATATAACCATTTGACATGCACTATATTTCTTACAAACTCATGTTTTGACTTCTAAATCGATTAACATAAAAATTGCATATTACAATCCAGAAACAAACATAAAAATCAAAGGTGTAAATATTTATGATGTGTTATCTAACAGGTTCGTTGATTCAAATGTATGTCTTTTTAATTACCATATAGTTCATATATAATAAAATAAAGGAAATTTTACCATATTAGCCTAGTTTTGAAAAGATATAACATGAATAGACCAGTTGTAAAAGTATTTACAAATATAGACCAGTTTTTGTTTAACTGGTCTATAGCGTTGGCGATTTTCCAAAAATCGCCAACGGGCGATTTTTCAAAAATCGCCCAGAGGGTATAACCATAAACAACCTACCTTTCTCTCTCATTTCCACCTTTTCATCAAAACTGAAGCAAACTTCTGTAATGGCAGATCTATTCTGAAATCAAATTTCATGCTCTTTAAAACCTTGGTTCGGTGGTAAATCTGTAGATCGAGTTCGCGTTGCTTAGCAAATTTCAGCTGGTTGAAGGTAAATTCACCAAACCATAGTTTTTTTGTCTAATTTCTGTATTTTGCTGAAATTAGTAATTGGTTATGTTAAGGTAAAAAGTTAGTTTAATGTGTACATACTGAACGAATTGTATATTGATCTGTAGAATGGCGAGAAATATGATGCCTACGCTTTGCTACTACGACGGCGAACTACTTGTCGATGATCAAAGGAATGGTAAATATGTTGGTGGTATTTGTAAACCAGGAAGAGTGCGAAAAGGTTGCAATTTGACGGAATTAAAAGAAGCTGTGTACAAACCAACGAAGATTAATAAAGAAGAATTTGAACTTGAGCTGGTGGTTAACTGGCCTACGGACTCGGGTTCTAAAGCAATAGCATTAGCGGACGATGACGATGTAGAAGTAATGTTTTCTGTTGTTGCAAAATCTATTGAGTTATATGTAGGGCAAGTAGCAAAGCAACAACAAGAACATCAGGTGTCATCTCCCGTTGTGAGTGCTGGAATTGGATATTATACACAGATGTTGGAGACTGCGAATCCATTTGCTGATTGCGTATCTCCTAGCTATAGCAATCCTTTTCCAAACGATGGAATACACCGTCCTCCAGCAATGCAGTACAGATTTATGCCGTACGAAGACGCGTAGCCATTTACGCAACAAAGCAACATTTATTGCAACCCGCCTAGGGATGCTAATACGAGTGCAAGGCAAAATTTTTTTGATGAATTGGTAGATGTACTATTATGTAGATAATTTTTCTGAAGCTATGCCGTAATTTAAACAGCTTCCATCAACAAGACATTCAACATGACGAAAGCGATGGACATGTTAATGCAAATTTGTCGTAGTCAATGTATCCTAATCCATGCGAACTATATGATATGAGTCAAATGTATGTTTACAGATTGGGCTATATTTTTCGTCTCATTTGGTCTCTATTGTCAGTTAGTTGACTTCTATATATCAATTAGGTATATGACAGCTGATTCTGGTGCACAATGGAGTGTTGGACCATCCACCCATTCTCCGTATGCAAATTTTGACAATGATATGGATGTTTGTGGGAATGCTGCCGTGGATGAAGAACGTCATGTAGATAGCATGGTCATTGCTTCTATAAATTACCATCATATACGCTTCACTAGACATGCAGTGTCTAGGCTGTAAGTACAACACGCTCGGGTCTACTGGACCGGGCTCCATCTCGATGTAATCTACAACACAAAGATTAATGCATACAACCCTTAACTATCATAAATTTATTTTTCTTCAATCTATACTAAAGTACATGCAATTGAATGATCATTCACTTGCAAATACCTCGTAATGCAATCTACAACATATAGCTTTCACAACAACTTGCAAAAATTGAAATCTAAAAACCCTAAAAATGCCCTAAATCAACAAATTGGAGATGAGTGCATTACCAATATCCTCCACTATTCCGGATGTTGAAGCCATCGTCCGAATGAGCTTAGAATTTGATTAAAAAGCAAAGAAAATATTTATTTTTGGGAGGGAGAAAGCTGAAACCGGAAATGGGTTTTTTGGAGAAAAGTTGAATGTTGTAGAGTGAGTGGGAGATGGCTTGGCTGGCTGTCTGTTTTGTAACAGGCGAAACAGTGGGCGATTTTTCAAAAATCGCCCACTGGCGATTTTCGAAAAATCGCCAAAGGCAAACAGTGGGCTGCCTTTTATGGCAGCTATTTGTTTTCACTTAAAAGGTAGAAGTGATATACAGATTCCTCCAAACAACTCTATATGATCATAGAAATTCATTCGACGAGAGATACTTGGATATAACCATCAATTTTAGAGAAAATCAAACATGCATTCTACGAATATGTGAAATTATCCCTCAATTACAGAGTACTAACAACATATAGAACTAATAACACAAAACTAATAACGTACGGTCTACGAAAGGTGAAAATATCCATCGATTACATGAAAATAAATGAAGTACGCAACATAGGGTTCATGCTATAACACCGTTTGTCATATGTTTCCATTGCGAACATAAGCTAAAGATGATATTTTCTTCTCTACCAACATTTTCTATTCATTTCTTCAACTAATTTTTTCAAACGCCTAACTTCAGCTTGCATTTCGAGGGCGTATTGCACTCCTCGAGCACACAATGGAGGATCGATCCACTTCATAAAATTACAGCACTCCACTTCGTCAAGATTCATCATGTGATCTTCGTACGAAGCACAACCGTAAAATCTACGACCAACATTAGTTTCAGTTCTGGCTACGACAACCACGCATTCATCGCCACATCGGCAAGTTTGATATACACCGGATGGCAACGTAGGACCCACAGGATTACCAAGACTTAGTATTTTACCTTCAATAGAAATTTGCTTGCCCGGTATTTGGTTCGCTACAACTTCACGTAAGCGAGTGTTGAGAGATGATGTTACCGAATGGAACTTTTGACGTATCGGCTCAAATTGCGTTTCCGGCACAAATTCAACATCACTTAGATGCGTAATGTCCCTTCGAGCTTCAAAATCATCATAACATTTCAACATCGTCTCGTCGTCTGTCTCCCAATCATCCATGTTTAGTTCAACTGCGAGTACGTCAACATTGGTTAGAATACACAACAGCTCCGAATTAGGATTTTAGTTAGCGTAAACATATTATAAATCGATTTACATTACCTTGTACCGAAGATTACACTAACTTGTTGAGAAATTTTGACTATATCTTGTGAGAATCGGACTTTTTTGGGTTTTCTAAGAAGAGGTAGGGTTTGCGAAGTTTCAGAAATTTGATGATGAGTTTGGTAAAGTTGATAGTGAAGAAGAAGGTAGGTTGCTGGTTGGATTTATAGCTGGGTTTCTGGCGATTTTTCAAAAATCGCCCAGAGCAAAAACTAACTTATTATACCCTCTGGGCGATTTTTGAAAAATCGCCCGTTGGCGATTTTTCACCAGTTAAACAAAAACTGGTCTATATTTGTAAATACTTTTACAACTGGTCTATTCATGTTATATCTTTTCAAACTAGGCTAATAAGGCAAAATAAAGTTATGGAAGTTCAATTTTAATGAAGTTAATCGACTGGTTTATGGAAATAAAATTGAAATTAGCACATTAAGTGATAATATGCTTCAATACCTATGTTGCGGTAAGCCATATGAATACTAATAATACCTAATATATATAAAAGATAACATTAATGCAGGTATCAATATAAAAGGGCCTCGCAAACACTTTTGAACATTTGGTAGTCTAACTTTTTGGAACAAAGTTGCAACAAAAAGAAGGAAATCTTAATTGACGGTCATAGTGAGTCACATTATATACATTGCGAGAGTTTAATGTACAAATAAAATTTTGAAATATTACGACTTGCAAAGACCAAGAAGAAAAATTATGCTTTGCCCATTAAAAGATCTAGCCATATCAATGGCAAGTTGAAATATTTATCAGGACAAAATTAATTTTAATGGCAAATATTTGCCTAGCAAATATATACTGGCAAATATTTGCCATTGTATATATTTGCAAATATAATGTGCAAATATTTGTTAGTATATATTCACAGATATATTATTTACCATATATTACTTATATTTACATGCCAATATTTGCAAATATTTCTACAATCGACCACATATTAATTTTGAAAAGATAAAGTTATGGAAGTATTATAGGGTATGCTGCAACCAATGGACTACCACCATCACAATTATGAAATTAGCCAGTTTAATTCATCAACTGTCCCCAACATCAGTGTATCTTGTAAGTAGAAAGCTATCATTTACAAAATTTAATGCAAGGACTTTAAAATTAATAAACTGTCAATTGATGCAGGTTAGGTTATGCAATATTCATAATGCGATATATGGAAGATAGATCAAAGGTTACAAGGAAATATATAAAGAAGATGAGATGAGAGAAAGAAGTGGAAGCATTGTGTATGAAATTCTAACTGACAGCAAACATGGATGGAAGTCAGTTCCAAAGACACAAAAAATGCCCAAAGATTATATTTCCACTAGAAACTATGTTGGGTTATCATAGTTAAACAAAATTGTATAAATCTAATTGAGTTAGAACAAATAACCTTGACATTTACAGAACATTCTAGTAGACTGTAGTGATAACGTGTAATTTCAATATAAAAGACTTGACTGTGATGTTAGTATAAATAATGCAATGCATCTCATGCAAATACAAGCCAGCTAACATATTTGCCAAATTTCAGTATGAAGAATTAAAATGAAATCTGTATGAATTTCTATATGAATTCTCTTGAGCTAAAACATTTTTCATACAAATATTTGCTGCCAGCAAAACAGAGTAACATCATATGGTTTCAGTTTGGAAAATGGAGTTCAAACATATACTGACTAGGTAACATATTTGCTGAATTTCAGTATAAAGGATTTGAATGATTTTGTATTAATTTTGTATAATTATCTATATGAATAGTTTCGGTATAAATTTCAGTGTGCAAAATTTAAATGTTTTTTGTATGAATTTTTATATGGAAATAGTTATGCAAGATTTGAATAATTTCTGCATGAACAATTTTTGTATGAATGGTCTATTTATGAATGGTTTGTGTATGAATATCTTGTTATACGTCTAGTATACCAAAACAGAGACCTATCAATAATAAACTCGTCTCACAAGTTTACAAATCAGATTTCCACTACTTTGGAATTCTGTATTAGCTATTTTTAATAATAAGTATGTTGTAATTAATTACTACAACAAACCAACAACTATAGTAATAATAACTATAGCGATAAATCAAACGTTATACTGTTTAAGGAAATAGTACAACGTAGAAACGAAAATTATATATATATATATATATATATAAATCAACCTGAAATATAATCGGTTGAAGAAGGAAATTTCGTCTGAGGCTTGTCGTAACAATTTCCTTAAGACTTTATTCAAAGTCTCCCAAGATACAACAAACGTAAGCTGCACGAGATTATGGTGAGCATGTCATTCTGTGATTGATAATTAAGATAGCAGTAGGAGAGAGAAGCAGAAGAAAACCCGAATTCAATTCGATTGAGAATGTGATCCGTATTCCCCCTATTTATATTTTTGTCTGCACCCCTTTGAACAACCGCGTCCGCCTGACGGGTTGCACCCGTTGCCTCTCATTGCTGCTGTTCGTTAACGGGCCGCACCCGTTGCTGCCATAAGTCGCACCCGCTCACGTCTAACGGGTTGCACCCGCTTCCGTTTGCTAATGGATGCATCTGTTCGCCAAAAAACCCGCGCCCGCTTTCGGAAGTCGCACCTCCTCAGTCAAAAAACCGTGTTCGCATCCTCACAACAGATCTGCACCCGTTTGCACAGCCTGATATTGTTTTTTAAAAAGCCCGGCCCAGTTTTAAATAAAAATAGGATCATGTTAGACCCAAACCCGAGCCCGGCCTGGTTCGGTCGGATGGACGGCGGCGGCGGCGCGCGCGTGTGGTGAAACATGACTTCCCTCCTCACAACAAAGCACACATTTGGGAGCCCCAAGACCCAACCTCCTCATGAGAATGCTATTTATATACTTAGCTTTGTTTTTTAGTTTTGACGATGTGAGACAAGTGTATTTCATTTACACTTACATTATGAATTCCAACAATCCCTCACATAAATGATAATATACTTTGTCTCCCACACAAAGCGAAATATCACAGAGTACATATGGAATAATGCTTTATCGTGGATAAGTAGATATTTCACTTTGAATTTTCCCTAGTTAAAACTTATCGGATCTACTTGACTAATCGGTGAATTATTTCATCTTGAACCGTCGGCCTTTATTGTATATCCAGACAATAAGCTTTATGAAGCATTGATTCCCTTCTCATCCAATATCTTGGTTGTGTTCATTTTGATCCTGAACAATTTTTGGTTCTGCGAGTGTTTATAGAAAAATATAAGCCTTTAATATTCTCATAGAGCCGACCCGGGTCACACTAACATAGGTGATCACAACCATTAAGAGTATCCTACATATACCCCACTTGTTATATTCAAGATATGGTCATCATTAAAAAAACATAGTTTTAACCTTTAAATACTTCTGTAGGCATGCATTTATATTGTGCACCATAGGAATGGAGTAGGACTAAGTCCAAACAAATGCATTATGTCTTGAGTTATTCAGAACTAGTTTGCCTATTGATCCTAGTCCGTGGGATCTCCAGTCGCTAGGATAGGTTTCCGTATAAGATAACTCTTGTTGGTTTAGGCTTTTAAACTCATTCCCCTCGATGCACGGTTAATTTTCTCTCTTGATAAACCTTTAGTAAATGGATCTGCTAGGTTATCATTTGTTCGCACATAATCTATGGAAATAGTTCCATTTGAGAGTAACTGTCTAACTGTGTTATGGCGTCGACAAATGTGTCGTGACTTTCCATTATACACAAAGTTTTGCGCTCTGCTTAATGCTGCTTGGTTATCACAGTGTATGCATATGGCCGGTACAGGTTTAGGCCAAAACGGAATATCTTCTAAAAAGTGACGAAGCCATTCTGCTTCTTCGTCTGCTTTATCTAAAGCGATGAACTCCGATTCCATAGTGAATCGAGCTATGCATGTTTGTTTAGTAGATTTCCATGACACTACTGCCCCTGCTAAGGTAAAGACATAACCACTCGTTGATTTTGATTCCTCTGAATCAACAATCCAGTTTGCATCACTATATCCTTCTAAGACGGTAGGATATTTTCCATAATGTAAGGAACAATTTGTGGTATTCTTTAAATATCCAAGCACTATCATTAATGCTTTCCAGTGTTCCTTTCCTGGGTTGCTTGTATACCTACTTAATCGACTTACTGCATAAGCTATATCTGGTCTTGTGCAATTTATGATATACATGAGACATCCTATTACACGAGAGTATTCCAGTTGCATTACACTCTCATTAGTGTTTTTATGCAGTACTTCCGATGGATTATACAGCGTTCGTACTCCTTTAATTCCAAAATTTTGAAATTTTTCAATCACTTTTTCTACATAATGTGACTGAGATAATTCAATTCCATTAGGTGTTCTTATTATTTTGATTCCCAAAATAACATCTGCATCTCGTAAGTCTTTCATATCGAAATTGTTGATTAACATCTGCTTAGTGGTCTCTATTACCTTAGTATTTGGACCGAAGATTAGCATATCGTCTATGTATAGACAAATCATCACGTATGATTGTCCAATTTGTTTGTAATAAACATATTTATCACATTCGTTTATACGAAAACCATTTTTCATCATGACACTATCAAATTTTGCATGCCATTGTTTTGAAGCTTGTTTTAGTCCGTATAATGATTTGACTAATCTACATACTTTGTTTTCATTCCCTTTGGATATACAACCCTTAGGTTGCTCCATGTAAATCTCCTCATCGAGATTTCCATTTAAGAATACCGTCTTTACATCCATTTGATGAATCTGTAGATTATAGATGGATGCAATTGCTATTAACATTCTTATAGAGGTTATTCGTGTTACTGGTGAGTAGGTATCGAAGAAGTCTACACCTTCTTTTTGACGATATCCTTTGGCTATCAATCTTGCTTTGTATTTGTCGATCGAGCCATCTGGTTTCATCTTCTTTTTGAAGATCCATTTACAACCAATTGGTTTTATTCCAGGTGGAAGATCAACTATTTCTCAAGTTTTATTACTCAGAATTGAATCAATTTCACTTTGGATTGCTTCTTTCCAATACGAGGATTCAAAAGATGACATTGCTTCCTTGTACGTTTGAGGTTCGTGTTCTAACATATATGTTAAAAATTCCAAACCAATGTCTTGGAAGTTCTTGCCCTTACGCTTCTTCTTGGTTCAACTTCCTCAATTTCACGATGGGTTTCTTCTTCATGTGATTTACTCGATTCTTTTCTTGTCCTTTTGGGGATAATATTTTCTTCATTTATTTTGTGCGGAAACACATCTTCAAAGAATGAGGTGTCTCTTGATTCCATGATTGTATTTACATGAATATCAGTTATATCAGACTTGAATACCAAAAATCTGTAGGCACTACTATTTTGGGCTGGCCCTAAATAGTAACAATCTACTGTTTTTAGTCCAAGTTTGACTTTCTTGGAAGGCGGAACTGGAATTTTTGCCAAGCACCCCCACACTTTGAGGTATTTAAAACTTGGTATATGTCCTTTCCATAACTCATATGGAATTGTTCCTGTTTTATTGTGAGGAACCTTGTTTAATATATGATTAGACGTATTTAAGACTTCCCCCCACAAGTTCGTCGGTAGGCCAGAAGTTAAGAGCATCGCATTAATCATATCTTTTAATGTTCTATTCTTTCTCTCGGCTATACCATTTTGTTGTGGTGAATATGGTGCTGTTGTTTGATGAATTATACTATTTTCGGCACAGAATTGTTCAAATGGTGATTTATATTCTCCACCTCGATCAGATCTCGATATCTTGATCTTTTTATTTAACTGATTTTCTACCTCAGCTTTGTACTTCATAAATGATGTAATTGCTTCATCCTTGCTATTTAAAAGATATACATAGCAATATCGTGTATAATCTTCAATAAAGGTAATAAAGTACCTTTTCCCACCTCTTGTAGGTAATGATTTGAAATCACATAAATCTGTATGAACCAAACCTAGTGGTTCGGTGCTTCTATCAACTGTATGAAATGGTTTTTTGACCATTTTTGCTTCTACGCATGTCTCACATTTGTAGTTTTTATCTACTTGGAATTTTGGAATTAATCCCAAGTTTGATAATTTTTTCATTTTTCGGAAATTTATGTGTCCTAATCTATCATGTCATAGTAAAATTTCGTGCTCAAGCAAATAAGAAACTTCAACTTTATTAATAGCATAATCAGAATCCATAGTTTTATTGCCGACAACGGCTACATTTGCCTTAAATAGGCCATCATATAAATATCCCCTTTCTATATACATTCCAGCTTTGGACAGAACCATCTTGTCTGACTCGAAGACCAGTTTGAATCCTTTCTTTGATAGCACTGGACCAGAGATGAGATTCTTGCGTATGTCTGGAACGTGGAGCACGTCATTCAACTTGACTGTTTTTCCAGAAGTAAACTTAAGGATTACTGTGCTACTGCCTTCGATCATGGAAACTGCAGAATTACCCATGTAGAGTTTTTCTTTCTGATCGAATTTCTTGTATGTAGAAAACATGGATTTTTTAGAGCAAACATGACGAGTAGCGCTTGTGTCCACCCACCATTGGTTAGGGTTCTGAACCAAATTGCATTCAAATATAACTACTGAAAAATTAGAACTTCCATGTTATCCACCATATTTGCCTCTGAGTTGCGTTCCTTCTTGTGTCTGCAATCTCTAGCGGCGTGTCCTGCTTTTCCACAAACCCAACACTCGCATTAAACTTCTTGGTTCGTTTGTTGTATTTGGGTTTGTTTTCAGGCGATTTTCTCTTCTGCGGGAATTTCTTCTTGTTTTTCTTGAAATGCCCTTTGTTCTTTGACTCTTCTGCCACAAATGCCTCTTCGCTTTGTTTTGTCACTCCATGGTTATCAGCCTCAATTTTTAGTCTGACAATAAGATCTTCTAAGGAAATCTCCTTTTTCTTATGTTTTAGATAATTGCGGTAGTCTTTCCAGGATGGTAATAATTTCCCTGTTATCGCTTCAACAAGGAAGGATTCTCCAACTTTATGTCCTTCTGCTTCAAGTTCATGATTTATGAGTTGGAGTTCTTGCACTTGACTAGTTACGGATTTGGAGTCAAGCATTTTGTATTCCATAAACTTATCTATGATGAACTTCTTCAAACTGACATTCTGCATTTTGTATTTATGTGCAAGTGCAGTCCATAAGGATTTTGCTGTCTGGTGCGGCTGATATACTTTATATAGTACTTTATCCAGACAATTCAGAATGTAGTTTCGGCATAGGAAGTCTGAATGCTTCCATGAATCAATTCCGAGAAAAACAGCTGCATCTTTTTCTCTAGTTTGTCCGTCTTTAGGCTTTGGTTCATCCTCCTCGATGCACTTCTGCAGCCCTAGCGTGGTGAGATAAAACAACATTTGATTTTGCCATGTTATGAAGTCATCACCATCTCCTTTGAACGGATCAGGCCTGTTGTGAGTAGTAGCCTTTGTTGATTGTTCAACTGTTGCCATCTCTGTTTTAGTGAAAATAGGAAAGTCTTAAGATGTTTATACGTCTAGTATACCAAAACAGAGACTTATCAATAATAAACTCGTCCCACAAGTTTACAAATCAGATTTCCACTACTTTGGAATTCTGTATTAGCTATTTTTAATAATAAGTATGTTGTAATTAATTACTACAAGAAACTAACAACTATAGTAATAATAACTATAGCGATAAATCAAACGTTATACTGTTTAAAGAAATAGTACAACGTAGAAACGAAAATGATATATATATAAATATATAAATCAACCTGAAATATAACCGGTTGAAGAAGGAAATTTCGTCTGAGGCTTGTCGTAACAATTTCCTTAAGACTTTATTCAAAGTCTCCCAAGATACAACAGACATAAGCTGCTCGAGATTGTAGTGAGTATGTCACTCTATGATTGATAATTAAGATAGAAGTAGGAGAGAGAAGCAGAAGAAAACCCGAATTCAATTTGATTGAGAATGTGATCAATATTCCCCCTATTTATATTTTCATCTGCACCCCTTCGAACAACCGCGTCCGCCTGAGGGGTTGCACCCATTGCCTCTCATTGCTGTTGTTCGTTAACGGGCCACACCCGTTGCTGCCATAAGTCGCACCCGCTCGCGTCTAACGGGTTGCAACCGCTTCCGTCTGCTAATGGATGCATCTGTTCGCCAAAAAACCCGTGCCCGCTTTCAGAAGTCGCACCTCCTCAGTCAAAAAATCGTGTTCGCATCCTCACAATAGATCTGCACCCGTTTGCACAGCCTGATATTATTTTTTAAAGAACCCGGCCCAGTTTTAAATAAAAATAGGATCATGTTAGACCCAAACCCAAACCCGAGCCCGGCCCGGTTCGGTCGGACGGACGGCGGCGGCGGCGCGCGTGTGTGGTGAAGCATGACTTCTCTCCTCACAACAAAGCACACATTTGGGAGCTCCAAGGCCTAACCTCCTCATGAGAATGCTATTTATACACTTAGCTTTGTTTTTTAGTTTTGGCGATGTGGGACAAGTGTATTTCATTTACACTTACATTATGAATTCCAACATATCTCTCATATTAAACTCTAGCCGAGTAAAATTTTACCATACTAGAATTTAATAGCTACTGGTAAATATTTTCCAAATATATGTCTGGCAAGTATTTGCAAATATTTACCATCAAAATAGAGTAACATAAGTGTTTCATAAACTCATAGAACAAAAACATCTTTAAAATAGATCTATAGATTCAATAACAAACAAAACCATAATACAACAAAAGTCTTTAGACATAAAAATTACAAATCTGTATAAACAACAATTGATTTCTAAGCATACAAGACTGTTTATTACCCAACTTCTTACAAATACCGCAATAATTATATTTATTAACCACTTTCTGCTGACTTAATTCAATTCGAAGGAGGAGGCCTTTCTACACCACGTCTCCTCTTTGGTGGTTGTACTTCAACATCTTCAGGTGAAACACCTACAATTTAAAAGTTAACAAGCGGAGGAATTGGATGAGAATAAGCCAATTGGAAAAATAATATTTTGAAGTAATATTCTACTGGAATAAACATTCAAATGAAAAACATAAATACTCATACCCGATAGAGTTAAGGGTGTTACCTGAGGGCAATTATGTAAATAGTTATATAACTTAACTCTTTTAAATAAATCTTGTTCGAAATAAAGTATGCTTTTGGTTTTATTTTATTTTATATGTGTTGTTATATAGATATATAAATAATGAAATAAATACATTAAATGTATATATGTAGAAAATTCTTAAGGGAAGCATTTAATCGATTGCAGTTACGAATGTGTTCGTAACTATGAGTATTGAATCGCTATTTAAATACCTACTCCTAAAATGTTCCTAGTCAAGATGTATAGAGAAAAGGATATTGATACATCCATTGAGACTAGTGTACGTAACACTCTTCATATAATGGACAGTGAGTTACTCATGTCCATTGGGGGAACCAAGGTGTTACTACTTGTGGTTGTTTGAATCTATCCTTGAATGACTGGACGAGAGCCTTATATAGGTTAATACAACTAAGTCAAAATAGAAGATCTCATAATAACGACATGCAGCAGTCTTCAGACTTCAGGGTACCATTAGCCTTAAGTAGTTAGACTGTACTTTGAATATGGTCAAGCATGTGACATAGCGACCATTTTATGGACGTAGTTGGGTACACATTGAACTACTTAAAGTGAAACACTACTCAAGGGAGAATTTGTCTTCTTTGCTGTAGAAGATTAGTATCACCATAATTGAAAGTTAAGTTAAAGTAAAAACCTCTGGCCAGAGTAAATCAATTAATCGAGAAATTTCGGATTGAACTAAGGACTTTAATTAGTTTACACAATTAACGACATGTATTAATAGAGTTTTTGACCTTGTACCAACGTTAGATATCTCGGTGATATGGTGATGATGAAAAGAAAATGTGCATAAGATATTGTTACTGCATGTAGTTTAATAAAGATTAGAAATTAATTTTTTCTTAAATGATCTATAAGTGATTGAACATGTGTCTGATACTATACTTTAGCAAACTCCATACAGGCTTTAGTATTTAAATTGTTTAAATATCGACTAAGGACCAAGTTCACACCTTATGGTCAACACAATCATTTTATTAGTTAATTTATGATTCCAACCAATTTAAATTAATTTATAAATATTATAAATTAATAATAAGATTAAAACAAATGTTCTACTAAATTTTTATAGGATTTTAATTATTTATTTGAAGCCTAAATAATAATTAAAACGGTGTGTAAAACTTAAACGTTGATTTAACCAAAGAACAAGCATAAATTAATTAACTAAACAATTGATTTAAATTATAAATTAGTTAGGCCCAAATTTTGGAAGGCCAAACATGGTGAGACGACCATAACACAAGAGGATAGCGAAGACTTAGTCTTTAAATCTGTAGAGAAGGAGGTTAGATATTTATGATTAAACTGTCTATAAATAGCCACACTGTTCATTCTCTCCTGACATTGAAACAAACCCTTACTCGAGCCTCCATTATTGAATGTTAGTGATGCCTTGTAGATAGAATTGCATCCTGTAGTCAAGGAGAATGGACTTGAAGTTCGAAGAAGGAAACAACTAACAATCAAGGTATTCACCGATCTGTAGGATCTCGATAAGGTAAAATTCTATTTTAATAATTAATTCATATGAATATATACATGCACATTCCTTCAAATTTATTAGATTATAAATATATAAATAATCGATAATTAAAATTTAATTTTTAATAATTAGATAATTTGAAAATTTTCATTATATTATATATATATAATTCAATTCTGCTTTAAAATAATATTTTTTCTTACAGGGATCTGAATATATATAAATATATAAAAAAATATTTTAATTTTCAAAGCATTTAAAATTCTTTTTATGGTTTTAAAATATAAAAAAATCAAATTGTTTTCTTAGTTTCAAAAAAATAATGAAATATTTTTTCTTATATATATACACACATACACACAATACACATCGATGCATATTTCCCAAAAAAATTGTTCGCTCATGATATTCAAAATAAAAATCATTTTCTTAAGATTTATTGTAGAACTTGAATTTGATATATATATATATATATATATATATATATATCTGTGTGTGTGTGTGTGTTAATCGGCTTTTTGACTAAGTAGATTTTCAATAGAAATTAGAATGTTAAAATAAAGATGAAATGATCCACGGACTTGGGAATAAGCTTAGGATAACACAAAGAATGGGTTCAAAAAGCTAAGAGTAAAAAGGAGCTAAGCAAACCAATCGATACCGAGAGCTTTATCTTGGTCAATGGTCCTTCAAAACCCCTTGTACTCGAAGTACTACCTCAGGTGATTGCCATGAAGTACTTTTCCTAAAGAATAAACGAGCAACTCCAAGGATTTTCGAGAATATAGGAATGAAAGCGGGAAAGGATAAGAAGTATCAAGGAAATCGTTGGAAACAACCCAACCTTCGAGGAAAAGTGTGTGGGATGCAACAAGTTGGAGATAGGAAGGCAAAACAAAGAAAGAAGAAGGATTTCTCCCCATAAAAACCACTCAGCACCGACAGGTTTCTCTCAGTACCGAGTGGTTATTATTGATATATAAGCTGGCTTTGGCTCTTCTGCGCCTTCAAGCTTGGATCTATATCTTCTTCTTCGAGGGCTTCCGTGTCTACTGGCGAATTCCCCTATAAATACAAACCTTGTAGCAACAAAGAGAGAATTTCTGGCACTTCATCTTCTTCATCTCTTATCTCTGTTCACCATAGTCATAAAGGCATATACCCTTGGCAGTTCTAGGCTTAAGAACCCGTCAATCCTTTGTACTTGTGACTTATAAATCTCTCTAATCCTCTTAAACTCTTTCTCAAATCAATAATTGATAAAGACAATTGTGGACGTAGGCCAGAAATTGCCGAAACACTATAAAAATTCTTGTGTTTTCTTTAATTTTCTTATAGTATTTACTACATCTCAACTTTTCTACAAGTTTTCGGATATTGTGCATTTTTGGCGTCAACATTTTGGTGCTTTCACGGAGAGATCTAGCTCAGGATTAGATCTAGCTTGCTGTTTTGGATTTGAGAGATATAGAAGATTGGCTTTGGAAAATTCGAAAGCCTGCTAACAGAAATTAATGGCTCCTAGAAGGGGAAGATCATTAGAATGGTGGTTGGTGGAGACGAAGAGAATGCCTAACAAACTAAAGTAGGAAACCAGTAGGTAGTACTAGGCTCATTCGCTCAACATGAAGTCGTTACAATAGGTGAGCTTGATAAGATGATGTAGGGTTGAACCAAAAGTTGGGGGACGGTCAGAAGGCATCGATTGAAAAAATGGATGCAAGTATAGCATTATTGCTCCAGCAACCATAGAGGACCACCAAGAACAGGAGAGAAGCTTCTCCCTGCAGATCTAAAGAAGAGAACTTGTCCATTTCTGGTCAGAACATGCAAAATTTAAAGGGTAAACATAAGGAAGCAGTTGCTAGAATAATAGAAGAGCTTGCTGGAGGATGTTGAAGTCTCCCTCCAAAAGAAAACAACTCGGCCGCGAGAGGAATCGACACGGTACCAAGAAGTTTTCAAGACGTTGGGTAGGGTGTTAAAGCGTTTGGCTTATTCGATTTAGAGGAGAATCTACAGCTTGATGATAAAGATTATGAACCAGATGTTGAAGTTAATGGTGTTGAAGTTCAAATAGTTGCAGCAGAACCAACCGGGAGTCAACGGAAGATCAAAGGAATGGTTCTCGCAAAGTTTGGAGAGCTTAGACATTAGCGGGCAAACTGAGAGCGTTTGCAGAGCCAAACACTTGGTGCAGCCCCTAATAGTTGTCCTTCGAAATACCCTGTCGGAAATACATAGCATGGTTAAATGGTTGGTGGAGGAAAGAAAAGGTAGGAAAAACGAAGATTAGGGTTTCGTGCCATGTAGAACTCTATTTATGGAAAACATTCTATGAGAGGAGTATGCGAGGAAGTTTACGATGCCGACAATGCCATCATATAACATGACTACTAATCCTAGACAACATTTACTCAAGTATTAATGGCGCATGGATAGTGCCAGAGCAATGTATGTTGTTCATTGTAGATATTTCCCTATTTTCTAGGAAGGTATTGCGTCGATGTGGTTCACTAGGTTTGCGTCGAGATCAATATTAACTTTTGACGAATTAGCTAGAAAGTTCTTAGAGTAGTTTCGACTCAATGCTACATGACCTAAGGATATGATGTGATGTCCTTGTCGAGTCTGTCTCAAGGGCCCAAGGTGTCGCTGAAGGGTTTCTTGAATCGGTTTAATGTTGCCATTACAGAAGTAAGTAATCCAAAGAAGATCTAGTATTCATGGCATTGGTCTGAGGCATACACCCAGACACTGATTTCAGTGGATGGCTTAAGATAAAGGAACCTATGACCAAATGGTAAAGTTTCATCGGAAAGCTAACCAGTTTCTATAGTTAGAGGAGGCAAGTCTAGCTTCAGGGAAACCGATGACGGATAGTCCAAATTCAGAAATTCGTTATCGTGGATGAGTACTTGGCATTTAACGCATTTTTAGGCTGATCGACTCTTGCTGATTTCAGAATAGCTCCGGCTCCTTGGTCTCTAATGATTAAGGTCCCTACAGAGAATGATGTTGGATCGATAAGAGGAGACCGGAGTGCAGGAAGGGAATTCTATATCACATAGCTGAGAGAAGCAAAGCGATGGGATAAAGGAAAGAATGTGGAGGGAAACCTCCATGTTCGAGATTTTCAAAAAGCAATTAAAGCTAGAACCTAGGGGAACCATAGGAGGTTTGATAAGGCTATGGATCCCAGGAAGAAGTCAGCGGAAGGGCGACTAGTACTGGTAGAGCTGACGGTGAATGCTTTAATCGACATGGACGATTCTACTCTAGCCTTAAAGATTGGATCTCATCTCAACGCTAACTTAAGGAAGGAATTAGTTAACTTCCTCCAAGGAAATATGGATGTATTTTCTTGGACACATTCTAAAATGTGTGGCACCGGAGATAGCATGTCATGCATTGAATATCGATCCAAAATTCATGCTAGTAAAGCAAAAAAGGTGCAGTCTGGGTCCGGGGCGATCTACTGCGTTAAGACAAGAAGCGGAACTTAGGGTAGCCGCCCACTAGAAGAGGATATCATGACAATTCAATGCCAAGGTTCACAACCGCACCTTCGAGGTAGGGGATCTCGTCTTGAAACAAGTTCTCCCAGGCACGGGGGCGCTTGGCCCGGAATAGGAAGGACCCTACGCGATCAATCAAGAGCTTGGAGATGGAACATTCAAGCTAGCAACTGTTGATGGAATCCCTATTCTCCATGCATAAAACAGCGATCAGCTCTGGCACCACTACACTTAGTCTTTCTCCATTTGTTTTCACAAATAAGCAACCCAAAGACACTGGGGGCAATGTAATAAGGCAGGACTTGCCACTTTTCTTGTTCCCGAGTAAAGTCAGCTTCTTGAACTAATGGAACTGTGTTCTCGTAAGCAAAACCCTTGTACCGCATGATCAGTGGTACAACCAGGAGCATACTCTTCTAGCCTTGGATAATTGATGGGGAGTATGTTCCCAGGGCATGATCAGATAATTCGGCCTAGTTCTCCAGGACCTACGAAGGGGTCGATTGGATAATTCGACCATGACCTTTAAGAATTCGTCGTTGACCATAGATTGGCAATGGTGAGAAGGTTTGACGATCTATCCTTATGGAATTTGGCATTACTTGGAGATTGGCAATGCCAGGAAGGAAATCCGTAACCTTTAGGAATTTGGAGTTACCCGTAGATTGGCGACGTTAGGAAGGTAAAACCTCAACCTTCAGGAATTCGCCGTTCCTTGGAGATTGGCAATGATGAGAAGGTTTTATGATCCTATCCTTCAGGAATCTAGCGTTGCTTGGAGATAGGCGACGCCATGAAGGAAAACTCTATCCTTAAAGAATCGGTCTTTCCCGAAAATAGATGAGGCTAGGAAGGAAAACTCTATCCTTCAGGAATCTGGCATTGCCCGGATATAGGAGATGTCAGGAAAGAAAAATCAATCCTTAGGAATTTGGCATTGCCCGAAGATAGGCGACGCTAGGAAGGAAAACTCTATCCTTTAGGAATCTGGCATTGCCCGGAGATAGGTAATGGCAGAAAGGAAAACCCGAACCTTCGATTTGACGTTGCCTAGAGATTGGCATCATCGGGAAGGTGAAATCCTAACCTTTAGGAATCTGGCATTGCCCGGAGATTGGCAATGTCAGGAAGGAAAACCCTAACTAACATGAATTTGCCATTTCCCGGAGGTAAGTGATGACAAGAGGGTGTAACTACTCATAATCACTCTAGGGTCAATTGGATAATTTGACCCCAACCTTTTGGAATCTGGCATTGCCCGGTGATTGGCAACGTCAGGAAGGGAAAAAACTAACAAGGGTTAATCGGATAATTCGACCTTGACCTTACAAGTACATGCTACTGCCCAGAGTTTGACAATGTCGAGTAGAACTAATCACGTGGGATTTGATCGGATAATTCAACCACGGCTCGCAAGTACCGACCATTGTCCTGAGGCTGGCAACATCCAGGAGGAATGTCAAAAATCGAGCAGTTAAACCATCGGTTCTCGGAAACAGAAGCTAGAGTCTGAAATGGATTTCTGTGACTACGCTAGCAGCCTAGCAAGAAACGCTCAGCCGAGGATAAGCGAGGATAGTCATTAAAAGCTCAAAATAGGTATTATTGGACCCTTCTGATCCAGGATCAGGATTGGAAAGGAGCAATCGAACTAAGGGCAGTTGATAATTTTCCCCATGATGTTTAACTCCTACAGCTGCTCGGAGCTTGGCATTTTGAAACATAGTTTCTGTGAAAAGGATTTAGTTCGTGGCAGAAATATATAAACATGAAATAAATATTGCAATTGATGCCCTATGGCAACAGGAAATAACATGGAACTTGGATTATTTAGGATTAGTAGTTAGTTGGAAGAGACTCGACCCAACACGAATAGGAATAACCATAGAGTTGGTTAAACAACGGTCCTATTTCACCAAGAGCAACACTTTGGTGACTATAAATAGGGATAAAATAATGGTATATAACTAGAGCAATCGCAAGAATTCCATTTGCATGCGTAGAGTTGCGGTAAATGGAAGTGTTGCACGAAAATAGGTATATAATATGGATAAACTACAGGATAAGCAGTTATATTATATACATAGGCAATTGCATATAAGCAAATATAGAACAAAAAAGTACGGATAGCAAAACAGAATAAAGACTACTGGAAAAAAAAATCTTTCATTGCTTCAACTAATATGAACAAAGAAGGTGTGGGCTGCACCCGCACAAACACGGCTTGTAAGCAACAAAAAAGAGAAAGTATAAAGAGTACAACAAAAAGAGCCACCACACCCACAAGCTTCGAGAGTCCCCCTACTTGCTCTTCGCTTTCTTTCTGCCCTTATTACTAGAACCTCCAGGATGCATCTTGTGCTTTTGTTCATCCTTGATTACACTTCCTTTAGGGGTGTCACCCCCGGACTCAAAAGTCTCACCTAAGGCTTATCGGTCTTCCCGGTAGAAGTCGAGGAGGGTTTGATCATGAACCTTGGTGGCCTCAACTTAATCGCGGGAAGCTTGGATGTAGATCTTGTAGGAGTGGAGGCAGTATGCTTAGTGGTGCTAGGCTCGGGCTTAACTTTAATTTTTTTGAAATCGGCCTTCAACCTCTCCGCCATGGAAGCATGATACGTAGGGTCTACAACGTTGGTTATGACAACGTCTTCCTTCTAGGACATAGCAACATCCTCCTAGCTCTCTAGAGTAGCTCTTTTTTCAAAATCAGGCCCTAGACCATGAGGAAAGAGAGGAGTAGAGATGACAAGTCCCGTGGAGATAGAGGTTGATGTGGTGAAGATAGCTATAGATCTTAAACCCGGAGTACTTGACGATGAAGGAAGAAGATGTTATTAGCCTACAAGTTGGAAAACAGAATGATAAAGGTTAGTGATGGACTTTCATGACAACTAAAGTTTCTCGAAGACTGATGAAACAAGAGATATACTCGAACCTAGACTTCGCTTTGTGGAAGATTTGACGAATTCCCCTTCTTTGGTCACAAACTCCCCTGTTTGACCTATAAAAGAGGGAATGTAGGGCTTAGCGGAAGTTGTCGCTACAAAAGCCGTAACGACATAGGTGGTTTTCGAGCTAGCCCTTATGGATGCAGAAATATCCATCGTGAGCTCCTTAGATTTTAGGATTGATGATTCATGCTGGCCCGGTGAACTAGGGCCAACGCAAGCCCCGATGGCGGCAGTAACAACAGCAGCAACAACATCTTCCTTGGCTAGCAAAACCTTTCCCTCTACAAGTTTTCAAAAACGTCGAGGTATCTAGCCATTAACTTCTCTTCAGTGAGGCCTTCACCGGCTTCTTCAGAATGATGCATCACCAACTCCCATGCATCAGCGAGAGTCTCAACGTAAGATCTCCCCAACCACTTCATACTCTTATATTGAATGACACTTGCGTAATAGTATTGGAGAGTGTTGTTTAGCTCTTCTCCCTCATTGACCTTCTCCTCCTTGAGCTCCTTGACCTCTTGTTGAGCGACGGCGAGCTCGATATCAGTATTAAGCTTTTTAGTCTTTAGGAGGAGTAAGTCATAAGCAAGCTTCTATTTTTCTTCTTGGAGCTTTTGAAGCTCAGTTGTCATCTCCTCAACAGTTTTGTTCATGGCCTGGATGGTTTTATCCTTGGCAGTAAGGGCCAGGTCTTTCTCGGTAAGCCGTGTTTTAATACAACGCCTTCTTCATGAGCAACCTTCAGCTTATTTTGTTGCATAATGACGGAATCGTCATGGCCCTTATTCATTTTGGCCATCAGCTTCTTAGCGCTAGCTTTGGACTTGAAGGCAGAATCTCTCTCCACCATCGCCTTCTCTACATCCTTCTTATGACCATCGATAATCCTTTCATAAGTTTCCTTCTTAGATTCAAAGGACTGGATATTGGTTTAATTGATTTTGTTGGCCTGGGAGAGAGCGAAGTAGAGTTTCTTCCATTTATGGTCCTCATCAACATACTTTTGAACCTACTGGACATCCCGGTCCATTTCCTCCTTTGGAAAGTCTTCAGTGTTTTTGTCGAACATGACACTTTGGAAGAAAAGGCTTGGAAAAACGGCCTACAGGAATGGTAGAGCAGTTGGGAGAGAAAATAGAGGAGCTGAGGTTCCCTTGGATCAAGGAGGAGCAACGGTGGTCAAGGATTGTGAGGTAGGAACTCGTTGGTGAGATGTAAGCTAGCATTCAGTATGCGGTAGCGAAATATTAGAAGAGGGACCATGGAAATCATGTGAATCCTTGTATCGCTTGGTTTAATCGTGTGATAGCCCTCTTTGACCTGCCTTTTCTTTCTTTCCTTCTTAGCTTGGCGGTTGTCGCCCACCTCTCGTTCCTTCCTCTTGAGTCTTTCCCCATCAATTTCATAACGACCCTGATAGCTGGGATGAGATGGACACGGATCAGGGGTTCATCCTCTAGACTCAACGTATCTATGATGAAGATTTTTATATCTATCCTTGGCCATGGAACCTAAAACAAGAAGAAAAACTATATAAGTATTGGAGTTTTGGAATGCAAGCAAATGCATGGATGTGTGTTTGTGATCCTTGTGAAGTGCAAAGTGCCGGCAACCTCCTAAGTATCATACAGACCATGTTCACATAAAAGTAAAGATGGTGTCTCACCAAATACATCCAAGATATCCCCAAACAAGAAACTGAAGTGTGGAGAACCATCAGCAAGAAGATCGACAATGGAAATGTCGAAATCGCTCAAATAAAGTTTCATCGCCAGAAGGCAAAGCGCTCGTTTCCCCAGCCTTTACGACAATGGTGTGCTCTAAACGGGGCAAGGCAGGAAGTTTAGGACCTTCGGGATACCTCTTACTATAAGATTCATCTCCCTCTGCACTAGCATTATAGTCGCTATCGTTGTCATTAGTTCCTTCCTCATCCTCCTCTTCTTCCTCATTCCTCATCTCCTCATTTCCTTCTCTCCTCCTAGCATTTTTATCCTTCTCCGGGATTTTTGGCATTCTACCATCTTCATTTTCTCCTCGGCATCGCCTTCAGCTGGCTCTTCTGTTTTCCTTCCAATTGGCTCTTACACATACATCGTACCCGACAAACCTTTAACTTCCCTCTAAAGATTCCCACTAGAGCAGCGGGTGCTGGTGGAAGATCTGACAGGCACTCCAGATCTGCTAAGTGGAGGCGATTTAGGAGCAGCGAACCTATTAGGGAGCAGAAGATTACACCATTGAAAGTTCTTGCTGTTCAAAAGATGTGACGACCCGCATTTTTCGATAATTAAAAATATTAAATTTAATAAGATTTAGAATTCAATATTGTGTGAAATAAAATTTTATGAATTACAAATGGGAAAGACTATTAGAATGCGATTTAATAAGGTTGATTTAAGGTAACTGATTCAATAATGTTTTTTGAATGTTTTGACAGTTATTTTAATGTAATTTCAATCAATTGAAATAATTGTAAAGTTAATTTGGTTATAATCGTAAATAAGGAATAAATTCAATGTTATGTTAATAATGAAATTATATGTCATTTTATTTAATTGGTTTTGGTATATACTGTGAAATCAATTATGTGTCCGTAGATTTATAATCTGGTTGGAAAAATAAACTTGTAAATTTGATTAAATTACGTAAAAGTAACAATTGCTTATTTACCGTCTTATTATTTAATACATTGAAATTAATTTGGAAATTAATAAAATTTATTGTAATTAAATATTGTTGTTAATATAAGTTAAGATGATAACTGTAGAATAAGAATGTAATAAAAAGTGAACTAATGTCAAATGAATTCATATTGGTATTGGATGATTGAATAATAAGATGTAAATCAAAATAAATGAATTTATTGGAATTCAGTGGTAAGATACCTGCTTCCTGGTAACAAGGTCGCAGGTTTGATCTCCATCTGCCTTACTCCCATTTTCAAGGCGCGGAGGTGGGCCCCCTTAAACACTGAAAACATAGGTTGGGGGCATCAAACCTTTGTGCTGGGCTGGCATTAAATCCCACCTGTCAATGGTCAGACCAGGCAGGTGGGGGGCTCATCTTATCCGTTCGATTTCATCAGGGCTTTGGGTTGAGTTTAAAAAAAATTAAAAAATTATATTTAATGAATTTATTTCAATTGCCATTGAACACTGTAATTAGTGTAATATTTAAATCTTCGGTTTAATAAAAATAATTTATTTTAAAAAGATTATCAAATTTCTCTGTAATAAAAAATGATGAAAATTGATAACTATCTAATTTGAATTTAAAAGTGATTAAACCAATAATAATTTATTTAATTAACGAGAAAATTAGCCATTTTGGCCACTGTCTCGGATTACGACAAAACCAGTTTCATCTGATCCGTAATAGTGAATTATTGTAGGATTTCAAGTTTCATAGTGATCGGACTTTTCGTTTGATCGTGTAGGCTCGAAACACGTAGAAATCAATTAAAAGGATTTAAATGAATATAATTCGATTTTAAAAGCTAACTTCTGTATACAATGGAATTAGGATTTGAAACTAGTTCCACTGAGTTTAAAAATATCGAAAACCTATATTTCGATATATTGGATGACCCATTTTCATTTCTCATTTCATTATTTCTGTACATACATCTTCTGTCTCCTTTTCAAACGACAAAACATCAAACCTAATTCCTAAATTCCAAAACCTAATTTCAATTTCAAAAAAAATGTAGTCTACAACAACTTTGGGTTGCGCTTCGGGTTCCAAAGGCAAAAACCCTGCAGCGACTTCGGGTCAGGAAGCAAATGACTCGGGTCGTTTTGGCAAAAACTCAGAGCAAGCACCGAGGATTTGAGGCGGCGGACCGAAGTTGAACCCGGAGTCGACTAAGGGCCTAAATTTTCCAATCTTCTAACGTTGATAACTTTTGCATACGAGCTCGGATTCACGCATGGTTTTCTCCACTGTGATCGTATTGAAATTTCGAACATTATGGAACTAGTTTGGGTGAATTCTAAGACTGTTAAATTTTGGGCCTTTATTTGGATTTCAAATCGATTTGAAATCAAAGGTGAGTGTTTTAACCCACTCACGACTACTAATTGCCTTATGTTAGTTAAATTAAATTTATGATGTGATTAGAAGTTGATTGATCGCTGTTTGGTATTTTTAATCTAGCATGCCAGTTAAATCTGAATTTTATTGAATTAAATTGCCATTTAATTTAATATTGAATTTAAATTGCCAGTTAAATACCTATTAATGAGAACTAGTCAATTGTTGTTATTTATTGGTTGATTTGAATCATGATTGTGATGGATGTTTAATTGTTGATATTAGATGATTGGATGTTATATTTATATATTGTTATCACACTGCAAGTTCCCTTAGTTTATTATTAGGAAAATCACTATGGATTGAAATGATACATACCCGAATGATCTTATAGATAGGAAAAATTGTTATGAGTTGAAATGAAAGACTCGAGCGATTTTGTGGATTTTAATTCTAACTCGGGATTGCGGGTTGAAATGATATATACCCGTAAATTTAAATTATTTCGGGTTGAAATAATATGTATCCGTATCACTTGACCATAAGGAAGAAAATTATATACGGACACCGGATTGGTTAAATTAAATGATTTTTAAATCCTTAATTTTTGAATTCAGTTAAATGATATTTTGAAAAAAATTGGTTTATATAAACTGAATTATTTTCGAAAATCCAAGCTTTAAATGTTGAAATTGAAACTGGTTCAAATGAATTGTTTAAAGGAATTTAAATCGAAACTTCAAAGTTGAAATTTGAAAAAAATAAATGAAATTTATCAAAATTGAGTTATTGAAATGTTGAGTATTTAAACTTTGAAATCTACTAAATTTGAAGTGCTTTAAAATTGTAGTTCAAACATGAATTTGAAATCGGTATAAATTGAAATGATTTTTTTTGTATTTGTATTGAAAGGAAATTTAGTTTTGTTAAAACCTGGATATGGTCCAGATTTGTTGAAATGGAAGAAATAGTTTAATTTGATATTAATTTCAAATTAATTATTTTAATGTAAAATGTTTAAAGATAGATTATTTTAAATTCAGATTTATTTAGATTCTCAAACTATTTACTATATAAACCATTTCCAATAATCAAACTATTTTATATTAAACTATTAAAACTGTATTTATTCTATTTTTAATCTATTTTAAACTAATTAACTATTTTAATCTATTTTAACATATTTTAACCTATTTTAAACTATTTAACCATTTTAATCTATATTTAAACTAATTTAATTTATTTTTAAACTATTTTAAAATATTTTAAAATATTTTAACTATTTAAAACTATTTTAATCCATTTTAAACTATTTTAAAACATTTAAACTATTTTAAAGTATTTTAAACTATTTTAAAGTATTTTAACTATTTTAAACTATTTTAAAACTATTTAAGCTATTTATGACTATCTAAACTATCTTCTAAGTTTTAGACTGTGTAAAGTTAAAGTGTTTATATTTAAATCCTGGATTTAAAAGCGAATATGCTTAAATGATGTTATAACCTAAGTTGGAATTTGAAATGATATTTTCTAGGGAAATGACATATTTTTGTAAATATGATGATTTTGAAATGAGCGTTTAACCTATTTTGCTAATATGATTTCGAAAGTGAATATGATTTCGAAAGTGATATGGTTTGAGTTGAATATGATATTTTGATATCAATTATGAATTGGTTTTGGAAATGTAAAAGAACCATCCGGTGTGAAATAAGCGTTTGGTTGTTAAAGAGACCGGGATCAGATATTATCATACTCTCTGCCAATACCAAAAACCACTTTAGCAACCGTGTACGTGGTGGAGATTCCAGAATGAAGTAGGATGGCTTAGTGAACGATTTTGTATGAGGTATTATCGTAGCCCTGACTCTCTCGAGTCAGCTTGATGTGATTAAAACAGGAGCTATACCGGGCCAAGTGAGGTCGCATCTCCGATCGGACATGCTTCTTCGATACCATATAATGACTTTGGGATTGATTTGGTGGCCACCCCTCGATTTGATTATGGGAGTGTGTTCCAAGGTAGGTGGTAGTAGCTGCTATGTGTTACCACCAGTCCGGGAGTGCAAATGGTAGAATCCTACCCTGGTACTGTCTCGCGTGCCTTGTCACAAGCCTTATCGTGTCCATTACGAGTTTGGTTTGTGTCGTACCTATGGAGCGCTCCCTAATAGCCCACCAGTTTACGGTGGAGTTTACAGTACTGTATAGACTACGACATTTATATAAAATGTGTTAAGGGAGATATGGGTAACGCCTTAACGCTATTTTTATATTTTACTTTACTGTAGAAATATTATAATAGCGTATTGTACTATGTATGTAGATAGTTTAACGGATCCTTAGGAGATGGAAATCCCGAACATCTCTTAAGTTATTGCATGCACGTTAGACACTGGATAGGAGATGTAAAATCTCGTAAACATATCCGGCGTCGTTACACTCGTATTTATTTACTGTTGATTTAACTTACATAAGATCTTTTAGTTCTGACTTGAGTGTTTTGTCTTTTCATTACGCTCGGGTTAGTCTGAGCTCTTCAGTGTATTGAAGACCATTTATCTCTGGAGGACGAAGACAAAGATTTGCATGCTATTTATTATATTTATACTACTGCATCATGTTGTTCCACTGCATTTTTTATTATTTATTCCTGCTGTATGTGTAACTCTGATTATATTGTAAAGTGTAATCCAATGTTATTTATAAAACATCTTCATGAACTGTTTATTTGATTATTATATTTTGTCATTTCGCTGTGAGATTCTGTGTTTTATTTTCTTTCTTTTCTCTTCTTTTTCTTATTTTCCCATAACAATCCTCCCTTTTGAATGGTTTGAGTGGTTTATTGTCGATTTAAGCCATCCAAAAAGGTGGGTTGTTATAAAAGATATGCAGTGGTGCGATGCTAGAAGCCGAACTCCTTCAGAGCGGTCGAAGTGTCAATGTGCTCGTCCCGAACATCTCGAGCAAGGATATCTACAAAGAAGAGGAAAATAGGTTAAGCATTTGGATGGATGGAATCCGAGTACTACAAGAGCAAAAGGTGAGGGAACTTACTTCTAAAAATCCAATGCCTGTTGAAGCCATATAGGCATTGGATGAAGAAATATTCGTTTATAAAATAAGAATATTTGTTGTGAAGCTTCTCAATAACCTTGCGCTTGCACCAGGCTTCGATATCATATAAGAAGGTGATTTGCGTCTTTGCTTGAAATGCAGAAGAGAAGTTAACTCATTGAAGTACAGAGGCCACTGAAACTGATTCATAAAGAGCACGTATAGAGAGCTCAAGAGAGCATACTCGTTCAGGTGAACTTGGCATAGAGCCAGCCCAAGCTCTTGAAGAATCATGCATAGAAAAGGATTGAAGGCACGATAGAACCACCTAAGCATATGTATTTGTTGCATGTCGTGTATCCCCGTAGAGGACGGTGTGCTTGTTCACCCAGTAATGGGAGAAGTACATTGTCATCAGGAATTCCATATTAGCGGCATATGTTTTGGAGCATCTTCGGAGTAAGAATTATGGGCTTTTGTTCTGGCAGGTCATCCACTATCCTTAGGTGGACATATTCATTCAAGGGGTAAGTTGATTTCAGAAAGGGTATGCTAGTATAACTGCACCCTGTAACTCAACAGTGATTAAACGACCAGGCCCGACAGGAATGGATGGTGAAGCTAGAGCTATAGAGGACTAGCTGTGGGAGGAGTAGATGTCTCGGCACTAGTCTAGAGGCATGGCGATCTGTGCATTATTGTAAATAGAAAATTTGGGCATTCAACACGATCTACTATGTTTTACATCAAATAATAAGCCCATGTAACCAACATCCAAAATCCAAAGAATTTCAACGTGTGTTGACCGATCGGATTCTGAGCATTGGCTGGAGCAAGTGAAAGTGTCAATCTATGTAGTCTGAGTCCCGTGTCCCATACACGATGAACAAACCATCCTATGTAGATAGCCGTTCGTGCTAGAAAACAAGTAACTCCGCACAACAAAATCATTGTCTAAAGAGACATAGAAGCTTCTCTTTTACAAGAACACGAGAAGTGTAGAATTGAATGCTAACCAATGCAATGGAATCGTTCAATATGACCGTTCTCAAAATAAACCGTCCTACTAGAATTTGAACTACAATACATGGATATCCGAGTTATGAAAGGGGTTAGACGAAGTCGAGAAGCCAGGCATCTCTTCGAAACAGCTTGAGCACAACCAGACCAAACTTAAATCCATCCTAGACTAGACCTAAGTCAAGCCCAAGCCTAGCTCCGACTAACCCCCATCATTACCACCGACCGGGTCATCGTCTCTAACATAGAGCGCCACGACATGGAAGATTAGCCAGCCTCAAAGTATGGCCAACATCTGGAGTTGGATCTGGAAGCAAAAGAGATCAGTGACGAGTGCTTTAGGGTGAGCGACAATGAAAAATAGCAGCGACAAAGTCAAGGAGGCGGCAGTGACTTCACGGGATTAAAGACGAGTGATTTAGTCAAGGAAGAAGAAGTAATAGGAACTCGGTATTGAAGCTATTGGCAGGAGCAAATGAGAAAGGTGGAGGAAATAATTCTAAGTGTTGTTTATTTATAAGAGCCAGGGTCGGGAAAAAACCACTTGGTACCGAGAGGAATTTTGGAGCCCAAACTAAGTGAAAAGCACGTGAAGGAAAGAGTAGGCTTAACTAAAGCGTGGCACGGTTTCCAGAGCATAGATCTTGTCCTTAGCATGGAGAATGGAATTTTAGCTATACAAAGCAGTAGAAGGAACATTTGCATGACAAAGGCTATACTTCAAAGCAATTCCTAAACGATGAAACAGAACTGGGAGATAGAAAGGCAGAACCTGTCTCGATCCAGAGCATGCTTTTTTCATCGAAAGCACACTCTGGGGAGGCAAGTGTTAACCTGCATTTTGACCAAGATGACTTTTAATAGAAGTTAGAAGATCAAGATGAAACGATCCACAGACTTGGAAACAGGCTTAGGAGAATTGAAAGGATGGGCTCAAGAAGCTAAGAGTGAAAAGGAGCTAAGTAAACCAATCGGTACTGAGAGCTTTCTCTTGGTCAACAGTCCTTCGAAACCCCTTGTACTTGAAGTACTACCTTAGTGATTGCCATGAAGTACATTTCCTAGAGAATAGACGAGCAACTCCAAGGATTCTCAAAAATAAAGCAAAGAAAGCATGAAAGGATAAGAAGTATTAAGGAAATCATCATAAACAACCCAACTTCAAGGAAAAGTAATTGGAATGCAAGAAGTTAGAGATAAAAAGGCAAAACAAAGGAAGAAGATGGATTTCTCCCCACAAAAATCACTTGGTACTGAGAGGATATTATTGATATCTGGGTCGGCTTTAGCTCTTATACACCTTCGGGCTTGGATTTGGATCTTCTTTTTCGTGGGCTTCTGAGTGTACTAGCGAATTCCCCTATAAATACAAACCTCATAACAACCAAGAGAGGACTTCTGGCACTTTATCTTTTCATCTCCTATCTCCCTTCATCATAGTCACCAAGACATATACTCTTGGCAGTTCTAGGCTTAAGAACTAGTCAATCCTTTGTACTTATGACTTATAAATCTCTCTAATCCTCTCAAACTCTCTCATAAATCAATAATCAATAAAGGTAATAGTAGACGTAGATCAGAGATTGTCAAACCACTATAAAAATTCTTTTGTATTCTTTAATTTTCTTATAGTATTGGCTAGATCTAAACTTTTCTATAAGTTTTTGGATGTCGTGCCATTTTAGCGTCAACAATATATATATAAAGCTATCAAATATATGAAGGAACTGAGCTAGTCTACAACGAGTGAAATTGGTATATTTAAAAAAATCCTATTTGGATCATAGTGGGCCAATAAAGCCTAATGATTTTCACTATATCCAATCTGGATTTTAAATAAAATCATATTTTATTTAACTTTCATTTGCATTTGTTAATTAATCGTATTATTTAATTCAACTAAATATTTTAGTTTTGAATGTACCATGTATACATTCAATAACAACATAATATAATATAATATAAACATGTGTATAACTATACATATACATATAGATATTGTGATTCAAATCTATTGTATATACATATATATTATACTTACGCAAACATATAATAAATTCACATGCATATTGGAAATATAAATGCCTAGGATACACATACATTTAGATATACTATAATATATGTATATGGTTTATATACACATACTGATAATATCATACACACATATGTGATATTTTATTGGCACTTATATATTTTAATATATATACATATATGAAATTATGAAAATAAGTCTACGTAAAATTAGACATTTCAAAGTAAGAGAAAACTAGAAAGGTGAAGATGGAAATAAAATTTTATGTTAGATTTATATCTAAAACCTAATCAAATCAGATTAAAAGGAAATAACATGATTTAATATCTTAATCCCTTTTTTCAAACACTATTACAATACTATATTTGATACCATAAAATTCCATAATTGATCACAACAAAAATACAAACCCTTAAAATTTGCAGATCTAAAAATACACACAATCAACTTTAAGAAAAATTAAAACCTTGCAATTTAATGCATTGTTCCAATGAAACAATCAATTCAACAACAACACACATTTGTTTGATATATAGTAAACCGATATTTAATTTCAAAACATATATTTGACAAAGCAATAAAATCGAACAAATTAATTTAAAGTAAATTGATCTAACAAAAGGTTTAACTTGATACTGGTTTATAATTAAATATGATTTAAAAATTATATACATGTATAAATGATTTAATTAATAGAAATATTAACACCTTGATTATTAAAGAATTAAACTGAAACACCAATAATAAATTCCATTGCAGCAAATCATATGATTTAGAACAACAAACAATTTCAGATCCAATAAACAAGAAAATTTATTTTAGAACACGAATCAGTCGATCATAAATTGGTTTTAGTCGGACAACTAATTGACCAATTATGGTAAAAAATATATAACAAAAACAAATCTGTAACAACTAGTGATTTCAAATCCAATCAATATAATATCTACACTCAAAATAAAAACATACATAAGGTGGATTTTGCATTTAACCATAATACACAAAATAATTTAACAATAGATTTAATAATTGGTAATGAATATACATATATGTGAACTAAATTAAATCTAAACACCATGAATGAATTTAAGATGAAAATCAAACCTGGAAAGTCTGGCCCTTTACAACACCTTAGTTTGAGATTTCCTTCTCAAATATCTAAGTAGATCAACACCCAGCTTTCGGAGAAGGATGAACCATTTATTTATAATTTTATTTGATGTTTTTACTTTGTTTTGGAGTTGTGTTTTGTAGAAAATGGCATAGGTAATTTTGGCCATGATAAGAGAGAGGAGAAGATGAGAAAAAAAATTAAGGGATGAAAAATGAATGAGAATATTTGTTTCAATGAGAGAATAATTTTTTTCTTATTCTCTCTTTAAACTTTGTAACGACCGATAATTTCGAACAATTTGTATTTAAATATTCGAATTATTTAAATATTTGAATATTGGATTAAATGTGATTAAATTTATTTTATGACATTGTTAACCCCCTTTTTGTTGATAACTAATGATGGTAAATGTAACAGCCCGCATATTTTACGATTTGATATTTAAATATTTTATTTAAATATAGAATTGTTAATCGGATTAAAGTCCGAAAGCTACCTTTTGTAAACAATCGAATTGGGACTCGAGACCACCTCCATTGAGTCCAAAATGGCGTTTGCGACTTTTTTGAGTATAAGCATCGATATGTTTGGAGTAAGTTGAATTTTGCTATTTTCTAAGTGGACTTTTGGGTTTGGGTTTCACCCAACTCATTCTATTACCCTAACTCAGCCCCCTCTTCATCCATTCACTTATTTCATTTTTTACAAACACTCAAGCAAAACTGAAAATGGGGGAAGAGTATAGGAATTAGAAATTCCAAGCCCTAGATTCCATTTGCAAACTCAAGTCTTGCTCCAAACTCTTGGAAAAGCTTTGGTAAGCCTCCTCTTCATCTCCTCCAACTCATTCTCTCTTTAATTTCAGAAATTTCCTAAACCTAACTTAGGAAATGTTCTTCTTTTGAGCTTAGATTCAAGCTTCTAGAGTTGAAGTTGAAGAGTAGTTGATCTCCCTTTGCTTTCAAGCTTCTCCTTCATCGTTTTTGGGTTTAAAGGTGAGTTTTTGAAATCACATCTATTTCTATAGATATCGTTGTTGTTGGGTATGAATTCCTAACACTTATTTATGTACATTTGCTTTCGATTTGGATCGAATTGGTGAATTGTTCAATTTTTTGTTTTTGGAATCCAACTTTTGTAAAATTCCAATCTTTGACGTTTGAACACGTTAGTGGAGCGTTTCGAAGGGCCATACAAGGCTGGGTTGTCGTTTGGCGTAAATCCTCAATCGTAGTTGCTCGTTCGTTCGTTTTCGTTAGTGTTATCGAATTTGCCCCAAGGGGGCTAGGCTGAATGTGCTTCTGAAGCGGGTTCAGTCGACTGAAACAGGAGTTCAGTCGACTGAACCAGAATATCAAAATTGCTTAGAAGCAGGTTCAGTCGACTGAGCCAGTGGTTCAGTCGACTGAACCAGACCCAGGAAATTGCCGGGTCTATATCAGCCGACCGACCATCTGGGTCAGTCGACCGACCCTGGGGATACAAAAATCGTATCCCTGTGTCAGTCGACTGACCACTTGGTTCAGTCGACTGACCTGATTGCCTCAGCAAAATTGATTTTTTTTTTATTTCCTATTTCTATCGATTTGTGATCATCCGATTTGTTGTTATCATTTATTATCCACTCTGGTGACTTCTTTTTCGGGATTTTTTGTGGATATCCATTTTAATGGATTCAGTATCGATTTCTCTGGATTTGATTCACGCCTTCGTATGTGAATTTTTGATGGTTGATTGTTTCTACAATCATTTCTATGACTTGTCACTTTAAATTACAAAGGTTTCTATACTAATAGTAAATATTCAAATTCTTTACAAAGATGATTTCAACTCTATTTTTAATACAAAGTTCGTTTATAAATCCGTTTTCTAATCTATTAGTATATACAAACCTTTACCTCATTCGTACGAGAAAATCTAATTAAACGGCTTGGCAAAACAAGTGGTATGAAACGTTTGCGTTTACTTCGTCGGTTAATTCTTTGACTTGTTCGATTGAAAATCTTATATTTACTGGCTTGGTGAGTTTTCATGCTCCCGTTTGTGATAGGCCTCCCCCTTTGTGATTTCTGGATTTCTAATTGATGATTTCTAGAATTTGTGTTTCACCGACTTTTGCGATTGGTATTAATATGTTTGTCAATATTTGTAGTTTGGTGAATAAAATAAAGAATATGATATTCTTTTTGGTGCTTTGAGATTTTTTTGAGATATGGCATGATTTTGTTGTTGTTTAAATCATATCTGTCCTAGTATGACATTTTTGTTATCATACGATCTTATTATATCTCTACTTTTATCTCATTTCCTTATCTGATATTTATAGCTAGGCTGATCCGTTTATTATTTTCTTATTAAATAATACTCGGGTCAGACCGAGATGTTACAGGTGCTTCTGCTTGACTCCTTATCTGGGATCATCTTCTGACTTTTGTCTAACTACACAGTTTTGTAGTTTTTGTTGTTATACATTTGAGATAGAGACTCCTTGATGTATACATATTCTTTTGTCTAGCACTTGTATCTATTCTTTTGTGATATTGCTGATCTTGTTTGACCACTACTCTGATGTACACTTTTATGTGTTATATTCATATCTATTTCCGCCTTTGAGATATGAACATCTGTGACTGATTTATGTTATGCTTATTTCTATATTTGTTTCTGAGGCCCACTTAGCCACTGTGTGGTAGCTTTGAGTTTGTATTTGATATGTCGGATTTCCTCTTAAAATGAAATACATGTTATACTATCTGACATATCAGTACTCGCACAAAGCAATTACACGGTTGGTCGCTCCTCAACAGCCTTATTTTTCGCGCTAGTTGACGGCATTACCCCGTAGTATCCTTGGCTAGCGTGACCATAGAGGTGGGGCGTCACAGCTTGGTATCAGAGCCAAACTTCGGAACAATGTAGAAGAATCTAGCAAGGATCATTGTCCTAAGTCTTTCTTAGGAATCGTGCCATAGGATTTAATTCGAGACTTCGTACCTTTCTATCCTATTTCTTTTTATGATGCCTTGTTTTATCAATCAAGTTTGTTTGATATTCATTCTGAGATTAACCTTTTTTCTCTTTTCTTCCTTTCTTAAAGAAGAGAAATGGTTAGACCTGGCCGTCCCAGCGCCGGTCAATCTAGTGCTACTCCCCAGGATGGAGTATTTATGTCTTCTCAGCAACTTCTTGATCTTGTAAGAAATGCTCAAACTGCCGGACCTATTCCTGAGCCCACTCCTCCTAAATCTGGGTTTGCACGCTTGTGCAGTGATTACACCAATTTGGGTGGAAAGCCATTCAAAGGTTCCGAGAGCGTTATAGAAGTCCAGGCTTGGCTTCGAACATGCGACCGCATCTTTTCTCGCATGAATCTTATTTATCTTAGTCCAAGTGGCTTCTAGTATGCTCCAAGAAAGAGCATTGGACTGGTACGAGCTTCTGATCTCCGAAATTATTGAAGCGGACCTTACTTGGGAGCAATTCCGGGAAAGGTTCGAATTAAAATTTGTGCCGGAAGCTGAAAAAGTATCTTTAGCCCGGCGCTTCATAGACCTTGTTCAAGGTGAATCTTCCGTGACCGACTATGTCGCATCTTTTGAATCTCTCTCTAAATATGGGGTTGAATACATTAATACCCCATTGAAGAAAAAACAGAGATTTGTTTATGGCTTGAACAAGAGCCTCAAAAAGCCATTACTTCTGAAATTAGAAGTTTCTTTTGATCAACTTGTTGATATTGCTCTTCGACTCGAAGAGACTGATAAAGATAGTGATGCTGAGGACAAGCCAAACCTCAACAAGAAGAGACCTTTCAAATTCAAGCCTAATCCCAACAAAATGGGAAAGCAAGCAACACCGGTAGAAAATACTCCTACATCTCGTCGTGGAGAATGTTACAATTGTGGTTCTAAGGACCACTATGCAAACAAGTGCCCGAAGTCTCTTTCTTTCCGCTATTGCAAGAGCTCGGGTCATATTTTATCTTCGTGTCCCAAACTTCAAGGCAAGAAGGAGGGCAAGCTAAATGTTGTACAAGCCCCTGCTAACACTTCTCGTGGTCAAGGTATTTCCCATTCTATCGTTGATGGCATTATTATATTTCGTGATCTTCCTGTTCGAGTTCTTTTTGATACGGGTGCATCTCACTCTTTTATATCAAAAGAACTTGTTGATGCTTTGTCTTTCAATGTTATTGGCTTGATGACTTCTTTGAGAATTGCGAATCCGGTCGGTGGATCCGCAACACTCAGTTTATTGTGTAAAGATGTCAAAATAATTTTATGTGATTACTCTTTCCGTGCTGATTTGCATGTCATGCGTTATTTAGGTTTCAGAATGATTTTGGGAATGGAATGGCTTAACCGTTATGAAGCTCATATCCTATGTCCTGAGCGGACTATATATCTTCGACATTCTCAATCTATTAAGCAGATTTCTCTTGTTCTGAAAGATTCAGATTCCAATTCGAAAGCATCATTGTATTATCTAAATCCTCATAATGATGATAATGATGATGAGGAAGATGTCATTTCTCTCATTCACATTGTTCGTGAATTTCCCGACATATTTGAGCCCATTTTAGGATTACCACATAAGCGAGCAATTGAGTTCATAACTAATCTAATTCCTGGAGCTCTGCCTATTACTCGTCCTCCTTATCGTTTGTCCAATAAGGAAAATGAGGAGATGCGTAAACAATTATCCGAATTGGAAGCGAAGCAATTTATTCAATCTAGTTCCTCTCCGTGGGGAGCTTCGGCTATTTCTATGAAGAAATCGGATGGTACACTTAGGCTTTGCGTTGACTACCGCAAGCTTAATGATCTCACCATCAAGAATAAATATCCCTTACCGCGGATTGATGATTTATTCGATCAGCTTAGTGGTGCTAAAGTCTTTTCACAGTTGGACTTAGCAATCGGTTTTCATCAGCTCTGTATTGCAGAGGATAGCTTTCCTTTGACATCGTTCCGTACTCGTTATGGATCTTATGAATGGCTTGTTATGCCATTTGGTTTGACGAATGCTCCAGCTTATTTCGTTGACCTTATGAATCGAGTTTTCAAAGATTTCCTCGATCGATTTGTTCTTATCTTTATAGATGATATTCTTATTTATTCTAAAACCGAGGAAGAGCACGAAAATCATCTTCGGATTGTGTTAGAAACTCTTAGGAGTAACCAATTGAAAGCAAAGTTTTCTAAATGCCACTTTTGGAAATCTCGTGTGAAATTTTTGGGACATATTATTTCTGAATCCGGAATTTCCATGGATCCTTCAAAGATTGAAGCGATTCAAAATTGGAAGAGACCGGAGAGTATGACGGAAATTCGTAGCTTTCTCGGATTGGCGGGCTATTACCGTCGGTTCATATAAGACTTTTCCAAGATTTCCGTACCTCTTACTAATTTGAAAAAGAAGGGATTCAAATACATTTGGTCAGACAAATGTGAAGCTTCATTTCAAAAATTAAAAGAACTCCTTTCCGATGCTCCTATTCTTGTGATTCCTAATGGGAACCAAGATTTTATTGTTTATACTGATGCTAGTCGTGTTGGTTAGGGTGCCGTTCTCATGCAACGGGAACGTGTTATTGCTTATGCTTCTAGGCAATTAAAGCCCGCCGAGACTAGATATGCCACTCATGATATGGAGCTCGCGGCTATTGTTTTCGCTCTTAGAATTTGGCGTCATTATCTTTTGGGAGAGAAATTTGTTCTCTACACCGATCATAAATCATTGAAGTATTTATTTTCTTAAAAGGAACTTAACTTGCGTCAACAACATTGGCTCGAGTTCCTTGCATCTTATGATCTTGATATTCTTTATACTCCCGGAAAGGGAAATCTTGTTGCCGATGCTCTTAGCCGTAAGCAACAAGCGGTTGTTTCCATGATGGTATCCGAATGGAATGATCTCGAGACTTTGTCCACTTGTGAGATTCGAGATCGTGAATCCGATTTATGTTCATCTCTTGTTTTGTGTAGCCTTGAGGCTCATCCTTCTCTTTTAGACCGCATTCTTGAAGCTCAAAAGCATGATCCCGAATTGGTTCTTCTTAGCTAAAGTTGTAGGGATAAAATTGATATTGAAGGTTTGAAAGACTTTAATATTGATGCTTGTGGCAGTATTCGAAAATTTGGTAGACTTATTGTGCCAAATATTATTGATCTTCGTAAAGATATTTTAGAAGATTCTCATCGTTCTAAATTTACCATTCATCCCGGTAGTAGTAAAATGTACGCGGATATAAAGCGACTTTATTATTGGGATGGAATGAAATCTGATATTGCTAACTTTGTTAAGCGTTGCATGACTTGCCAACTCGTTAAGGCCGAGCATCAAAGGCCCGGTGGGTTATTGCAACCTTTGGAAATTCCAATATGGAAGTGGGATCAAATTTCCATGGACTTTATTGACGGTCTTCCCCGTTCTCGTTCGGACCATGATAGCCTATGGGTGATAGTAGATAGACTTACAAAATCCGCCCATTTTCTTCCTGTTCGGTCCAATCGGACCGTACCTATTTTGGCTAAACTCTTTGTCAAGGAAATTGTTAAATTGCATGGAGTTCCAACTTCTATTGTTAGCAATCGTGATCCATTGTTTACTAGTGGATTTTGGAAGGGTCTTCAATAAGCTTTGGGAACGAAGCTTAATTTTAGCACCGCTTATCACCCTCAGTCCGATGGACAAACCGAGCATGTGAATCAAACTCTTGAAGATCTTCTTCATGCGTGTGTTCTTGATTTAGATGGAAGTTGGGAAGATCATATTTCTCTTGTTAAATTTTTCTATAATAATAGCTTCCAATCTAGTATTGGTATGGCACCTTTCGAGGCACTATACGGAAGGCCATGCCGATCTCCTTCGTGTTGGCTTGAAGTCGGTGAGAAGCTGGTTTTAGGTCCAGATTTTATTCGGGATGCCACAGAAAAGATTGACCTTATCTGTCATAGGATGAAAGAAGCTCAGAGTCGACAAAAATCCTATGCCGACAACCGAAGAAGGAAATTAGAATTTTCTATGGGAGATTTTGTGTTTATTCGTGTTTCAACTATGAAGCGTGTTGTGCATTTCAGTCGATCGGGAAAATTAGCACCTCGATATATTGGCCCGTTTCCCATCACCGAACGCATTGGTTCCGTGGCTTATCGCATTTTATTACCGGCTCAGTTTTCTGCTATGCATGACGTATTCCACGTCTCTCAACTACGGAAATGCCTTCGAGATTCCGATTCTATTCTTGAGCCCGGTGTTATTGAGGAAATTGAAGTTTCGCCTTATTTGACTTACGAGCAATGTCCTTTTCGTATCATTGCTACGGAGGTTAAAAGCCTTCGAAATAAAGATGTTCCTCTAGTGAAAGTTCAATGGTCCTCAAATCCTAAGGATTGCTCTTGGGAATCCATAGAATTCATCGAACGAACACATCCGGACTTGCTATCTCATGCTCCTTAAGGTGAACTTCTTAATTCAAATTTCTTCTTTTTGTGTTGATATGCTTTTATATTTGTTACTTCTTATTTATTTCTTAAAGATTGCGAGGACGCAATTTCTTTAAGGAGGGGAGTCTGTAACAACCCGCATATTTTACGATTTGATATTTAAATATTTTATTTAAATATAGAATTGTTAATCGGATTAAAGTCCGAAAAGCTACTTTTTGTAAACAGTCGAATTGGGACTCGAGACCACCTCCATTGAGTCCAAAATGGCATTTGCGACTTTTTTGAGTATAAGCATCGATATGTTTGGAGTAACTAAAAATGGGGGAAGAGTATAGGAATTAGAAATTCCAAGCCCTAGATTCCATTTGCAAACTCAAGTCTTGCACCAAACTCTTGGAAAAGCTTTGGTAAGCCTCCTCTTCATCTACTCCAACTCATTCTCTCTTTAATTTCAGAAATTTCCTAAACCTAACTTAGGAAATGTTCTTCTTTTGAGCTTAGATTCAAGCTTCTAGAGTTGAAGTTGAAGAGTAGTTGATCTCCCTTTGCTTTCAAGCTTCTCCTTCATCGTTTTTGGATTTAAAGGTGAGTTTTTGAACTCACATCTATTTCTATAGATATCGTTGTTGTTGGGTATGAATTCCTAACACTTATTTATGTACATTTGCTTTCGATTTGGATCGAATTGGTGAATTGTTCAATTTTTTGTTTTTGGAATCCAACTTTTGTAAAAATCCAATCTTTGACGTTTGAACACGTTAGTGGAGCGTTTCGAAGGGCCATACAAGGCTGGGTTGTCGTTTGGCGTAAATCCTCAGTCGTAGTTGCTCGTTCATTCGTTTTCGTTAGTGTTATCGAATTTGCCCCAAGGGGGTTAGGCTGAATGTGCTTCTGAAGCGGGTTCAGTCGACTGAAACAGGAGTTCAGTCGACTGAACCAGAATATCAAAATTGCTTAGAAGCAGGTTCAGTCGACTGAGCCAGTGGTTCAGTCGACTGAACCAGACCCAGGAAATTGCCGGGTCTATATCAGCCGACCGACCATCTGGGTCAGTCGACCGACCCTGGGGATACAAAAATCGTATCCCTGTGTCAGTCGACTGACCACTTGGTTCAGTCGACTGACCTGATTGCCTCAGCAAAATTGATTTTTTTTTATTTCCTATTTCTATCGATTTGTGATCATCCGATTTGTTGTTATCATTTATTATCCACTCTGGTGACTTCTTTTTCGGGATTTTTTGTGGATATCCATTTTAATGGATTCAGTATCGATTTCTCTGGATTTGATTCACGCCTTCGTATATGAATTTTTGATGGTTGATTGTTTCTACAATCATTTCTATGACTTGTCACTTTAAATTACAAAGGTTTCTATACTAATAGTAAATATTCAAATTCTTTACAAAGATGATTTCAACTCTATTTTTAATACAAAGTTCGTTTATAAATCCGTTTTCTAATCTATTAGTATATACAAACCTTTACCTCATTCGTACGAGAAAATCTAATTAAACGGCTTGGCAAAACAAGTGGTATGAAACATTTGCGTTTACTTCGTCGGTTAATTCTTTGACTTGTTCGATTGAAAATCTTGTGACAATTTTCGAGTGGAAATCTACAATTCGTTCGTAAATATTTAAGTTAAGCTAGTGGTTACGGGACATGAAGCTAAACTCTTATATTTACTGGCTTAGTGTAATTCACACTTTTTATTGATCGATGATGATCATTTGTGATTTAGACTAGCGATGTGCGATGTCTTTTTATTTGTGTGGGGACTACAATTCCCGTTTGTGGAACTTCAGTTCAATTTGGCGGGGTAGCGACCCATGGTCTTCGGGCCGTTTGTGGAGCTTCGGCTCAAAATTTATGGTTAGCGACCATGGAATAGCGTTCCGTTTGTGATACACGTGTTGGTGAGTTTTCATGCTCCCGTTTGTGATAGGCCTCCCCCTTTGTGATTTCTGGATTTCTAATTGATGATTTCTAGAATTTGTGTTTCACCGACTTTTGCGATTGGTATTAATATGTTTGTCAATATTTGTAGTTTGGTGAATAAAATAAAGAATATGATATTCTTTTTGGTGCTTTGAGATTTTTTTGAGATATGGCATGATTTTGTTGTTGTTTAAATCATATCTGTCCTAGTATGACATTTTTGTTATCGTACGATCTTATTATATCTCTGCTTTTATCTCATTTCCTTATCTGATATTTATAGCTAGACTTATCCATTTATTATTTTCTTATTAAATAATACTCGGGTCAGACCGAGATGTTACAGGTGCTTTTGCTTGACTCCTTATCTGGGATCATCTTCTAACTTTAGTCTAACTACACAGTTTTGTAGTTTTTGTTGTTATACATTTGAGATAGAGACTCCTTGATGTATACATATTCTTTTGTCTAGCACTTGTATCTATTCTTTTATGATATTGTAGATCTTGTTTGACCACTACTCTGATGTACACTTTTATGTGTTATATTCATATATGTTTCCACCTTTGAGATATGAACATCTGTGACTGATTTATGTTATGCTTATTTCTATATTTGTTTCCGAGGCCCACTTAGCCACTGTGTGGTAGCTTTGAGTTTGTATTTGATATGTCGGATTTCCTCTTAAAATGAAATACATGTTATACTATCTGACATATCGGTACTCGCACAAAGCAATTACACGGTTGGTCGCTCCTCAACAGCCTTATTCTTCGCGCTAGTTGACGGCATTACCCCGTAGTGTCCTTGGCTAGCGTGACCATAGAGGTGGGGCGTCACAGTAATCTTGTTTTTTTAAATATGTTTACAAAAATAAATACTTCGAAGAAGTATCGACAACGTGATCAAAATTTTTTTATCGATAAACAACTGATTTCTCGATAAAAGTCGTCCGAACATGTTGAGCTTGCTTAGGATATTAATGTGTAATTAATTAGCAACTAAAAATATTTTCATTGATATGGCTAACTAAATGTGAATAGTGAAAAGATTAGCAAATGGATCAAGAAAGGGTATTACGATGAATTGTGTTTTAGATATTTGTTTTCAAGAGTGTGAGGTGTAAAGCAAACACATTGAGGGGATTTCTTTGGCTAGTCAAAGGGAGGAGGAGGTAAGTGAGATCATTTACCTCTTGTTAAAGCCACATAATAGTATTTACTTGTTTATAATGTTATTTTCTAAGTTTTGTAAAAAACCTAAGTATTCAAGCCGCCTTTCTCTTCTTCAAT
The DNA here is from genome assembly GCA_030737815.1 of Allium fistulosum. Classification (NCBI taxonomy): domain Eukaryota; kingdom Viridiplantae; phylum Streptophyta; class Magnoliopsida; order Asparagales; family Amaryllidaceae; genus Allium; species Allium fistulosum. Next base: position 975,565,605 of record CM060901.1, read on the forward strand.
CTTCATTTTCTCTATGCAAATCAAACTCAAACTCCACCAAACTTTGGCATGGGTCTTGGCATAGCCTAGGAACATGAAATAACATCCCAAATCATGAAGGAAGTGGGTACAAATGGGCCAACTATTTTTGGCTGTGAGCAATGTATGAGTTAGGAAGGTGGTCGAGTTATTTTAAGAAGTAAAGGTGGAAGCTTTGGCATGTGGGTGATGATAGGAATTGGTATTGTGTTACTCTGCACTTGTTCCTAGATTTGACATAAATTTAGGTGAGTTATCTCACCATTTAATATATATATATATATATTGTGTGTGTGTGTGTATTTGCTGTGTATAAATATAAAGTTAAGTTGAGAACTATGCAAGTTATAACTTTTGGACTCCTCCTACTTTGGAAAACAAGTGACAACTTTATATGTAATATTATCTCTTCTATTGCCCTTCAAAACATGTATCATGGCTACACTATATGTTTAAATGTTTGATAATGTTGTATGTAATATAGAAGTGTGTATGGGAATGTTTGAAGCGAAATAGTCACTATGAAATCACTTTGAAATCCCCTTGCTTTAACTTGCTTATTTTGATGATATGTTAATATTATATTATACTTTGGTTGTTCTCAATATACATTTTCGTATATGTGACAACAAAGAAATGACTTGGAAAGTTATAGAACTTGTTGAGCAAAGTTGCAAAAGTTATAGCACGAATGATTGCTATATGAGTACTTTGAAATCACCTTGTGTTCGATGATTTTCAATCTAATTTTGAAAGAGATCCCTAGAGCTTTCTTTTCTATTTTAATAAGTACTATATGTGTACTTCTTATTGTAAAAATATTAAGGTTTAAAACAGTTCAAAATTGGTTGACGAAGTTGAAAAGGTTAGAAGCGAAATATTCGCTATGAATGCACTTTGAAAATTACCTTGTTTTCCGAAAGATATCCTTAGGGGTTTCTTTGCATGATTTTTAAGTATTCTAAATATGCTACTTACTATAAAAAATTTGGATCTTAAATCATTTATATAAGTGGTTAAAAAACTGGCCACAAAGTTCATGTTTTGTCTATATTGTTCTATGTTCAGGACTTTCTAAGCACTTATAAATGCTGTCTTTGGTCTACTGCAGCACTTCTAGGCTTGTTCATTGTTTTGATTTAAAGCGATATTTTGACCTGTTTCTCATGATTTAATGGTTTATAATCTACTGTCTCTGTGGAATCTTTTAGGGAAGTTCTAATAAAATGGATTATAATATGAAAAAAGATTAGAAGTTTAAATATTTTTTAATAATTACTCATGAATTTTTAAAGTAAAGAGTTTTAAAATACAAAACATGTTTTTCTATTGATTTTTGTCAAATTTACAAAGTTGTTATTTTTAAGTAATATTTTGTATAGATATTTAAAACCTATTTGTAAGTATTTTTATATATAAGTTTGGAAAAGTTAAGTATTTTATAAAAGAATAGAGGTGGTTTTGATTATTACATTTAGTTATAACGAAATGTTTTTGAGAAGTTAATCAAAAGTATATTATCATGTGAATAAGTATACTTAGATCTTTTAAAAGAATGTTTTATATAAAATGCTAAGTGTAAAATGGTTTTGGGTTTATAATAACAATGTTTGAGCAGCATTGGTTTTTAACCCATTTAATTATGCTTTTGAAAATAATTAGACCGTTAAAAGGAATGTTTCAAAAAAAATGTTAAGTATAAAGTGTTCTTAGGTTTACGGTAACGATGTTTTTAATAACATTTGTTTTTAAGCCATTTAATTATACTTTTGGAAATGTGAAATCTTGTTTAAGATCTATGAATATTCTTATACCATTTGGGATAAAAATATGAATGCATTTATAAGTATTAAAAAGAGTATAAATGGATAGTGAAAGAGTAGAAATGAATAGTGGAAGAGTAGAAATGAATAGAGAAGGAGTAGAAATGAATAGTGAAATAGTTGTATGCATGTATATATCTTTTGTAAAGGTATTTTAAATATATATACAAGTATTGACAAAGAAGTTTTAATTAATAAAAGAATAAATTAAATAAAAAGGGGATTAGAAATCGCTTATGTGACTTAATCGTGCTTTTTGTGACTTATTTATGCTTTATATGACTTAATCATGCTTTGTGTGTTTACTTGTTTATGGAAAGTATTTAGTCCTATACTTGGCACTAAAAGCCGATAAAGTAGATTTATTCTATCCGTGGGAGTTAAAAATGATGTTTTAGTAAGGTTTAGAAGCAATCAATGCTCTAACCTACACGCTTCACTCTTGACCAAAGGATAGTATAAGTTGAGAAAGTCTTAAACGTGATAAGTATAGGAGACTTGGTTTCCATATGTGATCATTTCTATTTTGTACTTAATGGTCGATCGGTCGATAATCAGATTTGACCAAATTAGCTTTGGAAGCATATGTAAGCATCATGTATTGATACAGTTTGATATCCCTTGAGGTGGACTCAATCGTATGAATCATCTCTTGCTTTAAGAACGTATATATACGGGACCCTCGGAGATGACTTCTTTATATCATTCGTTTACCTCTTAAAGAACTGAAATTAAGTTACTCGGAAATTCATCGGTTTAGTTTTGAAGAGTCCAAGATCAGATAAATGAGTTACTTACCAAAAACCACTTCAAAACTGATATACAAGTTCTTTGTTTTGGAAGTACTTATGGAGTGGAATACTATAGAGTAGAATTGTCTATCCTAAGGTTAAGTCCAAGGGAGAGGTCAGCATTAGCAATCGTCAGATGACTTATGCTGGAATCCATGGAGAGATTCATGAACTGTTTGAGATGCTAGAATCCATAAAGTCGAGATCTACTTAAGTGATGAAGACTTTTGTGTTGAGACGTTGAATGTAACTTCACCATCGAAAATGATATATAATAGAGTAGGGGCATAGCTATAGAGGTTTAGCTAACCCAAATGGTACATCAACTCCTAATATCTAAAGATGCATTCGATTGAGGCGCGTGGGAGTTGGTGGTATTCGGTATGACGTGTTCGGGCATGGAATGGCTGTATTTTCCTTTGTAACATATTTTATCTAGAGATATGCGTGGTTTCGGAAGGTAGTTTATGACCTTTCCAGGAGGTCCCCTTCAATTTACTGAGGTCGTCACCAACGGAAATCCATATGCAAACATACCTTAGCAGTTTTAGTTGTACTTATAATATTGTTGTGTTGTGCAATACAAGAAACAAAGCTATTTTCTGATTTATATTCTACACTCTAGACATTATATATTATATCACCTTGTCCTTATGTGCTTATTAGATGGTTCAGTTCTTTTGAAAGGAAAACCGCTACGGTGATTCGAACGGTCTCAAAAGTTACTGGTATACGCTAGCCACATATTTCTTGAGTTTCTCATACCTGACTTTTGTCTAACTCATGGTTTTATCTTTCCCTTAATTACATGAGTGCTCTTTTGAGTAGTCTGAGAAGGCAAATTTTCGTTGATATTTGGAGCTAGAGGAGACAAGCTAGGTGCATTCACCTACGATAGTATTCTTATTTTTGTTGCACTGCTAGTATGAATATATCAGCAATTGTGAGGACGAGCTGTTATAACCGTCCAGGCTGATGATGGTACTTAGGATTGTAACTCCGAAATGCTATGTATCTTCAAGTGACACTTTGTATTATCTTTTTGATAGTATATGTTATCGTTCTGCTGTGAGATTCTGATGTATTGATCTCTTCTTTCTTATTATTTTCTCTTTTTTATTTTTATTTTACCCTAACATTCTGCCTTTTTAGCACTTGGGTGCTCGATATGTGAATACCGTGGATGTATTACCGTTGACTATTGGGGATCGTAAAGGCATGTCTTTACACTTGGTATCATACTAAAGGTTAAGCAAGAACCTTCACTTTGGTTGGGTATGACTCATTAGAGACAGTGTAAGTGACGCCTTAGAATGAGTTAAGTGTATTATATATATGAGAGTGTAACTGTATTTGTTATAAGCATATGCCTTAAAGGTATTTTAACTATGAAAATTATAGATCTTATAAGAGGTAAATTATATAAGTTTTAATTATTAAAATGTAGTTTAATTAATGCAAGGATTAATGATGTTCATTCTTACCCTTATTGATTAGTTTAGCCGTACTCAGCCAGTTTATGAACATTGCTATCCTTTGTAGAATGACTTAACATGTTCGGCTAGTTTATGAGCATTATTTTCATTTATAGAACTATTAGCTTAGTCTTGCTTAGCCAATTTACGAGCATTATTATCATTTATAAATAGTTGTGCTTAGCAAGTTTGTGAGCACTTATTATCATCTATGGATTATTGATTTGTGCTCGACCAGTTTATGAGCAATTTACCTTTTTACTACATGGGTTAGGTAAATAGTAATTGTGAGTGCATTGAAATGAACACCTTGTGAATTAAGTTTCATGGTTTGACTATAAGGCATTCAGTGATAATGTTGAGTTAGAAGTTTATTCTATAAAAAAAGAAGTTTAGTTTAATTTTCTAAAGAAGTGATCTTATATAAGTATGATTTATCAATACGTTTTACAAACGAATAGGAATTAAACTGATATTTTGAGAACTTGAAACCCGATGTCTTTGAAAATGTTTTTCAGAATTTAAAAATAATAATACTAGTATTATTTGAAAGTAGTTTAAGGTTTGTACGAGTACGAGGTTACTCTCGGAATCAACGAATCAATTTGGGAACAAAGTATTTTTATGTTATCTAGTTCGAGTAGCTTGTAAGTGACTGGAAATGAACAAGAGATGTGTTTGGTTGGTAAGCACTTCTCGTGAGCATTACCCTTCATAATAAGCGAATATATGGTACGACTTGGTAGGACCCGCTTCCATGGTATCATTTTTGTGTTACTCAATCTATATGTATATTTTCTATGAATTTTCAATAAAATATTTAGGAAATTAGTTAATAAATTAAAATTATGATACTTAGTAATATTATACAAAATATTTGATACTGCTTTGAAAATGATTTTGATTTGATCCTAAAAGAACGATTAGAAACAAAACCCGGTGTTTAGTTCTAAAAGTTTTCTTTAATGAAATTTGATATAGAATATTAATTAACTTAATATGGAATAGTTTTGGGTAATATAGATTTTGATATGACCTTTCTATAGAAAAGATTTAAATGTATGCTATGTTAGGGGGCCCAAGTGGAGCCCGAGTGGTAGTGGCATAACCTGAACAGTTATGAAACATATTATTGTTTTCCCTTTTAAGTAAAGTATGTTTAATAAATAAGTTTAACTTTGAAAAGTTGTTTTATTGATGCATGTATCATATACATTAGGATAGCGTGATATGTTCATCTTTTTATGATATGCTTGTTTGATAATTTTCATTTGTTAGAATAAAGCGGATCTTTCGGTGATTTTGGACACCGAAACTTCCAGATCATTATAAAACTTAAACTGAGTATTTTTATCAAAAATATAAAGATGGATTTAGATAACACTTTAGTTGAAAGTTAATAAGTTAACATGTTTTAAATAGGTTTGAACATCCACGTTAAGTAATCATTCAATGATATTGGGCCAGCTAGTAAACATCTTTACCTTAGGGTTGTCTAAGGAAAGCAGGCTATACGCGTAAGTTTGGATATCAGTGTCTTGCTCGTCCAAGCTACATGCCTAACTCGATGTTTAAAGAAGTTTAAAAGGTTGACTTAGTTATAAGACCTAGATTTATTTTGGGTCTTCATCTGAATTTTAAGAAAGTAAAATGAATTTGAAGTTTTGTATATACTCTTAGCATGTAGTAGATTATTATACGAGTAATAACTTAGAGTAGGTTCTTACGAATGTTTTATAAATAAGGATTTGTCTTTATAAAATGTTTATAAACTTGAGTTTTTTTTGTTAAATGGTTCATAAATAGTATTGAATGATATCCTATTTGTGTGAATGATTGTGATATAAAAAGTAATTAGTGCAGTTAAGAAACCAATTGGATAAACTACGTAAATTGTACATGCTAGTTTTATTTGCATGACTATTCTTGATCCAAGATCCAAGCATATGATTTCTAGGTGATTTACACCAGTCCAGACAAGGATATTCCACTTGATTCTTAATGACAAACAATTGAAATGGATTCTTGATATGATCCTGAAGTTTTCTATCATAGCGTATGACTATGTAAGTGAAATAGAAGTTTCTAATAAAGGAACCTGATCGGAGTCCGCACTAGAGAGGTCAAGTGATCTATACTAGTTAGGAAGTGAAATTTGTGAGATCGAGCAAGTGATCAGATTGGATATTGCATATAGATAATCCATGCACATCATACAAGCTTAAGTATATGCAAACTAAGTTTTGTTGGCTTATGGGGAGTTCAGGGTATGACTCTTTGACTTGTTATAAGGTGCCATGAATAATCGTCTAATTAAAATAACATGTTAAACCGCTTTTTAGCCCAATCGATTTCAACTGGACTTAGAAGGCCAAAATGAAGACAAGAAGAGTCACGAACTAGGGAACATGCTTAGAAAGGCTAAAAGATTGGACTCATGAAGTTTGATAGAAATTGAATCTAAATAGACCACTCAGTACCGAGAGGTTTTTCTTCTACTTGGCACCCTCCTAAACCCTCTACACTTCAAGTACAACTTCAACCTATCATCGTCAAGTGATTTTCTTGGAGAAAGACAAGAAACCTTGAGGATTGATGAGAAGAAAGAAAAGGAAATAGGAAAAGACAAGTGATATCAAGTGAATCATCAGAAGAAACTTGATCTTCATAAAAAAGAGTTTGAAATGCATTGAATCAGAGATAGAAAAATAAGCAGTTAAAAACAGTAAGTTTTCACTAGAACAAACCACTCGGTACTGAGAGGAATCTCTCGATATCGAGCAGTTTTTGTTGGAGATTGGGTCGGTGTGTTCACTTCTGTACGCTTAGGCCTACATCTGTACTTTATTCAATGTGGGCTCCTAAGTCTATTAGCGAGTAACTTTATAAATACTAGCCATATAGCAACTGAAAAGGGGATTGACACTCCGCATCTTCTTCACTCTCATCTCCTTCCCCAAATATACTATAGAAACCCCATTTTAAATCCGAGATCCAATAGATTGTGGTTTGATCTGATAAAAATAGTTGTAATCCAACGAGAAAACAACTAATACATAGATTAAAGTGGACGTAGGCCGGAAGATTCATCGAACCACTATAAAAATTATGTCTTCTTTTATGCTATTACCTATATTTTATTAGAACTAGCGCTTTCGTCTGATAGTTGGGTGTTGGCGCCTTCCTTCTAGTGCCAATATTTTGGTGCTTTCATTGAGAGAGAGAGAGGAATTTAGGTGTAGATCTAGCTGTCTGATGTGGTTTGGAAGAGTCCAAAGGTTAGATCCAGATAGTTCTCATTTAGATCTGGAGGAATTTTTCAATAATTACGATTTGCTGAAGAAGAAGAGGCCTAACACTAGATCTAAGATTGGAGGAAGTCAACTAAACCATAAGGGCAACCAGAAGGTGACCGCAAATTCCAATCAATCCATCTACGTGTCCAGAGAGGAGATGGAGAGAATGATGAAGGAAATACCGGAAGGATTTTTCCAAAGATTAGGACAGCAAGGAACAACTGGAGTTACTAGAGTATAGAACCAAAGACCAGGAACTAAGGCAGGAGTATCTAGAATTGGAGCGTAGCAAACTAGGACAATGCCCCTACAACTAGAATCAGTCAATGCCGAACTCAATCCTTTCGATATCGAGAAGAACTTACTTGGAGGCATAATTGATTTGGATCTAGGAGAATTTATAATGCCTGGAACGGGTGATGCTAGAGCTAGAGAGGAAGATCGGAATGCTAAAGGAGCTGGGGCTAAAAGCTCACCATAAGAACAGGGAGCAGAATTAAGTTATGGATCAGAGACTTCCATTGGATGATAGCCCCATAATTGGGATGGATTGGGGTTAGGTTCGATTCTCTTACCTTGTCTTTAGTTTTACATAAATGATTCTATATTACTATCAGACCGCTTAAATATGTATGGGATCCTGATCGGTCCCTAGGCACGCTCTAAATTAGAAGCCTGAAGGTATACTTGATAGTATTAGATGGTTTAGTGTTTGCTAGATGCCCTGGCTTAGGCTTCATGAGGGATGATCGAAACCGATTAGGAAACACCAACGGAGATTGGTGACCCCTGAAATTGATTAAGATTCTATAAACCGCTTGTATGTGATAGCTATTACTAATTGATCATGGTAGTCCTGACCAGAAAGATGGGGCGATGACTGCAAGAAGTAATTCCCCTTACTGAAGAGTAAGTAGACACACTTGCTTGTCAATGAGTCCCCTCATCGGTGAGCAAGTAGATTAGGCTCAGGAAGGATCTAGAGAGATCAAAAATAAGTCCCCTCATAGGGGAGTAAGTAGATAGACTTGCTTGTCATTGAGTCCCCTCACCAAAGAGCGAGAAAATTGGGCTTAGCAAGGATCTAGAGATATCGAACCTTGGATTAGATGATAAATGATCCGAAGAGATTGAATCCTAGATTGGATGACAAATAATCTGGAGAGATCGAATCCCATATTAGATGTAAAGCAATTCAGAGAGATCGCACTCTAGTTGGATGAGACCCTGGATTGGATGAAACCCTAGTTTGAATGTTAAACCAGAGATCGAGTCCTAAGGTAGATGTTAACTTGATCTTAGGATTTGAATGCCTTATGATTATACTAGAATAGATAAATCTCGAATGAACACAGAACGATTTTGATATACGATGTGATAACTTTGGATGAAAACGGACTGATTATGATTCATGACTAACATTTAAGCAAGAAATAAAGTCCTTAGCTATGCAGTCTGGAATGACCATGGATTTGCAGGAGAATCCGAAGAAACCAGATGATTCACCACAGCTTAAATCGATGGATAGCTGAAATCTTGATCGCTAGAAGTCGACTACTGCTGGAATTTGTTCTTAAGAAAAACGCACCTTACCTTCGTAAGGCGTACTTTGAGGGGCAAGTATTAACTTGATTTTTAGCCAAGCTGATTTCAACTGGACTTAGAAGGCCAAAAAGAAGACGAGAAGAGTCATGAATTGGGAAACAAGCTTAGAAAGGCTAAAGGATTGGACTCGGTAAGATTGATGAAAATTGAAGCTAAGTAGACCACTTGGTACCGAGAGGAACGTTGGCACCGAGAGGTTTTTCTTCCACTTGGCACCCTCCTAAACCATCTACACTTCAAGTACAGCTTCAACCTATCATCGTCAAGTGCTTTTCTCAGAGAATAGACAAGCACCCTTGATGATTGATGAAAGATAGCAAAGAAAGCTTGAAAGGATAAACAATATCAAGAAAATCATCAGAAGAAACTTGATCTTCATACAAAAGAATTTGAAATGCATTGAATCTGAGATAGAAAAACAAGCAGGTGAAAATACTAGAACAAAACACTCGGTACTGAGAGGAACCTCTTAGTACCGAGAGGTTTTTGTTGGAGATCGGGTCGGCGTGTTCACTCCTGTACACTTGGACTAGCATCTGGACTTTATTCAACGTGGGCTTCCAAGTCTACTGGTGAGTTTCTCTATAGATACCAACCATATGAAACTAAAGAGGGGATTGAAACCCTATATCTTCTTCACTCTCATCTCCTTCTTGAAATATACTCTAGAAACTGCATTGTAAATATGAGATCAACTAGATTTTGGCTAGATTTGATTAAAATAGTTGTAATCCAAAGAGAAAAAAACTAATAACAAATATTAAAGTGGAAGTAGGCCAAGGATTCTGTAAAGACTCAGGGGTGTTCGAAAATCGACACTAATACGTTCACTATATTGCGTGCCGAGCAATTGAAGCCGGAAAACCCAATCGTTAGGGGAAAAGAAGAAGAAGGAAAGAAGATAAGAAGAAAACTAAAACAACATATAATATCACAACGGAATGAATAATCTATAATATACAACAAATCTTTATACAAGAAAAATGTAATATATATATATACAGACATCAATCATAGTATACTACCCTATTTCAGGCCGGACAGTTATAACAACCTGTTCTCACAATTGCTAATAAATATAATAATGTATGCAGTGGAAAAATAACCATGTATATGAATACGTCTCTAGGCCTCCAGCTCATCTCCTGAAGCTCCAAAGCATCCAAATACGAACCTATAAATATACTCGGTTTGATCCGAGCATTATAATAGAAGAATGCCCGGATCAGTCTGGTAAACCAGCGTGAGAAAAACACACCCAAATGAAATTTAATGTTTATCAAAACCTTTCACATAAAGGTATCTCGTAAGACCACGCCACACATAAACAAGGATGAGTTTTTACCTTACGATAACCAAAACATTTCTATAGAAAATCCAGTGATATTATCATAATGTCTGGGGGCCAAAGTAAAATATGAATATAGCTGAAATGCTTGCATCTCATGTTTCAGCATAGTTGGATACAACTAAAAACGTAAAGCTTGTATTGGAGAATGGATTCCATTCTATGACAAGGTAAGGAGCTACCTTCTGATGGTACATCTTTAGATAAAATGCACCAGGATCTGACAAGAACATCTTGTACACCTGCCACAAAGGACTGTCCTACCGCCTGACTAGTAGTACCGAATATGGTCACCCCACTTTGGGCCCTGAAGCATACATGAGTAGATAGTAATCAATCTAGATTTTGAAAGACCATATCCTGATGGGAGCGATCCATATGGCCCTGTTGCATGCCCGATTTTTGCCTTTCCCGATTGGGGCTTGAGGCCACGTTTTACCTTTATATAGCACTTCCCACTTGGAATGCTAACACTGCCCTCCAAGCAGTAATGCAGTGACAGCATTCATCAGTACAAGTTGTTTTGGACATGAACAAACTGAAGGCATTACTTCTAATACGTCCATTTTTGAATCACCCTCAGGATTAGTAGCAAGCAGCCCTTGCACTTCAAAGAACTCCGTCTTTAAATTCTATCATCTTTAGGATGTTTTAACTTCGGAATGCTTGAGTTGGATCTAAGTGGTTGTTAGATAACATATCTGATCCCGGTCTATTTGAAACAACTTTCAATAATTTTCGGTAAACTCAAACCCGGTTCTTTAGGAAATAAATAGTCAAAGACAAGAGCGGGGATCGCCTCCTAACCATTAGTGGACGGATTTCCATATTGTTTTTCCTAGGAGAATGAAACAAGATTTATACGCATAGTACGGCATCATCGGAGACGACTGTGCCATATAACTCACATGTTTCTCCTAGATATTTCCAAAGTTGTGTTTTTAGGTCCATATTTGATAGTCAGTTATTTAACTATTAAGTAATCAAATAATTCATCCATAGATTTTATTCCCTAAGGAAAATAACACTGTTTAAGCACAAAGCAACTCTGAGCCTCTTAAATTAATCTTTTCATTAATTTAAAGCTACTCTGGAAAACATTTATATACTTATCTCAATGGTATAAGTATATCTACAATCTTAAGAAAAGATTCTTACTTCAAATTCCACTTAATCTTGGGCTATAATTAAGCCAGTTATAATAGGGATGATAATTATTAAGTAGGGGAAAGAATATTCCCTACCACCATAATTAAGAAGGTCAATTCGGGAAACCAAATCCCTATTATAAATAACTTTTTTATAAAAATTCCTTTTTATAAATATGAACTGAAAATTCATTTATAAAGTTCCTTCCCAAAATCTTATTTATAAATATTAAAACACGTTTCCAGTCTCTTTATAATTTCCAAATCTAATTTAACAACTTCTTAAACTTGTCCTTTATTTCATTTCTAAAATTCTTTATAGACTTCTTTTATTACAATAACCCTTTGTCAGCTCATTTTATAAATTCCCGTCTTATTTGCAACTCTTTTGTAAACTCCTAATTCACTTATAAAGCCCCTTTAATAATTTTCCAAATAGAGTTTACAAAACTCCTTCTTAAATCAAAGTTCCACAATATAATTATAAAACTTGTTAGTTTTCATAACATAACCATTTCCTCAATTTTCAATAAATTCCTAAATGGAATTTATCTTCTACATTTATCAAATAACATTGATTTCCTTTTTAAAAGATATTACTTAAGGAAACATTTCTTTTATTCATATAAACATTTTCATAAATCTATTCTTCGCCTCTTAAACAAGATTTAGACATTAACAACATTTTATACAAATAGTTCACAAATATTATTCAATTTTTCGATCTTCCTCAAAGCCTCAAAATTCCCTTTAAATATAGATAGTCCCTTTAAATTTCCTTTTAAAAATAAATATTTATCATAATAATAATTTTTATAAAAACAATACATCTAAAATATTTATTTAAAAACATTTACTTAAGAATATATATTAGCTAGAAAGAATAAGTAAAGAAAATTAAAAATAGAATAGAAAAGTTTTGAAAAAACTTTTAATTTAAAATATTATAGAAATTCTAAAATAGTCAAATTTGAAATCATTTCCAACTGAAAATCATTACCAAACCACATTCATAATTTACAGTATTTCAAACATACTATATTTAGGTCCACGGTCACTATAGCACTTAACAAATGCTATTAATATCAACACTCATAAGAGGATATTTAAGTTAAAAATTAAAACTTAACCAAACCACATTCATAAGAGGATCTCATAACTTCCTTAAGTTAGATCATGTCAAGCATTTAATATCAACAAATCAGCTATCAATTTTTGCAATCCTTGAAACCAAATTGAATCTTCCCCTCACTATTTCTGCTGCTAAGTATGTCAATCCATCCTGGACCCTGACTCATAATCTTAATGAAGTTAGCTATGGACGTACTATGGTGCTCCACAATCCTGACGAACTCTCCCTTGATCTCCTTCTTGCAACTCCCCAAATAATGCACTTTCATGCCAAGTACTTCAACCCTCCCTCCTCCTTTTACATATCTTTTGTCTACGCCTCAAATTCTCAAGTCTCAAGACAATCTCTGTTCAATTTTATTCCAGCTCTCAGACAAGAAACTCATCCTTGGGTTATTGTTGGTGATTTCAACAGCTGCTTCACCTTGTCTGACAAGCAAGGAGGTCTGCCTCTCATGCCAAAGGATATCATCCCCTTGAACACAGCCATATATGACTCTTCTCTAATTCCAATTCATAAGGAAGGTGCTCTCTATTCTTGGAATAATAGATCCAGGAGTGGAGTTAGAACCTTTTCGAATATTGATCATTCATTTTCCAATTACATAGCCCTTTCCACTTGGCCAAATCTTTCTTCCTTCCTTCCTCACCCTATCCTCTCGGATCATTTTCCTCTCATCATATCCTCTGGAAGGAAGCCTCATGGAGTCAAAAGAGGATTTAAATTCTATAACTCATGGATTCTTGATCCTAAATATAATAATATAATAAAAACTGCTTGGGCAAATGAATTTTTTGGTAACCCCATGTTTATTTTTTGCAGAAAGCTCAAGGCAACTAAAGAAGCCTTAAGGGTTTGGGCTAAAGATAATTTTGGCTATGGAAATCTCAGATCCTCTAAACTCAAGAACCAGCTCAAGGAGGCTCAGGAGTTGATGATGGCAAACCCAGACAGTGCTGAAATGGCTGAAAAGGAAGCTGCTCTTTTCCATGAGCTAATTCTAGCTTTGGCTGTTGAATGTGATATGAAAAAGCAGCAGCTGAGAATAAAATGGGCTGCTGATGGAGACAGGAACACTAAATTTTACCATGCCTCCCTTAAGGTTAAACAATCAAAAAACAACATCTATTCCATTTATGATGAGGCAGGAAACTTGCACTCTACTCCTGAGACAGTTGACAGAGCCTTTCATCAGCATTTTTCTGGACTCCTTGGCAATGATAATAATTTTATCCCTGAGTTGGATCGTCTATCTAATATTTCTCTTCCTAAAGTCAATAATGATGAAGATGTTAAGCTAGTGGAAAAAGTGACCAATGAAGAAATAAAGAACACCCTCTTTGCTATGAAAAAGAACTCGTGTGGTGGTCCGGATGGGTTCAACGTGGAGTTTTTTACTGCTAGTTGGGATATTGTTGGTGACCACTTCTGTAAGGCTGTTCATAATTTCTTTAACAAATTTAAACTTCATAAATTAGTTAATGCTACGAATTTGGTTTTGATCCCTAAGTGCTTACCACCTTCAACTGTGTCTTCCTTCAGACCGATCTCTTGTTGCAATGTTGTTTATAAGTGTATCTCTAAAATTATTGCCTCGAGGCTTGTTGCTGTTTTGGTGAGGATTATTTCTAAGAACCGGGTTGCATTTTTACCTAATAGAAACATTCTCGATAACATAATGTTAGCTCATGAGATATTAAAGGGTTACAACAGTGTAAATGACACTCAGGGAGCAATGTTAAAACTTGATATTAAAAAGGCTTATGATAGTCTTCAGTGGTCGTCTGTTGTCAGAACCATGTCCCTCATGGGATTTCCAAAAGTATTTGTTGCCTGGATCTATGAATGCATCTCTACTCCCTCTTTCTCTCTGATTTTGAATGGAGCCAATTCTGGATTCTTTGCCTCCAAGCAAGGCCTAAGGCAGGGGGACCCTCTATCCTCTTATGTTTTTATTTTGGTGATGGAAGTTTTTATATGCTTTATAAGGCCTATGTATCTAAACAGGCAGATACACTATCATTCCAAATGTAAGGACGTTCACTTAACTTCACTTCATTTCGCTGATGATATCATGATATTCACCAAGCCTAATCAGCAGTCTATTGAATCCATAAAATGTGCTCTACGTAGTTTCTACTTGATGACAGGACTTGAACTTAATCTTAATAAGTCTAGCATTTTGTTTGCTGGAGTGTCGAGTTTGCAGAAACAAATTCTCTCATCTACTGTTGGAATGCAAATCATGAATCATGATATGACCTACCTTGGATTGCCTCTTTGTTCTTCAAGGGTATCATAGTCTAACTGTTTATCTCTCTTTCAAAAAATAACTGCTGTCATGGAGAGGTGGGCTACCAAATTCTTGTCTCAAGCTGGCAGACTCGTTCTTATCAAGTCAGTGTTCTTTTCCATGATGGTCTATTGGGCTAGGGCTTTCATCCTTCCTTCTAAGCTTTTGAATATGGTAAGATCTGCCATGATGAGATTTTTCTGGTTTGGTTCAATGCATGCTAAGAAGGCTTTTCCATGTTCGTTCTCAATTTTTGAGAAACCAATATGCAAAGGTGGCCTAGGCTTGTTCAACATTCCTGTTTGGAACAAGGCAGCTTACAGCTATCACTTAAATGCACTTATGCAAAGGAAGGATTCTTTATGGGTTAAATGGACTCTCAGGCATAATGTTGGTACTAAGAAATTTTGGCTGATGGAAGTTCCACAAACCTGCAGTTGGATATGGAGAAGTATTTTGAACTTGAGGAATACTTTAAAGCCTTTTATACAAATTCAACTTTCTGACACAAGCGATTGTAGTTTCTGGTTTGAACCTTGGATAAGCAAGGGTATAATTCTGGATCAAATCTTCACATCACAGCAGAAATTTCAATCTGGTATTGGAGTTAATGCCCTGGCTGTTGACTATATTGAAAATGGTGTGCTGGTGCTGCCTTATGCCAGTAATCAATTTGTCAGAAACTTATGGAATCAATTTGCTTCTAACAAGTATGTTCTACATGACCATGAATCTGTTCAATGGAATGGCAAAGCCCACAATATATCCTGTGTTTATAATGCTCTGATGGGTATGGATACTATGCTTAGTTGTAAATGGCACAGGGTTACTTGGGACAACAATTCTTCAAGCACTGACAACCTGATGTTCTGGAAAGTTGTGAACAAGGCTCTGTTAACTAGAGATAAGTTGCTTGGTTTTGGCATGACTGTTCCTTTTTTTTGTGTTCTATGCAATGCTAATGATGAAAGTTCCCAGCATCTTTTCTTCGAATGTCCTTTTGTTCTACAACTCTGGAGTAAAATGTTGGGTAAATTGGGGATGGCTGTTGTTCCTCTTATTTCTTCTGAGCAGTGGGCTTTGATTGAGAATGCGACAAAGTGGAATGAAGAGAGAAGCTTTCCCTTCTTCTACATTTTAAAAAAACTGATGAAGTTCATTTGGTATGAAAGAAATAGGAGGACTTTTGAAGGACATTTGAGGAGTCATGAAGTTCTATGGGCTGTCTTTAGGCATGATATTCTAATAGGAATGAGAACGAGTGTGCATGCTTTTCAAGAGTATCAGATTGTGCCTTGGATCCCTTAGTGCCTTCCCATTGTTTTTATTTTCTGTTGTATCTTTGTTTCTCTTCTTTTTTTTAATAAATCTGGTAGGGGCCCAGTTTAACCCCGCTTGCTCTGCAAAAAAATAATAATAATAAATCATAAAGGTGAGTTATACTCAAAAATTCTAGTTGTTGCCAAAGCGTTTCGGTTTGGAACTATAATCGAACGACGTCCGATTTTAGCCCAAATTTTCACTTGATCCAAATTCGACCAAACTAGTTCCATAGTGAAACTTCCGTCGTTATGAATTAACACAAAAATCCACGTCTCGATTGGAACTCGCATGACTAAGATATTAAATTTATAAGTTTCCAATTTGAAATTATAATAAATTTACTAATTACAAATAATAATCACCAATTACCCTCATTTAAATAAATCCTCCTCCTTCCTCTTTACATTCTTGCTTCTCCAAACTCTTGCCTCACCATCACCGCATAGTTCATCCCATCCTCTATCCCTCCCTGATGCAATAAAATCAAAACCGATAACACCATCTTCCTTCTCTTCGCGAGCCAAACCCATCCGTCACCATCATAACCCGATCAAACCCTAGGCAAAATCGCCACTTCGGCCATTCTAAAATTGATCGTACGGTCGCGTCCTCCTCCCCTTAACCGCAACCCGCCCCAATTCACACCTAGGTGCTCTTTGCCTTGCCATACATCAATACACCGTCCAATTGATGAATCGACGCCTAGATCTAACGAAACCACAAACCATAGTTTCTATTTACCATTATAGTAAATGGTCGATCAACCAAAAACAAGGCCACGACCTCCAAACCTTCTGCCGGTGGAGGATCTTGGCTCACTAAACTCCAAAGTACAAGCTTTACTTTTTCTTGGATTTTATTTGAATTGTTTTGAATTTCTAAAAATCAAGATCTAACTTCTTTTTTTCTTTTTTGTTTCTCTATGTACTTGAATGGCATGGTACATTTTGATCAGAGAAGAAAGTGAGATGTTTTGGTTGAAGATGGTTAAGTGTAGTATATATAAATAATAGCAAATCTTGGTATCTCGCTGCACTGCTTTCCATTTCGCGTATGGACTCCAAATGGCGAGACAAATATACGATCATGCTCAGAACGACGACACGATTCCAAAACAATAATAATATACACTGGTTATTGCATTTTGTAAAATCACAAAAACATTGCTATTTGACAATAAATTGTCAAACGCAAAATTTAAGTATCTTCCACACTAAAAATTATGGAAAAATTAAATAAAATAAATTAAAAATACATCTATAAAAATCGAGTTATAAAAATAATAATTTATTCTCCGATTATTAAATTTGGTCATTTATAACTGTAAATAAATTTACAAATGAATCCACCATTATTGTTTATTGATTTAAATGGGTTAAATAAGTCCATTTAGTTGATTGATTAATATTCAATTAAAAATTCAGTTATTTTGAACGTTATTCAAATATAAATTCCCCAATCTAATTTTTTTAATTGATCTCTATAACTGAATTCAAATTATTAACTTTAATTAAAACACTATATTTGGAAATTTGAGTTATTTAACTTTTAAACTAATATTTTAATAATTAAATCAATTAAATATTCGAATGCCCAAAATATCGGGTTGTTATAGATTCGTCGAACCACTATAAAAATTGGGTCTTCTTTTATGCTTTTACCTTTATTTTATTAGAACTGGTGCTTTCATCTGATATTTGGGAGTTGGTGCCGTTTTTGGTGTCAACATAACCTGAGGTTGTTGAGGGCAAGGTACGCTTAGTATATTATTTGTACAATGAGAGAGTTTTTGAACCTAAGTAAATCATGAGCTTTATTTGCTATTGACTTTGAATGCTATTAAGACTTGATTATGCTTGTTTCTTTTAATTGTGATTGTGTTGGAATTTCGAAAATGAAATGTTTTTAAGTGGAGGAGAATGCAACGACCCGGAATTTCGAGCACTTCGTATTTAAATATTCCAATCTTGTATTAAATGTGATAAAATTTAGTTTATAACTTTATTAACCCTTTTTAATTAATAACTAATGATTGTAAACTTGTTTTTAAAATATATTTTGAAAAATAAAAACTTCAAAGAAATATCGATAATATGACCGAAATTCATTTTATTAATAAATGGCTGTTTTTTTCATTAAAAGTTATTCAAACATTTTGAGATTGCTTAGAATATTAATGTGTAATTAATTAGAAAATAATTATTTTCCCATGTATGGCAACTAAATGTGAATAGTAAAAAGGTTAGCAAATAGATTAAGGGAAGATATTTTGATGAATAATGTTTTACATATTTTGTTTTCAAGTGTGTAAAGGTTTAGAGCAAACACATGGGGGGGTTTCTTTGGCTGGTTGGGGGGAGGGGGGTAAGAGAGGTCATTTACCTCTTGTTAAAGCCACATAATAGTGTTCACTTATTCACAACTAATTGGCTAAATTTTATGAAAAAAATCTAAGTATTCAAGTCTCTTTTCTCTTCTTCAATGTTCATTTTCCTTTTGCAAATCAAGCCCAAACTCCACCAAAATTTGATAATAGTCTTGGTGCAGCCTAGGGACATGAAATAACATCCCTAAGAATGAAGGAATTTAGAACAAATGGGCCAATCATTTCTGGCCATGAGCAATGGATGACGTAGGAAGGTGGTTGAGCTCTTTTAAGAAGCAAAGGTGGAAGCTCTGGCATGTGGGTAACGGTAGGAAGTGGTACTGTGTTCCTTTGTGCTTGTGATTGGATATGTCATGAATTTAGTTGAGTTACCTCACCATTTAATATGTATATATTGTGTGTATATCTATTGTGTATACATATAAGTTATGTAAAGTTAAGAACTTTGCAAGTTATAACTTTTGGACCCCTCCTTGCTTTGGAAAGCAAGCAACAACTTTATGAGTAATATCATCTTTTCTGTTGCCCTTTAAAACAAGTATCATTTCCTAGCCTATATGTTTACATGTTTGATAATATTGCATGTGATATGAAGTGTGTATGCGTGTTTGAATTGCTATGAAAGCACTTTGAAATTCCCTTGCTTATTTTCATGATATGTTAATATTTATGACATAATATATTTTGGTTGTTCTCTACACATATTTCTATGTATGGAATAATAAAGAAATGATCTGGGAAGTTATAGAACTCGTTGAGCAAATTTGTAAAAGTTATTGCATGAATAGTCGCTATATGAGCACTTTGAATTCGTCTCGTGTTCGGTGATTTTTAATCTAATTTTGAAAGACATCCTTAGGGTTTTTTTTGCTATTTTTATAAGTACTATATGTTTACTTCTTACTATAAAAATATCAATGTTTAAAACAGTTCGAAACTGGTTGAACGAGGTTGAAAAAGTTAGAAGCGAAATAGTCGCTATGAATGCATTTGGAAAAATACCTTGTTTTCCAAAAAAATTAATATGATTTTAAAAGATATCCTTAGGGATTTCTTTACATGGTTTTTAAGTAATATAAGTATACTACTTATTGTAAAAAAAATAGATCTTAAATTATTTTTATAAGTGGTGAAAAGTGTCCATAAAGGTCATGCTTTTTCTATGTTGTTCTTTGTCCACAACTTTCTACATCACCTATAAATGTTGTCTTTGGTCTATTGTAGCACTTTTGGGCTTGTTACATTGTTTTGGTTTAATGTGACATTTTGACTAGTTTTTCATGATTTAAATGGTTTATAATTTATTATCTTCATGGAATCTTTTTAGGGAAGTTCTAATAACATGGACTAGAGTATGAAAAAAAT